>JAJLZN010000008.1:0-631372 GCA_030572275.1 Yamadazyma conglobata
CCCTGACACCCTGACACCCCGAACACCCTGACACCCTGACACCCTGACACCCTGACACCCTGACACCCTGACACCCTGGGTTTCCAATTGTTGCTGGGGTAGCTCAAAACTGTTTGGAGGAAGCTTTAACCGAAATCAGCACCCTTGCTGCATCGGGTGCAAATTTTGCTTTAGTCCTACCATCGAGTTACTTTGGACCCGCTATTACTCAAGAAGCATTGGTAGAATGGTACAAAGAAGTTGCTGACAATGTCTCTATACCGGTTTTAATTTACGTATACCCCGGCGTCACCAATAATGTTCATGTGGCTCCTAGCACCATCAAGGCTTTATCCAAGCATCCGAACATCGTTGGTATCAAATTCTCACACGCGGATGTGACTGCTTACTCTGAGGTATCGTTAGACGATGATATTAAGGACTTTGTTTTCTTGACAGGTCTTGGTCACTTATTGCTACCAGCCCTCTCAATTGGGTTCAAAGGGACGGTAGATGCCATCAGTGGAGCTTTCCCCAAAATATACACCCAATTGATTAGAGCGTTCGAAGCTGGTCAGTTAGATGAAGCTAAGACACTTCAACTAGCAATCATCAGGGCTGAAAAAGTTGTCAGTGAGTTCGGTGTCATTGGTATCAAGCGTATTGTGCATGAAGCCACTGGATTTGGCGAAACATATTTGGGACGCTTACCACTAAACAGGGATACCACGAGTGGATGGGAAAGACTTGAAAAGCGCATAGAAGAAATCACTCAACTAGAAGATCAGATCACTCTTTAAGTATAAGTTAATAAAGGTTTTAATATGAATTTTGAATATCTCTAATTATATAAAATCTTAAACAACTTTTAATTTAGTTAAAGTGATTACAGATTTATATATGTCTATTTATTGAATTTCAGTCTTCCCTGAACTGGGGTAAATATAAAGGTTCACTGATAATGTTCGAATGGCCGTTGAAGATAGTTGGGTATGTATGTATAAGTTCGGGAGTCAATTCACTAACTTTAGTCACACCCAATAACTTCATGTCTCTAGAAATTTCTTCTTTCAAGATTCTGCAAGCTTTGATGACACCATTTTCCCCGTATGACGAATTGGCAAACAAGAATGATCTTCCCAATCCAACACCTTTTGCTCCCAAGCAAAGTGCCTTCAAGACGTCACTTCCTCTTCTTATACCTCCATCAATGTACACCTCGATTTTTTTATCTAAATTCTTTTGCCTCAAAACTGGCATAACTTCAGCCAAAACATCGATTGGTGGCCTAGAAAAGTCCAATTGTCTACCCCCGTGATTGGAGAGAACAACGGCATCTGCTTTGTTTTCGATTGCCAACAATACATCTTCTACTCTTTGCACACCTTTAACCACAATTGGAATAGAGGAATGTTCTTTGAAGATTTTTATGTCTGCCCATTTAAGACGAATTCTATTGTAAGATAGAATGAAATCGTTGTCTTCCTTCAAAGAGATATCAATGGCTTCTATGTCATCAGAGGTACCAAGCTTCGATCTCAAATCTTTTTCTCTTCTACCAAACATTGGTGTGTCAACGGTAACAAAAATGGCCTTTATACCCTTTTCTTCACAATGCTTGATCGCATCCAAACTTTCCTGTCTGTTTGGTTGCACGTACATTTGGTACCATTTTGGCCCTGAAGTTTCATCGATGATATCATCCAATGGATAGGAAGCGGCGAATGAAATCATTTGAATGATGTTTTCTTTGAAAAGACCTCTAGCAATTGAAAGCTCACCATCAGGGTGACCTAATTTAGCCAGAGCAGCGGCAGAACAGTAGAATGGAGCATCGGTTTTGACGTTCAACATCTCAGTTGAAATGTCCACATCATCCACATCTATAAGCACTTTGGGCTTGAAGAAGTATCTTGCGAAACTTGAATTGTTTTCTCTCATAGTTACTTCATCATCACTACCACCAGAGTAATAAGCCCAAGCATGAATAGGCAAGATCTTCTGGGCTACGTACTCAAATTCACTAAGGTTAAGAATAGTCATCAACGGAGGTCTCCGATCTCTCATATCCTGACATTTTCTTTCTTCCACGAGTGCTGGATCTTCGAATTTTTCTAATTCACCCTCCAATTCACCCAAATAACTATCTTCGTCTAACATGCTTTCGATGACTCCCGGTGGGTGTACCTTGTTGAACAAGAAGGAAGCATCTCTACCAGCGTATTTGAGGATGATGGACGCCCCACCTGGATGCATACTCAAGAAATCTGTCAAGTCGTAAACTTTTCCATTGATTACGACCCACACACCATCCTCTACCGATTTGTGTTTTTCCACCTCTTCAGCTTTGATTTTTTTATCCAACAAAATTTTGTCATGCTTGTGGAAAGGCTGCAACATAATTCCAGCAAATAAAACACCACCTATTACCAACAGACTTGACGCACCCCAATGGGATCGCTTCAGGTTGACCGAAGAGAAGGAGCGCCTGGTAAAACCAGCTCTACCTAATAATTTCAAGCTTCTGATGCTCTTGATTGAACTTTTGAACATTGCTATTGGAATAATATTACGTCCAACGCAGGTAAAGCTGTTTGGGCCTGTTGAAATGGTTATGAACAAAGTGTTCAGCTCCGGATATTTGATCCGAAAGCGTGTCAAATTCTAATCTGCCCGATTAGGCAAATAGCACATTTTCGTATAATTAATACCCCGAGAATTTACGTCCGGTTTTCAAATTCTCCCCTACTCTGCTTATTTTCAACATTAGCGATTTAATGTCAACCCTGGTGATAAAACCAAGCGTTTCCAAAGTATCCAGGTCCTGTGATCATTGTAAATTGAAGAAAATCAAATGTGACCAAAGGAAACCGGAATGCAACAATTGTCTTAAATATAACGAAAGTTGCGTATATAGTGTGATGAAAAAACCGGGGTTGAAGTCTGGTTATGGTCAGCAAGTTTTTGAAAGAATTGACCAATTGGATAAGTTGCTCGAGGTGAGTAAGAGCCAGTACGACTCCGAGAATAAGAAGCTATCAAACCAACTCAAAGCTTTGGAAGAAAAGTTGGACAACTTGCAGCGACAACCGGATCCAGTAATGAGCGAACCCCGGATTTCGTATAAGCCATCACCAGTTGAGTCACAAATCGACACCACAACTCTTCAAGATAAGACATTGACTGCAACAATAGATGTAGGTGATCTAATGGATACATTTAAGATGGTGAGGCTCATCGAATTATACTTTGAGTATATAAATCCTTTATTTCCAGTATTGCACCCGACACTTGATCGAGAATTGGTGTCCCGAAACTTGGATAGCTCCAATACCCTTTTACTAGGGGTTTTGATAAGCAGTTTGTCCTTAGGAGTTCACTTGTTCAACGTTGAGGAGATCGACTATTATGAGCAGTTGAAGTCCAAAATTATTACACGGTGCTTCTCGGTTAGAAATGTGACTGAGTTGAAGACAATGACTCTTTTGGCATTTACTTTGTTTGGCAAGTCCAATGACTACGAGTGCTGGAGTGCAATATCTATAATTGTAGGGGGATGCATCCACTTAGGACTCATCAAAGAGCTCTCTGTTAACGGTACTTTTGAAGACTGGAAGAGCTGGGCCAAGAGTGAAACCAGCCGAAATCTCGTTTGGGAAATCTACAAGCTTGACAGAATGTCTAGTATGGGAAGCCATTTTGATTCAAAACTTCCAGAAGAAGACGTGACTTGTCTTCTTTCGATAAATCCCGATTTTTGGAAAATCAGACCATTGTTCGACAAACAATTAATCGAGAAGCACCAGACCAGAACTTTGAAGGATGTTGAAGAATCAAAAAAATTAGACTTCAATGACATCTATACTATAAACAGCTATCTTGTAGAGGTGGTTAACCTCATGAGTACTTGTCTGACTTTGAGAAAGACTCCCATGGACGTTAATGACATGAAGAGTATTCTTTCCTGGCAACTTAGCTGTTATGAATTCGAGAAGAAAATCCACTCGTGGATTGAAAGTCTCCCAGAAGTTCTTGTTAGTTTTTTAGAAACCGGATTTTTTTCACCTAATCAACCAAGCCTCGACTTGGTGATCTTTTATTGCTTATACCACGTAATGATGATACGGTTGCATTCCCCTACTGCGTTTTCAAACTTCCCCGACAAATACTTGATCTCATCCCAAGTGTCGAAACCCAAATGTTTGAATTCGGCCCGAATGGTCTTGCAGCTTTCAAGAAACTTACCTGATACCTTTCAATTAGAGGAAACTTCGACATATCAGTTTTTGGGTCCCTACTACGCTTTTGCAATATGGGTGTCAGGTAGAGTTATTTTGGTGAATTCAATTCGGTCAAAACAAGAACTCGATTCTGACTTCGACTTTTCGATATACCTATTACGAATTGTGGGAAAACAATGGCCATGTGCTAACAAATACGCTGACATTTTAGATTTCTTCAGAGACGACGTCAGTAATATAGAAAATTCTAGTAGCGATGGGACCGTTGATACTGCTTCACATTCAAACTCCAACAATGAAGACACTAGACTAATTGCAGATATCAAGTTGAATGCTAGTACTTTGGATTCGCTTCTCTCGAAAAGAGTAGCTAGATATACTAACTCAAAAGGGTCGGATGAGTTGTCAATTTTTGACTGGTTCAAATTGCCCATTAATGAAACTTTTATGTAATAAGAATTGTATTGAATGTATACTAAGCTAAATACTTTTTCTTTTATTCCTTTTCTTGTTCAACTTTCAATGGTCTTTCGGGACTAGGGTTGAATAATGCATCACCTTCAATTAATTGAATCTTAGGGTTAAGAGTAAGACCAAAACCTGGCTTGTCTAAAATGCTGGTATCGAGGTACCCTTTAGTTGGAACTGGTTCGTCGATAAAAAGGTTACCAAAGACAGGTAAAACACTCTTGGAGTCAGGGGAGTTGGCTAGGTATTCATGGAAAGGAGTGTTTGGTTGGGAAATTACAAAATGGTAGGAGTAAGGTCCCGAGGCATGTGGAACCACTGGAACATCATAAGCAGCTGCGTGAGCAGCAATTCTAAGAATTTCAGTCAAACCCCCAACCCACATAATGTCTGGTTGAACAATATCAAGATTCCTGTCCTCAATAAGTTTTCTAAATCCGTATCTAGTGTATTCGTGCTCACCGGTAGTCCATTTAACTCTTGGGTGGGCCCTTTTCAATAAAGCATACCCCTCAGTGTCGTCTGGGTGAAGAGTTTCTTCGAACCAATTGATTTTGAGATCTTCAGTGGCATCCGCCAATTGAATAGCGTATTGTACGTTGAGGGACATGTAGCAATCGACCATTAATGGGAAATCTGGACCAACTGCTTCTCTGTGTTTTCTCAAGAATTCGACATTCTTTCTTAACCCTTCAAATCCTTCGTCTGGGCCATATGGAAGAGCAACTTTACCACCCCAGAAACCCATACCTTTAGCAGCGACCGGGTCACATCCAGTGCAGTAAAAGTCTAATCTATCACGAGTTGCACCACCAATCATTTTGTAAACTGGCTCGTTTCTGATCTTTCCTAATAAATCCCATAAAGCCAAGTCGATAACACTAATGACGGCGATTGGAAGACCTTTTCTACCATAGTACATAGAAGCCCTAAAAAGCTTGTCCCAGATAACATTAAGATTTCTTGGGTCTTCACCATCTAAGAATCGCCAGAAGTGATTTTTGACCAACCAGCAGCCAGGTGGACCTCCAAAACCAGTAGCAAATCCCGATGTACCATCAGATGCAATGATCTCGACACAAAATGAGCCTAAAACGTTGATACCCCAACTAGTTCTTGATTTTCTATATTCAGGGAATTTTGTCATTGGAGTTGAAATCTTGCTATCAATTAACCAATGTCCAGTATCGACATCGTGGTAGTCACCTCCACTTCCTTTTTCGGTGACGATATAAGTTTTGATTTCTTTAATAGTTGGAAATTCTCTTAAAGCCATAGTTGAATTTATAGTTGACAAAACTTAATCCTATACAACGGGAAATAGCATATTTATATAAAGATCCGGGGAAACATGCGACCGCATTGCATTATTGTATCATCGATGTATTGTTGACCCGAGACGGTGAAATCTGGGGAAAAGGAATTAGTAGCGGTGTTACGATCTGCGAGGTAAATGAAAAAGTGGGGGAGGGGACTCAAGATTTCACGTCGACATTTCTCCCGAGGGGGTTAGAGGCAAGTGATAATATTGTGTCTATTAAGTTGTAGTAACTACTGTAAATTTACAAATAAGCCTCCATCTACTAGCAATTGTGCACCGTTCATGTATGCCGATAAATCGCTTGCAAGAAAGACCGCAGGACCGGCCAAGTCGTCTGTTTGGCCTAATCTACCTAGAGGAATTCTCAGCTCCATGTAATTTCTCTTGGTATCGTCAGCCATATCTTTATCGTTCAACTGTGTTCGGATGGTTCCTGGCAAGATGGCGTTGCATCTAATCCCATACGGACCCAAAGCGCAAGCACTGGATTGCATCAACGATAAAATACCCGCTTTAGTTGGAGTATAATGAACCTGCTGCCCACCCCCCACTAATGCAGAAATACTACTTATAGCTATGATGCTGCCACCTTTACCTTGATCTTTCATTTGTTTGCCCACCGCTTGAACGATATAGAAGCTTCCATTCAAATTTATTTCGACCGTTCTCTGATAAACCTCTGGTGAAGTTTCAAGAAAGTCTTTGAACTCACAAATACCAGCATTTGACACGAGAATATCGACTTCTCCAAAATGCTCAACAGTCTTTTTTACTATATCTGTACTGGTCTCGGGCTTGGATATATCCCCGGCCACAGCAATTAATTTTTGGGCCCCAATTTCTTCAGATATCTGGCGAAACAATTGGTGCTGTTCTGGCGTGTCCAAGTGGTTCACACAAACTTTAGCTCCTTGACCGACCAAGCCATATACAATCAGTTTACCAATACCGGTGACACCACCCGTGACAATTGCAACTTTATCAGCTAATAACGACATATGGATAAAAAAGTAACGAGCAAATCGGAGTTTATATAACTTGGGGCCCTCAACAATTTGTGGGGGAAACGATCTCGGATCAATATTTTGTCGATCTCCGATTTCACAGAGTGCGCTAATCTACGAGCTGTTAGGTCAGTACTATGACATCCCGTGCGCCCTCCTGATCCTGCAAGCATACAGGTAGTGCAATCGGGACAATTCAATGGTAGCAAACGGCTTTTTTCAAGCGATTCGTGTGGGTTTAGCGGGTCTCTCGACCAATGCTTGTAGAGCTGCCAACATCTCTTTATGTGACTCAACCTATGGCAATAAAAGTTTCTGTAGCGCTTTCATCATGGTGCCACTCACCAAAATTCTTGGTTCTAGACAAAATTGGTGAACTCCATAGGCAAGTGGAATCTCAATTTTGATGGGTTCGTGATTCCATGGAACCAAGCGGTAACGATCAATTCATTGACCCAGTTCGGAACAAAAGAGAGGTTGAATGCTTCACTTTCATCTACAGGGACCATAAGTCAGGAATTGCGTATTATATGTTCAAACCGATTTGGTTATTGTCCGAATCGTATCATAGTTGGCTGCTTAAATCACCTGCCAGAAACAATTACTGATTCCTCCACTCTATTTGCAGAAGACCCCTACGCATTTAACGATTGGTATACTCTTCGAAGCAGCAGTGTGGAGGATGGTCTTTTTGTTGTAGCCTACATTCTGTGTCTCCTCATTCATTCATGTCGATTGTGATAGAGTTATTTCAATCTCAAAACAGCCAATTCCCCAGTTCAGCTAATTGAACTAAAACTAGGTCCACCATTTTCCCCAGTCCAGAGTGTCTCTTTACCTGCATTCCTGAAAGTAGGCTCCGGGTATATGGTTTCAAATCCGAATCGTCTCTCTATACTTTGATTTGCTACATCATAAAGTGTACGGTTCCCCAGATTCCCAAAGCCGCCTCCTTAGCTTAGTGGTAGAGCGTTGCACTTGTAATGCAAAGGTCGCTAGTTCAATTCTGGCAGGAGGCACGTCTTTTTTTTTAGTTTTGCGCATCAATCACATCATAATTTCTATCCATAAATAATCATTGATGGTCATTCTCTTTTTAATATGAATCAGTTCAAATTAATTCGGTGTATTCACAGTAATCGGAGAATTGGCCTTGGACTTACCAACATCCACAACGCCGGTTCGTTGAGTTATCGTCATCATGGACCCAAGCATGTGATGTTCACACGGAACATTAACTTTACCAAACCATTTCTCAAGATGATACGAGTGCCCGGCTACATAGGGGGAACTGTTGCGGCCGGCGGGTCCTATGTCGCCTACAAGGTTGACCAGATGTCTAGTTATACAAGTGACAAGCTCAGCTCTATTAAAGATTTTACTAGTGACTGGCTTAACCGCTCATCAGATTTCTTGAAGGATTTGGGAGATAGCGGTCAGGGCGGCAATGAGGGCAATGCTTCTAGTGGCGGGAGCGGTGGTGGTGGTGGTGATGGTGATACTGCTACTGCTGTGGGTGCTACTGCTGCTGCCGTGGCTGTTTCAACCGACGAGACCGACGATGATTTTGAACTTGAAGAGTTTGAACTCGACGAGTTAGACGAAGATGATACCAACAGCCAGATGCTCAATTTGACTAAGCTCATGATTGAAATTCGTAATATTGTGTCCCAAGTCGATGATTCCAATCAATTGAATTTGCCCTCGATTGTCGTTGTGGGTAGTCAGTCCAGTGGTAAATCGTCGGTATTGGAAAGTATTGTGGGCCACGAATTTTTACCCAAGGGTGACAACATGGTCACCAGAAGACCTATCGAATTGACCTTGATTAATTCGCCAGAATTCGGTGAGTTGGAACAACAAATTGAATTCCCTGATTTGAGACTTAAATTTGATGATTTCAAACAAGTGCAGAAGATTTTGTTTGATCTTAATATGCAAGTTCCTGCCAGTGAGTGTATAAGTAATGATCCTATCAATGTGACAATAAGGCTGTCTACCATTCCTGATTTGTCCTTGGTTGATTTACCAGGTTACATTCAAATCGAATCGGCCGATCAACCTCCAGAGCTTAAAAGAAAAATCAGAGAGTTGTGTGATAACTATTTGAAAGCCCCCAACATCATTTTGGCCATCAGTGCAGCCAATGTTGATTTGGCTAATTCTGCAGCTTTAAGAGCTGCTAGATCAATGGACCCAAGAGGTGAACGTACTTTGGGTGTCATTACAAAATTGGATTTAGTTGAGCCTTCTATTGCCAATGCTATTCTCAATAACAAAAAGTACCCATTAAGATTGGGATACGTTGGTGTGATTACCAAGTTACCGAAAGCTAGCAACCAATCCCTCTTCAAGAAAAGTCCATTAAACAGCCACCAATCATATTTGGCCCAACAAAATTTCGAAATTAACTACTTCAATGAACACAAGAGCGATTTCTTGAATTGTGTCGTATCTACCAAAAACCTTAAGAAGAAGTTGATTAGAATTTTGGAAAAAACCATGACTGAAAACTTGAAACCAACTCATTTTGCTATTCAGAAAGAGTACGAAGAAACAAATTATAAGTTCAAAGTTGAGTTCAATGACTTACCATTGACTCCACAAATATACTTGGCCAACAATTTGGATTTGTTGAAGTTAAGTATAAAAGAGCTCAGCAACAATTTCTCAAAGAGAGAGTTGAGATCTTTGATCAAGAACGAGCTTGATCAGAAAATTTTGAACTTGCTAGCTGAGAACTACTGGTCAGAAACAGATGCCCACAGCTTGAAGGAATTGAGCAGCAATCTCAATAAGAATAATGAGGTTTATTGGGAAAGAAAATTGGACTTGGTGAGCTCTAGTTTAACCAAACTCGGGATTGGTAGATTGACCACCAACTTGATAACGAATGTATTACTTCAAGAGGTTGAAAACTTGACCAACAACACTCAATTGAAGAATCATAGTGATACCAAGAAACTTATCAAGGATGTAGCCAACAAGGTCTTGAGCTCAAAGTATTACTCAACGGCAGACCAAGTTGAGAATTGTATCAAGCCTTTCAAATATGAGTTAGAAATCGAGGATAGGGAATGGCTAGCTTCAAAAGACAATTCAATTGTTTTACTCCGGGAAGAAATAAAAAATTGTGATGAATTATTCAATTATTTCAAAACTCAAATAGGTGGCAGGAAATTGTCACAAGTTATGAAGTATCTCAATAATTTCAAAAATAATATCGACTTGGACTCAAATGAAGCATTAGGCTTCTCGTCCAACTTGATAGAGAAGGGGAAAATGGCTATTTTCCTTCAGAACAGATTGAATCAATTGAAGATGAGATATCAATTTTTAAAGAATAATGGTAAAGCCAAATCAAAAGCAAATAAGACCAATTGCCCCGAAATTTATCTTGACGTTATCAACAACAAATTAACTTCGACGTCAATTTTATTTTTGAACGTCGAATTATTGAACGATTTCTACTACAATTTCCCCAGAGAATTAGATGTGAGGTTCTTCAACGATTTATCCTTAGACCAAGTTGAAAAACTTGCCAAAGAAGATCCAAAGATTGAGCAACACATCAATTTGCAAAAGAGAAAGGACTTGTTACAATTGGCTTTGAACAAGATTGAGTCCATCTTAGCCATCAAACGATTAGAGAATTGATCAACAATTAACGATAAATATATGTAAATATTGAATGTGCATTAATATATAAGTTTAATCATTATTTTACAATTTTGATAATATTATCGAACAAGGTTTCAAGATTATCAGTTTCAAATACGTTATTGAAAGAGTTGATGTCGAATTTCTTGAACGATAAGTTTTCAATGTCATTGGCCTGTTTGGTGGAATATTCAACTTGACGTGGGTGATCTTTAATTTCGGTATCATTGTTGAATTTCAATTCGTTACTAGAGACAACACTCAATCTCAATTCATTATCTATGAGCAAGAAAGAATCATTGTAATTGGTGATCGAATTGACGTAAGTGTCAAGAATAGTGGAGTAAACTGGTTTCAAAGAATCTTTTTGAAGAATCATGACTTTACATTTGTTTAAGTTCTCAATGTTCAATGCAAGACCAATCAAGTTATCATTAACAGTTAAATAAGATGATCCATGTCCAGGAACATTGACTTTACCAAACAATTCATTGATTTCAAAATCGATCAAATTGAAAGAAACCAATTTGTTTTGACTCAATACGATCAAATCTTGCTCCACTATTTCTATTTTCCTAATGCTAGTTTCCACCAAAGTTAAAGTCTCCACAACTTGTAAGTTTGGATTCAAAATGTAAATGAGGTTATCGTGACTCATCACCACTATAGAGTTGTCTGAGCTCTTAGCCAACAGAACATGTTTGGAATCTGGTTTCATTAATTCGAAATTTCTCACCATGCTCCAAGACTTGTTCTTATATTTCCATAATCTCAAGTTACCCTTGGTATCAGCAGTTATAAACCCATTTTGATAAGGTAATACGGTGGCTACAGGGGAAAACAAATGAGGGTTTATGACCTTAGTTATCAATTCCCAACCACTGTTATTAGTAGGAAATTTCCAAAATTTCAACGCATAATCACGGTCATTACTACTCAACAAATCGTCCACTTGGTTGTTTTTGACAATGTCAAAAGTACACATCCATTCACCATCGTGACTAAATTTCAATTGGGTCAATATCGGATCCATTAACTTAGTTTCACTTTTAACTTTACCCATGGGCAACACGGAGGATATTAGCTGATGGAATGCTTGTTCATTCTTCACCAAATCGTAAATTTGAATAACCGACTGGTTGGGCAAGAACAAGTGGTTAGTCTTTGGATTCACTTCTACGAGTGAATGAGAATTCTTGAAAGTAACATTCTTCTTCAAGTTGGGTCTGATGGAATTTATGGATAATCTGGATACTAAGTCCACGGCGGATATACACAATACTTCATAATAGCCATTGATGTTCAATAATAAATTGTAATAGTCCAACTTGTTCTTATCAATAGAAATCTTGTCGATGGCACCATTAAGTCTGGGTAAAAATTGAGTTTTGTCACTATCAATTTGCCATATCACCAATACTTTCTCTTCACCCCCTGTGATCAAGAAATTTTCATGGAAAATCATTGATTTGGCCGGGCCTATGTGCCATTTTAATAATTTTTCATTATCGTTATCATCATTAAATATAATTTGAATAGGACCGGAAATGGATCCTAAAGCTATAATATTTTCATTACTTACAGCAATGGAAACTATAGCAGATTTGTAGTTGAAGTTTTTGATCACAACCACCAAATCAGTCACATCATCAACTGGAGGATTGTTTAAGTATTTGGCGATATTCAAACTGATAATTTCTTTATTGTCATTCAAGATTACGAAATATTCGTTGTTATTAGATTTGGCGTAGTGAGTGACATTTGTGGTCTCATAGATCTTTATCAACCCACCTTCTGTGTTTCTGTAAACTAATTCCAAAGTTCTGGCTTTATTATCATGGCTTACAAATACCACCCCAGAATCGACTTGAGCTACAATCGATTTGATGGGAATATCGACCGGTGAAGTACTAACGACGGGGCTGGCAACTTTCTCCTTCCAATTCACAGTGACGATCTCGTTGCTCTTGTATACCACGATGTTACTCGAATTATTAATATCTAATTGGACATCGACAGCTCCAACTAAATTAACGTCAACGGTTCTGGTACATTGTCTGGTAGAAATGAAATAAACTCGGACTTGATGGGTCAAGATGGAAATGAAATAACGACCATCTTCGGAATAGACACCGGGGACATTCAGACTACCTGGGAATCCAGGAATCTTTCCCCCATTAATGCTGGATAATGACCAATTCATACCTTAGGTGTGATTCTGAAAAGTTTTAAAATCGCATCTCTTCTCATCAACCGAAATGGTGGGTGGTGCCTAACTCAATTTGGTGATAAATTTTCCACCCTTCGCACAATTTCAATGAGGTTTGCAAAACTTTTCATCTCATCCAACAAAGATGATTATTCCAATCCGGTGTTTTTCATGTGGTAAAGTTGTAGGTGACAAGTGGGAACAATATTTGGATTTGTTGCAGGACGAAACCATAACCGAAGGTGATGCTTTGGATAAATTGAAATTGAAAAGATACTGTTGTAGAAGAATGGTTTTGACTCACGTCGATTTGATTGAAAAATTCTTACGTTACAATCCTTTAGAAAAGAAAGAAATCCATTAACCGGTGTTGGTGGCTGTTACGATACGAAATATGAAAATATGATTTTAGGGCCTTTTACGCATAACCTTTGGGTCTAATCTGTTGCATTTAATGTGGTTTTCTCTGTATATTATTAATACATAATTGTTATTAGAAAGTTGGGTCTGGGATAATTCAATTGAGTACATTGTCCGAGACCGTAATGTATGTTGAGTGCTTAGTGCTCTACGTCTTGTGACGAGTCCGATTCAAATTGCAATTATCACAATTATACTCTCACTTACTACAATTTGGTCCAAAAATTAATTAATTATTACCTTATATTACATTCCTCTATTACTCTATTATACAATTAGATCAACCAGTTCAACTGGTCAATATGACTTATGCTTTTTTTGAAATCTTCGTAGCTGAAGTTACTTTGAATCAACTTCAACCCGAGATTCTTATTATCGGATAATGTCACTATAGATAATGACTCCAAATTACTGATGATTTCCAAAAAATCAGTTCTTTTGACCTTGGTCAATTTATTAGATGATAACTCGACTTTTTTGTAATAGTCGAAAAATGAGTTCAAAGTAGCTTCGGCCTTTACACTTCCATCATTCTCTAACTTGAGTAAGTATACCAAGATTATTCTTTGAATATATGTGAGTTTATCCAAAATATTGGTACCGTAATCCAAATTACATATTTTGGCAATGTGGCTGATGGATACTCTAGGAGCGTCGTATAAATCATATGATTCTCCTTTGACCCTAACTTCTTGTTCAATTAATTCGATACTTTTGTACAATACATCAAAACACTTCCTTAAATCACCAGTGGTGGATGAGATTTTTTTACAACACAACATAATGGCAGATGCATTGACGAATGGGATGAACTTTTCATCAATATTTTCCTTATCTCCTTCTATGATTGACTTTAACTTTTCAGTAACGATACTCTTCATTTTATCGAACGAGTATGGTTTGAAATTAACAACTTGTGGATTCAAACCATTCTTTTCCAACTTTGGCAACGTCTTGTTGGTCAAATCTAACGAGTTAGAAATTCCTACGAGTAGAAGTTTAGTCTGAAGTCTGCTGTTGTACTTTCCATTGGACAATTTGAACAATTCGAACAATATTTCTTGATCTTTGGTCAAGAGGTAATCCACTTCATCAAGTATCACCAAGATGGTATTATAGCTTTGGTATCCATCAGATAAAGTCTCGAATAAGTTTTTTTCTGTGTCGAGTTCCTTACAAATCTGCTTGAAAATTTCATTAGGGTTCATCAAAATCATGCAATTAATTTTCACCACCTTACATTTTTTACCGTCGACTTCAATGTTGGAATCATTACAAGCAAACCCTTCCAATGACAAGTCCAATTGGGCAGTCTTCCCACTTCCTGGAGGTCCTGAGATGTACAAGCTCGAACAACTAGATTTAGAAATGTTGCTTTGTATAAATTTGTTGATGAACTCCCCCTCGGATTCTCTTCCAATAAGACAATTACTATGGAAGTTTTGTTTGAACCCATGCCCTCTTTGGAAGATCGCCTTGGCTTGAGAGTATACATTGGTTTTGGGTTTAGTTGGTGTAGAAGGTGGGGTTGGAAACAAAGTTTTTCTGGATTTATCATTATCTTGTTTAATGTCAAAGTCCAACACTCTTTTTTTGTCTGGTGTCACTGGAGGACTTATCATAACATTAGTAGAGTCTCTCAATACTTTGGACCTCTTCATGGAATTCAATTCATGATCAAGCGAATGGGTTCTTTTCTTCATCATTTTCTTTAAATGGATTAAATTACAAAATTCAATTTACCAGAGACGGTAGCTACTTTATATATTGGAAGAACCGTTTTACCTATTTAGGCTAAATTACACGCGTTAATTAAAAACCGCGACCAAAGGAGATGAGCCAGGCCAATATAAATTCGCTACGCGCATCTACGTGTCTCCTTGAGTGAGGGTGGCTGGCCCAATGTCCCTGCCCAGATGAGGGTATCTAAACCTGTTGGTACATCCAGGATTCTTCAAACTATTCAACTTACTCTCAAATTCTCTCAATTGTCCAATTTCTGCTCAAATTCTTCCAAAATCGAGCGCAATGGCATATTCTTTCTTACTACCATGTATAAGTCATCAGGAGTTATCGTCGTTCTATTAGCGTGATTGGCAAACAATTCCAAGTCTTCCCCCAAATTCAATATTTGACTCATAGTTAATTCCACCAAAGATGCTATGAACATGGGAGTAGCATTTGTACCTAGTTTTTGGGCCTCTTGCTCCACGACCATGGAGACCATCAAGAAGACTGATGACTTGAGCTGGGCCTCTATCTCTTCTCTGGACATCGTAAGGAGAATCACTCAAGTGATTCTGAATTTTTTCTGAGTGAGAAAGCGGTGTTGCTCCGAGGGAGGAACATAACCATCGATAACCAAATATACGAGATATAATTACGCTTTTGTTTATTCCTATTGAATAAAGGCGGATATTTTAGAGAATTGGTTGAAAAGTGAACCTTCAATGTGATAGCCAATTTGGTGGTTCACACTTATCTACCGCATAGAAGTGCCTAAAAAGTTTGAAAAACTGTTGAAAAATTCCCCCAATTTATTCGCCAAATCTCGCTTACACTCGCCGTTATCATTCGCAACTACGCAAAAGAAGCAGATTCAAACGGTGACATCCCTGACCTCTACGGTCTTTCTCAAGAGCTCTAGTGCCCTCGAAGACCCCAAAGAAGTCAAGATTTGTGAGACGTTCACCCCCACCTGGAATTCCCCCTCAAAATGTTGAGACAATCCTTCCGGCCCCTAAATTCTCTTTTTCCTCTCTGGCCACCCACCAGCCCAATCCCTACTCTTGCCTATAATAACGAAAATGTGTAGCCATAAGTCACTGCCAAAATAACCGCCATATACACCTGTATCGTAACTCTAGCCTTATTAAAACTCCGAACTCTCTTGCAACTCAACCTCATTTGCTCCTTTTCGAGACTTGCACACCCCACCGGTTCTCCTTTTCTTGCTGAAATTTTCAACCAGGCAATTAACGGAAGATAAAGACGGTTATGTCTCATAGAATTAGAAAAGGTCTTTCCTATGTCATAGGGGAGTCCGCTGATAATGAGAATCACATCTTGCCTCTCAATTCGATGCAATATTCCTCCGTCCACAATCGTTTAGTTACGGGGGGTAGAGATGGGATTGTTAAAGTGTGGACTAGTGAGGATGAGAATATAAACCTACAGCAACCACCTCCCACCGACCTGGCCGAGGATAAAGATAACTATGATTCGACCGAGAACCTCTTGAAACTCGAGACTTCGATTTCTTCGAACCCATTGCCCTACTCCCCCATTACCAATAAATACTCCGTCCTGGATAACTTTAATCTACACTTTGATTGGATCAACGACTTGCAATTGATCAATAACGACTCCAGTCTTGTGACTTGCTCCTCCGACTTATCCCTTAAGCTTATCGATTTGAATAATCACTGTGCTCACGACAATCGGATCCATAAATTTGCCAATGTTCATACCGACTACGTGAAGAGGCTCTCATACTTTACCAATGACCAACAGAAAATCGCAAGCGGAGGGTTAGACGGGAAGATTGTGTTGTGGGACTTGAACAACTTGGCACCTCTCCGGGTCATAGAAAATGATTCCAATTCTGCCATTAGTAATTCCATCTACTCATTGGCCAATAATGGGTCTAGCTTAATCACTTGCGGAGGTCCGAACAATACCATCAATATATTCGACAGAAGACAAGACTTGCCGTTCATCAAAAAGCTCATTGGGCATCAGGATAATGTTCGGTGTCTTTTGATGGATGACAATTACATCTTATCTGGATCTTCTGACTCTACAATTAAATTGTGGGATCTCAGGAACTTTAAAATCTTACGGAACTTCGGGTTCCATGATGACCCCATCTGGTGCATCACTCTGGGAGCTTCCGGTTTCAAGACTTTCTACTCAGGTGATCGGGCTGGGAATGTGGTCAAGACCGATTTGAACTATTTCGATGCCCTGGACTCAAACGGCCTTTCCAACGACTTGGTCAATGATAAAGTAGGATTGTCTACTTTGGTGGCCAAATGTGATACCCCGATCATGTCACTCTGTGTGGAGGAGAAATTTCATCAGGACTCGTCGTTGTTCTGCAGCACCGATATGGGGTTGTCGCAATACCATGTACCCCAAACCCAAGACTTGGCCGAGTACCAATACATCAGACTCTGTCATGACATTGACCAGCAATTATACAAAGACGATATCAATGACGACCCAAACTTGGATACAGATTTAAACTCGGATTTTTACGATTTAGTAAGCCATTTCTCAATGGATACTACCTTTGACATCCAGTCCAACTTATCTAATGCACCAAATAGCACGGGCCATGATGAGTACGACACCTCCGAATATGCATCCATGTTCTTGGATACTAATGGCGGGGGTCCTCTGATGGAATTTGTAAATGTCGATAAGAACAATTGTGCCAAAGCCAATGATTGGATCAACACTATACCGGTGGAAATCTTATTGAACCCGGTGAGATCAGACCAAATCACCCTTGAGCCATTCAATAAGAGAGCTGCCAATAAATACCCACTCACCCCCAAGAGTATCATCGCCAAACGGTTGTTCAATAACAAGAGATGGATGTTGGTGTTGTATCTCAACGGAGACATCATGATCTGGGACATCTTCATATGTAAGAAGGTCAAAACGTTCAAATACACAGAGCAACCAGTGGAGATGACTTCCGAGGTGATAAAGAAACGGATGAGAGACATGGACACGATATTCCAAGAATATCAAACTACTGACACCTTAAACAATTGGTGTGAAGTGGAAATCAAATCGGGCAAATTACTTGTCACCATCAGTGAAACAAATTTCAACAATGTAGAGATATACTATGATGAATTGGTGCACCACTATCCATTCTTGAACATGGAATTGGACCCTGATTGTCACAAAAACTCTAAAATCAGAATCACAGCCGATGACCGGTTGCAATTGTCAAGAATTTTGTTGAATTCAATCTTTCACAATTATGCACTTTTCGAATGGGAATTTGACAAAGAAGTACGGGGTAAATTAAGGTCTGATAAAAAACCTGATTCCCTTATGGACTCGTTCAGTAAAATGAAAAAATTCTCCCGTAAATCATCAGGTAACGTCTTCACACTCGGCTCAGACAAACCGTCCAACGACAATAGTCAGACGAATAGTGCTAACGTCAGCGTCCACGATATTCCGTTGAACGATCTGGTACAGGATTTTATCCATTCATCACCACCACAAGAGTATGAAGACTCAATCAACCATCTTCTACATGATAACAAGGACAAGTATATCGAGGCAATACAAACTTCCAAGTCCAAAACACCCGAGACTTTGTTAAAAATATACTCCAACGACCCTGACTTAAATAAAAATCATTTGACGGGCGAAGAGTTCATAAGCTACAAGCCACTAATAAATCCAGACGAACTACCGCCTGATTTATTGATAATCATATTTGAAAACTCGCCCAATTTGGGTAATCTACGGGATTTGTTCAGTTTCCGGTTGAACGAACTCAAAACTTTGGATTCTGGAACTAAAGACAACATGGAGTTTGTCAACGAGCTAAGAACGTACTTACCCAAGTGGATTGGCCAACCGATATTATATGACAGGTTTCCCTTGAAGGAGAGCCCCAAGATAGCATTCCAATTATTGGAATTGGATTATTCCACATTGCCAGTAGAAAAGAAGATTCATGGTAAATCACAGAGAAAGATCAAACGGTTACCAGTGCTTGAATCCTCCATCAAATTAACCAGTCATAACATGTTACGGGTGAGTAAGATATTGAGTTACTTAACGGAGAAATTCGAGTCTAGAACGTCTGAGATGAAGGAGAAATTGCCTGCAACTGAGTGGTTGGTATTGGAATGCAGAGGTCAGGAATTGCTCCCATCAATGACTTTACAAACGATTAAATCCAAGATCTGGAAGGCGAGTGTTGATATAGAATTAAGATTTAGAAGAAAATTTGATAAATAAGTAGGTAATGAATATGATGAGTCTTGAAGACAAACATGTTGTGATATAACGGGACGCCATAGAGTAAAAAGTCTATGAAGTACATTAATAACCACTTTAATCTGTCCAAGTTATTATCAACAATCAGATAATTGCAGATGACCTCCAGCCATAAATTTCTATCATGCAACCCATTAGTGTAACTCCCTAACTTAATAGGAGAGCTACGAATTACACAAATTCCAAGTTACCCTGGGCGAAATCTATGACCTTCCTTCGACTACTTAGCCAATTGCCAAATTTATTGGAGTAACAACTTTCAAAGAACTTGAAAATTTTGCCCATCGGCCTGTTTTTATGGTGTATGGATGTCCGGGTAATTGATGGGCATCTACTTGTTCACAACCAGTGATGTAAGACCCACCAGATCAGTCCGCTACCGCCAATTTATTCCCGACGAATCCCCAAATACACGTAGCCCTGTAACGTCTCTAGCCCGCAGCTAATCTGCCGTACCTCTCGCTGCAAACTCTTTGACCAAGCGGTCTACTGAGGGTGTGGAAAACTCACCATCTGCACCAAAATGACATTTGGCATCTGCGCAACTCTCCACATTCCATCACCCTATTGAATATGGTCGACGCATCGGTTTCCAGTATCGCCGTAGCGGTGTGCTCCCAAGTGGTCACAGTCCTCGTGTTCCTCATTGGTAACTCCATATCGATTGTTCAGTATTCCAACGAGAAATTTCCCCAGGCTACCGGGGTATTTCTTCAGGTGTTTGCCTTGTACGTGGCCTATAAGTTCGCCAGACGGTTGGTTCGATCTTGGGTCAACATGGTGGTGTTTGCCATGAAGGCCATTCTACTTGTAGTGGCACTCTTGTTTGCTTCGGTCATCTATTTACGGGGGGCCAGATTCATCGAACAAGACGTTCCTTACATCAAGAGCCTTCTCACCATGTACAACTCCGGTGCCTTGGGCAACAACTTCATGGGCATTGGTACCGGCATGTTCTTGAATAATTTATGGGGCGGGTTCAATGGGGCTAATGGTGCCAATGGTGCCAATGGTGCCAACAGCTGGGCCGACAACTTCGCTGGCATGTTTAAACAAGAACCAGATTCTCCGCCACAAAGGGCCAAAAGAGAGTTCAAGAAGAGAACTCGGGGTAAAAAGGGCCGTAAAGATAAGGGAGACCAGTTTGAACAAGAGGCCGCCGAGTTTTTGCACGAGTACGGGATCGAAGTGGACGAAGAGTATTTAGACTATTTTAACAAGCACTACGGGTTCGATCATAAAAAGAAAAAGAAGACTGATAATTTCATGGACACCCTAAGCGGGGCCTTGAACGGGCTCGGAGTAGATTTGGACCAAGTTGGTAATTTCATGGAAGGATTCCACAATTGATAGCCGGTGCAGTACCTGGTACCCTCACGCTAATAAGTTTACGAACTTCACTTTTATCCAATTATACGAACTTCACTTTCTTCCAATTAAACCTATGAGTCCCTACGACCACAAAGTTTCCAATCATTATGGAGCAAGACTTCCAGCGAAGCCATCGATAGCCATTGTAACAGGGGTAACAATGTTGGTGATCTGGCTCACCACAGTTAGTGAATACACTTTGTGTATCTACAGTGGAGTGTATATTATGAAGACGAAATTGGACGTTCCAACTATTCTTCCCTACGTCGTCGGATTCTTATTCATACCTGCTGATATCCTTGGCCGTAACTATTCCACCTCCAAAGTAGAAAAGTGGTTTGGTCGGTCACAGGGGGTAATCAACAGTTTTACTGCCGCCATTTTACTTGGATCGTTTGTTTGGTTTACCCCTAATGCGATGTTAGCATCAATTGTGTTGGTAATCATTCCTTTTGTAGCCGGTCCCAGCCTCGTGTTTTTGGTTAAAGACTATATCGACTTTGCTGGCTTGGACCAGTGTACGATCCCCTTATTGTCTACTATCGTATTTGTTGCTGTGTCTTTCTGTGTCATGTTTCTCATAGTCGATGAGTATATAATGTTGGGGGGTGGCATTCAACACATGATGACCCAGTTTATCGTGGCCCACCTGTTGGCTCTAGGGTTATACTTTACGGTGATCAAACCATCTCTTTAAATTAAATAGTTCATGTACGCTTTATTCGATTTTTGAAACTAGCAACGGTAGGCAGAAGGCCATAATCAGTACTTCCCAGTGCCAACTTAAACCACTATAGTGTTAGGACTCGGTAGACGTTCACACCGAAAATTACCAAACTCAACTGCCACCATAGCCAGGCTATCGCCAGGGCCCGTGGTCGTGGGAAGGACAATGTATAGCAACGGGCAAAAAAAATATACCACCTCATTGAAGTACAGTAATGGTCAAGGATACAATCTATTACGACGTATTGGGCGTGGAGCCCACTGCTACCGAGGTTGAGTTGAAGAAAGCTTACAGAAAGAAGGCAATTCAATTACACCCCGATAAGAATGCCAATGACCCAACAGCAGCCGAAAAATTTCAGGCCTTGGGTGAGGCCTACGGGATCTTGAAAGATGCTGATAAGAGACAAATTTATGACGAGTTCGGGAAAGAAGGGATGGAAGAGAGAAGGGTCAATAATGAAGCTGCTGACATTGATCCGGCCGAATTTTTCACAATGATCTTTGGGGGTGATAGTTTTAAGGACTGGATTGGTGAGTTAAGCATGTTAAATGATCTTGGTAAGGCTGCGGAGGTGTTGGAAGAAGATGAAGACACCGCTGAAACGTCTGAACTCAATGCTGCTAAACCACAAGTGCAAGGATCTGGTGAACATGCTCCGGCTCAAGATACTAAGGTTGATGCCAAGTTGGACGAGCTTGCAATCAGAGACGAGAAGAAGAAGGATGACCTCTTGACCAGTGAGGGGATCAACCGAAAAAAGAACCAGAGAGTGACTAAAGAACAGAGAGAAGAGATTAGGAAATTGCATGAAGAGAGCAAGGCTAAGGAAGAAGAGAGAGTCAACGAATTGGTGGGTAAATTGTTGACCAGAATCGAGAAATATGAACTGGTCAAGGACAACAAACAATCTTTAGACCACTTCAGATCACAATTAAACGAGGAGTTTGAGGACTTGAAGATTGAAAGTTTCGGTATAGAGTTATTGCATCTCATTGGGAAGATCTATAAGGATCAGTCATCGGCCCGGTTATCGTCTTCTAAAACCTTTGGGGTGTCGAAAATTTTTACCAACGCCAAGTCTACTGCCAACACAGTCAAAAACGGGTATTCGATCTTGAAGACGGCACTCGATGCACAAGCGTCAATGGAACAGATGGTCGCAGAACAAGAAGCATTACAACAAAAAGAGGAATTGACCCCTGAAGACCAAGCCAAGTTGGCCGAAATGGAACGGTTGATTACTGGGAAGTTTTTAGCCACTGCTTGGGCATCGACTAAGTTTGAAGTTACGGGAATTTTGAACAAAGTGTGTAATAAGCTCTTGAACGATAAGAGCCTCGGTAAAAAAGAGAGAAACCACCGGGCCAAGGCTCTTCAATTCATGGGAGAACTCATGGCCAAAGTCGAAAGTTCGCCTGAAGAAGCCGAAGAGGCCAGAATCTTTGAGACGATCATGGCAGAAGCCACCTCGAAAAAACACAAGTCCAAAAAGAAGCCATTTGACGAAAAAGAATTTGAAAATTACATGGCAAAGTTCGCTAGTGAAAAGGAAACTGAAATACATCAAACAGACGCTACCCCTGATGATAAACATTAGACTAATTATATATGGTGTGTAATACGATACAATTCGCTTAGTGTCGTTCCCAATTCGATTTGTCATGAAACCCGCACCGTTGCGGGATGAAAAATTTGACTAGTTGATTAGCCTCTTATCACTAATGACTACCAAACAAGAAGTATTGAAGTTATACAAGTCGTTATTGGGCAGAGCTCTCAAGTTCGACAACTACAACTTCAGAGAATACAGTAAACGGAAGATCAAGGATGAATTTAAAGACAACAAGGCTTTGACCAACCCAGACCAAATCACCAAGAGTTACAATGAGGGTATTGACCAGTTGGCCATGTTGACTAGACAAACCACCATTTCCCAAATGTATACTTTCGACAAGTTGGTGGTGGAGCCTTTAAAGAAGCACCATTGAGATGCTGTGGAGTTGGTAGAAGCTAGTTTGGGCTTTACTTGCCTTTGTGAAGTTCGCTTGTAAATAATTCAAGTATATCATGACTTAAATATATATTTATGACAATCGAAAGACTGTAGAGCATGTGTGTGTGTGTGTGATAGAGAGGGCTGATTCCATATGAACTGGTTATTCCAGAGGGGGCAGAGTTGGTGAGAGACGAGGGTGGTGGCTCTAGCTGTTGTACCAGGACCGATGATTTTCGTAGGATTTTTTATCTTTTGTCCCTGATGAATCGGCAAATATTAATATACAAAGATTTGTTTTAATTTCAATTTTGGTGAAAATCACATATTACTCTAGATTTATTATTAAAAAATAATACCAACCCATCGCTTCGATTACAAATCAAGGTAAAGGTTGCAAAAAAGAAAGGACGACCTCGGTGAGGATCGAACTCACGATCTTGAGATTAACAGTCTCACGCCTTAACCAGCTTGGCCACGAAGTCCTTCTTGTGTAGTTGGGAAGGTCCTGTGTTTAGATACTACTTATTTGAAGTGGTAGTCTAAAGTAAAGAAGTTCTTATGATTACTTAGAAGTTATCCCAAACTTTTATTCCTATATACCTAAAACGAAAAAGTTAACCTATCCAATTCCGGTACCACCAAAAGTGTTTCCGTACCATTTTTCATTGACACATCCACTGTCAATTCTTCGTTAACAAATTTCACATAGAACTTGGGAAGATTGAGTTTTCCAATGGTCAAAGGCACAAGAATAATTTCGAACCTGACCACATCTGACCCCTTACTCAAGTCTAGTTTGAGTTGTTTCTTCTTGAACCCTGACACTAACCAATTTTCGTCATTTAACAAACTTATGTAAAAGGTCTCCAGGTGTTCTTCTTCAAGCAACGAGGACTCGGCTATGATGGAGAGATCTTCTTGTGTGTGCTCGGAGTCGTGAGCTGCTGGTTTAGCCTTCCATTTTGTTGAAGAGTCAACAATTACCTCGGTAGCTATAGGCTCACCCACCAAGTACAAGTCCTTCTTAGCAAAATTGAATTCCACCATTTGAAGAACGTCGATATTGGGGGCTGATACTAAAATATCCAACTTATGAGGTATCTCCACAGTAGCTGGCAGGTGTACCAATAATACCTCTTTTTCAATTGTATCTCTGAACTCGCTTTGATGCAGTGGTTCGATGAAATTAGAGGCGAATAGAATCGATTCCTTCACCTCAGCAACGTTGGCGACTTCGACCTTGTGATCCACAAGATAAGTGTCGTACTGAAACTTGATTATTGGCGCAACCAAGTTCAAGTATAAGTTGTAGTAGGACCCGACACCAGCATCCTGAAATTTGGCCTTTAAAAGTGAATCAAGAGTTCTTTGACATTCTTCTAATATCGAAACATACACCACACTTAAGTTGAATTCATCAGACGGCTTAATTCTATAGTTATTCTTGACCGAAATTTTGTAGAAGGATGAGTATACTTGGGCATCTGAAACAACGGTATTCTTTGCCTTCAATTTAGGAATATGTATCTTGTAATCAGATGAGTCTTGTTTACTCACAAGATCAGTACAGACGATTTTGACGGGGGAGGGGATTGCTGACGAAATCTGAAAGTTGGAAAAGATATGATTGGTCTTGAATATGTCTTGTACGGAAACACTGATTACTAGACTAAAATCAATGGTTTTTGATAAAGTGAATTCATGGACCACTTGGTCAATCAGATACTTGATGGTCACCGTTAACTTGATCTTCTTATTGTCCGAGGTCAAATCGACTGGAAGGACTAGTTCAGTTGCATCGCCTTTTGACATGGTGGACTCGACTCGATCTAGTATACCTTGATCAAAGTGGAACCCTTCAGTATCCAGTATGCTGATACTCAAATCTCGAAGGTCGAACAACCCGTTGTGCATGCTGATGAGGACTGATGGGAATCCTAATAAGTATTCGGAGTTTTTGATCACGTCACACTTGAATAAGTTATCATCTGCGTAATAATAAATGGTGCCAGGATCACGGTGGACCACTGGTTGGTGCGTCTCTACAACTGAGTCGTTAAGAATGGAGTTGTTGCCACTAGAGTGCTCGAAGTTGTGCACCAATACCAAGTGTGAGTTTATGTTGATGGTCAACTTTATTGGCTTGTAGAACCCTACTACAATTTTTTGGGTGGTTAACAAAACAGTTTGATCTGACTCCTCAGTCAAATTTACATTCTTGGCCAGAAACTGTATTCCGTTAGAAAGCTCAAGAACCACCGACTCGAACTTCAACTCTATTCCATAAAAGTTGATGATTTTCAAGGGAGTACAGTACGAAGACTCTTGTAAAGTTACATAACGGTCTAGCTCGAAGTTAATGATGCTTAGAACCGCAAATTCTAACATTGTATCACATGATTTGACAATAGCATCAAGGAGCTTTGAAATTTGCTCTTTGGTCTTGTTTGGCTTATTCACATCAATTTTTTTAGTAGCAAAGTTTGAGAGTAATTTCACGTACGACTTGACTAAAAGTGATGAGTCTTTCAACTGAAAGTGTTCAATGCATGCTATGTATATCTCTAAGAGCATACCACCCATATAGTTCCAGCCATTCTCTATGAAAAACTCATAAGAGTTTTGAAGAATGTTTAGACTCTCTTCATAGTCTTTTTGACGGTAACGCAATACCGCCAAATCTATACTCAAAACATCCATCGTCTTTGTTCTGCCACAGGCCACAAAATCTTGGATTATGGAGATGGTAACCTTTTCGAAATGTTCGTAGTACAGCTGTTCACTTTTCAAAATCTTTTGAATATTATCCGTAAAGGTATCGACGCCGTCACTCAAGCTAACATCGCTAAACTCATATATAGTGTACCCTTTCATTTCGGCGAGCTTGATCAAAAGTGATCTTTGAAACAATTTCAAGTCACCTCTAAATTCATAAAAATTTGAGAGATCAATATCAGATTTGGTGATAACTTGTATGGAAGAATCATTTAAGACCCAATCAGCTACGCCGTAACAATACTGTAATGCAGAAGGTCCTTTAAGAAGAATGTCATTGAGGTAGACGTTAATTTCTTGAAATAACGTGGAAATATAAAGCGTCTGTATCGAGGGCAACGATTCACTTTGGATCAAAGTTTTGAGGGCCTTATACTTCAATGCAAATATGTAAGTTAATAGGTTGAAAGCGTTTGATTCATCAAAAACGTTCACATGAAGCGATTCAAAAAGTTGTGGCAAGTTGTCGTAGTCTATTGGAGGGATCTCAAACTTATAACGTTTCCTCTCGGCCGTGTAATAAGTTCGAACCAATTTTGATAATTCGTTCATCACGTTTAAAGCGTCTTTGAAGAGGAATAACTCGCCGAAACGCTTGCTCTTTTCTAATAGCAAACTGATCAAGGTCAAGTCCTTTTGCGTACATTTTTGAAGTTCTTCCTCGAGCGTAGCAAATGTTTTGTTGAACGAGAGCAAGATCAATTGTTTGAGCCGGGTGATAAGCTCATTGTATATCTCCAATTTGTGGAGTTCATTATCGTTGGTCTCTTTCAACCTAAAACACCTTTCGATATCACCACCCGGCACGTCGACCAGCTTCAATTCTTTCCCTCCGACCCCAAAGTCAATCTTTAATTTGTCGTAAATTGAGGTCTTGAACGAATATTTATCCTTCTTCACCGGGGAGTACAACACGATAAGCCACTCGATCAGGTTACCCACCGAGTTCTTGAGCCACTCCTTGATCAATGGTCGCACCTGTGATTTATAAACATCGAGACTGTCACATTGTACAAACATTAATCGGATTGCAATGTTTGGATCGATTTTTTTAGGTACCTCTTCCACCAAATTGATGGGCAACTTTGGGATAGATTTGAGATGTGAGGAATTATCGAACTTCCAGTGCAAGTTTGTGAGTGGGACCTTCGACTCGAGACTGGGTTGAATCAATGGATATATATTGAACGGGTCATAGTACCCAATTTTCAAGCTCATTAGGTTGATCTAAGGTGGTATTTTTCAGTAGGCTCGCGTTCATACCTTTGTCCCGTTAGGACACTACGGTGGTGTAAGAGGTGGGCAGACTGTGCCTCGTGCATCTTATCGCTGTGTGCTCATGAGGTACTTGCTTATACAATAGTTCCATCGTCAAACTTACCAGTTGTAATTCCGGTATTTGGACAAGTAGTTACTTGTAATATTTTAAGTAATTGCTTGTAAATAATAAATGCGCTCATAACCATTACTTTCAGGTCAAGCATTTGGTCAGCTTAAACACGACTGACACGATATAGGGCAGTTAGCGATAAAAGCACATAATACCTCCACGACCATAATCCTCAAGATATACTCATTCAGTATGAGTACTAAAAAACGGCTGCGAAATTCTACAATCCTCTTCAACCAATAAATAAATTCAAACTATTAAAACTATAATTAAGTGGATAGTTTATTACCAGCTCAAGCGTATTCCTTTTGAACAACTTTTGGCTTGTTCTCAACATTGTGTGAGTCAAGATTGTATTCTTCAACGGAGTCTTCATCTTCACTCTTGTTGCCATGATAATCGAGTTCATCAACGTAATTATCACGATCAATATCGAAGGAAGCGTTTCTGTTTTCTGGGCCGATTAAAGTGACAATAATTAAATAAGCGGTAATACAACCCAAGAAAATGGCCATGACTCTACCATAATCGTAAGCATCTTCACCATTTGGTGCTACAATTGGGAATCTTTCACCAATAGTTGCAACAATAGTGGAAGAAGCAGAAGAACACAAGTTACCTAATTGGTAACTCAACCCCACAACAAAAGTTCTGTAATCTGGAGGAGCTAATTCAGACAAGTGAGCTGGAACAACACCCCATGCACCTTGCACACCAGCTTGCAAGAAGAAAACAGCAGCATTAATACCAGTGTTTCTGACAAAAGCCCATGGATAGATCATAGCTCCTGCAATAATAGCAGCGATGATGATAGAAATCCTTCTTCCGATGAAAGTAGACAAGTGACCGAAAATGAGACCACCGAAAATGGCCCCCAAGTTTGCTACACTATTGGTTACAGTAGATCTGTCATGACCGAATCCTAATTGAACACTCAAGAAAGTTGGGAAAAGATCTTGAGAACCATGGGAGAAAAAGTTGAAACCAGTCATTAAAAGGATGCAGTAGATAAAAATCAACCAATAAGTCTTAAGAGAAGCCTTACCTTCTTTAAGAAAATTCTTGATTTGAATTTTAACACTTTGATCAGCGATAATCTGATCAGGATCACCGTTGTTACCATTAATACTAGCGTGTCTCATTTTCAATTTAGCTTTTTTGACCAAGTAGTCGTCAGTTTCAGGAAGTACTAATCTCCAAATAATGAAAAGCACTGGTGGACCAGCCGAAAACCAGAAAATGCTTCTCCATCCTTGAGGAGTTGTGTCAACTATAGCTCTGTTGAAAATAACCACTAATAAATAACCGAATGCATAACCTTGTTGGAAAATACCACCAACAATACCTCTAGCTCTCTTTGGGATACCAACTTCGTCTGCATCAATTTTGGAAATAAATTCTGGGTCTAAAGAGGTGATGGCTTGTTTAGAGCATCCAAAGGCGGTACCTAAGGCAACGGCGTAAACACCGCCCATAACAATGCCGAAAAGAGCTCTAACACCCAAAAATTCCTTGAGAGTTCTGACAAACCCACATCCGATTTGAAGTACACATAACAAACCTAAAGCTGTAACAAAAGGTATTTTAGTACCGAATCTAAATAAATGTTAGTATTTTCTATTACATTAGTTTATGGTTGCGAGCGTTGTGGTAAAAGATTTGCCCCACTTTTGCTAGACTTTTTTTGGACGAATGGGAATACTTCAAGAAGCCATGACCAAACAAAATAATACCTGTCAGGCGGAATGCCTTGGATTTGCGAACAGATTATTTTCTTTTGTTTTACCCGTTTCTATTGTATTTTTTCAATTGAGCTTTATTACTCATGTGCGGGGCACACTCTCGGAGTAACTCCTTGATATTTGACAAGGACCAAATTTTCTTGGAAAAGCCTTGGCTGACTTTAAACCACTGTCACAAATAATAAAATAACACATACCTATCACCAATAAGCCCGAAAATAATAGCACCAACTGATCTCAACATAAGCACTAAAGTAATACCCCAGGTAATACTCTTAACATCAGTGTCTAAAGACTCAGCAATTGCCGCTACGTTCAAAGAAACACTGAAAAAATCAAAGGCATCCCAAGTCCATGTCATGTAACTAACTCCGAAAAACCACCATTGTCTTGCGGTAAGTTCAGACAACGGTTTAAACGGATTTAAAATCTCTGACCACGAATATTGTGATAACTCTTCCTTGGAAGCTACTAAAGTAGTGAATCTAGTTTTGACGAACTTGGAAATGGCCCTTGAGGTGAAAGTTGGAGGACGAATAACATGTTGATTATGTTCTTCAACTTTTTCAGTTTCGATGAAATGATCTTGAGGGTGACTCATGTCTACAACTCTAAGATATGTTAAATTACAGTTGTAAAACTTATTGAAAAAAATTAAAAAGAAGAAAAAAAGCTAGGTTTTTATACCCAGGTCAGCTTACAAAGTCCGAAGCTCTCTTGCTAGCCTAATCTGTTTTGGCCCATTATGAGATCTAATTTTTATGGAGAATTTGTCAAGAGACACTACGAAGTGTGGGGTGGAGTTAGCAATCAAGTTGTGTTATACACGTTCAAAAATATTTTATTCTTGGTGTGCTTTTGACAGTGTAAATCTGCGGAAAAAATTCCCAAAATTTCATAATGTGAGATGTTTGTGATAAATTTTAAAGTGGGGAGTTAGGGGTGGTGGGGATAAGTGCTATTTTAAATGAGAACTAGTTAGAAAATATTTCAGTCTGTTCCTACATATTCCTACCCGGTTCCTATATCTTCCTAATCCTACAAACGTAAATCTGGAAACCAAAAACTCCGAGAAGCCACCCCCGCCGTACGGGCTATCTCTACAAAAACGTTGATTTCTGTATAGTGCCTCCTCCTAAAATTTGAACAAAGTGTTTCCCCAGATTATACTAACCTATCGTAATTCTGGGTTTGTAGTTGTCGGCGTTATTAGTTGATGTTCAACGACCTATTCACGGGGCTCGATCAAGGTGTCCGATTCAATCTTGGCATCCTACTTTATCCAAGGTTCGAGACGATTTTTAGCAGATCCGGGAGAAGCTTACTCAAAGGGGAAATTGGGGAAAATCGAATTTTGTGATAATCCGGAAAAGTCTAGCCTTTCTTATTGGCTCAACAATAAGATTCTAGCATTCTAGCAGCCAATATCGATTACCCCAGAACTAACTTACTCCACAAAATTAGATAAACCCCAGGTTACAAAAATCTTGGTCTAATCAAGGAGAAACTAGGAATAGCCTGCTCGGAGAATGTTTCGACACAATAATTATTTAACATTCAAGGTGGGGATTTTATTCCGTAGGCAATCCGTAGATAGCATGCGGGTCTGTTTTCCTCAGAACAGCAAGTGGTCACCCCCGGGCCCTTCGATACAGAGAATTAATCCCAACCAATCATTTATTGAGCACTACTAATCAAGATCTACAACCTAAAACTAATCTCGTAATCAGCACTTACCGGTCTATGATCACTCATATAAAATTTGTACCAATTGGATAAAATAGCAAAATTCTTTATCTTGATGATAAACCTCAGGTGGAAATCAGCTCCGAAATAATTGATGTCTTCCGACTCCTCAATCAGTTTCCTGTTATTCCCATTTCTAGCAAAGTACGGTGCCCAGATATAATCGATAATTGTATCGGCTTCGTGTTTTCTGTCGAACCCCGTAAACGTAGAGTTAAATCCGTGATGATGTAATTCATCAATCAATGTCCGGCTATCTTTGAACCCAGCCAGTTTCAAGACATGGTAAGGTTCATCAGTAGGTTCAGTGTTAAAATCCCCACACAAGAAAGATGGAAAGTTATTGTAGTTCTCCATTTTTTCAATGATCAACTTACTACTCTCCCGTCTTGCTTTCACCCCCCTATGATCAAAATGGGTGTTAAAGAAATTCAATTTGATGAGAGGATTGATTTTACTTTGAAGCGTCACCATCGTAACGATTCTTTCTAAGGCGGCATCCCACCCTCTACTGGGGAATTCCGGTGTTTCACTCAACCAAAATGTTTTATTTTCAATAAGCAACCACTCCAGTTGTTTGTAAAGGATGGGAGAGTATTCTCCGGCTTTGACCCCATCAGTTCTCCCAACCCCATAATACCTCCAGTCACCACCATCCTCAGCCTCATTGTTGAGCTGCCCCACGATGTCGTTCATTTGGTTATGCAACACTTCTTGCAAGCATACAATGTTACCTTGATCATTATTGAAGGTGTTATATTGAATAGATGAACTCACAAGTTGTTTCCGCTTCAGCCAGGCCTTCTCATGGTCCCACAAATTCTTGTTATCGAAACGGATGTTGTTGGTGTACAATCTAAGCTTCAAAGGTCTAAACACATTGGGGGTTTGGTTGTAGAGATCATTAGTTGAATGGTGCATGCTACTGGCGTACACCACCCACCCTAATAAAACGAGGGCAGCCCCTGAAACGGCAATTTTGAATAATTTTTGATACGGTTTGCGGGAATCGGTGTTTTTATTGAGTAACAGACTGGACTCTGTTACCAAAGGCATATTTGGGTTCTGTGCTGCCGTCATACCGAAGGTGTTTCAAGTATTTTACCCCAGAAAATTAATTTGAAATTCCTGAGGATCGCCAACGTGCCAGAACAAAAAAACGGGTGAGCCATAAACGTCATCACCAAAAAGCACTACCACGGAAGCTTGTAATTCTCTGGTATTAAGAGATGGTGCCAAGATTTCAGAAGTTTAAGTAGGTATAACCGGTAGAGTCCCGGAGTCCCCACTGCTGTTATATAGGTCTATCCTTGGCCAACATAAATAGGAATACAATGTTCAGCCCTATGCAGGATTGTGGTCGTGATTGCTGTACGAGCCGTGTTGAACGCATTAGCACACCAATTGGAGGTGCCCACATCTGTGTCATTTATTCGAATCTCTAGTTGTATTTACCCTGACCCCAAATTGCACAGGATGCCCTCATCTCTCCAACCTGCTCTAGACCCTTTTCTCCCCGACTCACTTCCCTCCCTCGTCGTCTCTAATGCTCGCGGTATGCGACAAAAAACAACGCTGGCAAGATGGGTAAGAAGAAACCGGAAATGTCCCAAGTGTACAATTCGGGTAACGAGTTTGTATTCGGTGAAAAAGGGGGCAAGGGTAAGAATCTCTCGAAGTTTCTTAAGAACTTGTCTTTAACTGGTCAATCTCGTTCCTCCTCTGATTTCAATGAAGTTAATTCCAATATTTACGGGTCGCTATCGTATGCCAACCCTAATCCTGATATTAGCGGGTCTAATAACAATCCTACCAGACATGTATCGCCTAAGCGATCTCTCTCTGGACCGGTGAACACCTCGTTTGCCCATTCGTTGACCCCGTCGTCCTCGAATCCCGTCGCTAATAACAGTCCCACCAGGCCCAAACGAATCACTAGTGCCAAATATACTGATCTAGATGATGATTGGGACGCCAACTTCAATGAAAGCGACCTATCCTCAAAACCTCAGGCCAACAAGAATAAGCGGAATGAAGGGTTTGGTAACACAAGCTTACAGCCTTCCCCCATGTTGGACTCGTTGTACCCTGATTTGACCATCCCTTTGGAGACTAAAAACACCCCCAAGGAGTCCATCGATATCGAGGATTTGAAGGCAAAGATCGAGATCAGTAAATTAAACCAAATGAACAGCAAGTTTCAAAAATTCAAGCGGATTTTGTCTCAGTCTTCCAACATAAACCTTCAGGACTTAAGAAAGCTCTCGTGGAACGGGATCCCCAACGATTTGAGAGCGATTTCCTGGCAGATTCTCATAGGGTATCTCCCCATTAATAAGACGAGGCAGGCATCGACGTTGAAGATCAAAAGACAGGAGTATTTGGATGGGATTAAATTGATCGAACAGACCATCAATTTCGAGGATAATGATAACAAAGCATCCAGTACCACTTCAATCAACATCAACCGAGAGAAACAGTTGTATCATCAGATCAAAATCGACGTCAAAAGAACAAATCCCACCATCAAGCTCTACAGTTACCCCAAAGTTCAAAGATCATTAAGAAAGATACTATACTTTTGGGCCATTAGGCACCCCACCAGTGGATACGTTCAGGGGATTAATGACTTGGTGACTCCGTTCTATCAAATCTTTCTCAGCAATTATATCTGGCAACTACAAAGAAAGAGGATTTATGAGCAAACGCAGAACCCTGAGGATGATGATTCATGTTTATTCATACCAGGGTTAATGGATTCAACAGAGGCAGATACAAGCCACGAGAACTTAATGAAAGATCCCAATTTAATGAATTATAGAATAAGTAATTTGAACCCCGAGTTACTCAGTGATAGAATCATCAACATGATAGAGGCAGACACCTACTGGTGTTTATCGCGGTTATTAGAAACCATCACCGACAACTATATCCACGAACAACCCGGGATCATCAAACAGGTCAATGGGTTGAAGAACCTCACCAGTAAAATCGATTTAGGATTGATCAATCATTTGGACCAGGAAGGTATTGAATTCATACAATTTTCATTCCGATGGATGAATTGTTTACTTATGAGAGAATTATCTTTGGACCTTATCATTCGAATGTGGGACACGTATCTTAGTGAAACGCCCTTGGGGTTCAGTAATTTCCACGTTTACGTATGCGCCGCATTTTTGATTAAATTCAGTGACGATTTGAAGCATAAAGATTTCCAGGAAATTTTACTCTTTTTACAGAATCCTCCCACCATTAAATGGACTGAGAAAGATGTGGAGCTAATGCTTAGTGAAGCATTTATTTGGCAAAGTTTATATAGGGATGCATCTGCTCATTTAAGGTAATAATTAATATATAAAATGACTGCAAAAACAGAGTTGATTCAGAGTCGCATCTCGCAATTATTGACTTCGTTTTATTAGTTCCTGGGGTCAAGTGAAAATTAATTAATACCGTTTTTTCCTTTTGACATCCTCAATTTAATTGTCCCTATAGACTCGACATAGATAACCATGGCTGAATTACAGAAACCTGCCGGTAGAACCATTCTCGCTTCTACCATTGCCAAATTATACACAGAAGAAATTACTCAACAGGTTGAAAAATTGAGTTTCAAGCCCAAGATTATGGGTTTATTAGGAAATGAAGACCCGGCCGCAAGAATGTATGCTAACTGGACCAGTAAAACATGTCAGGATTTGGGGTTTGAGTATGAATTGGTTCAAACTAATAAACAAGATTTGGAAACAAAATTGATCCAAGCCAACAAGGATGACTCTGTTCATGGTATCATGGTCTATTTCCCAGTTTTCGGTGATAACCAAGATCAATACTTGCAACAATTGATCAGTGCTGAAAAAGATGTGGAAGGCTTGAACTTCTTGTATTACAAGAACTTGTACCACAACGTCAGATACTTAGACCCACCTACCAATTCCAAAAAATCCATATTGCCCTGTACCTCATTAGCTATAGTGAAGATTCTCGAGTATCTCGGTACATATAACAAGATCTTACATTACGGGAACAGGCTTTATGGAAAAAAAGTTATGGTGGTCAATCGGTCTGAGATTGTCGGTAGACCATTGGCAGCATTATTAGCTAACGATGGGGCTATTGTGTATTCAGTGGACATCAATAACATTCAGCAGTTCACCAGGGGTGACGATTTACTGGATCACAAGCACAAGGTGATAGACCTAGATGATTCGGTTACTGTTGAATCCTTGGCCCCTACTTGTGATGTGATCATCACGGGGGTTCCTTCAGAGAACTACAAATTTAATGCCGATTTGGTGAGCCATGGTACCACGGTCATAAATTTTTCCAGTGCAAAAAACTTCACCGATGCCGTGAAGAGTAAGGCAGGTTTATATGTTCCATCTATCGGGAAGGTCACCATAGCGATGTTGTTACGGAACTTATTGAGATTAATTGAGAACAAACAAGCATAAGGTGGGAAAACATAAGGGAAAAAAATCTGCAAAAAAAAAAACTGATAAATAACGAGCTACTATTACCAAATCGCAGATCGAGTATACCACCAACCAGTATACTTTAAATATAAATGAACAATTGCATGTCATTTCATTCCAATCATGGGGAATTCTGTCAACCGGGCCCACGAGCGTGCGCGGCCCATGTTTTCCTCAATGACTCCTCTCAGTTTTTTCTGAAAAGCATCTCTCTAAAATCTACTTTACAGGCCCCATTTGATAAGCTGCAATTGCGGGAAATTGTTAGCAAATGGATCAAAATAAGAATACAGAGAAAATGGACCCGCTCGCCATAGCGGAGTCTTTGGGAATCAGAACTTTCAGGAAAGTATCGAGAAATTCTTGGTCTTCAGATGATGATAATCAGCTTATAGAGTACTTAAAAACTCTTTGCAAAGTTCCCTTGGATCAGATCAACGCCGAAGAGGTTGACTGGGATTTATTGGCTCGCCGCCTCACTAAGAATGGAGCCAGTAAGGATATTAGGAAAGCTAAAGATTATAAGAAGCGATGGATCACCTCTTTAGATCCCAACGTTCGTAAAGGTAAATGGACCAAAGAAGAGGATGAGCAGTTGATTGAAGCGTACAATAAGTATGGGCCATCATGGCAGAAAGTTTCTGCGTCTATTAAGAGCAGGACCATGGATCAGTGTGCCAAACGGTACACAGAGGTACTTGATCCCAAGACCAAAGATCGGTTGAATCCCTGGACCAGAGAGGAAGAGCTTCTATTGATCAAGCAGATCGGTAAGCATGGTACCAAATGGAGAACGGTGGCCAGTCTGTTCAAGAATAGACCGGCGTTGACTTGTCGTAACAAATGGAGAACTATTGCCTTGAGTGTAGCTCGGGGAAGAGCCAACCCTCATATTACTGAAGAGGTGGAGAAAATCACCAATAAGAACGGGACCTTGAAGACAAACAACTCCCCATTAAGCAACTCGTCACCTAATTCCACTCATTCACCTAATCACACCAGTCCCGGCTCTGCTCACCACACACCTTCTCAACCAGTGACCCAGGGCCAAACCTCCACCAGCGAAACCGAGTGGAAGTACACTCTCAACCGAACTGACAATACCCCCAATCTCAAGTTACCACACAATCAGTTTTTGAGCGACTCCAGTGGGCTCATAAAGGATGAACATTCAGTCAACGAATTACTTGCTTATGCGAAGAACTACAATCTTACCATAGAGGTGCACCAACATGTGCACCATCACTATGGTCCTCCTCCTCACCCGTTCAATCATATACAACGTAGCAATTCTCCTGTGGACTACAATCTTAATAATCTCGGCTACGGAAACTCCACCGTCCCACATACGGCCAGTAAGTCATTCTTTTTGGAGCCGGAAGCACAACTCAACCGGTTCCAGCATTTCAATTATTTACCTCCCTTGACCGAGGTGCCGAAGTTGACGTCGTCTAATTCGCCCAATGTCACCCCTCGAGTTGGACTCGGCAGGCCAAAAGATGGCGACAATGCCATGAGCAGTGGTTTATTCAGAAGAGAAGAGTCACCAGCATCGCTCACTCCGTTAACTCAGGCAGTCGAATTGGCAGCAGAAGAATTGAGCAAAAAGCGCCATCTTGAGCTGCCCCATCCGTCCCATAAGAAACCGAGAATCGATCATACCGATGATGAAGAAACCGACGGGTTGGATTTCTGGGAACAGATGCGGACGTTGGGAGATCTTGGGAGTAACCAAGTGATTCCTAATAGAGCCCAGCCACCACCTGGTCAACCGCCGCACACTCAACCACCACCAGAACCACCAATTCCTAGTTCCACCACCCACACCAACGAGAACGCTGTGCAAAGCTCTTCAAGGGAAGGGATCTACTCCGGTAAACCGGTGTCTCAGCACCACCCATTACACTATTTTGCGGGAAGTGTAACGCCTCAACCGAGCGGGTCTACCCCGGCACCCACCAGACCCGAGATCGAAGAAGATGATGAAGAGGATCAAGATGAGTTCAAATCATTTGGATCGTTCGGATTGTTCTACAAGTCGTATCAAAAGTCCCGGTCATCGTCTCATTTCGACCCCCAGCCCCCCATGAATAATACGCCCCACCCGAAAATTTCCCGGGACGATAACGTAAGTGTGGCCAGTAATAGTACTGGCGCAGAAGAGGCAGACGCTACAAGTTATGCTTATGATAATCTATTGGGCAGTTTCGGTATGATGCCTTTCAACCCTTCGTAGGTGGTCATTACATCATACCGGCCCTCGCCTCTCACGAATGATGATACCAAAGCCCCAGTGCGAACAACATATAGAAATTGTACTATTAATATACACAATCGCATCCCATGATTCAGACCAGGACTGACAGTAAACAGCCCCATGGTAAAGCTATAGGTTCCAATGAGATCAAGCGACATTACTATAAGATCATCACTCAAGTGTTTAGAGACTTACAATTAGACGACAATTTAAAGAATAAATCGGTGTTTGATCTCATTGATTACTGTGAAATTCTCTACGAACGGCTGTCCGACACCATCAACAAAAATGAACAAGGGCTACACGATTACATTCGGGGGTACTTGATCTTCAATTACTTCATCAACAGTTTCATCATGTTGCATTTCGAGGGATTTGACCATTTCATCAAGACCAATGAGTACGACTTCATCATCTATTTGAACGTGTTTGCATTTTACAATACCGACGAGCTCGTCACCAGCACTTCCTATTCCATCCCGTTGCTGGAGCTCAGAAGCTTGATCTTAGACTACTTGGAGGATCGCAATTTGCTAAAATTCGATGTGAATGAGCTTTATCTGTGGTTGTACGAGTATATTGACTACCTCAAGAGAAAGGATCAGTACGCTCAAGAAGAGGCGAATGATCAGGATGGCCATCTGGCGATAGATGGCCGAGAGGAGCAAAGGGGAAGAGAGGAGCATCTCATCCATTCCGACAACGACAGTGACGACTCCAATATTTACACCAAATCCTTTCCCACTCCTAGATCAGTCGACGTCTCGGCCACATTCCACTCGTTGAACTTGAACGGCTCAAACGAGTCTCTCGGTAACCGATCCGATGAGTCTATCAGCAACTTTCAAAATCGTTTCCCTTCCATAAAGTATAGAACGTTCGACTCGGCTCAAACTTCTCAAATTACGGCAGAGCCGAACCCAGTGGATACTTCCAAATCATTGCCTTTTTCCCGTCCGCCAATACCCACTGAGCTTCCCCCTGGCCTACCTTTGGCGAACTCTTTCCAAAAAAATAACAAATCAGCATCGTCGCTCGAATACAAGCCTTCAAAAGCACCGTATCCTTTAGACCCCTCGGTTAAAATCGAACAAACGCCGTATCCATCAGAGGATCCCGTACCAGTGGTCAATGACTCTAAGTCCAAGCCACCTATCATATCCTCTAGCTCCGGATCCCTGGTTCCTAGAGCACAATCATCGCATGAAATGGTACCCAAGTTACCCCCAAGACAATCGGCTCGTTCCAGCTTCAATGGTAATGCAGTACCAGTCCTGCAAATGCCTCATTTCCATAACCCCATGACCAACATGCATACCAATACGGCTCCTAATTACCCTCCTCAACCGCATCCATCCCAGTACAATTACGCCATGCCATACTCTAATCAACCGTACTACCCTCAGTACCAACACCCGTACTCCACCCAACCCATGCCCATGACAAACGACCCCCAATACCATTATGCATCCCCACCACACACCATGCCGCCTGCCATGCCTTTGGCCCCGATGTATGGCCCCCCATCCGGGTACCAACAGCCTTTCCCACAACCAATGCCTCCGCCAATGGATAACGGGTACACCCAACAGAAGCTGCAGCGGACCAAGCTCATGCAAGAATTCTACATTTGTGGACTCAAGAACTTCGGTTCCTCGTGTTACATAAACTCCACTATTCAATTGCTTTTTGGTATCTCAGAGTTCAAAGCCTTGTTCAGCAACCTGCGGTACAATAGGTATTTGAGGGATCCAAAGTTTATAGCAGCCAGAAAAAGCTCATTGAACAATTCCAAGGATAACGTATTATTAAGTGAGGCCGTTTCGAGTTTGTTGAAATCATTCACAATACATGGAGGGGCATCCATAGCACCTACCAAGTTTATAAGGATCTCATCTCTTTTGAAACCCGACTTGAACATACCGCATGAACAACAAGATGCTCAAGAATTTTTGATCTTTGTTCTAGACAGGTTGCATGAAGAGTTGTCGAGTAAGAACAGTGCTACTGAGGAACTCAACAGCGTTGTGTTTGAAAACTATATCAGAGAGTGGGGCATCAATATCCCCAATGATGAATATGATGGGTATTATAAATGGTACCAATCGTTGCTCGAATTTGAAGGCAATTCCCCCGTTCATGACTTATTCGAAGGGCATCTTCAAAACAAATTGGTCTGCAATAAGTGCAAGTATCAGTCTGTTAACTACTCTCCGTTCACCATTTTGTCGTTACCGATACCTAGCCGCAATAGTGTGGGGGGAACTGGGACCAATAACAGTCCCATCGATTTGTCCGATTGTCTCAAATACTACACCCAGGAAGAAGTTTTAAGTGGAGAAAACGCCTGGAACTGTCCAAAGTGCCATAAACAAGATGGAGATGATGGTAGTACTGGTTTGCTAGATGACCATCCTGTTTTCACCAAAAAACCAGGAATCTTCAAACTCAGTCGTCGGAGCAAATCACCCGTCAAGGACAACAAAAAACTGAAAGATAAGTCCAAAAAGGGCCAACCACTCGTCACCTCCACCTCCACCAAACAACTTCATTTTATCAAGTTACCGCATATACTATTCATACACTTGTCTAGGTTTTCCACGTACACTTTGACCGATAAGCTAGACACGGTGATTTCGTACCCGTTGGAGTTGAAGTTTAACAACTACTCAAACAGTTCGATCATCACCTACCGGTTGTCGGGGCTCATCAATCACTACGGGAACCTCAAGTCAGGGCATTACACTTCATTGGTGGACAAATCATCGATGCTGGAAGAATCAGCCAACCTGCCTCACTGGTGCTATTTCGATGATGAATCGGTGAAAATCAACGTCAACCACCTCAACCATCATTTTAAAGCCAGCTCAAGAGATGTCTATGTATTATGTTACGAGAGAGTATAGCATTTAGTCATTATAGAATATTTCCGTCACCTCTATTTATCGCGGCGCGTCCCCAAACAATCGCGTGTAAACACAGATCACTATCATGACTTCACAAGAATACAACGAAGAGGACGACAACTTGGGCGGCCCATTGCTCATCGAGCAGCTCGAAGGGAATGGGATCACCATGAACGATATCAAGAAATTAAAGGCTGAAGGGTACCACACAATCGAGAGTATCGCTTACACTCCTAAAAAAAATTTGCTCTTGGTCAAGGGTATCAGTGAGGCAAAGGCGGACAAGATTGGACAAGAAGCTAGCAAGGTAGTACCCTTAGGGTTCACCACTGCGTCTGAGTTTCACAATAGACGGTCTGAGTTGATCTGTTTGACCACCGGGTCCAAACAATTAGACACGTTGTTGGGAGGCGGGATTGAAACTGGATCTATCACCGAAGTGTTTGGTGAGTTTAGGACCGGGAAGTCTCAGTTGTGTCACACTTTGGCCGTCACTTGTCAGTTACCTATTGACATGGGCGGTGGTGAAGGTAAGTGCCTTTATATCGATACAGAGGGGACTTTCAGACCGGTTAGATTGGTATCGATTGCTCAAAGATATGGTTTGAACCCAGATGATTGTTTAGATAACGTGGCGTATGCTAGAGCTTATAATGCTGAACACCAGCTTCAATTGTTGAATTTGGCTGCTCAAATGATGGCAGAATCTCGTTTCAGTTTGTTGATTGTTGATTCTATTATGAGTTTGTATAGAACCGATTATAGTGGTAGAGGAGAGTTATCGGCCCGTCAATCTCACGTCGCAAAGTATATGAGAACTTTGCAGAGATTAGCCGATGAGTTTGGTATTGCTGTTGTGATCACTAATCAAGTGGTGGCACAAGTGGACGGTAGTGCATCGATGTTTAATCCGGACCCTAAAAAACCTATTGGTGGTAATATTATTGCTCACTCTTCTACCACTAGATTATCGTTTAAAAAGGGAAGAGGAGAACAGAGAATCTGTAAAATTTATGATTCCCCATGTTTGCCTGAAAGTGAATGTGTATTTGCCATTTATGAAGACGGTATTGGAGATCCAAAACTTGAAGATGATGAATAAGGAACTGGGGTCTGGGAATCTTATTTTTACGCTGTGGTAAACTGCCATCAATATGTAACGACTAAGCTTTGTACCAAATATATGTAACGACTAAGATAAATTCGAATAATCTTCATTCAACTAAACTTTACACTTCTTTTTGCCCTCAGTACATATTAATTAAGGTTTGTATAACTGTATACTCTCCGCTCGTACATATGTGAAGTATAAGCTTTATGCTGGTGTCTTGTAAGCACACCCGTGACAAAATGTACGCATTAGGTAAATCGGTCAATTCAGAGTCAAGAGATCTAATAGATAATTTCACTTTTGGGCATGACTTGCATATAGGACTAAACGAGGAATTTTAAAAACATGAGGATCCGCTGCGTATGGTTCTTTGATGCTAAGAAAAAAATATGACTGTTTTTTTATTTCGAAATAACCGGTGACTAATAATTGACTTGAGCATATACCTCTCGAAGAAAGAGTCAAAGCACTTCGTCAACAAGTACTCATACCCGTTCTGACCTTCTATCTCCATGTAAAGTAGCGCTGTTTTTTATACTTTTTATTTTCAAACGGCCCGGTATAAAGGGCACTTTACAATTACTTATTTAGTTTATTTTTTATGAGCCGCATGAAAAGTTTTTTATCTTTTTCATCAGTTCGCATGGACGTGCAATTCCGAGTCAAAAGGTTTTTTTCTACTTTAACAATTGCTAACAATCCTATTTCAAACTGATCATTCGAATAGACCTTGTAGAAGATGGAGAATAAGAAGATCAAGTCTATATTGCCCAAGCCATCAAACAATGTAAAAACTCCCACAAATATTCAACCGCGTCCTCAGCCACAGCGATCCATGAGTTCCCAACAAGCTAATTTTTCGCCTATGGGGAGTGAATCTAGTAGCCGTCAATCACTGCCGGCCATCAGGAGGAGTTCCACTACTAACGACATCAAAAGGTCAAAGGTTAGAAAGGGGTCTACAAGCACCAAACCAACAGGTCACAGACCCGTCACCTCATGTACATTCTGCAGACAGCACAAGATCAAGTGTAATGCGTCTGATAATTACCCCAATCCGTGTCAAAGATGTGAAAAAATGGACTTAAAATGTGAAATAGATCCTCAGTTCAGGCCCAAGAAGGGAAGTCAGATTCAAAGTTTGAAGAGTGATGTCGACGATTTGAAAGCTAAAATCGAATTATTAACCAAGAACGAACACCTTTTAACTCAAGCATTAGCTCAGCTGACGTCCAACTTTAATCCTTCCATGGAACAGCCATTACGTCTGGCTCCACAACCAGATTATTCTTTGCCTCAACAAGCATTACAAAGAAACTCGATTTTCACCCCCTCAGACCATGTACATACCCCTTATTCCGACTCTTCCTCGCCTAAAATTAGTGACAGAAACTTGAACTTGAATTTGAACATAAGAGACAATTCAGACAATTCTCCTGGTAACTCCACTCCAGTGATTCCCAACGATGACTTTCCCGCCATTGATGAGTTCATTCTTGGTGAAATTCATTTACCATTGAACAAAGCCAATGATTTACACGATCGATTCATTACCAAATACTTACCATTTTTGCCAATAATGAAATCAAACAATGCTACTGAATTATATTACAAGTCCCAGTTGTTGTTCTGGTCGGTAATTTTGACTGCCAGTTCAAGTGAGCCCGAACCTTCTTTATACATGAACTTATGCTCCTTGATCAAACAGTTGGCCATTGAAACATGTTGGATCAGAACTCCCCGGTCTACTCATGTAATACAAGCATTGATAATACTTTCAATTTGGCCTTTGCCAAATGAAAAAGTTTTGGACGATTGTTCTTATAGATTTATTGGATTAGCCAAAAACTTATCCTTGCAATTGGGGTTACATAGGGGAGGTGAGTTCATCAAAGAGTTTTCAAGAACTCAAGTAAATTTGGGACCCGACTCTGAGAAATGGAGAACTAGAAGTTGGTTGGCCGTTTTCTTCTGTGAACAATTCTGGTCTTCTTCGCTAGGTTTACCCCCCGCCATAAATACCACCGATTACCTTTTAGAAAGTGCTAGGGTTGATCCTAACTTACCAAAGAACTTCAGATGCCTCATCTCATTATCAATTTTCCAATGCAAATTGGTCAATGTTATGGGAATTTCTGTTACCAGACCCGATGGGTTATTAGAGCCCTCTAACAGAGCCGGTTCATTAAATATCCTAGATCGGGAATTAGACCGGTTGAAATTCAAATTGAAGATAGATGACGAATCAATTGAAATTTACTTTTTGTACCTCAAGTTGATGATTTGTGGGTTTGCATTCCTCCCTGGTACTCCAATTGAAGATCAGGTCAAATACGTAAGCTCAGCTTACTTATGTTCTACAAGAATAATTACCATCATTTCTCACATGATCAATAATGGTGTATGTTTATTGATCGAGTTACCTATCTATGTCAGACAGGCATTAACTTATTCCGTGTTTTTATTGTTCAAATTACATTTATCTCGTTATTTAATTGACAAATACGTTGATAGTGCTAGGCAATCCATTGTCACAGTTCACAGGTTGTTAAGAAATACTTTATCCTCCTGGAAAGATTTACAAAATGATATATCTAGAACTGCCAAAGTATTGGAGAATTTGAATATTGTATTGTATACTTATCCAGAAATATTCAATGACGATGGAGAAACGTCGATCATTTCAAGAATGAGAAGTCATTTAACGGCATCGTTATTCTATGATTTGGTATGGTGTGTTCATGAAGCGAGAAGACGGACTCTTGAAGATAAACAAAATCCTGAAAAAGCCAAAGAGGCAAAAGTGGTGGAAGGTGAAAGAAAGATTACACCTTTACCTTTCTACAATCAAATCACCAAAGATGATTTCAAAGCAGTTATTACTACAACGCCTAACGGTACTACTGTTACCACATTAGTTCCAACAGATCAAGCCATGAATCAGGCTAAAGAAAAGGCCAAAACTACCAAAAATAATAATATTGAAATCAATGGGATTCCTTTATCGATGCTTGATGCTACTGGTTCAATTAACGATAGACAAGACGCATCGAATAACATGGAAGTGGCAGAACAGGATAATAACGATAATTCTATCACGAGCAACCCTATAGCTGCCAAAAGTCCATTACCAGTTAATAATGCCAATTTCAATCCAATGGTCAAGCAAGAGACATCACCAGCAGCTTCCAACCAAATACAGTATCAATCGCCTCAAGTCCCATTGAATTTAATGGACTTATCTAATGAGCCTGGATTCAATCAAGGCATGATGATGGATAATGCTATGTCCCCCATGGGTAATGATCCCTTGTATAGTGTGATTCAACAACAGAGCAATGGGTGGTTAAATAATAACTATTTGGATGATGATTTTTTGGGTTGGTTCGACGCAAATATCGTGCCAGAGAAGGAGAGTCAATGATTACGAGAGATGATAATTTAAATTATGTACATAAACTTTGAAAATATATAACTTTTTTCTAATGCCTTCAAAATGGTGTCATATCGAATTGCTTTTGCTTTCGGCCCACAGTGACTGCAAAAAAACTAAAATGAGGTCACGTGTGATGCAGCAATTGTCTTATAACAATTGGATAATAAATAGTGGAAAATTTCCAATCAGTTCGCCCTTGACAGATTACTTATTCAAAATGTTCAGACAATTACTTAAAACTGCCCCAAGAACTTTTAGACCAATCTCCCAAGTTTCCATCAGAAACTACGCTGCTTTTGATTTATCCAAGCAACCAAGAATTAGAATTGGTACTGAAGCCCCAAATTTCCAAGTCGATACCACCAATGGTAAAATCGATTTCCATGAATTTATTGGTGACAAATGGGTTGTTTTCTTCTCCCATCCAGCTGATTTCACCCCTGTCTGTACCACTGAATTGGGTGCTTTCGCTCAATTAGAACCACAATTCACCAAAAAAGGTGTCAAGTTGATCGGTTTATCTACTGAACCAGTTGATAGCCACAAATCTTGGATTAAAGATATTGAATCTTACAAATCTACCACCGTCAACTTCCCAATCATCGGTGATGACACTAAAGAAATTGCTTTCAAATATGATATGTTATCTGAAGAACAATTACAAAACATTAACAGCGGTTTAGTTCCAACCATCAGATCCGTCTTCATTATTGACCCTGCTAAAAAAATCAGAGCAATTATTGCTTACCCACCATCCTTAGGTAGAAACTCTGCTGAAGTCTTGAGAGCTGTTGATGCTTTACAAACCGCCGACAGAGAAGGTGTTGTCACCCCAATTGACTGGGTTGAAGGTCAAGATGTTATCATCCCACCAACCGTTAACGATCAAGATGCTAAGGCCAAATTTGGTGAATACACTAAACATTTTGACTACTTAAGAACCACCACTTTAAAGTAAATTTTGTAGCTGGTTTATAAATAAATATATTCATGAGCAATGATTTCTTCTTTAAGTAAAAACTCTTCCGGTGTAGAGCTTTCACTACTATCATCTGAGATCTTACTTCTCAATTCTGGTAGTACTGGACAGATGGTCCAATTAATCCTAATTGGGAAATTTAATTGAACGCGTCCCCGTTGGGAACTTTTTTTATTTCACATTCCTATTTTTCACTTTTCAAATAGTTATTATATTATCACTTTGATTAACAAACAATGACTAGTTTTGTCTCCTCCCCAACAAGGATTCCAAGTGATACTGCTGGTCTCTTTGTATCTTCTCAACCACCATCATCGGTGGGTAGATCTGGAAACTTTGTTCACTCGAGATCTAATATTTACAGTGAAGGAAACCAGGATCCTCAAACTTCAGCTGCCCCTCCTAGCGTTGTCGCCGGTAAAAGAAGAAACATAGACATCCCGAAAGTCGTTGATGTGACGGCTGAAAAAGTCAGGGAAAGTTTCGAATTGTTCTTAGAAGAGTTTACGTTGGCTGATGATTATGGGCAAGACCAAAGATTCTACTTGAACCAAATCAATGATATGAAAAATTTTGAAATTTCGACTTTATACATTGACTTTCACCATTTGTTGGATAGAGAGAATGGTGTTTTGGCCAATGCTATATTGGAACAATTCTACAGATTCCATCCATTTTTATTGAAAGGGTTAAAGAATTTAATTAAAAAGGTAGCTCCAAATCTTTTATATATTTCCATGATTGGTAACAACGACAATGAGTCCAATGAAAGTGGAAGTACCACTTCCTCCCAATCTAATGAAAGAGTCTTTCAATTGTCTTTTTACAACATGCCAACCTTGAATAGAATCAGAGATATCAAGACCGAAAAAATTGGTTCCTTGATTGCAATTAGTGGTACCATCACCAGAACTTCAGAAGTGAGACCTGAGTTATATAGAGCAAGCTTCACTTGTGACTTATGCTCAGCCACTGTTGATAACATTGAACAAATCTTCAAGTATACCGAACCAACTTCGTGTCCTTCTTGTGAAAATCAATCATATTGGACATTGAATATTGGTAAATCCCAATTTATTGATTGGCAAAAAGTCAGAATTCAGGAAAACTCGAGTGAAATTCCAACTGGTTCCATGCCTAGAACCTTGGATGTCATTTTGAGAGGTGAAACTGTTGAAAAAGCCAAACCAGGTGACAAATGTAAATTCACCGGTACTGAGATTGTCATCCCTGACATCTCTCAATTAGGTTTGCCCGGTATTAAACCACAAAGTGTTAGAGAGACTCGTCAAACCAATGAAGTCAACAGTGGGATCACCGGTTTAAGATCTTTGGGTGTCAGAGACTTGACTTATAAATTGGCATTTTTTGCTTGCCATGTAAGCTCAATGTCAAAGAAACAAGAGGGTGATGAAGAAGAATCTAATCAAACCACCAATGATGATGTTAATGACCAGGAAGCATTTTTGACCTCACTTACTGATTCTGAAGTTGACCAATTGAAAACCATGGTTAAAGATAATTATATTTATGATAAATTAGTGCAATCGATTGCACCTGCTGTTTTCGGTCACGAAGTCGTTAAGAAAGGTATCTTATTACAATTATTGGGAGGTGTTCACAAAAAAACAGTTGATGGAATCAACTTAAGAGGTGATATCAATATTTGTATTGTTGGTGACCCTTCCACTTCTAAATCTCAGTTTTTAAAATATGTGTGTGGGTTCTCTCCTAGAGCTGTCTATACGTCCGGTAAAGCATCTAGTGCTGCCGGTTTGACTGCTGCTGTTGTCAAAGATGAGGAGAGTAACGAGCATACCATCGAAGCTGGTGCTTTGATGTTAGCTGATAATGGTATTTGTGCAATTGACGAATTCGACAAAATGGATATAAGTGATCAAGTTGCCATTCACGAGGCTATGGAACAACAGACTATATCTATTGCCAAAGCTGGTATCCATGCTACTTTGAATGCTAGAACTTCCATTTTAGCTGCTGCTAATCCAATTGGTGGTAGGTATAATAGAAAAATTGGGTTAAGATCGAACTTGAATATGACTGCACCTATCATGTCCAGATTCGATTTATTCTTTGTTATCTTGGATGATTGTAACGAAAGAATTGACACTCAATTGGCATCTCATATTGTTGATCTTCACATGTTGCGTGATGAAGCCATTGATCCACCATATTCTGCTGAAGAATTATCAAGATACATCAGATATGCTAAGACCTTCAAGCCAAAAATGACCAAAGACGCCAGAAACTTTTTGGTTGAGAAATATAAAGAGTTAAGAAACGATGATGCTCAAGGTTTGGGTAGATCCTCTTACAGAATCACTGTCAGACAATTGGAAAGTATGATTAGATTGAGTGAAGCTATTGCCAGAGCAAACTGTACCGAAGAGATCACCTCAAGTTTTGTGGCTGAGGCTTATGATTTATTAAGACAGAGTATAGTCAGAGTTGAAATGGATGATGTTGAAATAGATGATGATGAAGAAATCGATCAAGACGGTGATGAACACAATATGGCTGAAGAAAATGTTGAAGATAGCAACAACAATTTCGATCAATCTGGCGAACAAGTCCAATCGAGCTCTCAAAGACAAGTCACCATTACTTATGACAAATATGTGTCTATTATGAATTTGTTAGTTAAGAAGGTAGTTGATGATGACAACCATGAAGGTAATGGCTTAACAGGTCAAGAACTTGTTGACTGGTACTTAACCCAGAAAGAAGATGAAATGAATAGTGTGGCCGTTTATCAACAAGAAAGGTCTTTATGTTTTAAAGTCTTGAAAAGATTGGTGAAGGATAGAATCTTAATGTCCATCACTCAAGAGTCTGATCAAGTGGAAGGTGATCCAAAGGTCGTTTATGTATTACACCCAAATTGTCAAATTTTAGATTTCTTTGATCAAAACACAGCTTCAGTCGATGAAACTGATAATGAATAAGTTTGATCATCACTAATTGTTTTAATTGTTAAATTGTTTATAGGGGAATTGAATGTATTATATTATTGGTAAGTCGTTTGTGAATTAGCTATGTAAAGGTATATGCAGAATCATCTCTTTTGGTTGGTTTCAAATTCATTGATAACAGAAGATAAGGTAATCAAATTAGAGTTTGGATCGTACAGATCATTGGGATCACGAAGAAAATCTTTGGGTGTATTGTTGCCAGTTGAAGGCTCCGCTCCCGGTTTAGCTTGGCCATCATCTGACGGTATTTGGCTCCATTTGCTGGGGCCTAAATTAGAGGCACACAAAGCACAATGTTCAACAAACATTTTCGAATTGGGAAACATCTTTTGACACACCTTGCACCACCCAGAGTCATTCTTTGACTTGACGGTTCCACCCTGAAAGTCAGTGATAAAATGAACAAGTCTCAAGTGTCGTTTTAACACATCGAGACGATTGAACGCACCGCCATTCTTATGACAAGTTTGGTCTTTCCTCCAATACGGACAGTAATATTGGGGTGCCAAATGAGACTTTGCATGCCTTCTTAAATCACTCTGTCGAGCGAACGACCATTCACAATTTTGGTAGGAGCATTTATACGGTTTGAACTTTTTATCCTCCTCGGAGTTTTTCTGATTTTGCTTTACCCTGAAGTTGACCATATAATTCTCTCGAGGCTCTACGTTGTGACTGGAGAATTGTTGCCCAGGCGATTTATTAGACGGTATACTCGGGTCTGATTGGGAAGGTTGCCTCGGTGACTGCTGAGATGGTACTATATAGCTCGACTGAGGGATATTCATCGAGCTGGAATTGATGTGAGATTGGTCTGGGGCTGTCAGATGAGGGTAAGCTGGTACAGGAGGCGTTTGATATGAATGTTGAGGTACCGTCTGTATCCTATTATGTAAATCTTGTGAGGTGAAGTTAAGTTGAGAGGGGAATGTGGAGGACGTACTAGTGGAGCTTATTCCTACTTGTCGTACCGGCGGCGGTAGGATTTTGTTATTGAAGGTATTGATGGGGCCGTTCTGAAGCGGGGGTCCTACCATAGGAGCCTTAAATGGTAGGAAAACCGTTTGCAAGCCATTATTGTTATGAAGGTTTCTTGACTTTGTCTGTGACTGTTTACCTGCATCAGTGAAATGATCTGCTTCAACTACGGGCTTGAACCGTATAGGTGAGCCTTTATGAGCTTTGGAAGATCCCAATTTTTCAGCAGGTGCTTTAGAATCAGTTGGCCCACTAACATCGTGGTGGTGCCCACTGGTATCATTATCAGGGTATTCGGTTGATTTTGTGGTGGGTAAATTATCCGGTGAAGGAAAATCTTGTTTACCCAGTATTGCATCATTTGGTTTCGGGCCCACATTGAGAATATCTATTTGCGATTTGGGACTATTTGAATGAGTGTCTGTATCTTTGATAGAATCATCGGTCAGCAACCTTTGCCTTTTAAAGCTTCTAGTCGACATGCTGATACCGAGGTTGGAAGTGGCAAGCGAACAGTTGAGTAGATGAAAAACTGTACACTAAATAGAATGGTTACACTTTTTTTTTCCCTGAGCCGCTCCTGGTGAGGATTCGATGAGCAGCAGATGAGAGCCACCTCAGGTGGCTAGTAAACGGTCCGATCTTAAAACGAGCGGTACTGAAACAAACCCCATCGAAATCGGCGTTTAATCTCTCCCATACATTTTAGGCTAAATCATGTCAAGAACCCTAATTTGGAAATAATCATGAATATTTTAGGAGCCACAACATGTCAAAAATACTCAATGAATGGTGTAAGCCAATCTTAGTAAACTCTTAATCATGGCTGATAAATATCTATGGCGTTAGTGCCCAAAGAGTGTTTAAATCCGTTTTTCGCATGGTGGTATTAGGTCGAATTTGCTTTTGGTCGGAATTTATAATTTATTATTAATTGATGTCATTCCGATTCTCACGTATAAATTCACTGAGATATCTGAGCAATAATTGACTTTATCAATTCAATTCAATTATGGCTAAACCAACTACTTCCATCGGAGGTTTTAAACTCCCATTGTCAGAAAAAGGGGCATTTGTCAGAAAAGCTTCAGTTTTCAGAAACTTTATCAAGAAAAACGATCCTAATTTCCCCCCGGAAAAGGGCAGATACCATTTGTACGTTTCGTTGGCATGTCCATGGGCGCACAGAGCATTGATTACCAGAAAGTTACAAAAATTGACTGATGTCATTGATGTTTCAATTGTTCACCATCACATGGATGATAAGGGATGGAGATTCATCAAGGAAACTCCAGCTGATGCTAACGATATTGGTGAAGGTACAATTGATCACCTTTACGGTCTGGAAAGATTGAGTCAGCTTTACTTCAAAGCTGACAAGGACTACACCGGTAGGTACACTGTTCCATTGTTATGGGATAAGAAGAATCAAACGGCAGTCAATAACGAAAGTTCTGAAATCATCAGAATGTTGGCTGAATTTGACGATGTAACCGGATTCAAATTGGACTTGTACCCACAAGAATTAGCCGGTGAAATCGACGAATTAAATGGTTGGGTTTACGACAACATCAATAACGGAGTTTATAAAGCGGGATTCGCCAATACTCAAGAAGCTTATGATGAAGCTGTGACCAATTTATTTACCCATTTGGACAAAGTCGAAAAGATTTTAAAGGACAAGTACGATGGTAAAGACTCTGATTTCTTCTATATAGTTGGTGATAAGTTGACTGAAGCCGATATCAGATTATTTACCACCATCGTCAGATTCGATGCCGTTTATCATCAACATTTCAAGTGTAATATTGGAATCATCAGGTATGATTTCCCATTCTTACACAAGTGGCTTCAAAAGTTGTACTGGCAAGAAGATGCGTTCAAATCGACCACCGATTTTGATCACATCAAAAAACACTACACCAAGTCTCACCCAAACATCAACCCATTTGGCATCACGCCATTAGGTCCTGTTCCTAACATTCTTCCCTTAAATTAGTTTCTATATAAGCTGTATATTATGGTATTATTGTTGATATATACGGTCTCTTCTTAACATTACAAAAACCACGCTTGACGACGTAGCTCTTTGCAACAATATTCGCAGTTTTGTTATCTTCCCCCAGGTCGGAAACCTCGTCTGTTCTATCAGTTGAGAATTTCGACTTCCTCGACACGTTAAAAAATTTAGATCAAACATCGATTAACCAACAGTTCTTTTATAAGATGAGAGGTACGTTTGAATATATCATAAGAAGCCCAACGATTTGGGAAACCAAATAATCATGAATTCCGTGTATTTCGTGGTGTGGTTTCATATCAATGAGGCGAATGATGTTGAATTCTCAACTTTTAAAGTCGAGTCAACACCGTCAAACTGACTGGTTCCGGTTGATACTAACATTGATTTAGATTACAAGATCGTTGTTTTAGGTGCTGGTGGGGTCGGTAAGTCCTCGGTCACCGTCCAATTCGTGCAAGGTGTTTACATTGAAAGTTATGATCCTACTATTGAAGACTCTTACAGAAAACAGATTGAAATTGATGGTAGGGCTTGTGATTTGGAGATTCTAGATACCGCTGGGGTTGCTCAATTCACTGCCATGAGAGAATTGTATATCAAAAGTGGTAAAGGGTTCTTGTTGGTCTATTCTGTCACTGACGAAAACTCCTTAAAAGAATTGTTAGCCTTGAGAGAACAAGTCTTGAGAATCAAGGATTCCGACAATGTTCCTATGGTGTTGATTGGTAATAAGAGTGATTTAGAGCAAGATAGAGTATTGAGCATAGAAGATGGGGTCAAGGTTAGTCAAGATTGGGGATTAGTCCCATTTTACGAGACTAGTGCCATGTACAAGACTAATGTAGACGAAGCATTTATCGACGTGGTTAGACAAATCATGAGGAAAGAAGCTGCTGCGTCTGCGGAGAAGAAGCAACAAAAAGAGTTAGCTAAAAAATCCACTGCTCAAGAAGAAGCTATTCCAGAAAAATCAGCCCAAAAAGAGGTTAAATCCCTCAGGGGAAGACAAAGTTCACAGGTTGAAGCTGACAATATTGACAAGCCGAAAAGCAAGTGTTGTGTAATCATGTAATTTAGGAAATTTTTGAAACCTTTGGTGGTTAGATTAATGTTAAAATGAACGCCTAATGTACCTTATCTTAAATTGTAGAGATAACTTCCTTTTCCATTAACAATTTGTTGCAGTAATTTCCAGGTAAATTTTTTACCATTGAATGATTAACTGTCTTTATAAAAGATTGTCGTTGATCTGAAATCATCAACTAAACATCAAAACAATGATTTTTGCAACAATTGCTATGAATCACAAAATAGTATACTAAAGACTTACAAGTACCGATAAAATTTACAATTAATCACCCGAGAGGCTGAAAGCTGCACAAGCTCACGTCAGAGGCTATACACTGAATATCATAGTTAAGATTAGCAATCAGAATTACCCTATAAGTTTTGAACTGGGCACGTACCGACTATAGAATTTCGGCAAAAAAATAGTGATACCTGCGAGATTTGAACTCGCGCCTCCGAAGAGACCAGGACCTTACCCTGGCGCCTTAGACCGCTCGGCCAAAGTACCTCTGTGACATCCACACGACGTTTTGGTTTTATGTATCGCGTGACTCTTAAATTTACAATCACACGACAAAAAATATTGGACAAATTCGCAAGTACACGAAAAGAAACGCAAGAACTCCAAAAAAAAGAAAAGGAATTGCTGGTATTGTATAGATAATGATACCCGCGAGATTCGAACTCGCGCCTCCGAAGAGACCAGGACCTTACCCTGGCGCCTTAGACCGCTCGGCCAGAGTACCCAATTCCTGTTGTATGGGAAATTTTCCTTGGTCATAACGCAGCTGTCGAAGTTCAGCATGCTAAATCAGGGTAAAACAATTAAATTGCTCTTCGGTCCAATAGTAGAGACTAATTAATTATTGGCGGATTTGCAGCTGTTCAGGTACATCGGGTCTTGTCCATGTTACCGCCGGTTATACACGGCGAGGCCGTAGATAAACCACCCATAAGTCGAATATATTTATGATCCTTTTTTGTAGGAGTATACACATAAATTAGACACTAGGGGTATGCTACATATACTAGCATGATAAAATTGATATACAATACGTAAAAGCGGGCTTAATATATAAAGACCGTCACGGATCACGGCACTAATTAAACTGGCATTTTTCGGTACTCATCCCACGAGGGATCAATGTAGGAAAAAAGAAAAATTGACGAACCGTCACAAGATCAAAAAAAAAAAACTTCCTTGTCCTTAGGCTAGAGATTGAATAGTTTCAGCCATGATCCAAAAGCAATTTATGGCTAGTTGGGTGTCTATCTTCAAGAATCACCTCTCCAGCCAGTTAGATAAACAACCAGAACCATTTATCTCTTTTCAATTCAGTACTATAGGGACTGACGGGTTCCCTAAATGCCGAACGGTTGTATACAGAGGATTCTTGTTTGATGATGCTTCTACCAACGTGATCACTTTCACCACTGACAAAAGAATGAACAAGTACACAGAGCTCCTCCAGAACGATAAATTTGAAGCGGTTTTTTACTTGAATCACACCAAGCGTCAATTTAGACTCAGAGGCCATGCCCGTATCATAGACAATACTCATACCCCAATGGTGAATTTAAGCAATTTCAAACCAAGAGATGTAGGAACATCTGATAGTGACACAGAAGATGATGAAGAGGGCCCTCAAGATGACAAGGAAGATGTCACGATACTACACAAGGACAATTCGATTGAGCAACAAGTAAAGAAATTAGATATACATTCCACGGAAAAGCAACAAGATGTCCAGAAAACTCCAATCGATTTCAACTTATTATCTCCCAAGCTATTACAGAAATTATACAAAGATCACAATACATCATTCACTAGTTTGAATACTTTAAATGACATAAATTTTTCCTCAAACCTTCATGACATTGAGTTAGTTCCACCAACTGAGGAAGAATATTCCGAGGAAATCGATCGTCAATGGGAAAACTTGTCCAAGAGTTTAAAGAAATCATTCAGAAGGCCAGTTCCAGGATCTCCGATGTCGGGAGAGAACACCAAATTGATTGATTCTATTAAACGGGGAGTTGATGGTAAGAAGGACGTTGATGGGTTGAAGAATTTTGCAGTGGTTTGCTTATTCACGGAGGAAGTAGATTATTACGATTCAGAAAATGACAAGAGGTTTGTATTCCAAAAGGACAAGTATGATTTATGGACTGAGCATGAAGTCTGTCCATGAGAATGCAACTGAATATTATTTAAAAAATACGAAAACATTTACATGTGGGTCAAGGGGAATACTATTAATAGGGACATCGAGTCTAGCAATATGCCTGTATATTTATATATATCGACTAGAGATCAGTAAAAAAATCTACTGTTAAGGCAATTGCCATCCCCGTGATTTTAGTTATCCGGCTTAAAAAGTTGATGAGTGCATTCCAGAACTTTAACTCGTTATCGGTCGATCCTTGAGTTGGTTTATCAGTGGGTCAGTCAGTTGCCCGCTAGGCTAAAAAAATAAAAACAAATAAATCGCGATTCCCACTACCACAATTCAAAAACAAATTAAAATAAATACTCCTTGAAATTCTCCCAAGTTTATTTTCTGATTTAACTTGTAAACAAAACAAATTCTTACTCAACACTCAATTGCGTTTGGTTAATTAGAAATGGCTCCTAGATCTAAACCTGCCGCAACAACTGCGTCCACCGCACCCAAAACTTCTTATAAAGGTATGTCATCACTTTCCCCAAATTATTCTATTTGTTTATACTAACATTATTCAGATATGATCAAATCAGCGGTCGTCACACTTAAAGAAAGAAATGGTTCAAGGTATGTATAACAAGAGTATTTAATTCAATGACCCTCAACTAACATTTATCAAGTCGTCAAGCCCTTAAGAAATATGTTCAAGGAAATTTCGATATCAAAGCTACTAACTTTGATGCCTTATTCAACGCAGCTTTGAGAAAAGGTGTTGAAACCGGTGACTTCTCCCAACCAAAAGGTCCTTCCGGCCCAGTTAAATTGGGTAAAGCCGAAAAACCAACCGTTAAAAAAGTGACTAAAAAGCCAATTGCCCCAAAAAAACCCGTTGCTAAAAAGCCTGCTGCAAAAGCTGCCCCAAAAGCTGCTCCAAAAGCCGTACCAAAAACTGCTACTAAAGCAGCACCAAAATCTAAAGCTACCACCAAAGCTAAAACGGTAACTGCAAAGAAGGTCACCACCAAGAAGGCAGCTCCAAAGAAGGCAGCCCCTAAAAAAGTAACTAAACCCAAGGCAGCTCCCAAGAAAGTTACCAAGAAAGTTTCGAGGAAATAATTTAATGACTTTTTGTGAAATGACCCACTATTGAACTCAGTTTAATTCTTCTGTTATCTTAACTATGTGATTTAAGAAATTCGGCTTTGGTTTTTATATTGTTATGTAATTTTAAATTTTATGTGTTTTTGTAATATACAGCTAAAAATGAACGGTGAGGTTATATGCGGTGACGCGCATTCAATATTTCACATACCTCGTACATCATGAGGCCAATTACAATGGTGGTGGCAGCCTTGATGCCAGAACTAGGAATAGGTTTGAAGGGAAAGTTACCTTGGAGACTCAAGACTGAAATCGCTAATTTTAAAACCATTACTACCGTCTCCGCCCCCAACAAAAGAAATGCGGTTATCATGGGACGTAAAACCTGGGAATCGATACCCCAAAAATATAGACCTTTACCAGGTAGATTGAATATAGTTCTAACAAGAAATAAGCCCGAGGACTGGACGACAGCCAAAGACTTGGAAACCAAGGACTTGGTGTACCTTAATGATATTGCCAAAATTGATGAGGTTATTGACGACACAATTGATAAGGTATTCTTGATTGGTGGGGCTGAATTGTACAACCAATTTATTCATTACCCTAACGTGTCGATTGTATTGACTGAGCTACACACAGAGAAACCGGTTGAGATTGATACCAGATTGACTTGGGATTTGTCTAATTGGGAAGCCAAAACCCATAAACAGTTGGTCGAATTTGTCAACGTTGACCTTGATGAGGAGTACCGTGAAAATGATTATGCTTTCAAGTATGTTTTATATCAAAAATAAATTATATATATACACTAATCGTTACACGCCACCGACCTATTCAATGTAGCTTCTATTTAATCTATATATCTCATTGCACAACAGATACCAATTAAATTTCCTTTCTTCCCCTCTAATGGTGTTCAAGTAGTTGTCGAATAAGAACAAATCATAGAAGATTTTCAAATTGGGTTGAATGATGATATTGAATCGGTTAATTCTGACAATCATATAACTCTCAATCAAAGAGAGCTTATTGAATTTCATTAAACTAGCAATAACCAATGATGCACTTCTAGAAACCCCGATCTTACAATGGTATAAAGTCCTGATAGATTGGCAAGGGTTCTTTAAGTATTTTAATTGGATGTGGTTTGGTAGTTTCATCAATAATTGTAAGATGCTATCTTTACCATCATCTTTAATGTTCTCGATATATAAAACAGATTGAAGGTACGGTAAATCTGGGATTTTTATCTTTATATCAAATATGTTTATATCTTCTCCTTGAGCATTTTTATACTTGAATATTGGACTGTACCTAGAGATATCGATCCAATGAGGTAATTCACCTATTGATACAATCTTATTGATTTTCATGCAGTTCAACACTGTCTTGGAATTAGCATGATTCAAAGACCCCAAGTATAAGCTTTTAAGGATTTTACAAGGAAAATTGTTGTCTTTAGTATAATCGAACCAGTCGAATTCATCAGGCAACTTTGTTGGTTTTAAGTCATTATAATTAATAAACTTTATGGGTTTATCTTGTTTCTTGCTGTAATTGATAAACTTTTCGAATTTTTTTAAGAATATCAAATCACTTTTGAAGAAATATAATTTCAAGTCCTTGGTGCTGTAAATGTTCAAGATCAATTGTTCCAAAGTAAGGTCACTCATCATCAACCCTAATGATAAGGTCAATAAAGTCAATCCCGTGAAACCATCAAATGAAAATATGAAAATTTGTTCATTATTGTCTAACATTGACTTTAAAGATATTAAAAAGTTCATATAATTCATTAGATCAGCCAAGTTCAAGTAGTCGAAATTTAAATATCCAGAGCTAGGAAACTCAACATAGCTATTGATCTCAGTAGGTATCTTTGCATATTCATTACAGTTAATTATGACTTTAAAATTGTGCTCCACATTGGTCAAATAATTGTAATCTATAAGATTCCCCAAGCAAACATTCATATTGAACCATTTCATCGAATTGTATTTCCACAACAAATTTTGCTCCCACTTCAACAATTTGCAATTGAATACTTGATTGTTGATAGAATTGATAGGTAACTGGTGAATCTGTTCGTAATTAGACTCATTTACGTATTGAGGCGGTAAACTAGACCACAAGCGATTATTGAAATTGACCACGTAAACGAAACGGTTTGTTTTGAGTTGCAGGGCCAAATTTAAATTCACCGTCAAATTATTTGTGTTGTTGTAGACAATAAAATGTGATAGTTGACTGTAAATCAGAAGTTGGTCTCCGAAATTACGATTGTTGAGTTCATATTCATTAACTTCGGTTTGGTGCCTTTCAATGCATTCATTCAATTCGTGAGCCCCCACAGAGTTGTTCAATTTGAAATCCTCCAGTTCTAGGGAGTTGACAATCATTAAATGCAATTGGTTCAAAATTGGTTTATGGTCGACATCGAGGTCTTTATGTTGGTTGGTTTCAAATCTGTCATTGTACAAATTTTTGAAATTGTCATTGAAAAAAATTCTTTGTCTAGAGTTCTTCAATCCATGCAAGTAAGGGAATAAATTTTCATCCAAAGTGTTCTCTGTGCTATAGTAAAACGTTAGAAGTTCGGTCAAATCTCCATGATTGATGATGAACACATTATTCTTCACGCTCTTTAATCTTGTATTAAATTGTGATAAGAAAGCTCTGGGGTTTCTTCTGGTGTCAGGAGTGTCTTTTTTGGTGGGATCTAGTTCGGTATCATGCTTTTTACTTGAACTATCATTATAGCTGATGGAATATTTCTTAAAATTTGTGATCAATTTTTCATCATACTCTTTGTTCAAAAATAAATTTTCCTTACTGTCCATAGCAGTTATATCACTGAAAGCACTGTCTCTTCTCTCTTGACTGTCAATGCTCATTATGCTATCTATGGATCTATTGAATGGTCTATCAATTGAAATTTTGTCATTTGAGTCAGTTGAGCCAGTGGATGATTTTGCAGAGTATTTTTCCAAATAATTAGATGAAGTAGTTTGTTTCATTTTGATCAAACTTGGCTGTATGTTATCATTGTTGACACTATTGGTAGTCTTGGATTTGAGTGAAAACATCTATTTTATATCTGAAACAGTTAAGCAATTGAATGAGCGGATATCCGGAGGTAGCAAGCAATTCCGAAGTTAGGCGGGGGAAGTTGTACAGTGGATTGAATACAGCTAGTGATGGAGACAGAAGGGGTATAATAATAGTGAGTTCTTGCTATAATACTTCTATATGGTCCCCCATAATTTTAAAGATAATTGACACTATTTATATACATTAGCAAGTTATTTCACAGCCGAAAAAATGCAAATCCACAATTGAATTGTTAGATGATAATCTATTCTCAATAACAAAGGGGTATTATACGGCTTAATGCATTGGATTACATTGCATAAAAACGTAAAATAAAAAAAATAAAAAAACCTTAAATCAAAGGAACAATCAGCAATCTAAAAACGGAAATTCACCCTCTCCAAATTTAAAGTAATCGTCAGTTTTCCTAATTCGAAGAGTTTAGCATCTATTGTTTGAAAAATAATCAAAGGAAATATCGCATCGTATTGTTTTCTATTGACTATATTTATTGTTTGGAAACCAGTGTGGTCGATGCATTGTTCTTGTTCAAAAGAATAGGGTGCAAACAATCAGGGTGCCTTTATCAAAATTGTCTGGTTTTATGCTGCATTGGTAATTCACCAGAAAATCTCGCTCCCAAATTAGGAGTAGTGATTGTTGCGCATTCTTTAATTAGTCCATTTCGGGTAAAGGTATTATATCAATTTTATTATAGATATGTACTTGGTTTTGACAGGTCAAATTTAATGCACATGTACAGTTTCTCGTAAGACTTAATACATTCCTTTCCACTAGTTTCATCGCTTGGTATCTAGGGTTTAAGTTTTCGTCAATTGTCTTAACACTAACAAGGTAGTTTCGCAACAGAATGACAAGGTATAAGAAAAAGAAACCAGCTAGCTTGCTTCAGGAAGGGTCTAAAAAGCACTACTTTTACAAGAATTGAGCTGTTCAAGAATATTAGACTTACATACCTTCTTTTGTGCTATCGACAAGTAAAGGTACACAAGGTAAGTATTCCCTTATTTCTAATATGCAAACCGACCCTTATATTTTTTGGTTCAATTTTGTGTTGTCCCCTTTCTTTTTTCTCGAATTGTAAACTTAAATTGCAAATTTAAGTGATTTAGTTCACATTCGAAGATGGTTCAGTTGGCTGTGACTTTATTATGCAATTTGAATTTTGGATTAAGTTTGACCGTCTATGTGACCAAAACGATATACTTACCTTCACAGGACTCGATAACTAGCGATATTACGTATTCACCATCTGAGTCTGCGATTTCCTCTTTTGGAAGCTTAACAATAAATTCACCTGCATCTAGCGACAGGGCCCCAGCTATTACGTTTCTGTTATCTACAAACTGGGCTCCACTGAGCCAGAAACAATATAATGAAGGTCATCTATTATTAGGAAAACCCAAGAACTTCGACCATTCCGACACAGAATCAGAGTCTGAGATAGACACAGGTTTGAATACTGAGTTTAGTGATGATGATGAATTTGACGAAGAGGGTGAGCTAGAAGAACCAGAAGAGCTAGAGGGAGAAAGTGATTTTTCGGATACTATGAATTTTGTATCAACCAGATGGACGAATGAAAGTTCAGCAGCCTGGGAAGACTTACAGAGCTCATTTATCTTATCAAGCGAATTTGATCAAAAGGATTTAAATTCGACTATTGTTTCGACAAAAATAGAGAATCTAATTCCAACCGTAACTGTAACAAATTCTGAAGCCACTTTAATAAAAAAAATAAGTCCTGTTTACTCAAATGCAGGCAAGACTCCAAAAATAAACCCTGTGGGCAAGTCTAGCCAAGGACTTGACCAAAACGAAAACGTAATTGAGCATGAGACTGGAGATAAGACAGCCGAACTGAAAAATAATATTCTAACAATAGGTGATTCTGGCATGTACACGTCCCCACATACGGGAATCACTTCCACTACCTTCAATTTCGATTCGCCTGAAAGACAGCCTTCGACTACTGATAGGAAGGATATTCAGGAAAATTCTGGAGAGATTTCAATCCCTCGAATATCCTCTGACATTTTTAGTGACCTTACAAGCGCTCACGATCGTATGAATGTAGTTTCTGCTGATTTCGAGTCCACTTCACCTGAGGTTAGCGGGCCGTATATACATCGAACAGCCGCACACGAGTTTCCACCGCCTCTATTGAGAGATAAGACCCTTAGATCGGCTCATTGGGTATTGGGGGATAGCCAAATTACGAGTTACATGAGGAGTTCTAGTGTCAAGCCCACACGGCACCTGTCTGATAGATTCTCTATGGAGCCAGAATCGAGTGGTAAAACTGTCAAATTAGAGGAAACCAGTAAAGTGAACAAAACAACTAGACTGAAGAAAGTAAGTAAACTGAAGAAAATCACTAAACTTAAGGCTGACAGAAACAGCGAAAGTTTGGTTTTTACGCCCAGGTCGTTGGTATCGTTTGATTTTTCGAAGTCAGTGAGTCTACTTAAACACAACCATACGCTGTTGAATCAACAACTCTCGACCTCAATGCTTTTCAACACAACTCCCCTATTACTTTTAGTGGTGTTGATGTGGTTGTAGAGAAGAAAGAGAACACCCTTGTGATGTATGCAAGCTGCTCAAGGTGTGAAATGAATAGGTTGAACTAGTCAATAGATTTATAGCTTCGGGTAAACAATACTGCCGTAACTTACAGCCCCAGGGTTATCTACCTGTCTCGAGTAAAATTGGTCGGTATCCGTTCTGCAAATTAGACGGACCAGCATCTATCTACCAGAATACCCCAAATTGGGACCACTATATAGGATTTCAGAAGCACACAACCAGCTCGACAGTAGCGACCAGACTGTGAAGGTCATATCGCTTACACAATGTCCCCATGTTTGGGTGTAGTTGTATTGAAACTTGTTCCCAATTGCGCGCTGAAAAAAAAAGCCAGAAAAAGTTCCTTGACATCCAAATTTATCGAACATAATGTCAGAGGTATGTGGTCACTGCAATGGGGGATAAAATCAATCGATTCACCAACTGGATCAGAACAAAAAATAGTTTATATGAAGTAGAAAAAAAATTTTGAAGCTTCAAGGGTTGGTTCTCGGCCAGTTTTATCTTCAAACTAATGAACATGTTACTAACAACTTACCAGGTTAAAAGAACTATCAGAGTCACAACTGAGCAGCACATATTGAAAGACTTGGAGCCAGTTGAAAACTTCCCTATCAGAGAGTGGACCATTACCATTTCCTTGTTAAATCAAGATGGGAAAGAAATTCCTGCCACCATATTCGATAAAGTTACCTATACTTTACACCCAACTTTTAATAACCCTATCAGAACCATTAAAGCACAACCTTTTAAAGTTCAAGAGCAAGGATGGGGGGAATTCGATATACCTATTGCCGTCCATTTAGTAGGCTTGAACGGAAAATTGGGTGAAAGAAAAATTCAACATGATTTGAACTTCTTGCAAGAGAAATATACCAATGATCACACAATTACCATTCCAACAAATAAATCATCTTTATTAAATAAATTGTTATTGGAAAGTGGTACCGTTCCAACCGAAGAAACTAATAAACGTAAAACTGAAGAGTTATCAAATGCTAATAACAAACAAAAGAAATTAAAGAATGGGTCTACTAATGCGGTCAAAGGTTCAATCGATTTAGAAAAATTAGCAAATGGATTGACCAAGTTGAGTGAAGATGATTTAATAGTTATCGTTCAAATGGTGACTGACAATAAAACTAACGAAATGAACATAAAAAACGATGTTAGTAATGGTGAATTTACTATGGATTTATATACTTTACCCGAATCTTTGTTGAAAAGTTTATGGGATTATGTTAGAAAACAAACAGGGGAAGCCTAAAGAATCGAATTGGTCGATTGTCCAAGCTGGTAGTTAACTCTTTGTTCGTCTAACTTCATGGTGTGTAATAAAAGTAGATAAGACATGATTAATAAATGTATATTTAAGCAATACCGATAGGACCGGTTATGGATATCTGATCCATCTTGTTCCAGTTGACCAAAACTCATGGGGCCCAAACTTTCATGGTGGAGTCCCAACTAGCAGTACATATACCAATTCCATCTGGACTCACGCTAATTTGGTTAATTTTATTGAGATGTCCACCTATAGACCCAACCACTTCCAGCTTTAATGTATCCCAAATGAGACACCCAAAATCTGAATAGCATGCATATATAAGCCGGCCACTTTTGCTCATATCAACTGAAAGAATATTTATAGAATCTAACTGGAGTGATTGTCTTTTATAATCCTGTAAGCGAGATAAGATCGAATAATTACTAATTTCACAATCACTTCTCAAGTCAAAAAACCTGATTATCCCATCATCCAGTCCAGTTATGAATGATTGACCTTGTGGAAATATTTTGACCGAATTGATATCGTAATTAGAGATGAATAGATTCTGTACTGCCGATTTGGTTCTCAAATCCCATATCTTACAATACCCATCACTGCCCCCACTTATAAATAAATTATTAGAGAACTGAGTACCTTCAACGGTATCAGTGAAAGTATCCAAACATAATACATCTCTTGTGTGTTCGGTAAATCCTCTTATCTGGTCATATTTATTCAAGTCCCATAAAATGTTCTTTGCATCTCCACTACTGGTAATAACCTGATGATTATTTAAGAACTTGCAATCACTGATGTATGCTCTATGACCTTTAAAAATATGCTGAATCGAAGAATTGAATATGGTTCGAGAATTCTGCCTGGAATCCAACTTGTAAATAGTCAAATTATTATCCAACCCTCCGCTAGCGATTACTTGATTGTTAGGAGACATCGAGCACGTCAAAACCCATTGATTTTCCAACTCAATAGCATTTTTCTTCAATCCACTAATAGGATCCCATATTATCATATAACCATCTTGACTTGCACTCAATATTTGATTACTTTGACTATTCCACTGAATTCGACTTATTTTATTAAGGTGTCCTTCAAGATTATTATATAACTTGGGAGATACAGAATGATGTGGTATAGAATCAACTTTAGAACTTTTTTCAATCAAATTTGAATCTTTCACTCTATTTCTTATGTTTTCCACCTCTCTGTATAACGTTTTAGCTTCAAGCTTTGCACTTTCAATTTGCGATTGAATCAGCTTTTCAGTATCTTTGGCATAAATCACACTCATAATTATATTACACCTTGTAGAAATACTTTGTAGATAACCCTTTCATTAGACTATTCGTTGAATATTCGAAAAAATTAACCCTGCTTAGGCTTTCCCAATCACACATATCCTTGGTCCGATCTGGTTGCAAATTTGAGCCGCACTGAATCTGCCACATTCAGTAATTGCCTGCAGTCGAGTCAAAGCTTCTATCGCCAGCTTTCCGATCAAGCGCTGGCAGAGTGAATTTTATAGTTGTCCTTACCTTCTTTCTCCTGGGCTATAATTGTTGGATAGTATCGAACATATGAGTTTGAACTTTCGAATGTTTACATCCCTCCAAGAACTCTACTATCACAGACTGATACTGTGATAATCGCAGCTTTGTTTTAAAAAGCCATACACACTCTTCAAAATTGTTGATAAATAGAAGCCAGCAGATTTGGCTTGAAAAAACTGATTAGTCAATGCAAAATCGTTATATCATTACTGTTTACATGAAAATTTCAAAAAGTAGATACTTATATTATTTCCGCGTTTCATATCTTCAATAAGCCGGTCTAGTATAGTGGTTAGTACAGTTCGTTGTGGCCGAACAAACCCAGGTTCGATTCCTGGGACCGGCAAATTTTTTTGAACCTATTGACGAACGACCAGTCAGTAATACTGCAGTCGACTTCATAAGCGACAGGTAAATTAGCATGTGTCTACATGAAACATACATAAAAGTAGCTATACAAGTACATATATAGCAGAACTAAACATATCGAAAAACTTTCGTCTACTTCTAAAACCCTTAAACTTTTTGACCGACAGGAGCAGCCCCTTCAGGGTTAGCATTCGAGAGGTTACCGTTACTTGGAGCTTTATTATCAAGTTGACTGATGTTCGACTGTCTATTGGTATTAGCATTTTCTTTCAAAGCGATCAATTGCTTGGATCTGAAATTTTCGTAATGAATCAAGCTAGTTGATTCAATCAAATCTTGTAAGTGTGTTCTAGTTAAGAAATCTCTCAAGAAAACAAATTCACATTGACTGACATCTTCAATATTGATAGCACCCCATTTGGTTTTTCTACCTTTGAAAGATTCACCGTTTATGATAATTTCATTATTTGATCCTACAATGGCGAACGGAATCAAAGACTTTATGTCTTCATTTAATTGTCTTTCATCTTCAAATAAATCTTCGTTATCGAATGGGAATAAGTTAAAGTTGTAATTGATGAATTCTTGTTGTAAAGATTTTTTCAAGTCTGATCTTTCGTCTAAAGTCAATGAATCGGACTTAGCGATGATAGGTATAACATTGGAAATTTCTGATAATTTTTTAATAGCTTGAACATCTAAAGGCTTTAATTTTTTGGCACTTGGAGGTAAAAAGTATAAAACACAGTGGACTCGTGAATCATGAATATGTTTATCTCTTTGGGCGGTCAATTCCTTTCTCAAATATTGGGAATGTTGTTCTTTGATGTACTTGACGAGAGGTTCCCAGCACTTTTCGTTATTGATTTGATCACCAAAACCAGGAGTGTCAATGACGTTGATGTTTAATTTAACATTGTTTTCAACCAAAGTGTGATTGGTGACTTTGACTTCGGTGGTTTTTTCAATCGGATCTTCAAAATGTTGTCTACCATTAGTTTGAACTAAATCAGATGAAAATAAACTATTCACCAAGGTAGATTTACCTAAACCACTTCTACCGACCATCATGACATTGAATTGGAATCCTCTCTTCAACAATCTATTTTCGATTTGGGTGGTGATGGTATCAAACCCAACATACTTTTGCGGTTGTGTGAAGGCTTCTTCCGACATGTTACTAGTTATCTATACAGTGATTGTACAACTGGCTATGTTTTTTTTTCGCTCACTGTCAACGCGTACAAATCGGAAACTTATGCTCGGTTAGTGGGTTCACCAATCGAACCTACATGGCCAGAAAACTGAGCAGAGGAAAATGAGCGTCAGAGTGCTGAGGCATGAAAAATGAGAAAGTAGAGACTGAAAAATTGACTTGAGATTGAAAATTTTCATAATCTATTGGGCTCAGAATTTACATAATGATAAGCAGCAGTGTTTATAGAGTTTCCACAGGGGCTCCAATACATAACATATCATCGAACATATGGGCCAACATATTGAAAGCAGCCGTTCCAAGCTCTTTTGGACTTGGCAGACCCTTCATAGGCTTGAATGGATCCAATGTGCCATCTTCCCCTAAAATTACCTTAAGAATACCAAGTTTTATCGGGGAATGGATTTTAAGAGCTGTTCCTAAAAAGAAGCATTCTTATAGAAGAACTAGACAAAAATTATATGCTCCTGGTGATAAGAAGGTCCAACCATTGGAAAATATCGTTAGATGTCCTGCTTGTGGGGCTGTTAAAAGATCACACTTTATGTGTATGAATTGTTTCATGGAAATTAAAACTTTCTTGAAGAAATTGAAACCTTCCAAACCAGTGTCTGCTGAACCAAGAATCGATGAAATAGATGAAAAGATTTTGTACCCTGGTAAGAGATTAACTGACCACGATAGAAGATTAAAACAAAAGGATTGGATACCTCAAAGAGAGAAGCCTTTGATGTATGATACCAAACAAATAAAGCATAAAAAGTAAACGTTTTCAAGCGATTCAATAGAAAAGAATGATTTCATTTTTTGTACATAGATTCTAATAAATAATTGATTTCCAGTCATATAAATGGATCTATTACTCTCTAGTACAGACTTCAAATACTCTCGAAGTTCAAGGTTTAGGCATTATTGTGTGGTCAGCGTAGTTGGTCTCAGGAGATGAACTGATCTAACCTACCGCTTTAGGAAGCCGATTTTATATAGATGTAAAAAAAATGGCTGAAAAAAACTCAATAGTTGAGAGATGACTATGACTGTTCACAAGAGAAAGAAAGATCCCAGAACGATAAACTCGACTAGTGTCAGTTCAAGACACCCTTATGGAGTAAAACCACAAGGCAACTCGTTGTTTGTAGATCCTAAAGTGGAATATGAAGCTCGCAGGTCAAGCTTGGGTCTCCTTTCAATTTTATCAGACGATTGTTTAATGTACTTTTTGAATTTCATAAATGACATAGATACCCTTAAGAATTTGCTTGAAACATCCAAGTACTTATTTGTATTTTTGGACGACGAGGATCTTTGGAAGAAGATGTTCATCAGTTTGCTAAATGATGACAAAAATGTGCTGTGGAGAGGCAGTTGGAAGAAAACTGTTTTAAACTGGAATCATGATGTTGACCTCACAGTGGGGTTGAATTCCGATGTGGTTTACAGACCTTTCCAAGTCTCTAACCTCGACTACAATAAACTATTTCACAACTTGGTGGAAGATGAGCTCAATATGAAGAGCTTGAACATAAATTCAGAAGGACGCATTCCAAGACACCATACATTAACGATCCAAGAGTTCAGCGATTCAACTGCCCCATTTATATTGACGGGTTGCAAGTGGCCCCTGTGGGACTTGGAATCATTGAACGCCAGATATGGGGATATTAGTTTCCAGCAGGAGTCAGTGAAGTGGACATTGTCCAAGTTTATCGAGTATTGTAAGTCTAACAAAGATGAGAGCCCTTTATATTTGTTTGATTGCAGCAGTGATGCAATGACCGAATTAAGAAAAGAGTATAGACACAACATACCAGAAATCTTTCGGGAGGACTACTTTAAGTTGTTAGGGAAGTCAAGACCTGATCACTCATGGTTAATCATAGGAAGTAAGAGAAGTGGTTCAACATTCCACAAGGACCCAAATAACACTAGTGCTTGGAACGCATGCATAACTGGTAAGAAACTCTGGGTGATGCTTCCCCCAGGCATAACACCACCGGGGGTTACCGTTAGTGATGATCAAAGTGAAATCACTAGTCCAGTTGGAATAGGTGAATGGGTTCTTTCAGGATTCTATCAGGATGTCTTGAGAATCCCCGAAGCTTTGGTTGGTATCACATTCCCAGGTGAATGCATGTTTGTTCCTTCGAATTGGTGGCACTTGGTTATCAATTTAGAAGATTCCATCGCTATTACGGAGAATTTTGTTCCAAAAAAAGATTTGAACAATGTCTTGGGGTTCTTCGAAAACAAACCTAAGCAAATCAGTGGGTTCAAATTGGGAGACATAAAAGAGCTCATTGAGAGTTTGCAAGTCAAAAATGAAACCTTGACGGAATTTTTGGCTAATATGAATGACTTGAATATTGACCTCTACGAAGATTGTGGGGAGATTGAAAATTTACCCGATATTCCAATTTACGAAATTTTTAAGCAGTTATTAATTAATAACGACAACAAAAGTATTGTCGCTAACTACATTCTGCTGAAGCCTCAACCAAAGCCCAAACATAGTTGGTCGTCTATTAAAGACAAAGATTCGTCATCTGCATCATTCTCATTCAATTTTTCAATTGATTAGTGAATCACCTGGTTAATTTTTCCGGTGGAATCAGGTGGAGTGATGGGTGCGGAATTTATCCAATATTACTCACTTCTTAGTTATATAGACCGACCAATTATTCGTTAAAATATACAAATACCTGATGAATTTAGACGAGAAAATCATCTACGCTCCAGAAACTTACCAATATACCAAATTTGAGCTCGATGAGCAAACAGTCAATAAAGATCCTTTTGAGCAATTTCACGGCTGGTACGATCAGGCTAAACAGAACGAAGAGATTCCCGAGTCCACCGTTTTTTCAACGGCTAGATTACCCAGTGGAAGAGTCTCTTCAAGGGTTGTATTGTTAAAAGAGCTCGACCACGAAGGATTTGTTATTTACTCCAATTGGGAGACGTCGAAAAAACTGAAGGATTTCGAATCCAATAAGTTTGCATCTTTAACGTTCTTTTGGAAGAATTCCCAAAGGCAAGTTAGGGTTGAAGGGATCATGAAGAAGGTTGATTACGAACAGTCCAATGCTTACTTTCAAAAAAGACCAAGGGGATCTCAAATAGGTGCCTGGAGCTCACCTCAAAGTGCTATTATAAAGGACAGAAAGGAATTGGAATCAAGAGTTGAGCAAAACACCGAAAAATTTGGAGAGGAGGAAATTAAATGTCCCCAATTCTGGGGAGGTGTAAAAGTGATTCCTTTGGAAATTGAGTTCTGGCAAGGTAGAAATAATAGATTACATGACAGATTGGTGTTCACTAGAGAAACTGAAAATTCGGACTGGGAATTGAAAAGAATAGCCCCATAGAAAAAGTCATACGTTTATTTATGTTTTAGATTAATCAAAATTTACCAATAGCTTCATAGAATTTCTTACCTTGAACGTTATGGATCTGTTTCTCTAATTCATTACTTTGTCTTGACCCGTCAGGACCAGCAAATGAACCAGCACCCCATGGAGATGAGCCGTGTACAATTTCTAAATTGGTGAGTAATGGGAACGCTTCTCCATAGCCCAATGGCACAAAGATCATACCATGGTGGATCATGGTCGATAAAGAGTTCAAAACGGTAACCTCTTGGCCACCACCTGGAGTACCAGTGCTGACAAATACCCCGAATGGCTTACCATATAAAGAACCTTTGGCCCACAATCCACCAGTTTGGTCCCAGAAAGTTTTCCATTGAGCTGGGAAATTACCGTATCTGGTGGGGATACCAAAGAGAAAAGCATCATATTCGACTAAAGTATCAATAGTGGCTTCGGGAACATCGGGTTTTGGAGCAGCGTACATTTTACCAAGGACCTCTTCTGGTAAAGTTTCTTTAATTAAGAATAAATCAGCCTTACCACCAGCAGATTCGACCCCTTTCTGGATTTCGAGAGCATTCTTGTAGATGTGACCCCATGTGGAGTAGAAGATAATTGCAACTTTTGGTGCCATTTTTTTCAATTGAATTTAAATGAAGAATCACTTCTTGGGGATGAACGTTATTTATAGACTAGGAGACAGGACCCCATAGCCCTTGCGCAGTATTATTAATTTTTAGTCAATTCACGTCACCCCAGATTATTCATATTTTAGTAAAAAACCGGTGAATTCACGACCCCACAGGGTTCCTCGATAACACTACTTGTGGTGCCCCAGTCAAGGGTCAATTACGGATTGGATTGATTATGAATGTTTATTCTATACTCTAGAGAGATTCTAACTTGAGCCCTTTAAATTTTCAATTGTCTTGTAAAAATTTCTACCCTGAATCTGGTGAATTTGTTTCTCCAATTCGGAAGATTCCCTCGAGCCGTCTCCTCCAGCAAAAGTACCAGCACCCCAAGGAGAACCCCCATGCACTTCGTCCAAGTTGGTCAATAAGGGAAATGCATCCTTATAACCCAATGGGACATAAACCATACCGTGATGAACAAAACTTGACAAAGCGCTAATTGCAGTAGTTTCTTGTCCACCTCCTGGAGTACCGGTGCTGACAAATAACCCAAATGGCTTACCATGTAAAGAGCTTTGAGCCCACATTCCACCAGTTTGATCCCAGAAATTCTTCCATTGAGCTGGGAAGTTACCATACCTGGTGGGAACGCCAAAAAGGAACGCATCATATTCATTTAAATCATTGGTGGTAGCTTCTTGTACATCCTTGAGCTTTTCTGGTGCGTTCATCTTTTGCAATACAGCTGATGGTAAAGTCTCTGGAATTTGCAATAAGGTGGCTTTACCTCCAGCAGATTCGACCCCTTTTTGGATTTCTAATGCATTCTTGTAAATGTGTTTGTATAACGAGTAGTAAATAATTCCGACTTTTGGTGGCATTCTGTAAATAAAGTCCTTCTTTGAAAATTTAGGTGTTTTTTAAGATTCCTAAACTTGCCCCAGACTTTAATTGCTGCAACTTTTTTTACAATCGCACTACTGCAAAAATGAAAAATAACCAGTGTATTAAATATATAGAAGAATTTTTGTAAAGGTAACAAAAAAGAAGAAAAAGTACGTAAGAAGTGAAAGGAACATAACTTTGAGGGTAATTATATCGAGTCAATATTCGTGGAACGAAATCAAGCTCGTTGGTTTATGCAAGTAGGGGATGAGTTTATCAAATAATCAAGTTATTTAATAAACCATTCTTTTCTTGTATAAAGTAGTTGCACCAGCTTGAGCATATTTTGAAAGGAAACTCAAATCATCATCAGAGCTGCCAGTAGCTGTGGTGATAGCAGCAGCGGCAGCGGTAGCAGTGTTGGTAGCAGTGTTGGTGGCAGTGTTGGTAGCAGTAGTTCTGGTAGTAGCAACAGTGGCAGTAGTGGTAGCAGAAGAGCCAGCATTGTCGAATTCATCAGAGGAGACATCTCCACTGTTGATAGCTCCAGCTAAGAAGCTACCCAAAGTGTTGATTATACCGTTATCACTGTTCTTTAACCAGTTAATACCATCAGCTAACAAACCGTTGTTTTTAGCCCATCCGTAGATATCTTCAACAACAACAAGACCGTTCTTTAAAGCAGAAGTCAAGAAGTTGATAGTGGTATCTGGGTTGGCTAAAACTTTGTTGACAAGAGATGAGACAACACCAGAGTCTTTAATTTGTTGGACAACAAATTGAACAATGTCAAGTAAGTCTCTTTCGTTAAGAACTTCGCCATCAACCGAAGCTTCACGTTTCTCAGCAATTTCTAAGATATCGCCTCTCTTAGCGGCAGCAGTAGTAGCAGCAGCAGCGGCTTGAGTAGTGGTGGTAGCAGCACCACCATTTCTGGTACCAATGAAAGAACTGATTAAGTTCAAAGCAGTGGAGAAAAGAGATTTACCAGCAGCTAATAAAGCACTTCTTAAATCACTGTCGTTCAAGAATTTACTGAAAATATCTTGAAGTAAACCAGAGTTCCAGATGGCTCTGATTAAGGTTGGACCTTGAACAATAGCAGCTTGAACAGCGCTTTTAACAATAGCAAAAATTGAGCTTCTTAATTCAGAGTCACTGGTCAAGGTGTTGAAAACTTCCCCAATGATACCACTGTTAATTAAGGCTGTGATCAAGTTACCTAATACATTGTCAGCTCTCTTTTCTAACTCCATGAGAGCATCTTCATCATCTATGCTGTCTCTTTTAACTTTAAGGTTCTTCAATTCAGCTAATTGTTCCAAAACGTCGTTGATGTCTTCTCTTTTAACGATAGTAGAAGTACTTGAAAATTGTTCGGTGCTGGAGGTTGGAGCAGCGCTAACCAAAGCAGAAGAAGCTAAGATAGCTAATAAAGTAGTGTGAGTTAATTTCATTTGGAGCTTGCGAAAAGGAATTCAGTTAATGGGGTCTATTGAAAACAGAACAACTATTGATTGATAATAGAAAAGAAAGAAATTTGAAGAGGATACAATTGCCAATTTATAACTTTTGAATTGCAAATGCCTTTACCCATTATTCGAACCTCTTTTCCATTATAGGAAAGTATACAATAAAGTTTCACAGCATTTCTCCTCCTACTTTAGGAACTATGTCAAACTGTGATATACTGATATAGTAAGTTGTTTATAGTTTTTCTAGTGCAAAATTTCCTAATTAGGTAAAGTAATAGAGGAAATTCCATCATATACAGGAATAATAACAATTCCAAAACAGGAAATTTAATTTGAATTTCAACTAGGGGAAAGAGTTGGAGTGCAAGGGCTTTCGTAGGGTTGATTGCAATTCAAGAATTAATTTTGTAACTCAAATTATTTCCTATTACAGTAAAGAGCTGTAGTTAAACTTAGGCGAGTGAATTTGGAATGGCTACAGGCATTGAGACAATTAGGCAAGATTAAACTAAATCAATCTACTAATGGTCTAGCACCTTCCAGGGTTGAATTACGAAAGCTTACCGATCTGAATCAAGACAAACTTCAATGCTACAATTACTTCAATCATACTATTGTTCCAGCTGGAGACAATTATGCTACATCTTTCGCTTACCTCCTCAATAATGCCGGTCAATGTTTTCTTGCGAATGAATTCAGTTTCACACGAATTTTACATATGGAGGTGAAAATTACCTTTTTGAGAAAGATGTAAAACCTCGAAAAATCCTAATTACTCAATTCTCCGCTTAGCGTTCCTCAATTATGAAGTCTATTTATAAAGGGATTGACTTTTGTATAGAAATTTGCTCGTATGCCCGCTAAAAGATATGATCAATGCCTAGCGATTATCAAAGTCTATAGTTTAAAACATGTACAAAATTTGATTACCCCATTAGCACAAATTGTTGACAGGAAACACCTAGAGATCAACGCGCTTAGTTGAAGTTTATATCATTCTCACGAGTTGCCTTTCTTTTAATCACTTGACCTGATGGAATCGCGATTGTTCCTCGGCCGGAGTCAGATTTGAAGACTTCTCTCAACTTATCGCGAATTTATCTCATCTCATTGATATCCACCGTGCGTTAATTAACCAGAAATCAAACGGTTTGAGCTGGACCAAAAATCTTGCAGATGCGCCAAAAATTTTTTTTGGTAAAATTTTCAAGATAGTGTTGGCCTGATAAACAAAAATGTCTACTGTTGCTACCACTACCAGTGTTGACTACAACACCAAGACAGACTCTAATGGTAACAAGACTGTTTCCAAAGGTTTAACTACTATTGATACCCACGGTAATGAATTCAAGGTCCCTGATTACACCATCAAAGATATTTTATCAGTTATTCCAAAACACTGTTATGAAAGATCATTAGTCAGATCCTTGGGATATGTTGTGCGTGACATCGTTATGATGTGTACAATCTCTTACTTAGGTCAATCTTACATCCCACAAGTTAACTTTGAAGGACACGAAGCCGTCTCTACTTATGTCAGAGGTGCATTATGGTGCTTCCAATCTTATTTGATGGGTTTATTTGGTTTCGGATTATGGATTTTGGCTCATGAATGTGGTCACGGTGCATTCTCTGACTACCAAAACATCAACGATTTCATTGGTTGGGTTTTACACAGTTACTTGGGTGTTCCTTACTTCTCCTGGAAATTCTCTCACTCTAAACATCACAAAGCCACTGGTCATTTGACCAGAGACATGGTCTTCATTCCATACACCAAAGAAGAATACAAGCAAAAACATAACGCTTCCAAAATTTCTGAGATCGCAGAAGAATCTCCAATTTATACCTTAATGATTTTAGTCTTCCAACAACTTGGTGGTCTCCAAACTTACTTGCTCACCAATGCTACCGGTCAACTGATTCCAAACTACTCTAAAATTGGAAAATCTCACTATGCTCCAAAATCTCCAATTTTCGAAAAAAACCAATTCTGGTATATTGTCTTATCAGACATTGGTATTCTTACCACCATTTTAGCCGTTTACCAATGGTACAAATCATTTGGTTTCTTCAACATGTTCGTCAACTGGTTCATGCCTTGGTTATGGGTTAACCACTGGTTAGTTTTTGTCACTTTCTTGCAACACACTGACCCAACCATGCCTCACTACCGTGACAACGAATGGAACTTTGCTCGTGGTGCTGCCGCCACCATTGACCGTAACTTTGGTTTCATTGGTCAACATATTTTCCACGACATTATTGAAACTCACGTTTTACACCATTATGTCTCCAGAATTCCATTTTATAACGCTAGAGAAGCCACTAAAGCTATTAAAGAAGTTATGGGTGACCACTACAGGTACGATGGCTCATCCATGTGGACCGCTTTATGGAAATGTTTGAGATCATGTCAATTCGTTGATGACGACACCACTCCAGGTGTCATGATGTTTAGAAATGTCAATAGTATCGGGGTTAAACCAAAGGATTAAAGCTTCCAAACTCACATGCTTTGATTCTGATAATATCTTAGGCTGTCAAAGCGAATTTTATAGATATATTTTTATTGTCAATATATGGAATAGCATTTGCATGGCTCTGGTGCCATAACAGCGATCTGAAACATTACTATGAAAACTGATGCTTTTCACATCAGATTATATACAGGATATCAAAATTTGTTAACGAATGAAAAATTGAATGAAAAAAAATTTCGTAAGGTGTAACATCGGTTAAAGGCTAATAAAATGTTTGTTAAGAACCTATTGAGATCTTCAAGGGTCTTGACCAGACCAAGCTTGCCAATAGGTGCCAATAGAAATGCTTTGAGAAGTTTTTCTTCCACTTTAAGGTCATTAAATGATGTTAAATACGTTCAACCTCAAACTTACGAGGAAGAAAAGGTCATCATTGATGAAATCAATAAAGACTTACCTGAAAGAGATATTGTTAGTTCTTCGAGATTGAGAAACATTGGGGTGTCTGCTCATATTGACTCTGGTAAAACAACTTTTACCGAAAGAGTTTTGTTCTATACTGGTAGAATTAAAGCTATTCATGAAGTTAGAGGTCGTGACTCTGTTGGGGCTAAAATGGATCATATGGATTTAGAAAGAGAAAAAGGTATCACCATTCAATCTGCTGCTACTTACTGTTCTTGGGATAAGGATGACACCAGTTATCATTTCAACTTGATTGATACTCCTGGTCACATTGATTTCACAATTGAAGTCGAAAGAGCTCTTCGTGTTTTAGATGGTGCTGTTTTAGTGGTTTGTGCAGTCTCCGGTGTTCAATCCCAAACCGTCACTGTTGACCGTCAAATGCGTAGATACAACGTTCCAAGAGTAACTTTCATCAACAAGATGGACAGAATGGGTGCTGATCCATTCAGAGCCATCGAACAAATCAACTTGAAATTAAAGACCCCAGCCGCTGCTATCCAAGTCCCAATCGGTGCTGAATCTGAATTGAAAGGTGTGGTTAACATCATTGACAGAGTCGCTCTCTATAACGAAGGTTCTCAAGGTGAAGAACTCAGAGCTGACCCAAATATCCCAGCTGATTTAGTGGATTTAGTTGAAGAAAAGAGAGCTTTGTTAATCGAAACCTTGGCTGACGTTGATGAGGAAATTGCTGATATCTACTTAGAAGGTGAAGAACCAACTGTTGAACAAATTAAGGCCGCTATCAGAAGAGCTACCATCGGTAGAAAATTCACCCCAGTATTAATGGGTTCTGCTTTAGCTAACAAAGGTATTCAACCAGTTTTGGATGCCGTTGTCGATTTCTTACCTCAACCAAATGAAATTTTGAACACCGGTTTGGACGTTACTAATCCATCAGGTGAAGAAAAACCAGTCAACTTAATTCCTTCTAGTGCTCAACCATTCGTTGGTTTAGCTTTCAAATTAGAAGAAGGTAAGTACGGTCAACTAACTTATATCAGAGTTTACCAAGGAAAATTAAAGAAAGGTACTTACATCAACCACCTCAAATCTGGTAAGAAAGTCAAGGTCGCTAGATTAGTTAGAATGCATTCCAATGATATGGAAGATGTCGATGAAGTCGGCGCTGGTGAAATTTGTGCTACCTTCGGTATCGATTGTGCTTCCGGTGATACATTTGTTGGGGCTAATTCTGATCAAAAGATAGCCATGAGTTCCATGTTCGTTCCCGAAGCGGTCATTTCTTTATCTATTCAACCGAAAAGCAAAGATAATGGTAGTTTCTCGAAAGCCATGAATAGATTCCAGAAAGAAGATCCAACTTTCAGGGTTAGATTTGATGCCGAATCTAAACAAACCATTATCTCCGGTATGGGTGAATTACATTTGGAAATCTACGTCGAAAGAATGAAGCGTGAATATAACGTTGATTGTGTCACCGGTAAGCCTCAAGTTTCATACCGTGAAGCCATCACTGTTCCAACCACTTTCGATTACACTCACAAAAAACAAAGTGGTGGTTCCGGTCAATATGGTAGAGTTATGGGTGACATGACTCCATTAGCAGGCGAAAACAAATTCTCTCATCATATTGTTGGGGGTAAGATTCCAGAGAAGTTCTTATTCGCCTGTCAAAAAGGATTCGACGATTGCTTGGAAAAAGGTCCATTGATTGGTCACAGAGTATTGGGTCTTCATATGCATATTAATGATGGTCAAACCCATATGGTTGATTCTTCTGAATTGTCTTTCAGAACTGCTACCCATGGTGCTTTCAAACAAGCTTTCTTAAACGCCAAACCAGTCATTTTAGAACCAATTATGGCTGTTGAAGTTAGTGCTCCAAATGAATACCAAGGTGGTGTCGTTGGTTTAATCAACAAATTGGGTGGTATGATTGTCGAAACCGTCAATGGTCAAGATGAATTCACTGTTACCGCTGAATGTTCATTAAACTCCATGTTCGGTTTCTCAACTTCTTTAAGAGCCTCCACACAAGGTAAAGGTGAATTCACTTTAGAATTCCTCAAATACTCCGAATGTGCTCCTCAATTACAAAGAGAATTGATTGCAAATTATCAAAAGGAAATTCAAGCCAAAAAGTAAATAGGTCCATAGAATACAAATTGTAAATAGTTAAAATTTAAGAGTGAAAATTTGTTCAGAATCAGATATAGTAGAATCATAAACTTACCAGCAACGAAGCTTATCAAAGAGATCAAATTATTACATCAAATATCCGTACAAATATTGATACGATGATATTATTTATCTATTGGGAGTTTTTTTTTATACATAATTATGAACGTAAACATTAAAAAAAAAGACCTAATTATGATACCTCAAAACTAGAATACATATTAATATAATTTGTCAAAATTTATAATTTAAATCTTTTCTTCAACATTTAGGCTTTGGCGACAGCTTTTTTAACAGCAAATCTTTTTTGTTTTTTCAAGACTAAAACTTGGAATCTTTCGAAATCAGATAATTGAGATCTTCTTTCTTTAGCAGCTAATTTTTTAGCCCAAGCGGAAGCAGCCCATTTGGCGTCAATATCAGCAGCAGCCCATTTTTTAGAGACAGTGTTGGTTCTGGCACCTCTTGGTAAGTTTGGTAAAACAATTGGGGTTAAGACAACGGAGTTTAAGGAAACAGCTTGTCTTTGGAATTTTGGACCGTCAATTAAGACCTAAAAATTTGTTAGTATAAATATTTGAAATAAAAAAGATAATACTAGAATAAGACCTTTGGGTTTGCTAGACGACTTCAACCTTTACTTCAGGACGACTTGGTTGAAAACTTCCTCATATTTAACTTGGATCTATAATTAAACCTCTATTCGGACGAAATGATGATGCAGATGATATTTGCAATGATATGGCAACTTGATTACAGATTGAAAGTGAATTTTATTCTAGTATATCTGGATGAAAAAACTTGAACATACTCTTCTTTGATCAATGATTTCAACAATGGTGGCTAACTCTTTGTTGTTGACTAAGACAACACGTCCTAATTCAACGAATCTCCAGTTAGCAGCTTTAACAGTTGAGTATGAAGACATTTTAAATTAATATAATCTGGTTAGTGATAATACAACCTTTAATTAAAAAAATTTCAGTAGATGTTTTGTGAGAGAAGGAGGAAAAAATCAGAATCGCAAAAAATGGTTATGTCGTGGAAACCCCAACAACAGATGAGAACAAGAACAGTCACCATACTGATGATTTGTGCGCACATGGAGCTAGGGGAGAAGCCCTAGAATGTGGCATCTGATGCCTATGCAAATAAAAATTAACTGAGTGGAAATTATTTCACACAATTCAACTATTAAATAGTGGGATAAAGACAAAATTTTATTTATTATTATAGTGGATACGTATGTTTCCAACCAATTGAAATAAGTAATTGCCTACTTAAGTGATGACCTATAATTTGCGTTCTAGAGTAGTACTTTCGAAGCACGCCTAGCTTCATATAGAGAGTACTATGTCATGCGACCAACCTTTCGTCTGATATTTACAAGTATGGATATATCAATATGTCAAACCTATACTAACAATTTTTAGTCGAGTATCGTAGATATTTAGTTTCATTATAGTAATACATAGAATTTTAACTTAAATAACATCTTGTAGTCTCGTGTCGCTGGTCTCCAGTGGTGTGTTAAATGGTGCGTGGAATTTAAGAAAAATCCATCTCTACTGGGCTTTCAGGAAAGATTTATGAATAGACATCTGGTGTTCCAAATATTTAAAAGGATGTCTTCTACAGCTAAAAAACCAACAGTTCAGCCAGAATGGTTTCAACCAGATGGTACCACCAGCAAAGCGACTTTAAAGGTCTACAATTCATTAACTCGTACCAAAGATGAATTTATTCCAAATTCTCCAAATCATATCACTTGGTACTGTTGCGGTCCAACCGTGTACGATCACTCCCATATGGGTCATGCCAGAAACTACGTATCCACTGATATCAACAGAAGAATCTTGCAGGATTATTTCGGTTATAATGTCAAGTTTGTTCAAAATGTCACTGACATCGATGATAAAATCATCATTGCAGCCCGTCAACAATATTTATTCGAGGAGAAATTCACTAGTAAGCATAAGGCCGTAGACGAAGGATTGAAAACCTTTGTAAACAACGCGTTGAAAGAGTATTTGGCTAAAAATGTGCCTGAATTTACTGATGATGTTGCCAACTTCACCAATTGGGCTAAATCCATTGATGTACCAAAGGCAGCTGTCGAAAAACCAAAGCTCCCTATGTACTTGAAGGCTGCCAACAATGCCGTCGATGCAGTCCAAGGTAAATCCGATGACTTGGATCAATTTTTTGCCAAGGTCAAAGAAGTTGTGATGCCTCATTTAGACGCAGAATTCGGTTCAACCGTCAATGACCCTTCTATCTTCAAAAAACTCCCATCCTTCTGGGAAAACAAGTTCAACGAAGATATGGCCAAATTGAATGTATTACCATCAAATATCACCACCAGAGTTTCCGAATATATCCCTGAAATCATCGATTATGTTGATAAGATCATTGGTAATGGGTTCGCTTATGCCACCAGCGATGGTTCAGTTTACTTCGATACTGCCAAGTTTGATAATCACCCAGGTCACGTATACGCCAAGTTGCAACCATGGAACAAAGGGGACTTGTCCTTGATCAATGATGGGGAAGGGTCCTTAACCACAGGCCAATCTAGTAAAAGAAATCCGGCTGATTTTGCTTTATGGAAAGCTTCCAAACCTGGTGAACCATCATGGGCATCTAAATGGGGCGAAGGTAGACCAGGGTGGCACATTGAGTGTTCTGTCATGGCCTCAGACGTTCTTGGTTCCAATATTGATATCCATTCAGGTGGTGTAGACTTATGTTTCCCTCACCATGACAATGAGTTAGCTCAATCTGAAGCATATTTTGACAATAAGCAATGGATCAACTACTTCATGCACAGTGGTCATTTACACATCCAAGGTCAAAAGATGAGTAAATCTTTAAAAAATTTCATCACTATCGAAGAAGCTCTTCAAGAGTATAGTGGCAGACAATTGAGATTAGTGTTTGCTTTGAGCTCATGGGAAAAACCTTTGGATTTCAAGGACAGTTTATTGAAAGAAGTTAAATCATTCGAGTCTACATTAACCAAATTTTTCACTGTGGTACGAGCATTGAATAACGACTATAAACATGAATTATCTACTCAAAATTATCCAGAGAAAAAATTGGGTGATCAGGATAAAGCATTGGTTGATGATCTTTCTACTGCTCAAGCTGAAGTTCACGAAGCTTTCTGTGATAACTTATCCACCCCAAAAGTTTTGAAAATCATTCAAGACTTAGTATCAAAATCTAATAACTACGTCCAACAATCAGGTAATAATGCTTCAGTATTGAGAATTGAAATTTTGAATTCTGTAACTACTTGGATCGTCAAGATTTTGAACATTTTGGGTTTTGAAACCAGACCAGACAATTTGGGATGGTTAGATGCCAGTAATGATTCAAGTGAGGCTGTCAATAAGGAAGATCTCCTTATGCCTTACATCAAAGCGTTATCTAATTTCCGTGATTCTGTTCGTAATTTGGCTATTAACAAAGAAGAAATTGCTAAAGTGTTACTGGAAACCGATAAAATCAGATCTGAATTGATCGATTTGGGTATCTCATTAGATGACAGACCTAACGGTTCAGCATTAATCAAATTTTTGAACGAACAAGAGTTGAATGATTTGAAACAACAACAATTGTTGAAAGAAACTCAATTGAAAGAAAAGGAAGAGAAGAAGAAACAACAAGCGTTAATCAATGCTAAAAAAGAAGAGGAAAGATTAGCTAAAATGAAAGTCAATCCTAAAGATATGTTCAGAGACACTTCTTTGTACTCAGAATGGGACGAAGCTGGATTACCTACCAAAGATGTCAAGGGTGAAGAAGTCACTAAGAGTATGAAGAAGAAGCTCGTGAAACAATACCAACAGCAAGAGAAGCTTTATAATCAATATTTAGAAACTCAAAAATAGATCAATAAATATTAATGTACTGACAACCGATAAAGCCGCTAGCCGGTCGCTGGTGACATGCGCTACATTTTGGCTGTCAGATGCAACTTGCAACGTCCGCCGTTTGGCGATAAGTTTACGGTAAAGACACGATATAGGTCAGACTTTTATCTTAAATGTGGAGAACAGAATGTGACTTCAACCTAATAGGCCAGGGCCTGTATTTACAAAGATTCAAGGCTGGGCTAAATCGAAGTAAAATATGGTGAAAGCCAAGTGACTATTCAACGTGACGTAATCTCAATTGTTTACTCCTCGCCAATCCTATCGAGGTTTCTCGGGACCTGATCTAATCTCCTGCGATGGTTGGAAGCGCGAGCACTGGTCAGTTCCGGTGTGGTGAGGGGGTCCAAGCAGTGGCATTCTATTGTTATTGTTTTCCCAGAAATATTAATACCCGCTCTCTATTTCAGCTCCAAAACTATATTCGTCATCAACCAGCTCTTCTTTGTCTACCGTCACCAGTACTTCCTCGTTGACTATCATGGCTGATGACCCAAAGGCTCCTAGGGAGAAAAGAAATCGGAATAATCTAACCATCAAACTTGCCCGTAACGCTGCTACTGGCCCATCCACCCCTGCGTTGATCCGAGACCAGATCAATAATGACAAACTTGCAAGGATCAAATCCTTAAGCAAGTTCGACTTGCGGTCCCCCATCATAAACCAGGTCACTAGTCCTGGTCATGACCTTCTTCAAACCCCAAGGGACGATATATCCTTGTATACTCACAGAACCCATAACTCGGTCACGTCACGAATCTTTAGTTTCGTTCCAGATACCTTCTACACTATTAGACACTATTATAACGACTTCACCACCATTGACTGGGCCCATGCATTTATCAAGACCAATAGGTTCCAGTATGAACTTCATCACAAGCACTGGATTTCGGATGACGACAGTTCATCTTCTGAGAATACCTCGAACAATAGAATCCCCTTATACTACCGGTATTATTTGACCTTAGGTAGGTGGCTATTGATCGTGTTGATCGGCTTTGCATTCTCGCTTGTAGCTTATAGTATTGATAAGGTTGAGATTATGTTGGTTGGATTGAAACATGGTTACTGCAGCTCCAATTGGTTTGCCAGTCAGGTTTCGTGCTGCTCCCAAACAGCTTACCTCAATAAACCACAGCAGATGACCAGGAACGTCTTTCAAAGCGGTTACGTATTCAAGTCCCAGTCTGAAGAGGTCTGCCCCGAATGGATCTCTTGGTCGACTTACTTTGACTACTTCAAATGGGGCCATAATATCAGGTTTGATTTCCTCATCTACGTCTTGTTGACTATAAGTCTTGCTGTAATTGCATGTATCACCACATTGTCGACTGAAATCTCTGGAAGGTATCCAATTTCTCCCGCTAAAACTAACGACCTCAGCAAGAGCGATTCCTTTGACACTGACGATAATTTGGATAGTCACTCGAACTCAATCAATTCGAGCATCAATACTTCTCCGAAAGAGACCTATGTCGAGGGTAAAACAATGTACACTGCTGCCGGTTCAGGGGTTCCTGAAGTCAAAACGATCTTATCTGGTTTTGTGATAAGAAAGTTCTTGGGAACCTACACATTTTTCCTGAAAACTTTTGCGTTAGTGTTAGCAATTGCATCGGGTATGTGCCTCGGTAAAGAAGGGCCTTACGTGCATCTTGCCACATGCGTAGGAAACATTCTAAGCAGATTGTTCCCATTCGTTTCCAAAAATGAACTTATTCAAAAACAAATTTTATCTGCTGCAGCACTGAGTGGTGTGGCTTTGGCCTTTGGCTCACCATTGGGTGGTGTACTTTTCATTCTAGAGGAAATAAATCACTCTCTCCCTTCATTTCAGTTATTCCAAATCTTCTTCTGTGCTATTATTTCAACATTATTCCTAAAATTTTTAGATCCATATAACACCGGTAACACCGTTCTATTCGAACTTAACTACACGTCGGACTGGAGCTCGATTGAGTTGTTCTTCTTCTTTTTCATCGGTATAGCTGGAGGTGTATTTGGAGCCTTATTTGTAAAGTTTGTCGCATGGTGGCCAAAACACTTCAGACAGTTAAAGTTCATTAAGAACCATCCGATATTCGAGGTGGTTTTGATCGCTTTAGTGACGGGGATCATCACTTTCTGGAACCCTTATACAAAACAAGCAACGACAGAACTTGTTTTGGATTTGGCTACTCCTTGCAGTGCCCATGAGCTCGATAGGTCATTATGCCCTAAAAGTGGAGATCAATTCTCAAAAGAACTTGCACTGCTATTTTTTGCATTGGTGGTTAAAATTTTCTTAACTGCCATCACTTTTGGATTGAAGTTACCTATTGGTATTTACGTTCCTTCGATGGTGATTGGGGCCTTGTTTGGTAGATTGTTTGGAATGGTAATCGAATGGTTAAACTATAGTTATAACTTAAACCTTGCGCATACAGAAGGTGTCTTCGCTAGTGGTGCCCTCCCCTCCATGATGAAACTTGTTTGCAAAAATGAACACGACTGTGTCGATTTGGGAATCTATGCCATGATCAGTGCTGGTGCTTTCATGGCAGGTATTACAAGAATGAATATAACTTTGGTAACCATATTGTTTGAAATCACCAGCTCCTATACTTACGTTCTCCCTATTTCAATCGCCATTGCTGTCGCAAATTGGATGGGTAACATTATTGAGCCAAACTCCTTGTATGAATCATTATTGATTGCCAACGATTACCCATTCATGGCACCCGAAACTGAACCTATAGACCCGTTCAAAACTGCTGGTGATATAGTTGAAGAAAACGTCAAACTCAGTGACGAAGTAGCTTCCCAAAGTGCCTCTGTGCCTGCGGGTCTGGCCTTTATCAAAAACCCTAATCTAGCTTCTTCTCCACTTGGAATTAGCAACAACGCATTCCTCAAACAGCCTGCTATACACGCTCCCACATTGTCCAATAGTATCGATTTCGATGAAGAGAATAAGATGTACATAGACATCTCCAACTCACCTTATGTTCCGCTATCTGTCCTCAAGCAAAAACTTTTACTCCTCGCCAACAAAACGTTATTGGATGGGTGCATTGCATTAATCAAATCCAAAGTCTGTGTTGGTTTGATCTTTTTTCCCCTGTTGGAGTTCTGCATCGATAAAGTTGACGAATTTTGTCGTCAATATGAAATTATCGATGAGGTCTACTGCAAAGTTTTCGATGAGGAAAACTATTACGCCAGTGACTTGAATATAGAAAACATTCGAGCACCCATGAAATATAACTTTTCTTTGGTCAGCAATGCTTTAAACAAACAGAATAGGGAAGTTGATTACTTTAATTACGGGTCCATCGAGGGACAAGAGGAGAATAGGCAATTAATTTTTGAACTTCAAGACGACTTGAACTCTTTGACTAGTTTGATCCAGTACATCAATTATAACCCAATATTTTTGAATCATAACAGTGAGCTCAGTTTGGCACATTTGATATTCGACAAAATCGGTACAAGAGTAGTTGTGCTTATCAAGGATGGGGCGTACTACGGTGTTTTACATAAAAAAACTTTGATAGATTTTATAAGAAGGGGAGAAGCTTAGCAATTCCTGACTTTTCATATTGCATTTCATACATTTTCATTAAACATAGTCGTAGATCGAAAAGTAGCTGTTAAATTGTGTATTATTTACAATGTACCACTTCGAATTCGCAGCCAATTTAAATGTGGTAATTTCTCCTGCATAACGCTTATCTGAAACAAGTTGAGGAAACCCCTCGTAGTTGAAAGAGTTACACATCGTACAGATCGATATAGATTCATAGCAGCGTTGGAAATCGCCCGATATGACTTCACCCACGAGTCATATGGCTTGCCTCAGGTACCCGTATCCAGTATATGTTGATTCAACTTTGGTTTCTTGCAAGATCAATTGCCCATCGACAATTCGAGATTTATTCCCAATTCCTGATTAGAAAGGTTTATAGCGGCATATAAAGGACAATTTCTTCACCCTCTCGAGTTACACATCTACAACTACTCGACAAGATGAATACAAATACCACAGAAAACGATTACACTAACAACTATATTGTTACGGGAAAAACTCCCTCAACTTACATCAGTAACCTCAACAACCCGGTTATAGGCTATCCCAAATTGCAAAAATTGAAAAGTTTAAAAGAGAAACAGATTCTGAAGCACCTTACCAAGGCATATGGTTACAGAGCACCACCTGAGGACATAGTCAAGGCATTGGAAGGTTGGAACGCATCTGACGGCTTACAATTTGATGTTATCATGGTTGGTGCCTTGAGTGCTAAGTCAGCCTTACCCATTCTTAGAAAGTTACCTCTCACTAAGCTCTGTTCAAAACCAGGATTCCTATTTGTATGGGCCACACAAACTCAAATCATCGATCTAACAACCCTTCTCAATACCACGCTCAATAAGAAGTTTAGACGGTCGGAAGAGTTGATCTTTCTTCCCTGTGACACCAACTCAAAAGTATTTCCACCACCGCAGGAAAACTCTATATTGGAGAACCAGCAGTGGCACTGTTGGATGTGTATTACAGGTACGGTCAGACGGTCCACTGATCAACACTTGATTCATTGCAATGTTGATACCGACTTACAATTTGAGGCCAAATCTCCTGTGCATAACGTGGTACCCAACTCCATTTACAGGGTCGCTGAAAATTTTTCCAACTTCAATAGAAGGTTACACATAATCCCATACTCGGTCGATTATGATACCCCTATACGCAGTAGACCTGGTTGGGTTATAATGAGTCCAGACATATTACTCAACAACTTTAATCCAAAGAGTTATGAAACCGAAGTGTACCAGAGGTCATCAATTAACTACAAGTCTAACCAGCCCCAATATTTGGTGGGTCAAACAGAAGAGATAGAAGAATTAAGACCGAAAAGTCCAGTCAAGTCTTGATAGTCTAAGATAATTGTTAGTATTATGTAACATAATAAATTGATTTATGAAATTCAAGTAGTCAGAGGTTTGATGAATGTTGGAAAAAGGTTTTATCAGCATCGTTTACACTCAGAGTGAGCTGAGTTAGGTTATCATCATAAACTTGAATAACACAATAGTGATTTTTTACATACTGTATTAGTTAAAGATTTAAAATTTTTCTTACGGGTGCATCGAGAATTTATACCACATATTTTGGTTAGTGCACTCCAAATCTTCTCTATTCAGCCGAATGGTCCTGACACTAGGACAGGCCGTATCAGTCAAGGAGTTTTCCTTGTTCAATCGACTTCTCTCAATGTTCTCTATGATTAGGCCGATATAGTTTCACTACACACTACCAGGATATTAATTTGGATATATCGACTTATATTACAATACATTTATTACATAATTAAAGTTATATAGACCTTCCGGGAGACAACATGACCCTTCATGTGTTCACGTTACTCACTTCAAATAGGAAATCCAGGAAGTTGATTGTGGCAACTCCGGACAAATCTTTATCGTATTTCTTGAATATATCGGTGAGTTTTCGTAAGTAAACCAACAACTCGATAAATTTATCGAATTTCAATTTCCCTACCGATCCAGAATCAGAATGACTCAAATCTTTATAAGAAAACTTTTGGAAGAGATGTAACACCAAATCAATGTTAAGCTTGTACCCTATTTGTTCCAAGACTTTTTGGAACTCACCAAATGAAATGTCACCTGAGTTATTGGTATCGGCCTGGACGAATAATTTCTTATAGGCCGACAAATATTTCCATAAAGAAACAAATTGATCAAAATTCAAATGCTTGGAGTTACTGTTCAGGTTTGTGAATAAATTAATCATCAACATAATGGTAGATTCTTGAAATTTGGTGTGGTCAAAATTCAATAAAGCGTTTGACAATTCAACTTTGGAGATCCGACCCGAATTATTCACATCGACCTTATCGAAAACTGCCCTCAATTCTTGCTCTAATTTTTGTTTAGAAGATTGTTTGGTTGAAATCGAGTCAGAGAATGATTCTTTCGATCTCAGGTGGTCATTATTAGAAGGTGGGGGCGGTTTCTTGATAGAACTGGAGTCGTATCGTTGTTGGTACTGGCCCTGAGGAGGGTTGCTTGCAACCGGTTGCTGGTAATTGTGGCCAGGGGATCCGTGGTGAGGTTGCTGATGAGCTATAGGTGGTGGTGGTGCTTGCTGATGGAATTGCTGTGAAGGTGGAGGTTGCTGATTTTGATAATAGGCTTGTTGCGGTGTGATGGCCGGTGGCAAGGGGCCCTGATTATAGTACTGTTGCTGTGGTTGTTGCTGTTGAGGCGGCGGTGGTGGGGGTGCTTGCTGATAATTTTGTGGTGGTTGCTGATAATACCCAGTAGGTTGAGGGGGTTGGGGTGCTTGTTGAAGGAAATGAACTTGTTGGACTGGTTGTTGACGATGACTGGACCCGGTCGACTGCGATTGACCTTGATGATATGGACGAGAATTGGATCCGTACTGATTTTGTGCTTGGGGTGGTTTATGAGACGAGTTTGAGGGATGCGTTGGCGTTGGTTTCCTCCTTCCAGACGAATTGGACGAAGCGTGTCCTGAAGACAGATGATTTGATCCAGATGGTACTACGTACGCGGCCTGTCTGGGTGTAGGATACAGGGGTAATTCATTCATGTTTGTATAGCAATTGTTTGATAGTAAATAAAAAAACCGTTACGCTGTTAGTTGGTAATTTTTGATTTATTGTTTCTCTACTGTGATTATCTTTGTAAGCGCGCACGATAACTAGTCGTTGACAGGCATTTGAAAAACCCTACTCGAATCTAAGACCGAGAGATCTACATAGTTAAATAACCAAATCAAGGGATTAATTGGATACTTAAAATTTACCTAGTGTTTCGTTTATTAAAAAACATGAATAAAATATACATAGTTTTTAAATGATTTTAATTAAATTTAAATTTCCTTCACTTTTCTTAATAGAAAATTCCCTTCAATTGAAAGAAGCATTTATTAATTACAATGAGGTGGAAAGGATACTTTTAATGGGAAATAATTTAATCTCTTCTTCTGAAGTTTCTTCTTTGTGGTTGAGGTCTTTCAGCTGGAGCTCCACCTAATCTGGTGGATGGTAAAATGTTTTCTGGAATTCCTAATTCGGCTCTTAAGTATTCAACACCTTCGTCAGTTAAGGTGTAGTAGTAGTATTGCCATGAGAATTGGGTTTTAACGTAACCTTTAGAAGTTAAGGATTGTAAAGCTTTGATGACGTATAAGTTTTTGGTGTCAATTTCATCGTGTTTTGGTTGTTCAAAGTCTTTTTTAGCAACTAAGACACCTTCTTGGAAAAGAGTTTGGTGGATTAATCTTCTGTCTTGTTTAGGAATCAACATATTGACTTAGTGTTTAACTGGTGTTAAATTGATGATAATTGAAAATTTATTAATTCTTTTTTCTCACTAAGGTTTAGTGAGAAAACGAAAATTTTTCTGCGATCAAATTGTTCCGGTATATGCACATTTTCCATGTCCAGTGCTGTCACGCACTCACGTGCGTCTGTTTAGGTCTTAGGGTTTCTGATAACCGATTTGATCTACTCAAGCCTGTCAAATGTGGTAATGTAATTGATTGCAAAAAAATGCTGGTCATGAAATGAATTTCGGAATTATCTTTTGCACAGGGTCTAATTTGCCCATTGAAAACTGATATAAGTTCATAATATTAGACCGTGCTTTCAAGGCTTTATAGCCAATATCTTTAGTGAGTCAAGTAACACAGAGTGTCTCACTTCGCAAGAGTGTGTTTATAGACAGTACATAACAACTACCAGCCCCGTATCACCAAAACGCCAATCTGCTAGAAATTCTTGAAATCCTTCCGTGGACTCACAACGCAATTTCTATATAACCCCTACTTTCCCCAACCCCTTCTGCATATCATCTTACACAATTATTCTCCAGGCCCAGTCCAGCCATTTTGAGTAATTCAGGTGCGATAAAAATAGATTGGCATTTCTGGCATAGTCGATATGAAATCATTCATAAAGTCCCACAGACGGAGTGAGTCGGGTCAATCTAGTACCTCTTCCACAACTTTGAAGACCCCCGTATCATCACCCAACTTAAGCAATGGCCCCTATTCCTTTCCAAATTCTGCCCCTAATTCCAATTCCCCAAAAAAATTACTAGTGCCTATCAAGAACTTATTCCATAAGAGAAGAACCCTGGGCGATATTAGCGATATCTTCAGCACCAAGCCCCAGCCTTCAAAGAACATCAATGTCTCAAAGGGCCCGTTCATAAATAACAAGAACGTGCTGGCCGATCCCGTAAAGAGGGTGAAGTCTCAAGCGTCTTTTAGCTCCAAGAGGCCTGGGTCTCGGATATTCTATCTCGACAAACGTAGCAAACAGCCTGATTATGATAACGAGTCTTCTTCTGCTGAATCGGATGACTCCACTGACTCGAAGTTTTCATTTGTGAAAGATGTTATAGGGGGTAGGAACACGTCCGTAAAGTACTATAAGACCAAAACCAAGGCGAGGGAGCCTGAACCAGTTTATCTCGAGAATGATAATGATCTCGACTTGGATGATGATTACGACTTTGATAACAATGGGTTTGACGACTTTGAAGAGGATGAAGAGGAAATCAACTACATAGATCATTTCGACGAACCGGTTGAAGGTGACTACGATTTTATGCCTGAGAGTCAAGCTGGATATAGTGATCTCAGTGGCTCTATGAATGACGGCCAATTGGACGACCCCTCATTGGAACCTTCTTTCAACTACGAGAGACCTAAATACGGTAATGGAGGTGATCTAACGAACAAAAAATTGCATGAGGAAGACGACAATAATTTCAGTTTCCAGGTGAACGATGTCGCTGACTCAGAAAGTGTGGATTACGGCTCAGAGCTCGACTATGACGATAGTGATGACAACTTCGATACCAGAGTGGGTAATGGCTACGGTAGCCTGCCCGATAATATCACCAGTTACCAAACGAAACAACCAAATGCAAAGAATGACCTTAAGACATTTCATGAGCACTCGATGGTACCGTTCTACCAATCTTATCATCTCTCGATGGAAGGGCTCAATTTCCCCAAGCAAGAAACTTCTACTGACGCTCTTGATTTACTAGAAAACTACCTAGAGATGGACGAATACAACGACTATGTCACGGAAACTCCCCAGTTTCGATCACTCGATAATTTGGAACTATATGATTTGGACTCGCCTCTTTTGAACGGTATCACTGTCGGTAACGATTTGACAAGATTCAACAACATTAGTCCCAACGTACACTCTATAAAATTCAACTCAAAGATACAAAGTTTGCACTTGTCGATTGATGAAATTGATTTATACGATAGAGAGTGGAATCAAGACAGCCCAGTCGATTTGGTGAATCCAAGTTCGAATGAATCACCCGAGCTAGGATTGGGACTAATTTCACCTCAACAAATCGATTCCCAGCCTTCTTTAATTCCGCTGGTTGTGTCAACATTTGTTGACGACCATTCCCAGCCGCCGGAAACGACTGAGCACCTCAAGGACGATAGCAGTACCCTAAATCGTGAATCAAGCTCACTTTCATTAAATCCTCAGGAAACGTCCTCCAGTGCTCAGGATGAACTCAATAAAACGCTTAGCCGTTTGGAATCTAGTGAACCTCCCAATATCCCCGAAACCAATTCCTTATTTTCAGAGCCTTCTAAAAAAATTGACAGGAAATCAATAAACGAAATGATGAACTTGCTAGAGAATCTTCAAATTAAAGATGAAGCTTCTCAAAATAAGAAAAGAGATTCTATAGAAAACATGATGACTTTCTTGAAAACCATCCAGAGTTCTCGTACTGAACCTGTCATCAACGCACCGAATCGAACTACTAAAGAAAGGGCCCCTAAGGTGGACTTGACAAAGCACGCTCATATCGAAGAGGAGCAAGAAGATAGTTTCGATGGTGATAACTCAATTCTGGGATTTGTTGATAACGAGCATGAATTGAATGAATTGGAGCGTGATCTCATTGACGAAGTAAACCAACTACCAGAAGACTTCAACTTCGATGTGAGTGAAGAAATAAAGACTCAATTCGATGCATTAAACAAATCTTTCCAAAAATATTCTTTCATGAGGTCGAACTCGTTTAATAAAAGACCCAAAAAAATCGTTGCCTACAATTCCATGAGCTCCAATATAATAGAGACTAGCAAAAAGACCGTTACATTCTATGGCAAGCCCGATATAAAAGGCAGACAAAAGAGCCATAGTCCAATTGATGACTTAATGACTATTAGCGAAAAACCTAATTAAAACAAATTACCGTATAATATTGCATCTAATACATAACACAATATATTATATATATTAAAATTAATTCTAATCGAGATTATACAAGAATTGGTTCAGGATTTTTGATTAATGAAGGTGTGGAAATCGTAGTAGCTGGTTGACTTGGTATAGTCGAAGTAATTATCATCAACCAATTCATCAGGTTTTTTCGATACTATCACTTCCTTTTGTTTCTTCACTTCAGCTTTACCGGGTCTTTGTTGCATTGTAGGGTGTCTCACCCTGAGAGAGTTGTACCTGTCGCCGGTGGTGGAATTCAGTGATCTATTGGACCTTTCCTTCATCAAATGTTCCTTCACTGAGTCTTGGAGTCTTATGGGCACGGTACTTTTCAAGTTTAATTGATTAGCACTTGCGTTGGAGTTATATGAGAAGCTACTGGAGGTAGACGAGTAGTCAGACCTGGTAGATGAGCTACGACCCAACCAATTCTTCCCGTATTTCGAATAAATACTTTCCAAATCATTTTCATCGTCGTCATTCTCTTCCACAATAACCACTTCTACCTCTTTTCCTCTGTGCAATTCAGTGACTGATCTGTAAGAGGTGGTAGAATCGTGTCTCTGTACCATACAAACGTCAAATTTGTCTTCTGTCAAATCAATCACCACACTCTCCACGTCAGAAATAGCTGTGGATTGACTCATCTTTTCAGATCTGCTCGATTGGTAGCTTGATGAGCTTTGGGAAGACGAATATTTCAGCAGCCTAGATCTGGCTTTCTTGAGTTCATTCATGGATGGCGTTACATTTCTTGCGAGGTGATTCTCCCTTTTGGTGTTATCTTTGAAGTCGACGATATAATGAACTCTGGATGGAGGTTCGGCGATATTGATGTCCAATGCTTCGTACTGTTCGAGCTCTTTGGTTTGTCTATCCGATGAAGGGTTGATGCCATTATCTTTTTGAGAAGGCTTGTCTGGAGTTCCCATCAAATCATCCAAGTCAAATTGAATATTTCCCATTGACTTTGTACGACTATGACGGCTATGACTTCTTGCATGTGTGTTTCTCATTGGAGTTTGAGTTTCCTGAGGTGCCTTAGCCTGCCGTGGTGTGGTTGGTGGTAATGGTGGAAGATCGCTATACTTCTTATTGTTGATGTTTGGAGTGGATTTGGATTTGACATTACCTGAGTATAATGAAAAATTGGTGGATCCAAAATCACTTTCAGAATCAGAGTTTCCGTAGAGGTCTTTAAATTGTTCAGTAACGATCCTTCTGCCCTTTTGACTGGGGTAACCGATAGGTTCCAAAGTCTCGTTTTCAGTCTCATCATCGGATATAAGGTCATTGAAGGTCGTTCCGTTTACAGACATACGTGATCTTCTCATAGATCCCACTTCACTGAAGGAAGCTTCACTCAAATCGGGGATCTCTATTTGTCCGCTTACAGTTGAGTAATAACTGAACCTCGATTTAGTAGATTTGTGAGACTCGTTTGAGATAACTCTTCTTTTGGTGGTTTGATCATTGGTCACATTCTCATAATTATTTGGGAAATTGAATCCCTTCCCAAGACCGCTATTATCTTTATCTCTAGAATCTTTCTGGGGCTTCAGACTCATCTCTTCTTCCTCGACATCATCGATATTGGCCTGAGCCACTTGGGCGACTTGCAGTTCATCTTCTTGTGCATTGCCTGATTCTTGCTCTGGAGATGGTTCATCGGATGAGAAAGACTCCAACAAGTAGAAATCGGCCAACTCATTCTCATCTTCATAATTTGAAGCGCTTTCGTCTTTACGAGCAGCCCCTTCGACAACCGGTTGGTTAATCATTGGTGTAGAACCTTGATTGTCTTGGTTTTGTCTCTGGTTGGCTGATAGTCTCAACTCTGAATCACCTTCTCCGAACTGTTCAGAATCTCCGCTGGAAGTGTAATCAATTGTTTTTTCTAACTCTTCTTCAGAGTCGGTATAATTCAGACCGTGGATGGTCAAATCAACACTTTTCTGCACAGAATCCCAGGATGATTCAGAAGCGCCTGTTACTGTAGAATCATTTGACTGGCTCGATTCAATAGTCGACATCGAGTCACCACTCGTAATTCTTTGTGGTTTGCTTTTATAGAAGTTGGACTTTCTGCTGGCAAAACTCAAAACATCGCCCACCGAACTGAAAGAACTGACTGAAGAAACATGAGATTCATCGCTGAAGCTTCTCTTATGGATTTGAAGGAATTGATGTACATCAGATGGAAGCCCTTGAGACCTCTTTAACCCGGAAAGATCACCTTCGGTTGTTACTTTTGGAATTCCTGAGCTCTTCAATTCGACAATAGGAGGAAGCTCTTTGTCTTTGTTGGCCTTTTGTGTGGGAGAGGCAGAATGACTCATTATTTTTACATTAGTTCTGACAGGAGACTGCTGCTTTTGATTCGTGGGAGCTGCAGCCATATCCCGCGGGTGGGAAGGTGCTTGGATTGGTTTGGGTGCTGATGGTGCTTGTTCTCTTAAGGCCCGGGTTGATGGTGCTGGTGCTGGTGCTGGTGCCACTTTTTCTTGACTGTGATTCGAATAAGATGGCTCTGGGGCTGATCTGTGTAAGGGGCTGACTTCTACTGTGTGAGCAGCAGCAGGTGATGCATTTTCTGGCTCTTTTCTTCCCCTCAAACTGGATTCCCTAGATGTGGAGCTACTATTCGATTGTTCTTCAATGATACTCAATTCATCGGCTTTGAGTTTCCGTGCTTGCATCACACTCTTGGCGGACTTTCTCTTGTTCTTATTTACAGATGGTGGTCCCATTTTCTTGAGAGAATCTAAGCCGGAAGCTGAGGGAGGCAGAGGTAGCCCTTTGGCAATTCGGGAGTCTGAAGCATTATACGAATCGAGATCTGATTCACAATCAGATGACAGCGTGTCTAACTTTTCATATCCATTGCCGGTATAGACTAATCTGCTCCTACGTCTGGTCGGTGATGCATGTCTTGTGGGGGATGAGTTTCTGGTGGGAGACTGGTGTCTCGTCGGTGATGAATTCCTGGTGGGAGAGCCAGATCTGGATGGGGAAGGAGACCTAGACCCTTGGCCGTATTTTGCGTTTTTGGGACTCAACTTGGGTGGAAGAGAAAGGGTGAAAGGAATTGGAATGACATATTGTCCATGATCCCCACTGGTATTTATATGAAGCCTGCTCGAAACAGGAGATTTGGAAAGCTTTTTGATGTGCTCAATTGACATGCCAGAGCCCCCAGAAGAGCCGGAATTACCCGATGACGAATTGGATGATAATGATCTTAAGTCGTCTGGTGTTGCATAGGGTAAGGTAGGGGGTAATTTCAAGTCGAAAAAGTTGGGAGGTAGGGACTTTCTATTTTTGACGGGAGACTGTGATCTTGTTCTTCTCTCGGGGTTTCTAGCTCGAGACTCATGGATATCATCCATCGACTTATTGCTTTTAAGGTCTGGCCTCATGTTACCAAATGTTAATAACTAGTGAAAAGAGCAAAGACGAGGCAGTGATGAGGCGGGGTGGGTTGAATCAATTGGCGGTTGAAACTGCTGGCTTTTCAAAGGCGAGATACTTCAAAGCTTCTCGTCCAACTTGATGTCTAGTAATTGAGGTTGATGACTCGAAAAGTAAATCTTTCGGAAGTTGTAACCTTTTTCAATATAATATTAAACTCTTTGCTGGTTTATGAATGCCTTCAGTTAAAAAGGAAAAGAGATTGATTTAAAGAAGAATGTAGGTCTTTGGGACAATAAGGATACCTAATCAAACAATTGACAAGTGGACTGGTTAAAAAGGTTGACTTCTAATTGTTTTCATTTCCAATGTTTTGGACTTGTCCTGATTTGGTAATATCATCGCCAGTATTTTATTATCACTTCCTCATTTGCAATACGACGGATGGACAAGAATGAAATTAATACGGCGACAATAATCTAAATACGGTAATCATATGCTCTTTATTTATAGCCTACATGAGTTTAATTTATTGTTAATGTTAAAATTTTCTATTCTAGACCCTAAATTAATAAAATCTCAAATTACAGCTCATGTTGGCGCCGCAATTGTTGCAAAATTAGGGCTGTACGGTCGTGTGTATTTATCAACCTTTGATAGCGGATGTTGCACCGAATATTTTAGCTTTCGTATTTGGCTGTATTGATGTTTTTGTGGTAAATTTAGCAAGGTTTTTTTTTAGTTCTCTGTGCCGAAATTAAACTCGCCTCTGTGTAAACCCTAAAATTTAGTCTTGATGGCCAGTACTGTCAGTTACGACGACTTAAGCGAAGTGCCACTTGACCTTAATAGTGAAAAGGCTACTTCGAATGAACGGATCATTGGTCTGGTTTCTTCTCGAGTCGAAAGGTTAGATCTGATCTTGCGGGAGTCTTATCAACAAGATACCTCCAGAAGGCTTAGTGAAACGATCACTTTAATTGACCCCGAGAAATTCGATCTTGACCCTAAAACTCAATTAGACAACGACTTACATCAAGATAGTTGCAGCACTGAAGGATCTGAAAAAGTGGAGGCAAGCTCAATTGTTGCCTCTACGAATAACATAAACTACTCAGCTCCAGATTCTTTCGATGATTCCTTCTTGACTGCCACAAAGATTGGCCTTCGTGCTTTGCCTCTGCAAAGGGAGCGCTTTTCTGCACGCTTGGGTGCAAATTTTAATTTGTTAGTGGCTGGCCAAGCTGGTGTCGGAAAATCTTCTTTCGTAAATACTCTCTTCAACAGTGACCTCAAAGAAACTGGAAATAGGCTCAAATCGGGCAAGCTCGAGGTCGACCGATTCCAATTGACCGAAGATGGATATTCCCTTCGATTGACCATAATTGAAACATCAGGTTTAGGACTGGAGATCGATAACGATGGATGCTGGTTTCCCGCTTCCAATTATGTTGATCAGCAATTTCGATTGCATTTGTTCCAAGATCAGCAGCCAATTCGATTCAAAAGGAAATTCGAAAGTAGAATTCATTGTTGTGTCTACTTACTTCCTTCGAACATCAATAGCTTGTCCCCTCTAGATATTCTGACTATGCAAGCATTGTGCAAAAAAGTCAACTTGATTCCCGTTATCAGCAAATGTGATTCAGTCAGTAAATCCGACTTGGAAAATTACAGGACAGCATGTAACACCTTATTCAAAGAAAACAACATCACATTCTGTGAGTTCTTGAATGACGAGGAAGTCACCTCTTTGATTGACGAGAGAACGCCTTTATCGATGATCAATGCTAACACCGATAATATTGCAACCTCTGATATGCAATCCAGAGGAAGAAGGTATCCATGGGGGTTTGTTGATATAGAAAACAACGGCAACTGTGATTTCAACTTGATCAGAAGAATTCTTATGGGGGACCACTTGCTTGATTTTATTTTATCTACTGAATTGCACTACGAACAATTTAGGCTGCAATTTCTTGAGGGAGTATTGAAAGAGCAAGGGATCGATAAAAGTTTTGAAGAGAATAGCTTAGATGAATTTAAAGCCTGCGTCCGCTTCAAATATTCCCATTACGAAGAGAAGTTTAGCCTGGAGGATGCATTGTTGCTTTACAAAATAGAATTACTAAGGAAAAAGTTCAATGACGAAATCACTATTCAAGAAAAGAGGTTCAAGGACTGGAAAAGAGATTTGGTCAACAAACAAAATGAATTGAATGATGATGTCAGTGAAAGACATGATAGAATGGTTTTGCTCCAAGAGCAAGTTGTTGCCCTTGAAGAAGAGCTAGGCATCCATCAAGGTAGATATATAAAATCAACCTTGGGGAAAAATTTAAGCACTGACATGGCAGATCTCAGTTTAGATTAGAGTTATATAAACAAGTAGAAAATATAAAATTTGCAAAAACCACCCAAAGCTCTTGATCAAAATTAAATAACACAGAAAAAAGGTTAAAGAAGAGAACCAACTGCCGACATCATACTACACTAAGGTAACATACCTACAGGTACCAATTCGAGCCCTCTGATGTACTTCACTATAAACACAAGTTCACTAGTTAAATAAACGAATTAGTTGTGCGCGCACGACTTTTTCACAGTCTCAATAAGAGCAGAGGAACCAGGTAAAAATTTTTCAAATAAGTAACAGTTTCTTTATGATCTTTTATTGAATTATACGTATGTTTCAACAAATTTGAGTGATATAGGATACAATGATGATTAAATTTTATTCTAAGTATGTTTTTTCTGGCATCTCTAATATTAGAACTTCGGTTCATTGATTCCAACTTTTGACTATTATCTGAATCCTACATCAATATCAATATTCTAACAACAACTAACATTTCAGAATAGCTTTGCCCACTACTCAATTACATCGAGTATAACGCACAATACCGTGCTCATTTGTATAATTATCGTATCCTCTCTAAAGTAGTTCACAAGAATTTCGTAAACCATATATGTTCTTGAACAGTGTACTCCCCGACCTATGGCCGTTCGAAAGGTGCCCCGATGGGGTACTATTTTCTTCCCTCACCACCACTTCCGCCCCGAACCATTTTGGCGCAGGAAAAATTTACTACAGTAGCACCAAGTCATATCCTTGTGACCATCTGGCAACACTAACATGTCCAATTCCTCACCAAAGGAACTTGATAACCACCATGTATTAGACGAACTTGTTGGTATCACAGGTGACCAATCGCAAAGTGCACCAGAGCCTCAAGATGATCATAGAGTCATAAACTTGATTTTGGATCCATCCTCATTCACAAGAGGTATAGGTAATATCAAAAGATGGTACAATAAAGAACACGTTCAGAGCAGGTACCAGAAGGTGAAGAACTTCCACACAACTGTCAACTTGTTCATCCCGTCCTATACCCTACATGAATTTGATTATTTGAAAAAAGGTACTTCGATGATTGCTAATTATACCCGGCAATCCATTCGGTTTATAGACCATAAATTCGAAGCCAACGAAGTGTCGCAAGACATCACGTCTAACTTCCATATTAATCTCCTAATTGAGGGCCCTCATGAAAGGGGGCCTCCATGGCATCAATGTCAGCCTTATCAATTGCATGCACCAAAGATCAAAGATTTTCCGAACTTCAAGACCAAGTTTGATTCAACTTTCTTGGGCGAACGATACGAGGACACAGGATTGGAGGCCGGTGAAATACCTAGCCATATCAAAGATCAAGGTAGACAAAAGAAGCTGAACGATATTCAATACGAGAATTCCCAATCATACTTAAACGCTGCCGCAAACTCTGAAAACTTGGCGGTGATGCCTGCACGTCTAAAGTATTTGATAAGCTCATGTATATACAAGAAGTACATCCAACCTAATCACATGAGAAGTGTGTTGGAAGAATGGAGAGTGGTGAGTGAGGAACCTATTACTCAGATTTGGGCACGAAGTTATGGTATTGATGCCATGAATGTTAATGAAGCTGAACTTTTGGTATTTCAATCGTTTGATGTGAACAAACTTTATAATCCACACACCTCTTTCGGCCTTGAAGATGACATCAAGCACAATAGTGTTCTCCAAGATACGATTGACACTTCATTGTATTCTTACACCAAACTCGATAAACCCAAACTGGGTAAACCCAAGTCTAAATCTAAAGGGAATAAAATCAAGTCAAAACCTCATGCGCAACTCGTGGATGGAATCACGTCAGAAGAAGTCTCTATTAATGGCGAGGTTGTAAAGAAAGAACGGTTTGATTCAATCAACTTTGCCCCGAGAAACAAGGGCGGTAAATTATGGAAACCGTCTTAATTAAACTTACAAATGCATAAATGAAGTTTCACCGAGGATGAGTTTACGCGGGTGGAGCTTTCATGTGGAATTGACCATTACAGATCAACAATTCTCACATCGATCAAGGACACTCTAGCCTTGGTTGTGCTACAGTACCAAATCTCTTCAGCATCTACCGTCAACTGACTACAAAATGGCAGAAGTATATAATCTGTATAGTTAGGGCCATCAAAGACTTCGCGCAAGACACGACATCGACTAGTCTCGTTCCTGGTGCAACCCTCAAAATTTCGAATTGACAAGAAATACTGTACAAATAAAGATAACAATTTTGGTAGTGGACAATCCATCTCTTAAGTAGGACCCCATTGTAATATATTAATCTGGTTTGAATTATGAACAGACAGTTACTGAGAGAGGAGGTCCAAAGAGTCATACAACGGTTGACTCAATTGAAGCAGCAGTATGGGGACCAAGCTTCCAACGTCCCAGAGTATGTCAATTTAAGTAAATTCATCAAGATGCTTCAGGCCCAACAACAACAGAATATGATGCAAAGGGAGAAGCAGCAACAGCAACAGCAACAGCAACAACAACAACCGGCCCAACAATCATTGGCTCCAGCATCGCTCCAGCAGGCTGCTCAACAACAGTCGCATCAACAACCTCAAATGAGTCCATCACAAGCCCAGCCCCAAATGAACCAGAATTCTAACATGGATCTTTCCCATGGAACCAATCCCCCACAATTCGTGAATAACCCCGGGATGATACCAAACCAAATGAGTAATAATCCCAATGCCATACAAGGCAATATGGGAAACACGATGAACAACACTCCCTCCAGCACTAATGGAAGTATTATGAACGGTACCCCTAGCATGCAGTATGCTCCAAACCCAATAATGGGCAATATGTCCGCAACCGGTACCCCTGGTTCTAGCCAGTCTCAGCCAATGCTGTCACAAATACCCCAACAACCACCAACAAATCAACCGGTTCCACAGGCTCAGCCTTTTCAACAGCAACAGCAACCACAAGTACCAAACCAGTCTCAATACAATAACGCCATGAAGAATAAAAACCAGCCAAATGGATCAGCTTTCAGTATGAACCAATTTCAGGTTGTGAAAGCTCACTATCAGGCCTTGAAGCTATTGTTGAAAAATCCAGGTCCAAACTCTGATGCAACTCCCGTGCCTCAAAACTTAGTTGACTTTGTCACCAATGAAAGAAACGTTTTTGCTAATAATAATTACTTACCCCTGAACTATAAGGCACCTACACCCACAGGGCCTGCTTCAGTCACGTCTAACATTGACAGCCCAGCGGCAGTCAGTCACCAGCCCCCACTGCAACCACAACCAGCTCAAGTAAATACATCAAGGCTGTCTAGCAAATCTACCCAAAGCCCACTTTTCCAAACGGCACCAGACCCCAGGGCCATGGAAAAGAAGAGGATGCAAAAGCCTCAAAGGCCTGGGTCATGGCAATCTCAACCTCAAGCACCGCAACCAGAGGCCCGTAAAAAGGTTTCAGTGATCCCATATGAGCCCAAGCCTCCTGTATTATATGATAATTTCAAGAATGATGATGACAAGAAGAGGACTATCATTCCCGTCGAACAACCCAATATTCAAGTTGACTGCTTTCAAATTCCATCCTTGACTGGTGACAAAGTCGAGGAAGTCCCATTCCTCAACTTATACAGCAGTGAAACCAGAATCCATTATCCAGGAGTACATCCCGAAGGAGTGGATATGAAGGAGATAAAGAAGAACAGGGAAGCATTCATGATACTTCAAATCGAGAAAAGATTGGTTCATTTAAAAAATCAGTTGGAACAAGAGTCAGATGAAAACGTCAAAGATCAAATACTGATCGAAATTAATGAGCTTGAGTTATTGCCAGCCCAAAAACAGCTCAGAGGTAGTTTGTTGTCCCATCTTTGGTTCAGCAAATCTTTGTTGCCCAATTCTCATCCAAACTTCCTTGCTAAGTGTAAGCCCGTCTCACTTTCAAATGCAACCGAGAGTCACGAGTTATACAAGAAACAAGTTCATTCCCTTTTACAAGCGCAAAATGTGAAGCATCAGAATGATATGAGTGAAATACTACGTCTTAGTATGGCTAAGAAGCAAAAGGCTCTAGCAAAGTCGGAAAGAATTGAAAAATTCGTCAATAAAATGAACAACTTCCACGGACAAGTCGCTAAAGAGGAACAAAAGAAGATGGAGCGTATGGCTAAACAACGTTTACAAGCTTTGAGACTGAATGATGAAGAAGCTTATATGAAGTTGTTGGACCATACCAAGGATACCAGAATTACTCAATTATTAAGTCAGACCAATACTTTCTTGGACTCTTTGGCACAAGAGGTTCAAAATCAACAAAGGGAAGCTGGTGGTGACATCGACGATGGTATGTCTGATGATGAAAGAAGAGAGAAGCTTGATTACTATCATGTTGCGCACCGTGTCAAGGAACAGATTACCAAGCAACCTTCAATTCTTATTGGTGGTACTTTGAAAGATTATCAATTGAAAGGTTTGGAATGGATGGTTTCATTGTTCAATAATCATTTAAATGGTATTTTAGCGGATGAAATGGGTTTGGGTAAAACCATTCAAACTATTTCGTTGATCACATATTTGGTTGAGATGAAGAAAGTCCCTGGCCCCTTTTTGGTGATCGTGCCTTTATCCACATTGACCAATTGGAACATCGAATTTGATAAATGGGCTCCCACGGTCAAGAAAATCACTTATAAAGGTACCCCAAATCAAAGAAAGGCTTTGCAATATGAAGTGAAGAGTGGAAACTTTCAAATTCTTTTGACCACTTTCGAATATATCATTAAGGATAGAAACTTATTATCACGTGTTAAATGGGTTCATATGATCATTGATGAAGGTCACCGTATGAAGAACTCGAGCTCCAAGTTGTCCGAAACTTTGACTCATCATTATCACAGTGACAATAGATTGATTTTGACTGGTACCCCATTGCAGAACAATTTGCCTGAATTGTGGTCATTATTAAATTTCGTCTTGCCCAAGATTTTCAACTCTTTGAAATCGTTTGATGAATGGTTCAATACCCCATTCGCTAACACGGGTGGACAAGATAAAATAGAGTTGGATGAAGAAGAGACTCTTTTGATTATCAGAAGGTTACACAAGGTGTTGAGACCTTTCCTTTTGAGAAGGTTGAAGAAAGATGTGGAGAAGGACTTACCAAACAAGATCGAGAAAGTCGTCAAATGTAAGATGTCTGCTATTCAATCCAAGTTATATCAGCAGATGTTAAAATTCAATGTGTTGTACACCAGTGATGAAAATGGAGAACCTGTCACCATTAAGAATGCCAACAATCAAATCATGCAACTTCGTAAAATTTGTAATCACCCATTCGTGTATGAAGAAGTTGAAAATATGCTTAACCCTAGGTCTGAAACCAATGATGATATCTGGAGAGTTGCTGGTAAATTCGAGCTTTTAGACAGAATTTTACCCAAATTCAAGGCTACTGGGCACAGGGTGTTAATATTTTTCCAAATGACACAAATTATGGACATCATGGAGGACTTTTTGAGATTAAGAAATTTGAAATACATGAGATTGGATGGTGCAACTAAAGCTGATGATAGAACTGGATTATTGAAACTTTTCAATGCAGCAGACTCAGATTACTTTTGTTTCTTATTGTCTACTAGGGCTGGTGGTTTAGGTTTGAATTTACAAACCGCTGATACAGTTATTATTTTTGATACTGATTGGAATCCCCATCAAGATTTACAAGCCCAAGATAGAGCCCATAGAATTGGGCAAAAGAATGAGGTCAGAATTTTAAGATTGATCACGGAAAATTCGGTGGAAGAAATGATTTTGGAAAGGGCTCATGCCAAATTAGAGATTGATGGGAAAGTCATTCAAGCCGGTAAGTTCGATAACAAGTCAACTGCAGAAGAACAAGAAGCTATGCTTAGAGCTTTGATCGAGAAAGAAGAGGAACGCAAACAAACAGGCGAGGAAGAAGACGAAGATCTCGACGAGGATGAATTGAATCAAGTGATAGCTAGAAATGTGGACGAGTTGGAGTACTTCAAGAAGTTGGACGAACAAAGAGTCATTGAAACGAGAGAAGCTGCCTATCCAAGCAGGTTGATAAGTGAAGGTGAACTTCCTGATCTTTATAAGAAAGATCCTGCCACGGTCATCAAGAGAGATGAAATAAGCGTCGACGATTACGGAAGAGGTAATAGGGAACGTAAGGTCACCAAATACGATGATAACTTGACTGAAGAACAATGGTTGAAACAAATTGATGGTGTCGTTTCTGATGGTGAGGATGACCCGGAGGTCAAACCGAGACGTGGCAGGGGCAGACCTAAAGCCAAGCCAAAGTTGATGGAGGACATAAATGACTTCATAGTGGACGATGATTCTGAAAATGAAGGTGGCTTGAAGAGACCAAATTCTGACGACCCAAACGATTTGGGATTCAAAAAGCAAAAGTCGGTTACTCCTATGTCAGGAAGAGGCCGGGGCCGTGGCCGAGGAAGAGGAAGAGGACGCGGTAGAGGACGCGGTGGAGCTACGCTTAACCGTCTTACACCTTCTGTTGACCCTCTTTCGCCTGATGAACGGGAGAATTTGCAAAACTCCATCGAAATTATCTACCAGACGATTCTCAGCACTACTGACGAAAACGGCAGAAACTTGAGTGACTTGTTCTTAGTGAAGCCTTCCAAAAAATTCTATCCCGACTATTACGTTCTAATCAAACACCCATTGGCGCTCGACAGTATCAAGAAGAGAATTTCCAGTAAGACTTACGTCCAAATTCGTGACTTTCTTGAAGATATTCACTTGATCTTCAGTAACGCAAGAAAGTACAACGAAGAAGGTTCCATTGTGTATGAAGACGCAACCGTCTTGGAAAAGGTTGCTTTGCAGAAATTCAAAGAGTCTACTGACATGAGTGAGGAAGAGGCAAACAAGACAGTGGATTTTACGGAATTCGATGGAATCTATGGATTGAAAGTTACACCGTTATCCAATACTCATACTCAAATTAAACAAGATAGCACCAACGGAAATGGGGTGACGTCTTCTACAGTTCCAGCGCCAGTTCATAATCACTTGTCGGAAGAGGCTATGAAGCAGCCAGCTAAGATCGTTCAACCTGAAATGTTGGATGACATCGTAGGCACAGAATCTCTCGATGACTTCAAAAATTTGGATATCCCCGAGTTCGAAGATTCCTTGATGTGAATGTTTTGAACTAATAGATATTGTTGTACACTAGATATTTTTTTTGTAAACTTAATTGAAAACTTATTGACAAATGCCTCTAGATTTCGGAGTAACTGGGTAACTGTTCGTCTATATGGGAATTATTGACAGCGTCATTCAAAACATTATTGAAGACCTCAATGAACTGGAAAAGACCACCCTCATTGAACTGCAAAGTACCTTGAAACCACTGATCTTTGAAGAAACCGTCGCTGGCTGTTGATGGGTTAGAGGCACTAAAAAATATAAAGTGCCAATAATTGGGGCCGAACCAAGGGGACTTCACTTCATGTGAGAGTTGTAAAGCACCAGCGAGCTTCAAGTCTATCTGAAAGCTTTCAATATCTCCTTGTGTACCCGTTATGTAAATTAGCCTGTGATTGGTCAAATAAATGAACCCATTCGAGGAACTGATCTTGGTTGATCCCTTATCTTTCAGTATAATTGATAGGCTTTGCCTGGGTGAGATCGAAGCATATTTCATAACTTCGCCCGATTCGCTATTTAGCTCAAAAGGAATCTGGTTCTTCTCCAAGAACTTGTGGTAATCATGTTTGAGCTTGACAACGTTGACTGACATTATTTGTAGTGATAAGGTGAGTTCTGGGGAAGTAGATGAACTGCGATGCGAAATAACAATTTTCAATAGTTAGTATAATGACTAAACTACCTCGCTCGTTTAACCCTTTACTCAAGAATATACTGTTCGTTCCTGGAAAGAAATCAAGTCTCAGGTCATTTGCTAATCCAAACGCATGTCAAAGCATAATCGATAAGTTGAATCTAGTGCAGAAATACCCCGATTCGCCCAAGAAGCTCGATGTGGTGGACATATTTCCAGGGTTTGGGATGCTTTCCACCATGATAAACTACGAACTAAACCCTAGAAATCATATTTTAATAGAGCACTCGAACATATGCCCACCACACTACGAACAAGTCATCAAAGCTTTGAATACCGATAAGGAGAGAACATCAAACTTGGTTCATTATGCTCGAAACGGTTATAATTGGGATACCTTCACAGAAATGATCACTAAAGATAAGTTGATCCAACCAAACGAAGTCACTAGAGATAAAGTGAACGATGAGCTTCTCATAGTTGCGAATTTATTATCAGCATCCAACGGTGAATCTTTGTTTGCCCAATGGATAATGTGCTGTGCTCATCACAATTGGTTACAAAGATATGGTAGAGTAAGAATGATATGTGCAATTCCCGAGCATACAGCTCAAAAATTCTTTTCTGACCCAGGGTTCGTTAAACGAAATAGAACCTCCATTAAGAGGGACATTTTCACCGACTCCAAACTCATAGCCATCACCGAAGTCGATGGGGACAATTATATGCCCGATGGTTGTAGTTATGATCCAAATGTTCTTGTGAGAGACCAGCCAGTTATTATACCCCTCAATACGGTCCATCCTGAAGAAAAGTTTGCTATAGTAGAAGTGACTCCTAAAAATATTGACGTCAATACAGACTCTCTAGACTATGTCACTCAAATATTGATGTACAGAGCTACGCACAACTTATCTGAAGGATTGAAGTTTTTGGGTCCTGGAGCTGAGGAAGACCTCTTATCAAAACTCCAACCCCTTTTGCATAAATTACCAAGAGATTTCACTGCTGAGGAGTTCGTTATTATTGTTAAAGTTTTCGATACTTGGGCTTTCAAGCCAACTTTAGAAGAGAGATTGAGTTTGAATCCGGTCTCTAGTGACGATCTTTGAGTTCTGAATTTCATGTATATATATATTTTTTAATAGACAATTCATTTTTATTAACTTAGCTGATTCATATTTCAGAGAGTGCCTCAACTTGCATATGGCTCTGATTGGACCTCACTGACACCTCTTCCGGCCTGAGGCTCTCTTCCGACTTGGCCACCTCAGGTGCAGCCCGAAGAGGGCTGGGTAACTGCTTATCAGCAGAATCTTTGTGACCGGCAGCATCAAGACGTTCCCCCAAAGGACTCCGATCGTCAACTTGAAACAAAGTCCCATTGGGAGAAGTTCCTGTCAAGGACTTCCTGAGCAGGCGAAAACCCGAATCACTTATAGGAGAGGATAACTTTATTGGGGCTGTATAGCTTCTGTAAACACCGCCCTCCACTTTCATTGTATCAGAAGATATAGCTGGTCTTACTGGACCTGTGTACGGAAATTGGACTTGTCTAACAAATCTTTTATTCGGACCCAATATTTTTGTCGTACCATCAAATCCGTCTGAATAAACACTTGAAGAGTCAGAGAATCTTTCATTAAATCTCGAATGAAAAGTTTTTTGACTAGCGGCCAGTTTCCCATTTTCATTCTCATGCCTGGAAGATGTATAAGGGTTGTCAAAACTTTCATCACGTACGCTCTCCTTGTTTTCTTCGGTGCCCATCAAATCAAGAGCAGAATCATATTGTGTAAAAGAAACCCAAACGGTCAAAGCTATTTGGCTCATTGTGATTCCGAACTTAATAAAGAACTTTTCGTCCTTGAGCTGGTGTTTGATACAAATCACAGCAACAAAGTTTTGAATTTGGAAAGCTAACAAAACTGTGAAGGTAATAAAAAATGTTGCGAGAAGGCATCTGACTAGTATGTGCCTCAGCATATGCTTCTCTGGAATACATAAAGAAATAGAAACAAGAATTATCAAGGCTATGGTAGCAAATAAAATACACAAGTTGGATAGGTGGATCAAGAAGAGTAGCTTGTCACACAGACGAAATTGCCGAAATGGTTGAAGCTGGGGATATAATCTTATCAAGGCAGCTCGAACAAATTCGGAAATTCCTCTCGTGGTCCACAAGAAGAAGCTGTACCCATTCAGTCTTTTGATTTTTGTAGAAAACTGATTTGAAGCTCTGTAGATAATAAGTGAGTTTGTGTGGTTGTAGATTCCCTCAATTAGCTCGATTTCAATGGAGTCTCTAGACGTGGAAACACGTGCAACAACTATGACAGTCGTAGTCTCATGGTTGTTGAAGTAAATATCAGTATTCCTAACATATACATCTTGCATTACTTTGTCTACTTGTTCGGAGACTTCAAAATCAGCGTAAAGCCCTGGGGTACCATGGCTATCTGTTCTCTGTAAGTAATCTATCACATCAACAGCTGGCAATACAGCTTTAGTAGAGTACAAATGAAAGAAATTCAAGAGATTGAACATTACTAGAATAAGGGTACCATAGACAATTGGTTTGAACCGTTCTTGTCTGGTGACGTTTCGAAGACTTAAAGCCATTTTACTTACCCAGGAATTCGGATATAAACTTAAAGCCATTCTGCAGTTCGAGACGTGGGTAGTCGACGGTTTGATAAATACTTTGTATTTGTAAGTCCTCGTAATGCGTCAAGTTTTTACGCCAGACTTTATGGCTCAAATCACTATTGTTCTTTTGTGTACATCGTAGAGTGCCTTGCGTGCGCTTTTTGCAATCTCTGTTTTTTTTTTTTTGCAGCAAAGGGAGCTTTTTCCGAGGTGTGGGTGGTCTAAATTGACATTGTTTTGAATTTTACAATTTACCCAATTGGGAAAATTAGTTACGAAAAATGAGCGGTAGAATTAGAGGGGCATGATGAAGTTCATGTGCAAGTCGATCAGAATTATAAACGAAAAACACAGCAGTAATTCAAAATCGGCAAGAGTTCAAATAGGTTTGAGTGAAGGAGATTTGCAATTTTCAAGGATAGAGTTAACAAAAGATGCCAATCATTGAGTACCCTGTATTCAACGGGGTCAACTACACAACCCCAGCTTATGTTATGGATCTTGTAACGGCATTAAGTAACGGTAGAGATATAGGAACTGGGGTTAAAAAATTTGCAATGTTTGGTCATAACCTTTTGGGCCCCAAAATAACACCGATCCTTTTGGATTATAACGTAGGGATGCAAGTGAACTTGTATGGGGGCTACCCCGGGATGGAAGACTTGGTTCCTCTGAGCATTTTCACGGTTCTATTCTTTATATTGATGCTAGGTCATCTTACTATTTTTTTGATCAACGTTTCGAGAAAACATTACTTTTACTTGAGTCTTTATTGGGTTGTCTATTGTATCATGAGAATACTTGGATTTGGCTTGAGAGTCAAATGGCTTTTTGATATCACATTAGTTGATATCGGTATTGCAGGGGAAGCCTTATTAGTTATTGGTAATGCAGCTTTGAGTGCTTCTAATTTAATTTTGGCCCAAAGACTTTTCAGTTGGAGACATCCGGTTGGTGGTGATAGAAGGTTGTTCAGGTACATCATGTATGCTTTGTATGTTGTGGTTGCCGGAGTGATAGCGATGACTATTGTTGCCTGTGCCATTCCATACCTTTATTATTTGAAAACTCTGGCCTTTGAAGGTTATAAAATCACAAACATGGTTTCTGCAGTTTTGATTATCTTATACTCCTTGACTGCGATATCGTTGTTGGGGTTGTCTTACTTCTTCAAGCCAACTAGGAAGGATGAAAATTTATATACCTATCAACCGTGGTGGATCGAATCATTTCATCCATTTTACTTTGTGAAGAAAGGTGTTAAGGAGGAGGCTGAAGAAACATTTATGAAGCGGAATCATAATCACAGGCATGCAGTTAGAGTTATCGCTGCCACCCATCATCATTATAATATGGTGGAAGGGCTTACCAACCAGAGGGGTGACTTGAGACACAATAAGTCTATCTTGATGGTTCTTATATCAACCGTTTTCTTGTTTATACCTGCACTTTGCAGAGCAGCACTTGTCATTAGGGCCAAAACCGATTTCAGAAGTGGAGGATTGTCCTCGAAAGCTTTGATGTATGTAACATGGGGCGGGCTTGAAGTTCTCATTAATCTCATGTACATCATAGGTAGAGTCGATTTGAGGTTTTATAAACCCGATAGATTGCCTAAGAAAGTAAGGGCAATCATCACCGCTGAACAATCCGTATTGGTATCTGAAGACAGCACCGATTTGGAGTACTCTGACGAAGACAATTATTTATCAGACGTCGTTTTTGATGATGATGAAAGTGATAATAATTTCAATAATTTCAATAATTATCGTGAAGGCAAGAGGAATACTGTTCCACCTCAATACTCTTCAGGGGACACAATAAATTTTAGTTCTGAAAAAGCCAAAGGTGACGATGAATCAGAGTTCCATTTCTGACCTGACTCAGATTATTTCATGTACATATTCGATTATTTATTATGACATTCAAACGGTTACACTTGATACCACCTAGAATATACAATTTACAGGTATTACAGCGGTTTAAAATCAATTTTACTATTGCGAAGTAACGCAAGGTCTCCTCTCGATAATTTCTTATCTACTAGCTTATGGTCAATATTAAACTATGCGGAGTAACGTAGGGCTTCCTTTTTCTGCAAGATGTTTGCAGAGGAGAAAAACTTAATTTAAAAAAGAATGTGATAGGGCTCAACTTCCCCAAATAGGAAATAAAGAGTTAAAAAAATAAACCCTGGAGGGGTCTGCTCATGGGGCCTAACCAACATATACCAAAAAAAAATTTATAACCTTTAATGATTTACAATTGACTCAATTTTGCCAAATTCTATAAAAGCGTTGTCATCCCTAGATTGAGGGATTTTGCTGGTTTGCCCAATCATGATATCTTCAATACCATACACTGCATCTGATGGTATATTGCATTTGTTGTATACTCTCCAGAATGGAGCTAAAGTTGGGACGGGGGTGAAACCTTTATTATTATATGCTAACAATTTAGTGGGTACAGAATTTCCGAAACCTATCTTGGATGTAGCGGTACAAAATTTGAACAATTTGTTTGGAGGGTACCCCGATAAACGAGATATGGCACCCTCTATAGTGTTCACTGTTGTCTTTTTCATATTTTTCTTCGCCCATGGAACTGTCTATTTAGTGAATGCTTCAAGGGGCCATTTATTCTATATATCGGCTGCCTGGAGTGGAATATCACTCATGAAAGCTGTTGGATTTGCTCTTCGAGCTAAATGGGCTACCGATATCACAAAGATTGATATTGGGATAGGTAGTGAAATCATATTAATTTTAAGTGGGGTTTTCTTGATTACTGTCAATTTAGTTTTAGCCCAAAGGCTTTTCACTTGGAGACATCCAGTTGGTGGTGACAGAAGACTATTCAGGTACACTATGTACGTATTGTACATCATGGTGGCATTGGTTATCGCTTTGACCGTTGTTGCCTCAGTGGTGCCTTATTTATACTTTTTAAGTGAATATTCAGATAGAGGTTACAAAATTTGTGTGATGTTTTCTGCCATATTGATCATTTTATATTCTTTGACAGCAATGTCATTGTTGGCCTTATCATATTTTTTCAAACCGACCCGAAAGGATGAAAACTTATATACTTATCAGCCATGGTGGGTCGAGTCTTTTCATCCATTTTATTATGTAAAGAAAGGGGCCGCTAGAAATGCCGAAGAAACGTTTATGAAAAGAAATCACAACCACAGGCATGCAGTCAGAGTCATTGCTGCCACTCACCATCACCATAATATGGTCGAAGGATTGTCGAATCAGAGGGGTGATTTGAAGCATAATAAGTCTATTATCATAGTCACTATCACCACCATAATAACGTTCACTGAATCTATTTTAAGAGGAATTGCTTGCTTTCAATACTTTCCTCAGTGGCGTGATAGTCCCATGGGTCGTCCACTCACAGCATACATGACTTGGGGTGTTTTGGAGACATTGGTGCACATCTTGTATTTGGTTGGAAGGGTCGATTTGAGATTATATAAACCAGACACCTTGCCACAAAAAGTTAGATCAATTATTACGGCGGAGCAAAGTTTCTTTGCTTCAAGGAACGCATCACAGTATCCTTCTGAAGGCGAAGAATCTGATTTCGCCGATGACATGTACGGAGATGACTTCGATGATTCCGCATCATCAGGTAGCCAACCACCCCATTATGCAAAAGAGGACAAGAAGTACTCATCCTCAAATGATAACGAGTCTGATTTTAATTTCTAGAGATACCCCCATTTTTATTTACGGAGTCCAAGCTAGAACTTGAGACGTTTTATATTATATAGTTTAATTCGATAAATGAGAAAATTAGTAATATTGGGGCAATATTGAAAATTCTCCGAACAGTAAATCCAGAAAATTAAGCCAAATTTGGCACTTTCGAGATTGTCGCTTTTCAAAGCTATGCCAAAAACTGTCAAATTTGCCGATACAAATTTTTGTAGATTCTTTGAGATAAAAAAAATAGTATAGTCATCACAAATCTCTGTGAATAAAGTCTGCGCTTGATTGGATCAGGCGGCATCTTGTTTGAAGCCTTCTTAATCTAGCACCTCTCAGCCAATGCTGACTCACCTTGCCTACACTGCAATCTATGGTTCACACACGCCCGATATGATGATATCTTTATCAAAAGCGCACTCAATTACTTAATAAGGAAGATATATGCATGATTCCCGTTTAGGAAAGTCAATGCTAGATGTTAGACCCGGTATAGGACTAGGTGTTGACGTGCCTCATATCAGCTCATATACAAAGTTTCGGTTTTACTATAAAGTCAAAGGGAATTCCCACCTTTCCATTTTTCATTTGTTTTACATATTCATCAAACTCTGATTGTTTTTGATTCATTGAATAATTCAATAGTATGGCCCCAGCAGTTCACCCATTCGAATCTGTTAAAGATTACGAAATCCACCAAGCCGCTAAATTAGTCAAAGATGCTTATCCAGCTAGTGCTAATGTCCACTTTGTCCAAATCGACAGGCTCGATCCCCCAAAGAAGGACATGATCAAATACTTAGAAGCCGAAAGACATGGCGCAGCTCTTCCACCAATTCCAAGAGTGTTATACCTTTACTACTATACTAACGACTTGGAATTCAACAAAGCTTTAGTCAATGTCACTATTGGCCATATCATCACTAAAGTCCAATTACCAAAAGGTGTCGTTGGTCCTTTCTTACCCGATGATATGATTGAATGGGAAGAATATTGTTTGACCCACCCAGCTGTTCTCGCTGAAATTGAAAAATTAAAATTACCAAAGGGCTACCAAGTTAGAAATGATCCATGGATTTATGCTACCGATGATCCAAATGAAAAGAGACCTTTAGTCCAATTCTTCATGTACATCTTAGCTGGTAACGGACACACTGAATCCAACCACTATTCTTTACCATTGAAATTCTCCCCAGTCTTTGAAGCTTACACCAAAAAATTCATTAGAATTGATTTCTTACCAGGTGGATTCGACGAAACTACTACCCCAACTGCTCCATGGAAAGAAGTTCCAGCTGTTGAATACCACCCAGACTTAAACGGTGAAGCTCAAATCAGAGATGTTAAGCCATTATTGATTCAACAACCAGAAGGTCCATCTTTCACTTTCGATAAAGGTAAGGTCACATGGCAAGGATGGGAATTCAGAGTTTCCACCACTGCCAGAGAAGGTTTTGCTATCTACGATTGTCGTTTCAAAGGAAGACAAACTTTCTACAGACTTTCATTGTCTGAAATGACTGTTCCATACGCTGATCCAAGAGCCCCATACCACAGAAAACAAGCCTTCGATTTAGGTGACTGTGGTTTCGGTGTCAATGGTAACATCTTAAACTTAGGATGTGATTGTCTTGGTGTCATTAAATACATGGACGGTATTGGTATTCACGCCAACGGTGACACTTTCCCAATTTCCAACACTGTTTGTATGCACGAGCAAGATAACGGTTTATTATACAAGCACGTTAACTACAGAACTCAAAACGCTGTGGCTGCTAGAAGAAGAGAGTTCGTTGTTCAAACCATCGCCACTGTTGCCAACTACGAATATATCATTAACTTCAAATTCATCACCGATGGTTCCATCGATATTGAAGTCAGAGCCACTGGTATCTTATCCACCATGCCAATTGACGATAACGTCAAAGTTCCATGGGGTACTATCGTTGGTCCAAATGTTATGGCTGCTTACCATCAACATCTTTTATCTTTCAGAATTGATCCAGCTATTGATGGTCACAAAAACACTGTTTGTTACGATGATGTTGTCAAATTACCAAGAGATGACAAATTGAATCCATTCGGTGTCGGTTTTGTTACCGAAAGATCTTACGTCGAAAAAGCCGGTCATGTTGAACAAGCTCCATTCAAGAGCAGAGCTTATAAAATTATTAATGAAAACGTGATAAATCCAATCTCCAAAAACCCAGTTGGTTACAAGCTTTCCTTGCCAGCTCGTCCAATGCTTTTTGCTGATCACGATTCTTTCAACGTCAAGAGAGCTGCTTTTGGTACTGAACAATTATGGGTCACCAAATACAGAGACCACGAATTGTTCGCTGCCGGTGAATTCACCAATCAATCTCAAACCGATACCGGTTTAGGAGAATGGGCTAACGGTGTTGATCCAGTTAGAGACGATGACTGTGTTGTCTGGGCTACTATGGCCATTACCCATCTTCCAAGAGTTGAAGATTTCCCAGTTATGCCTGTTGAAATCCACAACATTCACTTGGCTCCTTTCAATTTCTTCGACAGAAATCCAGCTTTAGATCTTCCTCAAGCTAACAACAAGTTCAATAAATCAACCTTAGCTCCAAGCTCTACCAGTGGTGAAAAAGCTTGTTGCAAAACCAATTTGTAAGTAATTTTTAATTTTATTTTATATAGAGTAGTCTTTGTTTCTCCAACATTTTATACACATTAGGACATGGGTGTCAAAAATACTCGTAGATTTAAAATTAGTCATGAGGTTTGCTTTGCTTACCTGCTTAGATAGTCGAGCGGATGCTCATTATCTAACCTCATCTCAAAAATCAAAATTGAGCCGCACAGGAATGAGAAATCATCTGGGAAAAAAAAATTTTAATCAGCAGACCTTAGATATTCTTTCTAATTAATAATTCTTACGTTTGATAAATTATAGTATTGGGCCCAACCTTTGTTTAAAAGACATACATTAACAGTTACAGGACAATCTTATTATCGAATTAAGGATATACATTGCATCAATATAATAAAAAATGAGGATTTATCTGTGTCACTTTTGCTCATCTCCAGTTTACCCACTTCACGGGATAATGTTTGTCAGAAATGACGCCAAAGAATTCAGATTCTGTCGTTCCAAATGTCACAAGAATTTCAAACAACGTCGTAACCCACGTAAGTTGAAATGGACTAAAGCTTTCAGAAAAGCTGCTGGTAAAGAATTGGTTGTGGATTCTACTTTGACTTTCGCTTCCAGAAGAAATGTCCCAGTTAGATATAATAGAGATTTAGTTGCCACTACTTTGAAGACCATGGCTAGAGTTGAAGAAATTAGACAAAAGAGAGAAAGAGCATTCTACAAGAACAGAATGAGAGGTAACAACGATAGACAATTAGCTCTCGATAAGAAATTAGTCGAAGATAATCCAGAATTACTTAGAATGAGAGATGTCGAATTAAGAAGAAAGGCTGAAAAAGCTGCTGCCAAGGAAGCTTCCATGGATGTCGAAGACGACGATATTGATGTCTCAGAATCCGAAGCCGAATCCGAAGCTGAAGAAGATGTTGATATGGAAAGTGAATCAGACTCTGAAGCTGAATCAGGTAAGGTTAAACAGAAGGTGTTATTGAAAAACAAGAGAAAAACTAAACGTTAAATATGATCTTTTATGAGTCCTTTTATTGTAAATTAAAACTAATAAAATATACATCTAATATACACATGGGAATTCCGTTACATCAATTAAAAGTAAACAGAATTAAGTTTCGTTATCATGCCTGGGCTTTACCCTTGTTATTACGGGCCAATAAGGCCTTTGTGTGTAGGTGTTTGGTTGAGATTCCGTATCCGTCAATCCTTCCATCGAGTCATCAGAAGCCGAGCCATTTTGCCGTGCAGTCATTAACATTTGAACGGTGTTTTGGTGAACCTCCGAATGTATTTTGGTCTGCTGCAAACGTTTGGGAAGTTCGATATCCTCCACGTCCCGGTTTCTTTTTCTGCTTTCACGTATGGGCGAAGAATTTGGGGGAGTTATTGCGAACATTGCACGAGAATAATGAGATGAATCAATTGGAATAGACTAACGATCCCGTTGACTATTACTCAGCACTATCGATTACCTCGGGGAGTCAATTTTCAGTGAGGTAAATTGATTTTATGAAATCGATGGTCCTTTAAAAAAAAGAGACGTGAGCGTGTCGGGGCGCGAGAATATTAGCTGCACAATTGCATTGTCTTGCATAATCAATAAGACCGAACCAGAAGAACAATGTCGATCTTTTATCTGTCAATTTTAGCAGCCAAAACGACTCTTTCAATGTTTGATTATAATTAATAAAGATCTAGATAGTTGACATAGTGTCTTAAGGTAGTATATCGCCCAGAAACTATTTAGAATTGAGGGACCACCTCTTCCCATTCCGGAAATATCCTAATTAGTAAATTATACAGACAGCCAGATTATTTTTCAACCCTTTATTCACTCCAAAAAATTTTCAACAAATTAATTAAACAACTAACATGGGTAAAAAGATCTTGATCATCGGTGGGAACCATGCTGGAGTATTCGCTGGTAAAAATTTGGCAAAATTAGGGTTTGAAATCGTTCTTATAACCCCTAACAATAAGCTTTATTTAAACTCTGCAGCACCAAGGGTTCTCGTAGAACAAGATAAACTTTCCCAAATTTCCGTACCACTCAAACAAATTTTCAAAGGGTACAAATTCACCCATATTCAAGGGTTGGCTGAAAGGTTGATACCAGAAGAGAATAAGGTTCTAGTTAATTTAAATGATGGTACTACTACAGAGGTTAATTATGAGTATGTGATTATTGCTTCAGGTACTACGCATAAATCGAGAGCCTTCAAATTATCTTCCGAGTTCAAGGATGCCTCAAAGGAGTTGAAAACTTTGTCCAAGCAAGTCAAAAAAGCCCAAAGAATCGGTGTTGTCGGTGGTGGACCAGTTGGGGTTGAAATAACCGGCGAAATATTAGATCGATTCCCAAAGAAGAAGGTGGACTTATACACAGGAAACAAGCAGCCGTTAGCTACATTATCTACTAAAACTCAGGAGTATGTACAAGCGTCACTAGAAAGGTTGGGGGCAAGAGTGATCAACAATCGTATCATAGAAGAGTTCACAGAGACATCAGTTTTCGTAGGTGGGAAATGTGTCGAATATGATTTGGTTATACCAGCGATCGGGGTCTGCCCTAATTCTGAATTCTTACCTGAAACAATTTTAGACCATAAGGGATATTTAAAATCCGACCCTTATTTCGTAAATGAAACCTACAACAATATTTTCGGGTTTGGAGAAATCTTAGCTATTACGGATTTCTCCATCTACGATATTAGGGCAAAGCAATGGAAAGTCTTGGAGAAGACTATAAAGAGGCACGTTTTAGGGCAAGCAGTTACATTAAAAGAGTATAAGACCCCTCCTCTCACAATGTTGGTACCCATGGGTAGGAAAAATGGTGTAGGATTTGTTCTTGGTCATAAGTTACCTCTCTTCTTGGTTAAGTACCTTAAAGGAAAGGATTATATGATTCCTAAATTACCTGCTATTTTCGATTGATCTGTCGAGCAGAGTAAATTTTGTACTGATTGTTGGATATTTGAGAACGCTGCTCATTCCAAATTTTATTTCTCTACTTCCAAGCTTCTCAAAAGGCTGGAAAATTTTTTTTCTCATTATCTAACACTTTTTTCAAGTAAAGATTCAAATCTATAATTAATACATAATGGTATGTTTTCATGGATAAAGGCATTGGACCCTCCTGCATGATATCGCAAATCTTCAAAGTATACAGATGAACGGATTGTGCACAAAGGAGTGAATGTCCATCTTGTCAATCTAACGATTTTCAAGAACTTTTCATTTTGCTATTTGCAAATTAAATCATGGTTGAATTAAGTAATTCAATCAGGAATGAATCGAGTGCAATCACTCTCTTTGATGCACAGGCTGAGTATCTAAAGATACTGTAGAGTAAGATTATGATAAAAGCATGTTCGGTGACCGTTTTTAGAGAACGCTTTTATACTAACTACTTAATGACACAGCCTTCAAAGAAAGTTGCTCCAGCGCCTTTAGCTTCTAAAACTAACAAAGCTTCTCAAAGCTCTAAAAATCCATTAATTCAATCTACTCCAAAGAATTTTGGTATTGGTCAATCTGTCCAACCAAAAAGAAACTTGTCTAGATTTGTCAAATGGCCAGAATATGTTAGATTACAAAGACAAAAGAAAATCTTGTCTTTGAGATTGAAAGTTCCTCCAGCTATTGCTCAATTCTCTAACGTCTTGGACAAAAATACCGCTGCTCAAACTTTCAAATTGTTCAACAAATACAAACCAGAAACTAAAGCTGAAAAGAAAGAAAGATTAACCAAAGAAGCTGCTGCTATTGCTGAAGGTAAATCTGCTAAAGATGCCTCTCCAAAGCCATTAAACGTCAAATACGGTTTAAACCACGTTGTTTCTTTAGTTGAAAACAAGAAAGCAAAATTAGTTTTAATTGCCAACGATGTTGACCCAATTGAATTAGTTGTTTTCTTACCAGCTTTATGTAGAAAAATGGGTGTTCCATACGCCGTTGTCAAAGGTAAAGCTAGATTAGGTACTTTAGTCCACAAAAAGACCTCATCTGTTGCTGCTTTAACTGAAGTTTCATCTGCTGATGAAGCTGAATTAGCCAAATTAGTTTCTACTATCAACGCTAACTTCATTGACAAATACGAAGAAACCAGAAAACACTGGGGTGGTGGTATCTTGGGTGCTAAAGCTAACGTCAAAGCTGAAAAGAAAGCTAAAGCTGTCGTTGAAACTCCAGCTGCTCAAGTCTAATTAGTATAATATCACACCAGGTTAATAGTTGTATTTTAGTAAATGAATAATCAAGATAGTAATGTCTTATAATACGTAGGCTCAAACGGTATGCCAATTATCAATACTCAATATAATTAGGGCTGCAGGCCTGTGACCGCGGCGGCGGAATACTAATTTTACGTGTGCTGAAAATTTTTATTCGAATGTGAGGATCTTCTCAAAAGTATAGAAATTTAAAATTTGTTAATATTTCATATAGTAATCAACTGTAAAGGTATGTTCAATTAGGGGATAAAGTGAATAAATTGAAACAGGCTACGAATCACAGGCTATTCACCATTGCTGAAGAATGTATGACACAAGGCCCTCAGAATGCTACTACTTTCAACCGATAATATAAACAAACTTTCCAAGTGAAAAATTGGAGCAATTGACAGTGGACGTTAAATACAAACTCAGTGATCAAATTTCAACTTCTCCAGAGAGGCATTACTACGAGACCAAATTGATAATCCAAATGTATGCCAAGTCATTCGAGCAATCTTTCAATTAAGCACATGATTGTCGACGTAATACTAACAATTTCTAGATGTCTAAATCTAAGAACCATACCGCTCACAACCAAAGCAAAAAAGCTCACAGAAACGGTATCAAAAAACCTAAAACCAACAGATACCCATCTTTAAAAGGTGTTGATGCTAAATTCCGTAGAAACCACAGATACGCTTTACACGGTACTGCTAAAGCTTTAGCTAAAGCTCGTGCTGAGAAATCCGCTTAAATTTAATTAAGATTGATTAAATACTGGTACAATGTCATAGTTTATGTTAATATTTAGATTTACGGGTTTTTAGGTATAATAAAAACTTACTCATAATACAGATTTTGTAGTATGCATTGTAGATGCCTATATGATGGTAGCTTTCGTTTGGTCACTTTATTTTATCAGAGTGAATAAATTTCGCCCATACTCTCGTTCCAATTACCACGAAATCTTGGGCCAGCTGGTGCCGCGAAAACATCACCAAGGTTTTTAATTCATTCATAATCTTTCCTCTGCTATCCAATTCCTTGTATGCCACCACATTAGGGATGTCAGCTTTCAGTAATTCAGTGGCGACAAATAATGGCAAATTCGGGAATCAGAGAAGCGGGTTTGGTTCAGACAGGCGAAGTAATAAACCCAATTCCAATCACCTGAATAACGCTCTGGGGAACAGTAGCAGTAATGGGAACAGAAAGAAGCCCTTCAACAAGAACAATCCCTCATTCAAAGGGAATAGACTGAGACAGAATCAATCCAATGGGATTCATAACAGCAGCAGCAACAATCTGACAAGTGGTTCTAATCCCAGGTTTCGTAGAAAGGTCAAAGATAAACAACAACCAGCCAGTGATGCCAACAAAGACAGGATGGCTGAAGAAGACAATATGGATGAGGTGCCCGACTTACCGGAATTCAAGGTAATACCGAAGCTCAGTACCACTTATCAGAACTATTCGGCTCAAGAGGTGAAAGAGACCGGAGTTTTAGTGCCTCATGCTCATAAACTAGGCTTCAGACGAAGGACTAGTCCACCACCATCTAGAGAAGTACCCAAGTATTTACAATTCCAACTCCGTACCATAACACCCGTACCATTCACGCAGGATCCCTGGGATAAGGCCAATCAATTGAAGATGAATCAAATGGAGATGCAAAACAATGGATCTGACTTCCAAGGGTTGTACGAGGAGTTCCAAAAAATGAAAGACGTCGAACGGAAAAAGATGGAGGAATTGGGGTTGGTTGATGCAGAAAATATCCGGAAAGATTTGAATGATGCAATATCTTTCCAGGGTACCTGTCTCGACATGTGTCCCACATTTGAGAGAGTGAGAAGAGCATTAGAGAACAATGTTAAGAAATTGGAAAAAGACCCGGCTACCAACAAAATTTCGAAAGATAAGGCCGTAAAAGCATTCTCCAGACCGGCGGCTGGTCAACCACCTCCATTACCATCAGAGGTGAGGCCGCCTTTCGTATTGGTCAAAACCTTAAACTACTTAGTTGACAATATAGTGCACTTGTTACCAGACGCCCATTCTTTTATTTGGGATAGAACAAGATCCATAAGACAGGATTTTACCTATCAAAATTATTATGGGCCTGAAGCCATCGATTGTAATGAAAAAATCGTTAGAATCCACTTATTGTCGTTGCATATTATGGCTGGGAGTGAAGTTGAATACTCCCAGCAACAAGAACTCGAGCAGTTCAATAAAGCGTTACAGACGTTAATGGAAATTTATCAAGACGTGCGGAATAGAGGTGGGTATTGCCCCAATGAGCCTGAATTCAGGGCCTACTACTTGCTCAGTCACTTGCGTGAAAGCGAGATAGAAAGGGAAATTGAAGACTTGCCACTCGCTATCTTGAACGATTCAAGTGTCCAAATGGCGATTAAGTTTAGAAACTTGGTATCACAAAATAACTTAGTTGGTCGGGGAGTCAAAAATAGCATTGGAAGCTTCAACTTGTTTGTTGAATTCTTCAGAGAGGTGTATCATGAATCAACACCATTTTTGATGTCTTGCTTGTTAGAAACTCAATTTAATGAAATAAGATTTTACGCCGTGAAGGCTATGACCAGAAGTTACCATACCAAGGGTAAGGCTTATGATGGAGAAACGTTGAAATCTATGCTTGGGTTTAATTCGATAGATGAATTGGTCACTTTCCTTAAATACTATGAAATTGATATAATCAATGAACACGGAGTTATCTTGGTTGATTTGGTCAATAAAGAGAAATTAGAGACCAAGTATAAGATCAACTCAATTACCGACAAGCCTAAATTGTCTCAACCTTATTCTAAGCAGTTGAACAAAAAGTTTGATGGCAACTTTGCCAAGTATATTAACTCAGGTAAGCCCAATGATAATTTGAATTTGAAAGAAGTTAAGAGCAGGCAGATACTACCAAAACAGGAGAGGCGTCCGTCAGAAGTTAAAGCTGGATCTTTGGCAGATTTCCTCAGCAAGCCCGGTGACTCTGGTTTCAGCAGTGGGGATGTTGGAGGATTTAAGACTAATGGCTTCTCCAGTAATACAGGGTCAGATACCAAACCCATTGGCAGTTTTGGTGGGTCTCAAGTTCAAGGCTTTGGCAACAACAATGCTTCCATGAAGAGTGAAAGTCCTGACGCTGTACCTATCCAAGGTACTATTGACCAGCCCAAGCCCATATTTGAGTTTTCAAAACCTGCTGAGAAGATAGACCAGCCGAAAACTGCTTTCAATTTCGAACCAACCACTGCCAGCAAAACTCCAACACCAGCATTTAGTTTCAATGCCGCTGACCGGCCCAAGACTGAGGAGTTCAAAGGATCAGCCCTTGAACCACCGAAGGTTTCTACTGGAAAATCCTTTCCGTCATTACCTCCAGCCTCAAAGTCATCGATCGACTTTAAAGCTCCTGCATTACCTGAAGCCAGCATAAAGCCCATTGCACCTAAGCAAAAGAAATTGGTAGACTCCCCTCATTTTGCTGAAGCTGCTAAACAAGTTATGCAATCGATTGTATCAAGCACTATATGTGAAGAATTGCTGAGATTTTTACCTAGGTTGATTGATTATGAAAATTCAAGAAAACAAAGGTCAAGGATCATAAATCTCTTTAGCAACGAGCTATATGAAGCATTTTTGAATGAAATACTCTTCAAAAAAGTGATGCAAACAAAGGCCGAATATCACTATAACCAAAACTTGAAGCTCAAGTACGTCAAGAAGGTCAAAACCATTGCTGCTCAATATCAAAGGAAACATGTACTCAAGAGAAAGAGATTAGAAGAATTGAACCAAACTAAATTTGCGAGTCCTTCGATTTTGAAGCGCCAATTATCTGGAGCCTCATCAGTATCGACGAAAAGGCGTCATATCTGGAATGAGACTAGTATTGATGAAATTGTCGATAAGAGAAACGAAATAGAAAAATTGTGGGAACCAATCAACTTTAATCAATGGATCGCTAGGTTGAATGCCAACTTTTCTGTGGACATATCAATCGGGCTGGTAGACTTGAAGTTTCTTGTGTTGATTGAAAACTGCAAGTTGAACTACAGCAAATGGTTAATTAATAAACTCAATTTGAAGTTCAATCAAACGCATCTAGAGAATCGAATTCAGCTGAAAAAGATCAACTTACAGGTGATCAACTTGCCCAACAAGAAAGACTTGAGTAAAGAGTTTTTCAAGAACATATCGTTTGTATTATTCGAGTGTGGGTTAGTTGATAAGCAGGAAGAATCCAAGTATGGTGACATTAAAAACAAGCTAAAGCGGGACTCTCAAATCTTGAAGAAGATTTTAGGGCTCGTCAACAAGTACGATGATTTCAAAGTTCAAATCTTGATTGTGTTCTGGGACACCACAAACAGTAATATCGGGTCTGACACAATTTCACAGATTTTAGATATTGACCAAGTCAATTGTGTTCAGCAGGTGGTAATCAGCGACATGAGCAGGCCTAACATCAATGAGATAATCAATGACTCATTCTCGAGACTAAGCAATAGTTTTACCGGAGAGTTGAGTAGTAAAGGGATCAAGAAAAGGGCTCAATTGCAAAACAATGCATCCAAAAACGTGAATAAACATTTGGATAACGACAAATTTAAGGCCAACGAATTACGAATGATCAATAAAGCCAAACTCCAGAAAAAGTATTCGTACTTGAATAATCATTCGATCATCAATCAACTGTACGATCATCTGTTTAGCAGGCCCAGCATTTTTGGTCTCGGAAATCGGACCCTTAACCAAACGGTGAATAATTCGCATGTATTGGACTCCACGTTTTTGAACTCCAACACTTCTATGTTCGGTGGTTTCGACAAAGATATTATTGAAGAAAGTACCCCATTCAATTCTCCGAGAAAGGCCGCTAGCAATAGGTCTATTGTTCCAGAAGTTGACCCGATTGCCGCCAACGGTAATTCCAGTTTCATATCCAAACCTGCATTCAACATTCCTAAAAATCGCCCCGAGAGCATCAATGAACTCCACTCCAGCATTAACAGAAAAGACGGGGATAGGTCCATGCCGATTAAGACAATGCCAAAGAATTTACAGCAGTTAATAGATTTAACATCCAAGGTTAAATCAAAATATCGTTCATGAAAAATATTATGTATAATTAATTTAATAGACAAAAGTATTTACGAGTATCAAAATTTATTAGTAAAATGCATAGATGTGTATTTCGAATACCTAAAGAACCTTTAAAATATAGAGAGAAGAAATGAAGCCGGTTATGAATCGCCCTAACTGCAAGTTAAGGCTAATGACGATGATGGTTAATGCATTGGTGATAAATTTATCAACCATTTCTTGTAATTTAATTGTAGATAATTAGAGTTCAAATTATCATTTATATCGATATCCTTCAAGGTATCGAGTATGTTGTTATTGTTTAATTTCAAGTTTTGGGGTAATGATTGGGGATGATAGGTGTATTGAGGCATTTGCTCTTCAGTTAACTTATCCACTGGATGCTCATGTTCTGTGCAATTATAAGATTGACAAACAGGGCATTCGTACATCAAGTCATTCACACTGTAAGTGTAATTATCAGGTACTAAAGAGTGGCCATCAGTTTCGCAAGACTCGAATTCATCATCCTCTATTTCAAGATAAAAAGTAGTTGAATCTTTGCTGGCGGAATTGTCGCTTGGTTCGTTCACGAGGGAACTAAGCTTATCTAATTGATACATAATAACGTGGGAGCCGTTCTTTAATGTAAGCAGATGGAAGTGAATGAATGGGTATATGAAATTTGAAAATGGGTGGGATAAATTTGATATTTCTTAGTTTAGGAGATCCGATCGAATTTATATAAATTCAAAACCTGGCAAAAAGTTTTTTTGGGTAATGTATATAAACGTGTGTGATATGTGTAGCGGCAGTAAAGAATTTTTCCCTTTATGTGGGAGGGGATATTCGAAGCGGAGGAAAATGGTGGAGATGGTCAACACACTAAAACAATTGTAAACTGGTTTGATGAATTAGTTTGGCGACGACTGGGGAATAGAGTCGGTAATATAAAATCGGTGTAAAAGAATTTAACAAATAACAGAGATGCCACTTAATTTATAAACTTCTGATTTCCATCGATAATAGACGGTGGTGGTGTGGTTATAATAAAGTGGTTATGGCGTCAGAGCAATTATAGTAGTTACAAATTTGGCAGAAAAACCTCTTCTCTTAACCTCACCCAATCAATGGTTATGAAAGCCGCAGTCACTCGAATAATAGTTGTGAGACTGTGCGCAATCCAATGCGCAATAATATACGCAACCAATGTTGGTAAAATATCGGTGATGAGCATAATTACCGCCTCGGGGTAATAAAATATATTCAACGAATGGAGGTGAAAATTTTGTGGGGTTTAGTGTGGATCAATAGTCTAGAAATCCACATTCTCTGTGTATGTAGGATTAGTAACGGTGGTGAATGCCACCTCCCCTTATTGTGATCTGATCCTTGATTTGTTTGTTTTATCATATGATCTATTACTTTACACACCTTATGATGTATTAGGGGTAAAATTGTGTTTTAGCGGTACTAAAAATTTGTCAAGTAACGTGACTTGGGGGGTACCCGTTTCGGAGCTGAGGGATCTTTGGTGTTCGCGTTTCCTATTGACAGTACCGATCTGCTGTAATCATGCTTTACTCATTTTACATCTTTGACAGACATTGTAATTGCGTATATCACCGGAGGTACTCTTTAACAGATGAGGGTGAGGTCAATACTGATAATGAGACGGACGTTTCCAAATTGTTATTTGGTGTTCTATACTCGTTGAAAAATATTTCGTCCAAGTTAGGTGACAACTGTTCAGATTCAGCACCATTCAATTACTTAAAATCTTTTTCCACGTCATTCTTCAGAATTCATTTCCTAGAGACCCTTACCAACTTAAAGTTCGTGTTGGTAACTGATAATCACATTGACAACTTACAAAACATTTTGTGGGAGTTATATTCCAACCATTACTTGAACAATATTGCGTTGAATCCATTGAGCGCAATTGACTTTCAACCCGGTGAAAAGATAACAAACGTTAACTTCATTTCCCAAACTGACCAATTCTTGAAATCTTTGCCCATTTATGACAAGTAAGCACAGCCGTGTGAGATCGAAGAATGGCCTGAGAATTTAGGAGCTTAGATATTCGTTTCCGAACGTCGGGATCAATGCCGGTAGCATCACATATTTTGAATCACCGGCGTGCCGTTCGAAGGATGTCGAAACTTAAACCGTTGCAAGTTGGCACATTTGGTAACGGTGGGCATATAGGCAATCTTTATCTTCCCCATCGGCCAAGCATTGGCCATTTTGCGCTCTAGGGCTTCCCTACGTATGAAAAATTTGGAGTACCCACCACTGTATATTAGCATTTAGATTAGATTAATACATCATTACCACAGGTACCGGTCTCTTACACTCCCTCGCAAACTTTCGACTATTGAGACAAGCACCGTAAACGTTTCCACAGGGTTCTAGAGCTCTGACGATTGCCCGCTCTCCTGCAGCCAAAGATTTTTTTGCAGCTGAGACAAGTTCCGGTAGCTCATCGGGATGCCGGCGAAAAATTTTACTATTGGTGTGCGGGTCTAGTAGCTAGATGTTAGGGTATCTTGTACGATAGGCAACTGATAGCTGAAATTATAAATACACAATTATCTGCAATGGTGTTTGAAAACTTTTCACTTTATAGACCACAAAAGTTCTCCGAAGGATAAGAAAGATGTCTGAGAAGCAGCTTTATCAATTTAAGTCGATTTTTCATGAGATGGCTATTATCTCCATCGTAACGATGGCTCAATTATTATGTCAAGGTGGAATTACCATGTCTTTAACGACGATGGATTTGGTGTTAGAATCGTTCAACTCATCGAATAACCTACAGCCTACCGTCAAGGTATGGTTCATGTCATCTTTTGCCTTGACCGTAGGTACATTCATCATGATATCAGGTAGATTAGGTGATGTTTTTGGTATGAAATTAATCTTCAGCATCGGTTGGGCCTGGGTATGCATAAGTTCGTTGATGACTGGGTTATCAGAACTCAGTGGGTCAGTGATTTTTTACATTATCTGTAGAGCCTTGCAAGGAATTGGTTTTGCCTTGCTTATGCCATGTGGTATGGGAATCATTGGTAATATCTACCCCAATGGATTCAGGAAAAATTTGGCATTCTCCATTATCGGAGCCGCCGGCCCAACGGGTGCTACTTTGGGAGCTTTCATGTCAGGAGTGGTAGCTCAGTTAGCTTGGTGGCCTTGGTGCTTTTTCATTGTATCAATGTTGTCCGCTGTCATTTTCGTATGCACTTTATTCTTCATTCCATCCAATGTGAACGAAACTGACCCTAAGGACCATAAAAAGATTGATTACTTGGGTAGTATAATGGGTGTTTGTGGATTAGTGTTGTTGAACTTCAGTTTGACCCAAGGACCGTTGGTCGGATGGTCGACTGGTTATGTTATTGCACTTTTAATAATAGCTGTTATCGTCATCATAATGTTCATCATCTACGAAACCAGGATCTGCTCCAATCCTTTATTACCTCCCACAATTTTCACTCTCAAGATTGGATTCGTTCTTCTCACAATTGGTTTGGGCTGGGGTTCTTTTGGAATTTGGCAGTACTACTATTGGACAATTATTCTCGAATTGAGACAGTATACTCCGATTTTGGCAGGATTGACTTACATACCATTCATGGTGTTTGGAATCATGGCTGCATTATTGGTGGCATTCATTATTCACAGAATCAGACCCTCTCTCATTTTAGTGGCAGCAGCCGTGGCATTCAATGTGGGCTGTATAATGCTTTCAGTTATGCCAATCGAGCAGTCATTCTGGAGAATATCATTTGGTCAAATGTTTATTTTAACTTGGGGAATGGACTTGAGCTTTACTGCAGGATCGATCATCTTATCGGATTATCTCCCCAAGAAACACCAAGGAATAGCTGGGTCGTTGATCTTAACAGTGGTTAATTACTCGGTGTCATTCTTCTTGAGTCTTTCGAGTAGCGTGGAAGTGGAGACGTACAAGAAAAGTCAAGATTTGGTTCAGAGCTACAGAAATTCTCTTTACTTTGGTATTGGAGTATCGGGGTTGGGTATTCTTACCTCATTAGCATTCTTATTCATGCAGTATTACAATAACGATGCAAAAGGGACTTTTGAAGAGGAGTCTATAGAATCAGAAAAATAGAGTATTGAATCTTTATAGACATTGTATTATATAATAAACAAGGAATCAGGTTATAGATTATCAAAATTGTAGGCCTCCACCCCACTCTGGCTTACTTCATTCGGACTTACTCCATGATCGCGACTGAAAATTAAGTAACAAAAGTTTTTATATCTACTATTCACCTTACCAATTGGAGGACATATCAATCAATCGCTGACTCCTACATCACCCATAGCATTATATAAGCCTTTCTTCTTTGATATTGATCCAGTGAAAAAACCGGTCTCTTTTTTCCCCAGTTCGCTACTATATAATAAGGTTTGGAATGTCAACTGCGACGGCTTCTAACGCTAAAAAATCGATAACGAGTCAGAATGGGCCCAATACCCCAAACAGTGTTGCTGGTGCTAATAAAAGAACGGAGTTGGAACTGCTTATTCGAGAACTTCAGACCAAACTCGGGCCCAACTGGGATAAATATCATGAAAATTTGAGTTTATTTTTAATTGGGAAGTTGAGCAGAAAAGAGTTGGTTAACAACATCGTTCCTATCCTAAAAGACGGATTGATCAAATACCACAATCGGTTACTTTTATTGAATTTCGCCAACGCATTCAAGAATATACCGGTGGACGTGCAAAATGAATTTGCAAGTTTTTGGAATAAAAAGTCAAAGAATAAGACCGTCAAGTCATCCCAGTATGAGAAGTTCAAACAGAACATCATGGGACTACCCATAAAGGAACGGAGGAGAATCAGAAATATCACTAGGGAAAGCGGAAAAAAGAATAAGATTCATGCCGGTATAACATTGACCAGACATGCCTTATTACCCAAGATACCTTCAATCCAAGATAAGGAGCAGCAACAGTTGCAGGTCAATAACTTAGTCGGGTGGCAGCAGGATGTGGTCAACGGTATCAATACCCCGATATCTACAGACACTTATGAGCTACCTGACGATGATGACTTGTCGAAGAGAATATTGATGATAATGAGAGAATCTGGTTTGACAGGTGGAATAAATCCACAAGTGTTGGAGGTGATTGTATTGGGGCTCGAGTCCTATTTGAAGAACATTGTAGAAAGCTCAATTGACGTTGCTAGATATAGAGGGACAAAATATAATAACAGCGACTTTCTCTCGCTGGCTATCCAAACGGCGAAGGAAACGTTCAATGATAAGAAGGGGGATCCAAAAGATGGCAGCAGTGATATAGCTGGTCCACAGGCTGACCATGACTCTGACGATGATTATGAACCACATTCAAAGAAACGGAAAGTCACTTTGAATATAGACGACATGTATGAATCACTTGAAATGTTCCCATATTTGATCGATCCATCAGGGCCAAAATATCGGTTGAGTGGTGTTATGTTGAAGAATGACGATGAAGTGGATGGGGTGCATTACAATTTGCCGCCTAAGTTAGTCAGTGAAAATGCTGACGCCGATAAGAAAATTGAAAACTCTAATGATAATGATACCAAAAACGTAAAAGAGAAACCAAATGCCACAAGTCATGTTGGTACATCGGATGAATTAAAATGGGTGTTACATGATTTATTTACCCAGTCATGAATTCATTCTGCCTGAATAGGTCTTTTCATGATTTTTTTCATTTAATTGTGCTTATAGACAACTTAATTTTGTACTAATATACATATTTATAAACTTTGAAAATGTTTGAGTAGAGGTTCTGAATCATTAAAATTATTCAACTGGCATAAATTGAATGTCCTTGATTTGTAAAAGCGTTCCAAAGTGGAGCCAACTGTTGAATTCAGTACTTGCTCTTTCTTAGGAAGTATTGTGGTGTCGAAGATCCTGATGTCGAATTTTTTATCGTTGATGTTAACGGTGATGTTAAATACAATAGCACCAGTGAATGAGACTGCTGCTCTCACTATTTGGGCAAAGTTCTCAGGGTCGTCAACTAGCATTATTTGACTCTTGGATAAACCTTCAACGGGTCTGTTAGAGTCAAACAAGTCAACACACTTTTTATTTATCCCGATACCATTGCAGGAACAAGTTGCCTGGGGAAATACAGTAACAATGTCGTGATATACTTTCATTACCACGTCAATCAAAAGGCCTTCAGAACCGTCACCGAAAAGAATAATCGAACTCTCGAGTTGACTCTTGACACTTGTGGCAATAAAACATTTCATCTCATTTATTATCTGGTGATTCAGATATTTCGATACTATTTTGCTGAAATTGTAGGAGTACCCTTCCACGTCTATCGACGTCTTGGTCGCTTTGTATTCCATGTTCAAATTGAGGTACAGCCTGTGTAAGCACTCATAATCAAACACGGAATTTTCTAGTGCTAAGACCATGTTATTAGATTTCTCAAGCTTAGCGTCAACGTCTTTATATATCCTAGTGGTCTTTTCAAGATTAGCTGTGTACTCTTTATCGGTTTCCTGAAGGTTTTCTTTGCGTTTTTCGCCTGTTGTGAGCCTATTGTGTAAATGACTTTTACTTATTTCATAGTTGTCGGAACTCTCTTGTAAGTTCTTTATCATTTCCTCCAATCGCTCAACCTCCCTGTTGGTTGAAGCTACCTCCAGTTGAATGTTTTCGAAATCCTTTTTCAAAAGTTCCAATTCCTTGCTGCTAGTTTCATATTTTGCTTTTAGAACATTGACAACCTCAAGCTCTTTACTCAATCTATCTGTCAATTCTTTATCCAACTTTGCCTCTTGCTCCTTTATTTTGCTCTCACCTTCGCTTGTAGCTTTGGCTAAATCTTGAGCTAACCTCTTCTTCTTGTCGCTGAATTCGTTGACCGACTTGGTCAAGTTTTCATCCTTGTAAGACTTTGCTAGCGTGAGTTCCTCATTCAAAGCGAACTTCACCTCGTCAAACTGAGACTTAAGCCGCTGCTTAAACTCCCTGATCTTGTAGTTTATCAACTCTTCCCGATTCAGAACATTCTTAGTGATTGAGGTCTCGAGATTCTCGAATTTCCTTTGCTTTATTACTATCATATTTTGCAACTCTTTATTCTTGAGTATGGCCTTCTGATTCTTTCTTTTGATATCCCGTATTTGCTCTTCTAGCTCATCAAGATTACTGCACGCTTGCTTATACTCAAGCAGCACGCTTTCACTTCTCGAATTGAGGTAATCGATCTCTCTTTCTATGCTGGACTTGATATTCACCACTGATTTATCAAACTCAAAAATCTCCACCGGTTTCGCCTTTTGAGCGTTGTAATGTTGGTTCATGCCCATAAGCTTATTGATTTGCTCGAGGTCTAACGTATGGGAGCCAGCGTTCTGCTGCAGGGGTACAGGGTCTGGGGCCACCAGGGCGTTTCCAAGATCTGGCTCTTCATCTTTTGTAACGTGAAATGGGGACACCACTTTCGAGGGCTTAGAGTCCTCATTTGATAAACGACGTTTCTGTCGACCCTCGGTGTTTACTGTGTTGTTGATGATACTCAACGGCTTCTTGAACTCCGGTTGTTGCTGGGGTTCGGCCATTGATCCAAGATGCTTCGTATGTGTAAACAAAAACAAATGCGAAATGCACACATAGGGCTGACAATAATTTTTCATTGATATATTGAAGTATTTACAGTGGATTAATTAAGCATATGCATACAGAATGTGACTATGACCTGTATAGTGATGTTGGTATGTAAGAGGCTCTTTTTGGTTGATAGAACCGTTAATATCGTGTGTAGATTCTCTTGCATCTTGTTTCTACCTATGAATGGGGCTGTACGGACCCAGTGGGGCATTAGCTGAAGTCTTTTGTTTGTAAGTTACGAGTCATGGCAGGCAAAGCAATTCTGACCCCGTCAAGTTCAGGAGTCATGAAGACTTGACAACCTAACCGGGAAGTTTCGGTAAGCCCAAAAGCTAAGTCCAACATGTCGTTCTCATCGTCACTAGGTTCAGGGATCTCATCGTAGAATTCGGGATCAACAATCATATGGCATGTGGAACAGGCACATGAACCACCACAAGCACCTTCTACATCCAACCCGTTGGCTTGAGCGATGTCCATAAGGTTGTCACCAGCAGCAACCTCGAGCTTGATCTGGTTACCGTCCTTGGTTATGAATGTGATGTGGAGCTCTTCACCGGGTTTTGGCTTGTGAACATGGCCGTGGAACTTTGGAACAGTGGTATGGAAAGACATTTGTGAGTAAACTGCCATTTGAGATCTCAAGCCCGGCATTTGAGATCTGAAGGCTGGGACATGAGAGCGAGTTATGCCTGATCTTAACAAACTAGATATCCTTGATGAAAACATTTCAAGTGGTATGTGTGGACGAGTCTATTAAAGCGTTTAATTAAAGATAATTACCTCTGCTCAGGAAATTAATTTGTCGTGCTGATGTTGACTAATTCAATTAATTTGATAAGTCAATCAAATTTTTATTTTTCCAGGCCGAGTACGATGCGACTGCAGAGATGGAGCCAATGGCTGCAATTTCAGTACAATATATTAAACTATAACTAGTCGAAATAAATAGAATAGCAGGACAGAAAAACAAACTCTCTAGATTTGGTTGCCTAGCCCCACCAGGGGAATTAAGCCCAAACTTGTAATTGTTCGAAAAATTCGACTCTTTTTTCTGACGAAAGGTTTCTGCTTACAACGTACCTTAAATCGTCAACCATCAATGGGTGCCCACAAGTAACGAAGCAAATAGATCCCTTACTGGCTTCAACTTCCTCTTTCACAAAATCTGCCAAACATGGTCTACCGTATCTGAACTCAATGTGAGGTAAGTCAGATTCGTAGTCTTTCAAACTCTTAGTATCGCTTTCATTGCATTTCTTCTCGTTATCGGTTGAGGAAGAGTAATCGATCACCGGCTGTGTTACATAAATTATTGGATGGATATTTCTACCATTCAAATCCCGAAGCTCTTGCTCAAACCACCCGATCGATTCATGATCTCTGATAACCCAAACCAATTTGACCACCTTGTCAGTACTTCTAATAGCCAAATCATAAGCCTCACTGTAAATACCTGGAATACCACTACCACCAGAGAAGAAAACAGAAGTATCAAAGAGCTTGGATTTACTTGGCTCTCCATAAGGTCCTTCAATGGCAACTCTGATTTTCGTACTTCTACCTGGCTGATTTGCTAAATGTTGAAATAACCCATGGGTAACACCACCTTTGATTTTACAGTACAAAGTGATTACACTAGAGCTTTCAATCCTTTCGGTGAAAGTGAAAGGATGTGACTGCCAAAAGCATGATGGTCTTAAGAAGTGAACAAATGCATGTCCTCCTGGTACACTCTTCCAGTGTGAAGGCTTTGGGATAACAACTTTAACGGTTCCGTCAGAAACTAACGTTACTTGAGCTTTTGGAAATCCGAAAACAAATAAACGACCTAATCTAACAGCCCGATCAAAAATCCAAACAGCGGCTGTTGCATAGTAGAACCAAACATATCCCAATTCATCTACATGAATCCAAGCTCCACCAACGAATAATGCGGCAAGAATGATATGAATCAATAAGAAGACTTCGTACCATGCCCTCCTTAACACCAATAGACCTTGTACTACTATGAATCCACCTGCAACGGTGGCTATCATACCCCATATGACGTAGGTGTCTTTCATGTAAAGCATGTAGTTTTTAGCGAAAGCGATGGAATATCCGATACCATGAATGGCTGCTAAAGAAAAGGCTATACGGCCCACCCATCTGTGGTAAAGAATGAAAGTTGCAAAATTCCAGCCAGTGCACCACTGTAAAAAGTTATTACGGCCGGCGAATAAAATTAATAAAGGCATGTTACAGGAAAGGATAATTCCGGCCCTGACTGCAATCTGTCTTCCAATAGAAGTACTCTTGGAGGTGAAAATTGGATCATTTGGGACGATTTTGATATTTGCAGCCAAACACCCAATAGTCACAACAGTGAAACCAGCTATTATCAATGACTCCAATCTAGATGGTACCAATACATCGAGTACTTTCAACATGGGTTTAGCCTCCGTTTTCCTTCTACCAATGGCTGGCAAGACAATTTTGCTTCTCACCCAATTCATGACTCTCCCATTGAATTTCATATAAAACTTTGGAAACATGAATTGAAACACATTAAGAATTGTGGCTATCAAAAGACACAACGCCCAGTATCCCAAAACACCCACACCGTAATACAAAGAATCGTTGTAGTTTCCTATAAACTGATCGTAAGCCTTCTTGTAGATCATTGCTTCTGTTTCATTGATTTTCACTGGTACGTCAACCACAACTGTTGGATCAAAATCGGGTATATCACTTGTGCTTTTGGCATTCTTTTTATAATATTCCCAAGATTCTTCGAAATCTTTCACAGTGGCAGAGGCATTATAGTCGTTTGTACAAGAGTCTGCAATTCCTCCCAAAATATCGGAAGTGAACCTGTCACCCACCTGCAAGCATGCAGCAAAGGTAGCTCTGTTGTTTTTATTTTGACAGATACAAGTATAAGTGTCATAATAGTCAACTATCTCACAGAAGGTGGCCAACCCCTCGATGGTATTAGAACAAGCATAAAATGCTTTTTTGGCATCGCTGTATGATTCGTATGGTGCCCCACTTGCACCAAGCACCACACAAATGAAACTTAAAAGTATCAAGTAGAATTTCATTTTACGTTCGATGTTGAAATTTTTAATTCAAACCAATATAGCTGCAAACTGGAGAATATTTATAAGTCAGCAAGAAGGCTCCTAACTCGTAGTTGGGCGGTTTCAAATGGCTATTCTAGTATTAAATTAGGTTCATAATAAATCTAGCCAATTAGAGAGGCCTGTAATGTGGGCGAAAAGTCTTTGGGTGGTGAATGAATGTCAGTGCCAACAGGGTTACGAGCCTAATACTTATTGTTGATTACCCCTCTGCTTTCAGGAATGGTGGAAATTCTCCTTAATTATAAACGCCAAGGCCAAATCTTTGACAACTTCTTGACAGATAATGAAAGTCACAAGCTTGGCGATTGAAACGGTAAAATAGAGATATAGAAGAAGTAGGTTCCTGTAATACGAATTAAAAAGCAGCGGTTGGAGGTCGGCGTTTACGACAGATTCAAAAACTTTTGCTCAAAAATATCACAACCACTTAAATTGTTCTAAGGCTGTTTACAGAAAAATAATAAAAAAAAAAAACGAAAAAGAGCTTATTTTTCACCTCATGCGTACAGATCCCATCAGATAACTTTGAGCACCTTTCGTAACTTGAAATTTTTCACAATTTTCAATTATGCAGCTTGGTAACGGCCAATCATCATACCATATTGTCCCGTGAAATATTTTCTATTGTTTTTTTATTTTGAATCTAGATTACGAAGTTCTAGTAAGGACTTTTATTCCGTCTGTTAGCGATTATTCGATCCGAAATGGATCTATCGCATTTGCCTCTTTGTTTGGTTGACAACTCCTTCTTTTTCAAGTAATACTGCCTTAATTTGGAGCTAATGAGGCTTTTTGGCTCGGTAGTTTGGCTATTTGTCCTTTGTCGCTTTTTTTGGAGTCCAACGTCCCCTTGTCTTTCAAATAATACCTTCGGTTAAGAACTGGTGATTTCGAGAATAACGAATTCAATTAAAGTATAATTGGAACCTTAAAAACCTTCGACGTCGTTATGAATGGCTGAATAGGGCCACATATTTAGAAAACTTTAATTTTTACGGGCAAAGGCTAATACTGTGAGACTTTGCGTTCTCTACAATTCTGGAACTACATCTTAAACATACTGCATTATTTTAATCGAGTGAAAATTGCATTTTTAAAACCATGATTCAAAGTCATTCATATATTTCGATCTACATAATTATGAAAATTTGCTTGCAAGAACTAAAAATATCAAGACAATCAAAACCGCTATAATAGCATAGCTTATGAATTTATTAGCAGTCAACCTTCTGCCCATTGTTTTTAAGGTTTTAATAGACTTGTCTACATAACCGTCGGCAGTTAACAAAGTATTTCGAGCACCCCCGATTTGCTCTCTTTGAGCTCTCAAATCATTGAGTATATTTCCGCCGATACTTTCAGTTTCCAAAGCAATTCTTTGACTATCTCTCAACCTGTCACTGGATCTCTCTAAAGATGCGTTGTTCGACAACAATTGCTTTCTTTGACCATCATGGATGTCACCTTCATCTTCGTCAGTATACCTTCCGCCAAAGAGTTCGTATTTGTCCTGATCATCCAACAACTGCTTTAATTTATTTTTACTCTCATTGACTTGTGCTCTATATTGACGGATTTTGGTATTGTACAGGGACTTTTGATTGGTGGGTAAGTTTTGGACTTCTAAGTCCATCTGATCTATCAAGTCTAAACACTCATCCGTGGCATGTTCGATGGACTTGAGTGCTTGCTTTCTCAGGTCTGCGATGTTAGTAAACTTTCAGCGATTGTGAAAATTATTATTACTTACGGATATCAGTGGTCGAAGAAACAGACGAAATCTTCGACTTAGCATCTTGAATAGCTAATTGGAAATCAGTCTCGTAACTAGAGAATAAGTCAGACATTGTGGGGCCCCTTAATATAATTTTAGTGTCGCACTTGGCCCTTCATGGAGTAGTGCGAAGCAGGGTAAGATATCATACTGTATATTTAAAGATATATAAAAGGCTCAAGATTTAGCTTCAAATTCATCAGCGTGATCGTCATCTGCCTTGTATTTATTGATAGCAGTCTTGATACCCTTAATGTAATCATCGTCAATAACCGAATTGGAGTTGGCAGAGGCCCCTGATTTGGTTGGGGTTAAGTTGCTCATTTCGTTTTGAACCATTTCGTTGTAATTCATGATACTCTTATTTCTGACCAATCTGATTTTAGCTCTTTCCTCTTCTTCATCAAGGTCTAATGAATTCATCGTAAGATTCAATAATGATTTTCCTGATCTTCTTCTTACCAATTTGCCGGGGAAAGGACCTGCCTTGGGGAAGTAGCTGTCGATATTGTCGGAGGTCAAGTCGTCCATAGTACGAGGCTTGTCATTCGATTCAGAATCGATTGTCAAATCATTCTTCACTGTTTCACAGTTCATGTCATTGTAAAGAGATGATCTCCTTGGAGTTCCCACCGATTTAGGGGTTCTTGGAGCCTTGTAACCAGTAGCATTATCATGGATCCATTTGGCAACTAATGCGGTCCACCCACATTGATGGGAAGCCCCTAAACCTCTACCAGTGTCACCATCAAAGTATTCATAGAATGGAACACAGTCTTGGAACAATGGGTCTTTGTCCAATAAATCGTTGTCCCCGTTACATGGTCTCTTACCTTCTTGGTCGGGCATGAACAAGTTGATCAATCTATACTGAATTTCCTGTGCACATTGGGCCAAGTTCAAATAGTCACCAGAGCCTTTAGGACATTCAACTTTCAAGTCTGGGCCGTAGTACAAGTAGAATCTTTGCAATGCCTCAACTAATAAGAAATTTACTGGGAACCAAATTGGTCCTCTCCAATTAGAATTACCCCCAAACATACCACTATCACTTTCACCCGGTAAGTATTCCACTTTGTATTGCTGACCGTTGACGTCCATTTCAAAGGGGTTTTTTTCATGATACTTAGATAATGATCTAATACCGAAATTGGACAAGAACTCGTCTTCATCCAACATACGCTCTAAGATACTAACTAATCTGTCTTTATCCACCAACGCTAACAATAATCTTTCACCCACACCTCTGGTTTCCATGGAAGCAATGTTTCTTTCGGCAACAGTTTTTCTGTGGTTGATGAACCAGTTTAATCTCTTTTTAAAACTTGGAAATTTATCCAATAACTCTGGTTCTAAGGTCAAAGAAGCATACAAGGGGATTAAACCAACCAAGGATCTGACTTTAAGTAACTCAGCATGACCACCTCCGTAACTAATAGCGTCATAGTAAAAGTTGTCAACGTCATCCCATAAACTGGCTTCACAACCATCACTTCTATAAGTCATTGCATCGGCAATCAAAATGAAATGTTCGAAGAATTTGGAAGCAATGTTTTCATAAATTGGCTTGGTTTTTGCTAACTCCAAGGCAATGTTCAACATTTGCAAAGAGAAAAATGCCATCCAACCAGTTGAATCGGCTTGTTCTAAATTACCCCCAGTGGGTAAAGGTTCAGATCTATTGAAAATACCAATATTATCTAACCCTAAGAAACCTCCTTGGAATACATTATTACCATCAAAATCTTTTCTATTCACCCACCAAGTGAAATTGATTAATAATTTTTGGAAAAGTGTTTCTAAGAAGTCTAAATCTTCCCGGCCATACATTTTTTTTTCAATTTTGTAAATTCTGAAACTGGCCCAAGCATGAACTGGTGGATTGACATCACTGAAATTCCATTCGTAAGCAGGGATTTGACCATTTGGATGCATGTACCATTCCCTGGTCAAAAGATCCAATTGCTTTTTGGCAAAATCAGGATCAATCATAGCAAAGGGGATACAGTGAAAGGCAGTATCCCAAGCAGCAAAGAATGGGTACTCCCATTTATCTGGTAAGGATAAAATGTCATTGATGTAGAGATGCTTCCAGTCCTTATTTCTACCATTGGCCCGGTTAGGAGGTGGTTTAAGAGTTTTAGGATCACCTCTTGACCAGTAATCGTGAACAAAATGATAAAATTGTTTCGTCCATAATAAACCGGCAAAGGCTTGTCTTTGTACTTGTCTCAATTCGTCAGACATAGGTAAAGGAGATACCTTCCAGTAGAATGCATCGGCCTCGTCTTGTCTCCGACTCAACACGTTATCGAAGTCAAGCTCATCAATTTCGTCTGGGGTCTTAGACAATTTATAACGCAAGGTAACATAATCGCCTGGCGGAACCTCGTCGAACTTGAACCAAGCACAACCTTTGGTACCGAATTTTTCTGGGTTGACTGCATCTGGCTTATCTTCAACCACGACTTCGTGGAACGCATCTTTGACGTAGTCAGCGGTATTATCCTGACCGTACAACTTTTTCTGATTGGTTTCATTTTCAGTGAAAAGTAGGCTGGGTTCAATATCGTTGGAGTCCTCAGTGAATCCTGGGGAAGGGGCAAACAGCAAGTACCTCTTGCCAAAATGATGGTGGTAGATTTCCATGGTGTATTCATCAATTTGCTTAACACTAGGTTTTGGCTTATCACTACTACCCCAGGACCAGGTGTTTCTTAAAACCATATGAGGCAAAATATGTAACGGAGCAGGCTTATCACTTCTATTGTAAGCAGTGATTCTGAATAAGATTTCATCACCGTCTTCATCATCATCCTTAGCAGACTCCAAGATCACATCGAAATATTCATTGTTATCGAAAATTCCAGTGTCAGTAATCTCATATTCCTTTTCTAATCTGGACCGTTTAGCATTTTCATCAACCAATTGCTTGTAAGGAAACTCGTTTTGAGGGTACTTGTACAAGTACTTCATGTAAGAGTGAGATGGAGTGTTATCCAAGTAGTAGTACATCTCTTTGACATCTTCACCATGGTTACCTTGAGAATTAGTTACCCCAAAGAGTTTCTCCTTTAAAATTGGATCTTTACCGTTCCATAAAGCCATGGTGATATTGATCAATTGATAAGAGTCACTGATACCGGCAATACCATCCTCACCCCATCTATAAGTTCTGGATTTGGAATCTTCAAAGGAAAAATCTGACCAAGCATCACCATCGGAAGAATAGTCTTCCCTAACGGTAGACCATTGCCTTTCAGCAGTGAAACACCCCCAATTTCTATACTTAGGATTCTTTAATCTCTGCTCTTCAGCAGTTACCACATCAGACATAATACTTCGCTAATAATGTAACCAATTCTTGACTCAATTGCCTAATTTATAAAAAGAACAAAAATCTGTACGAGTGGAAGAAATTGAAATACCAAGGGTTTTTGGTATTCTCGCGACGGCTTAATTTTAGCAGGGGCGAGGCGATCCCAAATAATTTTCTGCATTAAGTTGCTATCAAATACTATTGTAAGTTATCTTGATTTGGTTGTATTTGGTTCGGTACGTTTCACACACTGGTGATCCATTATGACAGTAAGAAACCTAATCCCCTGGACTTGTGTATTGTTTTTTCTACTTGTAATTACTAATTAAATTGATATGGCTTGGTGCCCCACCTCAAAGCTTCGCAACCCCATGGGACTTCGATTTACTGCAAAAGATGCTCGGGCTCAGAAAAATTAAAATTAAAAAAAAATTAAAAATAGTTCCATCCGATGAACCCTTTATTAACATAACAGAGGCAAATTGTTGAAGGTGTTTCTTTTGATGTCTAGAACGTGATAGTCAAACAATTTGATGATCAAGAAGTTCAATTGTGGACACTTCACTTGAGAGAGTACGTTCTCTATTTGACGCATATTCATACAGGTGTAATCCACATTTATCAATGAACATTTAAATCTCAAAATGTCAATTACATTGAGCTGTAGTGTGTGTAATTCTGGTAAATTCAAATGAAGGTTGGAAAATTGCAGAAACGATAACGGGATATTGATGAACTCCAATTTCCTGAATTTATTCAAAAGTTGAATTATGCCGGCTTGATTATTCGCAGCGATGGAGGTATGGTTGTTGTTTCCTCGTAAACAGAAGTCTACATCAAGGCTGACCAAAGTTTCCGGGAGATGGAGGAGTAAGTTATACAAATGCTTGGTGAGATTAGAAGATATGTTTAAACGGATTTTAAGTGATTTTAAATGCTTGTGAAGTGATAAAAATTGGTAGATGTGCTTGAGCTCATGTTCGTTATTGATTAGATTCAATTCGATACTGGATAAATTACCTTCATTTTCGATGCTCTTTAAAATGTTTTCATACTGACTGAAGTTTTCGTAACAGTTGTTCAACTTCAAAACTCTGAGAGGCCTGAAGTTTATCTTCTCTCGCAAAACTTTCATATCTCTTGGTGTAAGGTACAAGTTTTCCAAGTTGAGGGCCACAAGATTCAACTTGTTTGTGTTAGTAAGAAGGTTCTCAATGTCATCTTCTGTATGAACTAAGTTCTTCTTTGATATTTTCAAATGTTCCAAATTTTTGAACAAATCGAGATTGATAGTGATATTTTGAAAATTCTTGAATCCACTTAAACTTAATGACTTTAAATTTCGGAAGTTGTGATTGTTGAATTTGTCGAAATTTTTAAAATTCCCATTCAATTTGCACAATTTGTAATTGGGTATAAGGTTTATCAATTTCAAATCCAAATTGTAATTTGAGTACCACTTGAATTCTCTTAAATTAAGTAAATTAGGGAAGATACCTTCGAGATAAACTACCACCAAATCCTCTGGTAAATCAGGAAGGCTTTTGAAAATTAGCTTTTCGACTGATCGGCAGCTATTTGGGGAGGCTAGAAGCCTTTTAAGGAAACTTTTGAGACTATATATGGTAGTGATAATAGTCTTGTCATTTTTGTCTTCGCTAAACTCATTATTAATCAAGCTCTTACGGTTATTCACCTCTACTGATTTGAAAAATTTGGGTGCGATTAGGTAATTTAGTTTTTTATTTGCAGTATTCAAATTTACTAGCGACTGTTGATCTAGGTAAGTGGTTATTTCTTCTAGTATTTCTATTGGTAAGTGGTCAAGCATGATGATCGATTTTTCCACGTTATAGTAGGACTTTGTAAATTTTGAAAAAAATTATCTAAAGCATCTGAATTCATTTATCTATAAAACCCCGGATCCCGTGAATCGGAATTTGTTTAACCAATAAATCTGATGTCCGAGATTTTCGAGTTTACTTAATCAACGCCCAAAAACCTTTCAAAAAACAATTAATTTTACGTGTTTAGTGTTTGTAGCATCTGTCTTCAACTAAGGCAGTCCACAATTTTATCTATTGGATCAATAGGCAGTGATTTTTCAGTGGTCCACATAATCCCTTTCGGGTCCGATTCTCAAACATTTTTTAATGTTTCAATATCACTTTTACAGCCACACTAATCATGACAATAGATCTATATAAATTACTTTATTCTTAAGAAGAGCCGGTGCTACTTTGAACTAACTCCCTTGAAATATTGGAGCCATCCATCGTAGTGTCGTGTCAAATTAATGATTCTCGAATTCTTTGAAAACGATTAGTGGTTTCACCTGATGGTAAACTAAGTGAGGAAGACATTTTTGACATTTCTACCAAAGCATTCGCGACATTAAAAGAAAGTGCTTCTACTACCTAGAGGATACTGTTTATATTCGGCTCTTTCAAAAAAGCATCCACACGATAAAGAGTTTCTTTTTTGCATCAGGCTCACATTATCATACGTCTTGAAATCCTGTACTGCGGGACTAATTGTTGCGAAAAAGTTCAATTTGCAGCCCAGCATTAATTAAAGGCTAGACCAATTCATGTGAAATTACAGCGGATGCTTGATCCGTAGCTGAATCTCAGTATTCGACCAAGGTTTGCGAGTTTCTGAGTAACTACATTTCTTATGAACCGTTCGAGCCAACTATAGGTAGCTTGGGAGTTAGAAATGGGATTGCAATTTCCTTGTCAGGGCATATATTAGCTTGAGATCAAATTGCTTCCATCGGCGCTAACGTAGTGTCAGTATGTATAGTTTAAAAAATAAAACTGTTAAGTCCTGTATACACTACGTCATCACTGAATTGTTCGAGACACACGAAATGGTTGGCTGAGGGAGGAAGAACAACAGCGAGACAGGCTAAGCTGAGCGAGACATAGTTCTCTTCCCCGTTTGACACAAGGGGATAGTTTGTAGGGAGGTAAGAGATCACGCTGCCCGAAAGGATGTGAGTTAGCATTTACGCTGATTTGATCAAGAACACTGCCTTGGATAATATATTTTCTTTTTCGGGCCTCTTCCGCTTTGGGAATCTTGATCAGGAGGGTAACAGCAACATTTATGCTGGGATTGGTTAAGACCGCTGACCGAAGTAGTAAGTTACAAACAAACGACTCAATTATAGAGCCTTTCCTAGCACTTAATGGTCATTCCACGACCGTGCAATTGATTCTGTTGAACGAGGATCTAGACTGATAATGGTTTGATGACAATGACAAGAAGCCAAAACTATCAGCCACTACAGCAATCCGGCTGTTGACGATAAGAAAGATTTAATTTGGGGTCAGTCCGAAGGCAAAAAAGCAAACCTGTGAAGTGTCTGACTTTATTAAGTTATCCTTACGTATGAGGTACAGAAATACATACAGGACAAGTGACATAACCGGGACTTGGAAAATTTCAAAATTCAAAACGGGTGTAAAATACTAATCAACCAAAAGATATTCTTATATCAATCACTAGGAAGTCATAGTTCCATATCAGTAGCCAAGGAACTATTCAACCAACCAAGAGATTCGTGAGTGTCAACTTTTCAGTCTGTCCTCTGCATATAAAAAAGCAATAAATTAAGCGAAACCAAGCGGACAATAAATCAGCTTTTCTACCGAACTGATCTCCAAATTCAAAACTTATAAGACGATTTTGCTCATCCAAGTGTATCATCTTTGGACTCCGGCATCTCCGTCATACTAAGTTTCAACAAGTATATCAAGTAACACCCATCTGACCTTCAGCAAGACTAACGTCGTGCGTTGCCAACATCAGTGAGCATTAATCCACCCGACCAGTGAGACCAAAAAAATCTAAAATTACAAATACCAATAAGGGATATATTTTTCAGCTGGGTTTGAACTCTAATACCAAGTCTATTTAAATTTAACTAAATTTAGATTGTCATTTAATTTATTTGTGGATACAAGGTCTCCAAATTCTCAGTGATTATTCCCATTTCATCCAGTAAATTTTCTCCTTTCAGTTCCACTACCGTCTTGAGATATTTTTTTTCAGTCAGCTACTGGATTTTCTGGATACACCATACCGTCCTTACATCAAAATCATTTTTTGAGCTTTTGCCTTCAGCTGTTTTTAGAGTCATCTAAATATTTGGGTGTTTAAAGTTACATTCAGTCAATATCTAACAGTCATTGTATCGCATATATTTCTTGCCTCAAAGTATTTGACTAATCGGACCACAGCCATAGGCCCCAATAGATTTTCAGCATCAATATGTTCAACACCAAAATATTTGAAAACGCCAACTCGGGGAACTCTGGAACTCCGTCAATTAACATACCCAATTCCGGTAATCATAATCAAGCTAGTGGAGGACCTGTTGCCCCAAACGCCGATGATATTCAACCTATAGATATCACTTATCAAAGGTCATCTATCTTCAATAACTCTAGGTTTAGAAGAGAAAGTTTGGCGCACTCTCAAGGTATGGGTGGTGTCAGTTGGGGTTCCATCACCATAGGGTCTTGGTTGAAAGACGAAGTTATGATGTTGACCAACCAAAATAGTCAATATCAGAATCAAAATCAAGGCCAATCTCAAAATCAGAGTCAGAACACCTCTTCTAACCCCAATAACCACGGATCAAATCATCTCAATATAATGAATGCCAGAAGAGGGTCATTCAGATTTGGCGCTAACAATAGCGTCAGTAATAGCCACGCCAATCACAATCTTCACAATAATTACCACAATAACTCAATGGCTATATCACCACCTCAAACCTCCTATTTACCGAATTTGGAGGCTGACTACTGTAAAGACTATAGTTGTTGTGGTCAACTATTACCCACATTGCATGATTTATTAAGGCATTATGAGGAAGCTCATATTAATATGAGTCCTCCTAGCGATAACTCCAATTATATTAATGTTAACAGGAATAGAACTATGAATAACATTCATAACATTTTGGAAACCGTCTCAACCACCGATGTGTTTTTGAACAACAACCCACACTTACAGCAACAGCAACAACAGCAATCCCTTCACCAACAAAATCAACTACAACAGCAACAACAATTGCAGCAGCAATTGCAACAAGAGCAGGAACAACGCCAATTATCCTCGCAGCTGATGAATCACTCTCAACACTCCCCAATTCAATCCAATCATCATTCACAATCTCAACAAGGTCAACATATATCACCCTCTAATAACCAATCTTTGGGTATACCGCCTAATGGAGGTGTGAATCCAAATTTAAACTTACAGCAACATACACCACAAACCCCAAACCACTTTTCTCAAACACCACCGGAAAATGGATCTGGGTCTCCAATGGATGAGGACGATTTGATGTATATCGATGATCCAGCCAGACATTTATATGTCATGGAAAACAATGAAGACAAACCATTCAAATGTCCAGTTATTGGATGTGATAAAAATTATAAGAATCAAAATGGGTTGAAATACCACAGATTACATGGGCATCAAAATCAAACTTTGAAAGAAAATCCGGATGGGTCTATTTCTGTCATTGATCCCGAAAGCAATACTCCATATTTAGATGGAGCTGCATTAGAAAAGGATAAACCATATAGATGTGAAGTTTGTGGAAAGAGGTACAAGAATTTGAATGGGTTGAAATACCACAGAGGGCACACTACCCATTGAATACGAAGAACGAAGATGAATAATAGAAATTGATTATTTTCACTTCCACTCATCAATTCTGTAAAATGGTTGGTGAGTCAACATGGTTGAACCTAATAAATTTGTTAGACGTTAGACACAATCAAGGATGTAAGATAGAAAGAAAATGAGCAGAGGAGAAGTTTCATTTATAGATATAATTTTAGGGTTTATAACAATTATTTCAGTTTATTTGTATTATATTTATGCATCGGGGGAAATTGGTATATAGTTTTAATAAGATGATAGTTGTGCAAGTTGAAATTTTAAAGACCAGCCTAAAAGAATTGAGACCTCAAGACCTCCTAATAAGGAAAATGACGGCGTTTTCGCATGTCATTTTACCTCGTATTGCGTTTACTGTGGTTCCATGGGTAAAGACATTTGAACCAACTTATACCACCTTCAAGTACAGCTTAAATCTATCGAACTCATCCGTAATCCTCATATGCTCTCTTAACTGCATACTCACCGACCCCATTTTCATGGTTCTAGTACCCCCAACAATTCTGTGCGTGCCACTAATTATTTCAAACCCACTCCCCCAGTGGAAAACAAATAGCGAGGGAACCATAGTAATTTCGGGCCTTTAATTTTTTCTGAAGGTAGCTAATTTATTTCATTCTTTAGACCATTAAATTTATACGACCGTATTCCCCGGAGTAGAGTTCAACTGCATTATTATTGATCGTCGTGGAAACCGCTGTTAACGAATTCATTTTATTTAATTGCGTTTAACAACCGTTAATTTTCTTTGTTTCTCCAGTCCCAACCCCAAGTGAAAATCCCCAGAGTGAAAACCCTCAAACCGAAACTGCCCAATAATGTCAGAAAATCATATGGAGTCAGAGGCTCCTGCAACCATGTCCAACTTATCTGCTGGATTGAAAAATGTTCACTTGGCTGATGCCCAACAGAATGGCAGTAATTTGAGCCTTTTACAACAACAGTTAACGAATGAAACTAATGATCAAAAGCAAATCTCGAGAATATCACAGTTTTTCCAAAATCAACCAACCGATGGTTTCACCTTGTTTAGTCATAGAAGTGCCCCTAATGGGTTCAAAGTCGCTATTATTTTAAGTGAATTGAACTTAAATTATAATACCATATTTTTAGATTTCAACCATGGTGAACAAAGAGCCCCTGAATTTGTCACCATAAATCCAAATGCCAGAGTTCCAGCTTTGATAGATCACTACACAGACAATATATCTATTTGGGAAAGTGGCGCTATCATTTTGTATTTGGTATCCAAATATTTGAATGAAAATGGGGAATGTAAGTTATGGTCAAACAACTTAGTCGAACAGTCTCAGATCAATTCTTGGGTATTCTTTCAAACCAGTGGTCATGCTCCCATGATAGGGCAAGCTTTACATTTCAGATACTTCCATTCATCACCAGTCCCTAGTGCAGTTGAGCGTTATACTGACGAAGTAAGAAGAGTTTATGGAGTTATAGAAATGGCTTTAGCAGAAAGAAGAGAAGCATTAATCATGGACTTGGATGTGGAAAACGCCGCTGCCTACTCTGCTGGTACCACCCCATTGTCTCAATCGAGATATTTTGATTATCCTGTTTGGTTGGTAGGTGATAGAGCCACCGTCGCCGACTTGTCATTTGTTCCTTGGAATAATGTAGTCGATAGAATCGGTATAAATTTAAAGTCTGAGTTCCCCGAAGTATACAAATGGACTAAATACATGATGAGAAGACCAGCCGTGATCAGAGCTTTGAGAGGTGAATGAATAATAAAGGTTATATTACTAGTAATGAGAGTGGGTTTATTTCTTTTTTTTTCTGTATTGTACATATGACTATCATGCAAAAAAAATACCATGATGATTTGGTTTCATGACATTGTTGTTTCTCTTCTAATTGTTTGAATAGTCGCCTTTTGTTGTAGTTATATAGCTCTTATAATAAACCATATAATAAGAGACACTACTGCTACTGTGTAGATTGCCTTTAGTTTTCCCAATTGCTTTGATCGGGTCTTCTCGTTATATGATACCGGGAAAGGTATTGGGGTTGGTAAACCAGCTTTGGTATCGTCGATAGCTTTCGTAGAATTGAAGTGCCCCACTGGCACCGATTTTTCAGCGCTCGGATTTGGAGTCAGTAAGTGAGTGCCTGCTTTGTCATTGACATTAGAACCGGATCGTTTGGGGACAAATTTTGGAATGTTCATGCACATGGCTCTTTATCATTTATCAAACCTCGATAAGCTGATAAATTTATTTAGTTGCGAATAATCAACCGACCCCAGATAATACTTCGGTAAGCACCAAAAATTTGCAACCGTCTCGGTCCTCCACCGAGTACATTATACTGTTATCGAAACAGCTAGGTAGTAAATGTGTTCAGTTTCTACGTCTATAGACCTCTTTGAAGCAAGAAGAAGTTTAGCCTCTAATGGTGTTCACCACCTAAATGGCCCTATCAAGAAGCACCATAAACCCACCCGAGTCTGAATCTAACAATCCGTAGAGTAAGTCAATTCTGCTCCATCATCATCTTCTATATCGGCATAACTCCAAATAACTCGCCCCTTTCCTCTGCCCTTTACAGAATGATCAGTCAATACCTGCATATACTTCAGATTCAATATCTGGTTTCCAGCCCTAGTACCTCAGATACCCGCACATGATCATCAGGACTGCTGTGGTACTATTGCTCATCGCACTACTTCTTTAACTATTTACAAGATTCAAATAGTGAGAATTTTACTAGTATCAGCGAGATCTATGCAGGTTTCACATTATTCTGAGTTTGCAATTTTTTTTAATTTTCTCATTAAAAATTTTCAGAAAAATATCTAAACTGTTCAAAGAAGTTTTAATTTAATTAGAATATTAAAGATGTCTTTACCAGCTTCATTTGACTTAACTGCTGAAGATGCTAAATTATTATTAGCTGCCAACGTTCACTTAGGTGCTAAAAACGTTCAAGTATGTAATCCTTAAAATAATGTCCTTCGATTATGATATGAAATTTTGGTCGTACATGAAAAATTTTTGTTAGTGACAGGAATCCAATTAGTCTGATAGAAATGGATAGCTCAAAGGTTTTCCAATGCATCGAAGCAACGGCTCAATATGTTCCCAAGGAATCACAGTTCATTTTCAAGTGGGGGAAACAAAATTGTTTCAACGAAATTCGTACAGATGGATGATTTCATACGTAATCGACTCAACTGAATTCTTACTAACAACTTTTAGGTTCACAACACCCCATACGTTTACAAAACCAGACCAGATGGTGTCAATGTTATTAACATCAACAAAACCTGGGAAAAAATTGTTTTAGCCGCCAGAATTATCGCTGCTGTCCCAATTGCTTCTGATGTTGCTGTTTGTTCTACCAGAACTTTCGGTCAAAGAGCTGTCTTAAAATTCGCTGCTCACACCGGTGCTACTCCAATTGCTGGTAGATTCACTCCAGGTAACTTCACTAACTATATCACCCGTTCTTTCAAAGAACCAAGATTAGTTGTTGTTACTGACCCAAGAACTGATGCTCAAGCTATCAAAGAATCTTCTTACGTTAACATTCCAGTCATTGCTTTAACCGACATGGACTCTCCATCTGAATACGTCGATGTTGCTATTCCATGTAATAACAAAGGTAAACACTCTATTGGTTTAATCTGGTGGTTAGTCGCTAGAGAAGTCTTAAGATTAAGAGGTGTTATCCCAGACAGAGCTACTGAATGGTCTGTCATGCCAGATTTATATTTCTACAGAGACCCAGAAGAAATTGAACAAACTGCTTTAGAAGAATCTAAAGCTGATGAAACTGAAGAACAACCAGCCGTTGAAGGTGAAGGTGAATGGGCTGAAACTGAAGATGTTGACTGGGCTGATTCTGGTGCTAACCCAGCTGCCGAAGAAGCTGCTGCTCAAAACTGGTAAATTAATTATATAAACACCTAATTAATTAATTAATTCATATATATAATAAGTGGTTAGATGATTCTGCTAGATAAAACAAAAATATCTTTATTTTAAAATTTAAAATATCGATTAAATAGGTTATCTATTTATTTGTATATTTGTACCTTATAAATTCCATGACATAAATATAAAATATTGTTAGTAGATTAGTATCCTCCTCTATTAGCCGTCTCTTTACTGTAAACCATGATCCCACCAGAAAACTTTTCATCACCTAGTTTCTTCGGATGCGCACGCCTATTTTCCAAACCGCCATCTCCCATCGCACCGCATCCCCCTCGCACTGGCAGTTCATAAAGTGAAAAATTATCACCCATCTTTTTCTCTTCTTTAATTTGATTACCAACGGAAAATCACCAAAATCAAAAATAAAACTCTAGTTTTATGCTTCGTGATGTGTTTCACATCGTCTCGTGGCGTGTGCTTCGTTTTGAAGTGCACAATGTCACGAGATTGAAGTATAAAATGCCCACCTTCACCCGAGATATATTCGAAGTTGTCTCAGGATAACTTTGCCCTGTAGTATATTTCATATGTGTTAGTTTTTGTTTTTAATGGCCCAGGGTTGCCTATTTTTGTTTCCGTTCATTCGGTCTTTTTACTTGTTTTAAGTGATTAGACTGAACTTGGTTTTCCCAGATTGAATATCACCCCCGGTTTTTCGTATTATAATTTGTCAGTAATCATAATACTTCATGCCCGGTGGATAATTCTCTACTTCTATAGACGCCTTCTCGTCTGATGAATCAGGCTGTGTGACGTCTGAAGCAAGCGCCTTCGTAAGACTCTATATTATTACCTTATTAGTCTGTTGATTTTTACCTCAGATCTAACAATACACCGCATTGTTCAACCGAGTTTATTCCTGCTTACAGGATATTCGAGCTGTTTTCTTGATTCGCGTGTAATAGTTTACGATGGAACCTTAATATCTTTTGTATCTTTTATAAGGGCTATATTATGAAATTAGGTAAAAGGATTCAAGAGTTTATATACTCCATCAGCACAAATGATAAATATGCCGATTTCGACTCCAGGAAATCGTTCAATCGTTTAAATAAGCCCAAAAACGATACAGAAGCTAATCTTTTGGCCCCACAAGATTCGAGTATGGATGAAGACGAGTTTGATATCGAAAAATGCAAAAGAGATGGTGTTCATGAAGTTAGGTTGGCTTGGAGGCACATAAAACTTTGGTTGGGTAAATATTCCCCAGACTTGAATAGCTCATTGCAAAAAGCGTGTACTGAAGATGACTTGAATGACTTTCAAAAAGATTTGAATGTCGTATTACCCCATTGCATAATTGAGTTCTATAGACTCACCGATGGGCAATATTCGGATGATTTTAACAAAGTTGGGGGATTGTTTTTTGGATTGAAGTTGATGTCGTTGGATGAAATATCCGTTATGACAGAGCACTGGAGAAAGGTTTCCAAGAAGCTAGCCACTGAAGTATCACAGAGAAGTACTTTCAACAGCATAAAGGAGGTACCCAAAATAAACAATTACAAGTCTTCTACTTCCTCGGTTGACTTGCTAAACGATCTCAATCCAAGCACCAGTGACACGTCCGTTCACTCGAACGATCAGAATGATTTGGGTGCCACCATCTCCAAAGTCACTTTGGGAGGCCTGACGAGCCTAAGTCAAACAAAACGGGTAGGGAAATATCCAACGCAAAGATCTATACCGCCAGGAAGCATTCACCCAATTTTTGCACACCCTTGTTGGATTCCGCTTATAACTGATGAGGCCGGAAATTGTATAGGTATTGATTTATCACCGCCAGCATCGGGAACTGGACATTGGGGTCAAGTGATTTTGTTTGGAAGAGAATACGATACGAAGTTTTTGGTAGCTGATAACTTTGGTGACTTTTTATTGATATTTGCAAATGATCTCGAAAAGGGTAATTGGGATATTAAAGCTCCCGAGAAGAACAACTATGGTGATTTGATGATCGGTAGTGAAGGTGATTTGGTTTTCGTGGATAAAGAAACTCTGGAGGAGATGAATTACTTGACCGTCTTGAAAAAGAGATCCATTAGCAAGTGGATTGATTCACTCGATAAGAGTGAACTTAATGACGAGGTGAAAGCACTTATACAAAATTTGAAAGAGGATCCTGATTCTATATTGAATGTGAAGAATATTAATGACAATTCGATTGATGGTTTCATCAATGAAAATTTGAATTTGGTCGACACTTTACTTAATCCTATTAACGAGCTGGCTCCAAGATTGAGTAAGAAAATTAATGCCCCAATAATTCATCAATCGCCCATGCCAGGTAAACCTGCTGCCTTAGTTTCTGACCCATATGAGCCAAAGTGTGATATATCTACCGACTTGGCGTCAAATTAGGCTTATATCATGTGCCTTAGCGTCTACCAGATGATTCTTTGGATCTTACCAGGTTCACTCAACCAGGAGAACTCATAGTTGAAAAAAATGTAAAATACCAAGCCATTTATGGCATTCATGTACAAGAAAGTCAACAACTTCCTTTCGTAGCTATCATTTTTACTTGTAGTGAAGATTTGAAATAGTATCAACGGTACTATGTAGTATCTAGGTTCGAAAAGTGGTGAGGGTATTATAGTCAAGCATATAGCGACGAAGTACGCGAGTATAGACATCAAACCCAACCCTGACTTCTTGCTTTTCTTCGAAAGACTATCGTAGACATTCCAGGTGCAGAAGTGGTAAATAGGCACCATGAAAATGTTAGCGTACGGACGATTTAATACTTTTCTCCAAAGGTAGAAAGTGTAGTGCCTATTGTCAGCCAAAAGGAACGGATGCACTATCGTGAACCTGTCAATTACATATTTTATAGCAATGCAGAAAAGTATAGACCGTGAAATATTCAAGATGAACAATTTACTGGAACCGAAAGTGAATTTAAGGTACGCCCTAATTTTCTCAGATGAGAGCCACGTAGGTACGGTGAAAAGGTTAATGAACAAGAAGCAGTATAAGACTTGTACCACATGTAATTGAACTTGATGATTTTCCTTGTCACCAAAAGTTATACCACCATTCACTTTAATGAATATTCCGAAAAGGATAAAGTTCACCACGAAAGGAATTAATGAAAGTATGTTGTTAATACAAATGACAATAAACTCTTTCACGTACGATACGAAGTCACTCAGATTATCCTTCCTATCGATATACACGACGGCGATGAAGGCTATCCAAATGATGTTGGTTTGACGAAACCATAAACTAACAAAGCCTAAAATACCGGCCGCAATTGTAGACTTGAGACCAGAGTACCTCATCACCGTCATCAATGCAGCAACCAAGAATACCAATGACCATACATCGGTGTAAAAGATGAAATAATAGGTGAACAACAATGGACTGGACACAATATTCAATGTCCAGAGAGCGTCTGATTCAGCAAATTTCGAGAGTATGTAAGGTAACACTAGCACTCCTCCGAACAAGTTTACTGACCGCAAGACATCATAGTTCAGGCACAATTTCTCGATCGGAATTGAACTGAAAACCTGGATAGTTCTTGTATAAAGAAAGCCCAATAAGTACAATCCTGGTGGTGTCGTGATTTTATTATCCCAGACATCAAATCTGTATTGACAGTAGGTCTTGCATTGATTTAAGTGGAAGATTTCATCTATGAATGGGTCCTTGACCTTGACTGATACCAAATGGTGTATAACACCACAGAATGCAAAAAATACTGATATAAGCCCAAGCTTACCAGTTGAAATCATTGGAGACAAGATTGGTTTTTTTGGGTTTCGAACGAAATGCACCTATAAACGAGATGGCTGCAATTCCGGAACATTCATGGTAGTCGGTGATAAGCTAGCGCAAAAAATTGTACGATTTAAAGTCTAGTCCATTTAGGCTTGAATTAAGAGATGATGGTCTGTATTCATTCGTATTTTATTTATTTTGCAATTTATCGAACTTTTAAATGTTGAATTGTGGAGACGCAAAGCTCTAATTTTACTCACAATTGTGAAAGTTGCAAAATCTAACCAAAACAATTACTAATTTTTCAATTTGCTATGCTACATTCATCCCTGGAACGGGCTAATAGTTGCACACATCGAGTCTCTACAGAAAGATTCATTACTCGTTTACCTGAGTCTATCCCTCCAAATACCGACAACTCTATCTCCGTGCCTTCGCCTAATGCAAACAACAGGCCGAGCAGTTTTGAGATTTCTTTAAGAGAACAGTCTCTGCCCTTGACAATAGAGTTAGGTAACATTTCCCTTCTCTCATCCAGTGGAACGGAAAGTCTTGGACTCTCTAGTGTAAGTCCATCTGTTCTGTCACCACCAACTTCCCATCAAGGTCAATTGGCAAAAGCATTGGGCTTAGGGTTGACCGAAAAGCTTCACAAGCACAAGAGCAGATTGAAGCTTCATAAAGTGGAGAAGGCTGGTGCTGAACTAAGTAAGATATTGGGTGACTTTAAATCAGTAACTCCATCCACTAACGGTCGGAAAAAGGGGAAAGAAACCAAAAAATTGACAGCAGTAAGATGTGCCCCATTGAGTAGCTTTGAGTACAATTTTTATTATAATTTGATCAGCTGGTCACCTTTGAATAATCATATTCTAATTGGGATAAGAGCTTTGGTTTACAGTTGGAGAATGAACGAGTCAGAAGCGTTCCCGATATTCATCGATTATCGCAACCTGATAACCTGTGTATCAAGCTCTCCCAAAGGCAATATTGTTATTGGAACTAATTTTGGTCGTATTGTGCTTATTTCTGAACACCAGGGAAATAAAGTGCAATCAGATTTTGTTATGGAAGAGGGCAGAAGAATTCATGCAGTGGCATGGTTCAGTGATGGGAGAAGGTTCTTGGTCAGCAGCAATTCTGGGAAGGTCTTCCTTATGAAAATAACCCGGAAACAACACTTGCGGGTGGTCTTCCGGTTCAATTGCCATAAAGAGCTAGTTTGCGGTAATTACTTACATTATGTACATTTACCATGAATATTACTAACACCTAGAAGGGCTTGCCATCAATAACGATGAGACTCAGATAGCTTTCGGAAGTAACGAGAATGTTGTGACAGTATGGAATATCAAGAATAGTACACCAAAACTCGAATGCCTACTTAGACACTCTGCTGCTATAAAAGCGCTAGCATTCTGTCCCTGGTCTAACTCCTTGTTAGCCACAGGAGCAGGGTTGGGCGATAGACATATTAGGTTCTGGCATTCAACTTCCGGAACGCTTATAAAATCGTTTCAAACCAGATCACAAGTTACATTTTTGGCATGGTCAAAATACACCAGAGAGTTGGTTGCAACTTTTGGGTGTGGTGACGGTGATTCGCTACTTACCATATACTCTTATCCCCAAATGATTAGTTTGAGCCGAGTGGAGAGATTCAATAATATACTGATATCAAGCGCTAGCTTGTCACCAGAAGGCGGTTCGATCAGTGTTGCCTGTAGCGATGCCGTGATCCGGATATACAATATTTGGCCAGAGAATGATAAGGCCAAACAACTATTGTCCCATAATAATATGTTCAACAGCCAAATAATCGAGTTACAAGAGGGAAATTTCAACACCGTCGAGTCAATTAGATAGAGAAATATAAAGTTTTTAGGAATGAATAAAGTTGCAAAATGTCAAAGTGACACACAGCCCAAAAGGGAAAAAGAAAATGCAACCAACTACATGACGTTTCTCATCAATTTGAGTTACTCGATTTAGGAAGGACCTAGATTTAGTAATCGTTTCCTCACTTTTCCTAAACCCGAATTATTAATTGAGTATTGGTGATGTCTGTTCCCTTAATCAATAGATCTCTTACTACCATTAGAACCGAATTGGAGTTCTTGAATGATTCAGAAGTTATAACTGAAGATTTGTACAAAAAATTAGTCAATGCACTCCCAGCAAAATATCAGAAAGATATGGAACCATGGGGTGTGAATAAGTTGGACAGCTCCAGCGGGTCGGCAACTCCTCAGCCACCAGTTCCAACCGTGGACAGTTTGGCAGCTGACTTGAAAGAGACCAAGATAGCCGCTCCAGCTTATTCTCCCTATATCGATGATAAGCCCAAAGGTCCACCTCCATTGGGGTACTGCAAAACCATTTATGAATATCAAGCACAGGAAGCCGGTGACTTGTCGTTCAAAAAAGGCGAGTACGTTGCTATCACAGAGCATTTATCTGAAGATTGGTGGAAAGGTTATAGAAAGAATGAGGCCGGAATCATTGGGGTGTTCCCAGCCAATTACGTTGAATCCGTAAGCGATTCAGAATTTCAAAATCCAAGCCGCTCTGGTGTACCAACTCCAGCTTCAGAGAAGCAAGAGTACAATCAGGTACAAAAATACTCCTCTCCCCAAAAGGACGAATATAGACCACCTCAAGATCAAGGATATCTGTACCCACCTCCACAACAACAATACCAATATCCTCAACAGGGATACCAAAACCAATATGGCTCACAATCGCCAATGCCATACCCCCCACAAAGTTCTGGCTACTACCCTCCACAACAGCAAGAACAACAACAGCAAACTGTTGTTCAACAAGGAGGAGAACATTCACATTTGAGGAAATTCGGTGGTAAGTTAGGTAATGCTGCAATTTTTGGTGCCGGTGCCACCATAGGTAGCGATATAGTTAACTCTATTTTCTAGTCAAATAGCGGGAAGGAAGTGTTCTCTCCCCATCATTATGGTATGATGATTCATTTAATAGGTGTATAAAAATAAACAAGATTGATATTAAATTTTAATTAAACTATTTACATACATATGACTTTCAACTTACTTACGACCATCAGTGACAGTGTTCAACAATAAAGTGTCGTTATCCAACAAAATTCTATTTGGAGATTTAGCTAAAATGCCAGCAATTTCTCTTGCGGTATCTAATCTCTTCAATTCGACGTAATCTTTGGATTTCTTGATTGCTTCACCAATCAATTCAGCAGACTTGGCTTCACCAGTGGCTTTCACAACCAACTGTTGTTTTTCCTGCATAGCTTTGTCAACAATAAAAGCGGCTCTTTGGGCGTCTTGTTGAGCAATTTGTTTGGCTTCAACGGCAGCACTGAACTCAGGACTGAAAGTCATGGCCGTTAAAGAAACATCATCTAACAAGATATTGAATTTGCTAGCACGACGGACCAAGTTTTCCTTTACTAATTTGGAGACCTTTTCTCTTTGAGTGATCAATTGAGAGGCATTAAACTGAGCAACAACCGATTTCAACACTTCATTAACGATGGATGGCAACACTTTCTCATCGTAATTAGCACCCAAGGTTCTGTAAATGTTTGGTAATTGGAACACATCTGGCTTGAACAACACTCTACAAGTGATATTTACCATTTGTAAATCTTTAGTACCAGTTAAAGAGGCCACATTTCTAGGTTTGGCTCTGACATCATATACAATTGGTCTTTGGAACCATGGCAAGATCAAGTGAGTACCTTCGGGGTAAATACGAGGTTGAACCCCGTTAATACGAGAGTAAACAATAGCTCTTTGACCACCATCGACGTTGAACAAGGCATTTTGAGCTATCATAGCACCACCCCCTAAAAGCAACAAACCACCGAGCCCAGTGAAAACGGCGAAAGGCGATCTTGGACCTCCCTTGTTACCCCCGTAGTTAGCAGCGGCAGCTCTCTTTCTTAATTCGTTTTGTAAGTTCTTCCAATTTTGATCACTCATGGGTTAGATTAGTGAAATTATTTTTCTGGTTCGCCCCCAATTTAATGCTCCCTGACTGATTGCGAAAACTGACAGACTTAAGGCCCCCTATTATGTTTTAATATACATTAACTCTAAACATAGGTAATTTTTGACTATACCTCTACGATGGGACCCCTTCATTATCATGTACTTTATTATATTCGTTGATTTTTTTCTTCCAGTATCGCTTTCTGTTGGACTGGATAGGATTGGTTCGAAACACTTTCTCCATGAAAATCAATGCCAACACCAATACTGCTACCACAAACGATGGGGCTATGATCCGGGCTAAAACTCTCTTGGTTACGGTTCTTTGATATGGACATGTGGCGTACGGTCCCCCTGAAACAAAACAATTGGTGACGGTAATGTCGTTTATATCTATCCACACCGGAAACGATACTTTTGAGGTTTTAATTTCATGCATCAAGGAAGCCATCTCTACACTCAGTCTTGGAACCCCAAACTTATACCCATTGGGGCAGCTGGCGGTTTTATAAGCATCGAAATATTGTTTCGGCTCTTCCATAATCATCCAATCGAACGGTTCGTTACTTTTTTGACACACGTATGGATGGTCATCGTAACAGTTACCCACCAGCCATCCTTTTGATTCCACGTAAACACATTTATATGCATTCTGTGAACCTTCTCTACTGTTACCAGAAGTAGTGTAATTCTCTTGTCGTTCACCGTTTATACTGAATGGTTGGTGAGACCAAGACCAGAAAGAGTAGGGTGTAAAATGATCAATTATATCTCCAAGAGACTTGGTTGAGCTTCCATTGACATTGTACTTTGTCGAGTTCAAAATAGGTGTGTATCCACACTTGATCATGGCTGGGAAAAGTGTTTGATCGAATCTCGTGTCCAGCGAGTCGAATATATATCTGTAATGAGAGTCGAGGGCAAGACTTTCGTAGTTTATATCGGAATCGGTGGAGTTTTCACTCAAGTAGGCTTGCCTGCAATCCTCGACGAGAGAGGTATCGTCCAACGAGTGAATAGAAATATTTGCTTTTGTCTCATTGGCAAATATGGTCCCTTTATCGGCAGAAGTCACGTCGTACGTCAGTGAACCAGTCACTTCGTCGTAAATGATAGTTGTCGTTACCCGCTTGACCATGGAGAATATGAACAGATTCAAATCGGGATACGTTTGTTCCGAATGATTGTAGAAATTGCTCCCTCCTGAAGCATCAGCACTCTGAGACGATCTGAAGGACGAGAGATCATCTGGGGTGAACAAATACGATCCAAGTGACGAAACGGTGTCCCGCAAACTGGAGTTACCATAAATTTTATAGCGGTTATTGTCTGGACCATAAATACTGCTGTACTTGACCGAAGAGTTGGACGGTAATGGGGGAATGTCTAAATTCTTCAACCGATACAACACTTGCATGTAATTTGCGTCCATATTGGAATTGGTTTCTCCGATATATTCCAGAAGCTGCTGGATGATTCTATCGATGGTGAAGTTAGGTTGGCAATGGTACTCTTCGCTCTTACCCAGCACTGTTTGGGTTTGAGAAGGGCTTGATGTGGTGGTATTTGAAGGGTATGGGGCGGGACATAGCTGCCATACCGAGGTGAAATTGTTGTAGTACAAATCAACCACGATAGTCTTAACACCGGCATTGAATAAGGCCGATATGTATGGGATTGAGTCAGATGTATAGCCCTGAGACTCAAATATTAGGGAGCTGAGGCTGACCCCAAACGCAGTATCTTGGTCTATGGGTATAGGGTAAGACATATCTCTTTGGGTTCTGGCTGCTACCTGGGAATCAAACGAGAGTATCGGCCAGTTCCCAAGACCTAGCACTCTCTGTAAGAAAAGGAATATGAAAAAGAGCCAGTACATTTCACTTCATCACCTGTGTTTAGATTGAAAAATTACTCTGATGCGACTATCAACACGAATCAGTTGATGAAGGAAGTAGACACAAAGCTCGATGCATTGTTGAAAGGATTGAATTCCAAGCAGTTGGAGGCGGTGACTGCTCCTTACGATACAAGGCTCCAGGTCATAGCAGGGCCCGGGACTGGTAAGACTACTGTGCTTATTTCACGCGTAGCGTATTTGATTCTAGCTGCAAATATTGCCCCAGAGAACTTGATTGTGACCACATTTACCAAAAAGGCTGCTAGAGAGATGGTCGAGAGGTTGGAGCCAATAATGGAGGGTACTGGTGTGGACTTGACCAAGCTTTTGATTGGAACATTCCATAGTATTTGTTATCGAATTATCAGAAGGTATGGTGGTAAATTGGGCTTGAACAACTTCACCATCGCTGACGAACGTGACAGTGGTCAAATCCTCAAGGAAATAGTGAAGGACTTGTCTGTGGAAGACGCTAAGTTCCTAGACAGCTTGCCGGATGAAGAAACTCAGGAGTTCAAAGACTCCAGGAGAGGTGAGGGTAATGAAGTTTTCAATGCCACATTATTCAAAAAGCGTATCTCCAAGTTAAAGTCGGGTGGTATCTCTGTTGTCCAGTACGAGAAGACTACGGATAAAAATAGAGCCCTCTTTTTCATCTATCAGAAGTACCAGAACAAGCTTCAACGAGAATTCTTACTCGATTTTGACGATTGTTTATTACAATGCTGGTCCCTCGTGACCAAGTTCCCGGTCTTGAACTTTGTGAAACATGTTCTTGTTGATGAGTTCCAGGATACCAACGAACTTCAGTTGCAATTGATGTACGAGTTTTGTCGGGGTCACCCCAGTGAATCCAAATTTCAGCATAATGTTACTATAGTAGGGGACCCAGATCAGAGTATCTATGCGTTTCGTGAAGCCCAGGTTATTAACTTCGTAAAAATGGAAGAGTATTTCAAGAAACGCCAGCTACCATGTAGCAAGATCACTTTGGATGAAAACTACAGATCCACTACTGATATATTAAGTCTTTCGGAGTCCATTATGAAGCAGCAAAAAGAACGGACAGCTAAGAACCTAAAGTCTCAGTACAATGTGAGTTTCAAACCAGTGCACAAGACTCTTGGAACTCAAGAGCTAGAGGCAAAATGGATTGTTTATAACATTATTTACTTGAATAACTTACCTGACTCGTTGTTCGACTACCTGGGTATGGCTATACTAGTAAGGTCTGCTTTCCAAACAAGGATAATAGAGAAAGAGTTATTGTTGCAAAAGATACCTTATAAAATGGTCAGAGGTCGGGCTTTCTGGGAGCGGAAAGAGGTGCTTGCTATCTTGGACCATTTACGAATACTAGCTAACCCGTTAAATAGAATGTCTTTCCTAAGAACATTATCATTTCCCAAGAAGGGAGTGGGTGAAAAAACTTTGGAGAAAATAAGCTCTTACTTGGACTCTTGTGACTATAAAGAAGGAAACGTAATTCACCATGTTTCCCGAATGTTAGAGTCTACGAGCATAGTGACGGGGAAAGCAAAGTCAACCATGATACGACACTTGAACATTATTACTAGTTTCATCAATGAAATAGAGTCGGTTTGTAGTGAGACAGCTGAAGATTTCTTCGAGAGAGTTTATCAAGAGTTCGGCTTACTAGACGAGTTCAAAGAGGATGAGTCCGCCGAAGGGAATGTGAGAGAGGTTCAACGGCAATTGGTTGAGTTTGAGCCCCAAGAAGAAGAGATCTCTCTCTACATAGGGGGTGAAGAAAACGAGTTAGCGGTTGACGAGAGGAGTTTTGTCAGTAAATTTATAACGTCCATCGGCTTATATGAAGTCGATGAAGAGAAAGAAGGAAAAGCAGGTGGAGATCAACCTAAAGTGTCTTTATCGACCATTCACGGATCCAAAGGTCTTGAGTGGCCAGTTGTTTTCATTCCTGGATTGACTGATGGATTACTACCGTCCCGGTTCTCGATGGAGACGCCAGACCCCACAGACAACAAAGCTGACACGAAGCAATCTGAAGCTATAAATGAGGAAAGGAGGTGCTGTTACGTTGCCACCACCAGAGCCAAATACTTACTCTTTCTTTCGTCAGTGTATGATCCGAACCTGAACTCTAGAAGCATGTTCATGGGAAACGGCGTATCAATGTTTGTGAAGAATTTGACTGGAAGCTTTGACCAGCTGCAAAAATGCTTCAACAACTCTAGTACGCTTGAACAACTATATCATGTCCGCAAGATGGAAGCTACGCCAGGCTCCACATTTGATATCGAGACTTATGCCCGAAAGTACCGGAACTGTTTTGACCTCTTCACCATGAATGGCGATAAGTTATTTGATCCTTTAGATTTTGAAAATCTTCATGAATTAGAGGTCCACAACACAAAACAGTTTCACCAACCTTTCACCACTGCACCATTGACAAACATCGTAAGTGCTAGGAATTTGGTTGGACAGAGAAGCAATGAAGACGTACTATCTGCAAGAAAGAGAATGGCTAGTAGACAACGGAACTTGGGGCTCCTGAAGGATAGGATTGGACTCAAACACCACAAACCCTCAGAACCCCCCATGAGAGGGGGCACCCACAATACCTCCTCTTCTGCCCTGAGGGCACCCGTATACAAATATGAATCGCCCAGAGGAAACCCTGCGCCAAAGGGTAATAAGGCGCCTGCTTATATACCCGATAGAGGAAGTAGAAAATAGATCTTGGACAAGAAACATTCGGGGGTCATACTCATTACAGTTAGGGCATAGAGGCGTATACACCCTACTTAAAGTTCAATAAAACATCTGCTTTTTTTACTAGGTGCAGTTCGGCATATTATCCACTTGTCCCGGATAAGAGCTGGGGTATTTCTAATCGGACCGTTTTACACGAGGCATTGGAGTCGTGTTTTGAAACTTTTCAATGGAAGGCTACAACTTCTTTCACTCCACTTACTTAAATGCTAATTGAGCTAGATGACTTCGAATCAGAAACCTTTCATCAGCAATTTATTGAAGAGATTCAAATCTCCTACAGACGAATTTAAGTCCCCTATAAGTCAAAGACTCATGCTACAGGAGAAGATGTTCAAGAAGAATAACGAACCGGTGGACGAGACCAAAGATAAGAATAAAAAGTGACAATTCACTTACGGTATCCAAATGTGCCATCATTTTCACAGCATTCAAATAAAACACCAGACATAGCACCGAAGACATCGCATCCAAACAGCACAGCACAGCATACCACATACAACCAACAATACGCCATGCATAGTACACAACATCCATTTATTCATAGTTTGACACTACATACCCTATTCCCATTATAAATTATATATTGTTTACTCTATGCTATCGTAGTTATTTACTTGGTAATTTGGAAAGACCAAGGCAAACTCAAGTGGGTATTTTTATCATCATCGACAAACTTGGTGATGGCTGAATAACTACCCCTAGCCAACATACCAGAAGGAGCTTCCACTTCATCAAATGATCTTTCGTAGTATGGTTTATCAGTGGTATTAGGAGCATAAGAGCCTAAAGGTTCTTCCAATTTGTCCACTCTTATACCAGCTTTCTTGATCGAGTGCAAGTACTTCAATCCAGTAATGATTTCGTGTTGCACTCTGAACTTAACACTTAATTGGTAAACAGACTTTTCCTTAATGTTAAACTTGACATCTTTCTTCAAGGTGTTACCATCGCTATCTTCCAAGTTGATCACCACCGGTTCTAAGTCTTGGTCTGGGAAAGTCAAGGCCATCTCAACAATAACGACTTTTCTTTGATCACCAGCTTTGACGGGGTAAGCATTTGAATCAGCGCCCAACCCTAAGGAAGCTTTCCATTTGGCCAAACTTTCATCTTCAGCGTCTAATTTTGTGTACTCTTCGATGGTTTTCTTTTCTCCGATAACGTATCCTTCAACGGATTCAGGGACTAAATCGTCTTCTTGACCTTTGGCGTTAGACATGTTTAGATTCTTAATTGTAACTCACAGATCAGACGGGGGAAAAAATGTTCAGATTCGAAACGAGACTCGTCAACCGAGAATGTCGCTGGAATTTATTGGCACGACACCTGTTGTTAATCCAATTCAACGTGGAATGTTGCACCGTTCTTTAGTGATGGTAAATGAACTGGTAGTTTCGCCCTGCCGAACTACAAGAGTACTGTCGAGATCCATGGGGACTACTTGGGTCTATTGCAGTGGGTATATGCTTGCCTGCTTCGATATGGGTGTGTTCCAGGCTCATGCAGCACCGCAACGAGTAAGGTGTGGTTTGAAGCGGTGCACGAGCTAGTACGCTTGTTACGGTTATTGTTAGCCTATCCACGTTTGCTTCAAGCTCTCGGCTCTTGGTTGTCGACTAAAAGGACTTCTTTAACGGTATTGGTTCAGTTATATTTTTGCAGCAACTCGTATGCAGGAACACGTCGTAAATCTGATAAAGTATTGCAAGCCCTACGAGATTCGGTCTTATCTTAATAAGTGCTTGTTACGTACCCGTGAGTCTCCAGGGATAATTCTGTAGTTACTATTATACATTGTCCTATATATTGCCTATGTACCTCTTCCTTGTGCTACACTGAGCTTTTAGCAGCTTTGTCACCATCAGTCAGTCGGTTATGGTTCGAAGCAGCGTTGGTCTTGGAGTGATGGTGTTTATTGTGCTGCTGCAGGTGCATGTGTTTCTTCTTTCGTTGGTTATCACCCGGTAGTATGATATAGGGATTATTTATCAACCTCCTCTCGGTTTCTTTATCATAAGAATGATACTTTCTATTGTAGGCTGGAACTGCGTATCCAGGATTGAACTGAGCGGGATTATATGGCATGTACATGTTTGGCATATAATTAGGTGGGTTATGTGGTTGGGACCCCATGTGATTACGCTGGGGATAAGGGACAGATGTACCGGGCTGTACGTTGGACGGCACCATCGGTACACCAGAAATGTAAGGAGGATTCATCGGTTGCATTATAGACATTGGCGGCACCCCGTTCATGGTGCCATAGTAATGGCCTCGATACCCCAACCCGTCGTTTCGCACGGGCCTATTCGAGAGGTGATCATAGTGGTTGTGGTGAGTTTGCTGTGAAACGTCTTGTTCGTTTTCATTGTCATCATCACCATCATCGTCTTCCTCACCTTCATCATCATCATCGCCTTCATCGTCTTCTTCCTCATCGTCCTCTTGGTCGTCCTCGTTATCCTTATCAAATATCTCTTGTCTCATTTTTAAATAGAGAGCCTCCTTGTTAACCCTATCGTCCTGGATATTGTTCAATGAGGTATCGGAATTGCTAGTGACTGCAGTGTCGGTATCATTCAAAGCCTCTTTGCTACTACTAGCGCTTCCCTTGAAGCTCAATTCGGAACTATTGTCATGCTTGGTCAACACTTTGGGCCGCACAATAGGCGCTCCATTATCTATTGAAACACTCTTAACTCCTACTGCAACTTCGTCAACTATCAGCGGTTCGTGTGGCCTGACGTTTCCCGTGTTATCATTTTGTGGGTTGGTGTCTGGAGGTTTCACTGCGTACAATTCATTAACATAAGTGGATAGCTTAAATTTAGCCCCAGTTTTCAACTGATCGGAGACTTGGACGTAGTCAAGATGGTCTATAGGGCTCACAATGATATCACAAGTGTTAGTGTTCCAATGTTGTAGGTGGTGATACTTGCATAAATGGTGTGCCAATAATCGCAAATATGAGTTGGTTAATAAATGGCTGTCTATGGAGTAGCGGAATGATTTATGGCCATTACCCGAAGATTTTGCAATCTGACCGATAAAGTTGGTTAGATTGTACTCCAACCGCAAAAGAAAGCTTCTCTCCTTGGGCTTATCGACGGCGGATTTCAAACTGACAGGTATATCGTCCATGGTGATATCATTGATAAAAAAACCAGTTCTCGGTTTTCAGTTCCTGTGAGAATTTTCACTTATTGCCATTGTGATCATGAGTGCTGACGACGTATGTACCACCACGGGTCTAGATAACAGCTTTATGACTAGAATACTAACTTCTGTAGATACGTGCCAAACGATTGGCTAGATTAGCAGCCCTTCAGTCATCGGATCTGGGGGCAAATTCAGGACTGGCCCAGTCTCAGTCCCTGAATCAAGGCTCCACTTCTCAACCAGAATCCCCACAACCCCAACCTCAAAAGCAGAGCCCACCTCCTCAGCCGATTAAAAAGGCAGCACCTTCACCTTCACCTGCTCAACAATCCCCTTCGATCTCCCAGGAACCCAAGAAACAAAAACCGTCGCTCTCCCCAGAGGAAGAGTTACGTAAATGGTTTGCTCTTCAATTGTCCCAGATTTTCAAAGTAAGTCTCGACAAGCCGCAAGAAGGGACTGTGTTTGTTGAATCCTTATCGGAAGAATTGAAGGATTCCAACCGATCTTTAAATGAAAGTGATTTGGAATCTGTGTTCATGGAGGTATTATGTGAGAAAGGGGTCCCACTTCCATTCAGAACTTCTATCGAATATTTATTCAATGTTTATAGTGAAGCTGATCGGTTAAAGACCCGGTTAAATAAGAAAGATGTTAACTACGAGCATAAGTTGAAACTATTGAATTCAATGATTGGGTTTTCAGCCAATTATGGGCACATTTGTTTTGAGGTGAGTGACATGTTCTTGAACAACGACTTGGAAACTTTGGTCAAAGTATTCATCAGGTCCTCCAATGAGATGTCCGGATTTTTGACCGATATCGTCTCTAAGAGTATAGAGCAAGATGGTTTATTGGATTTGCTTAACTTCTTATTGCCAGCTATCAGTGCCATGTTGCGTGGAGTCAATTTGAACGACCCCAGCTACAACAAATTCCTTTCATTGTTTAAGTTACTTGTCGATATGAAGCCAGTGGCAGCTGTGTTCTCTCAGGTTCAAGGTTTCCATCCTGTTAACAAAGAAGAAGGACTTGATTTCGAACATAGAACATTGTTGGGCCCCTTGTTGAGATTATCGCCTTTGACGGGTGAAGTTAGCAGCAGCTATTTCGGCGAAAACTTCGACTTTGAAAACTACTCTTCTTTAAACTCAACTTACACCTCGATCGAGGTGGAATACAAATTGGTGTTGGATCAGTTATTTGAAATTGTTAACAAATTGATAAGAGGTTCTCCTGAAACCAGAAACGAAGTCACCAAATGGTTTGCTCAGTTTGTAAATGTGAGTCACTTAAGAACAGGTACATATAGTGACCCGGCCAAATTAGCTGGCGATGGTATAATGTTCAATATTTCGATGATTCTTGTCAGATTGAGTGCACCATTTTTAGAGTACCCAACTTACAGTAAATTAGACAAAATCGATATCGGTTATATCGGAAAGGCCAAATGCTTGATTGATTTGGAAAACGAATCAAGGGTGAACGCCAGTGTCAAAGAGAGTAAAGAATTCTTTCAAGGTGACGATGGGGATGCCAACTTCATCTCGGACTGTTTCTTCCTTACTTTAGCATATTTGCACTATGGTATCGGGGGTATTTCAGTGAAGTATGGTACTTTGAAGAAGCAAATTAAGCATTTTACCGAACGTATTGAAGCCATTGGAAGAAATGACGTTCCTGGGTCCAACCCGATGCAGACTTTGATGATGAAACAACAATTGTCCAAGTTGAACAAACAATTGGCCTTGATGAAGTCCAGAAAAAACGTAACTAAGGCTGTCTTCAACAGCAGAGACTTACAATTGGAAATCTTCGATTTTATTGTTGGTTCAACGGTGGCCTTGACCAGAATCATTGATCCTGCCCATCAACACCCAAAGACCAAATTACAAATTCCAATCCTCAAAATCGGTAGAGTCAGTGAACTCGATGACCAAGAGTTCTTGAAGTCTAAGTGTCCTGAGCCATGGAAGTACTACCCTGAAATCTTCATTGAAGGGATCGTGAGCTATCTCAGGTTTTCTGCCGACTTCAGAGGGTGCCCCTTTATCCAGAATGCTGACAAACTTCAAGTATTTATTGAATTTTGCATGGTTTTGATCAGATGCCCCGAGATATTGGGTAACCCCCATTTGAAAGCTACTGTGATTGAGATACTTTACATTGGATCATTACCTATTGCCAATGGTCATCCAGGGTTCCTCGCTGAAATCTTCAGCACTAATGAAATGGTAAAAGAAAACATTTTTTACTCCTTGTTGGATTTATATGTAACACTCGAGAAGACCGGAGCTTCATCACAGTTCTACGATAAGTTCAACAACAGATATTACATTTCTGTCGTTATTGAAGAATTGTGGAAAACTGAACATTACAGAGATCAGTTGGCCAAATATTCTACCGATAATGTCGATTTCTTTGTTAGATTTATCGCCAGAATGTTGAATGATACCACTTATTTGTTGGATGAAACATTCAACGAATTGAATTCCATCCATAACTACCAGCAGGAACTCAAAAAGAGACAAAACGGTCAACCGGCCAATGAGGAAGAGTTTGGGAATGATGACGAACTTGCAAAGAACTTAGAGGCCAGTGAAAGACATGCAAAGAGTTACATGGGCTTGAGTAACAAGACTATGGAATTGTTCAAATTGTTCACCAAGGAAGTTCCAAAAGGGTTCATCTTACCTGAATTGGTAGACAGATTGGCTGGTATGTTGGATTACAATTTACAATCTATGGTTGGACCTAAAGCCTCTAATTTGAAAGTTGAAGACCCTACGAAATACGATTTTAGTCCAAAGGAAACCTTGAAATCACTTTGTCAAGTTTACTTCCATTTATCTGAAGAGTTTGAGTTTGTAAAAGCGGTCGCAAGAGATGGAAGGTCTTTCAAAATTGAATGGTTCCATAAAGCAGAGAAAATTTTGGCGGGCAAGACTTTGACTGATCCTAGAGTGATAAAAGCATTGGTGGAGTTTGGAGAAAAGGCGGAAAAATTCAGGTTAGAAGAGGAAAATGAAGAGCTAGAATTGGGAGATATTCCTGATGAATTCTTAGATCCGTTAATGTTTACATTAATGGAAGACCCTGTATTATTACCTAGCAGTAGGGTCAGTATCGATAGATCCACCATCAAAGCCCATTTATTGAGTGATGCCACGGATCCATTCAATAGAGTTCCTTTAAAATTGGAAGATGTTATTGAAGACACTGAACTTAAGAGTAAAATAGAGGCATTCAAACATAAAAAACGTGATGAAAATAGTCATATGGATATAGATAGTTAGCCCCAAAATATATTCTACAAATGACAGATTAAACCCTAAAAGATTAAAATATATTCTTATAGTTTATGATAATTGAATTTCATTATATACTAAATTATTTTTACATGATTTAAGCTTTGATAGCAAAAGATCTTTTTGGGAAAGAAATTTGTTGTTTTCTAGCTTTATCAGTAGTTCTAGTAGCTTCGAATTTAGTTAATTTTCTTCTTAAAGCTCTGGTCTTTTTAGCTCTTAAGTCTTTTGGAATGTATTTTTTACCTTGGTAGAAAGCTCTAACATTTTCTCTTTGGTTTAAGTTGATAACAGTTAAAACTCTAGCAATGTCTTTTCTGACAGTGTGGATTCTTGGTAAAGATGGTTTTTGTAATTTTTGAACTTTCAAGTTAGCTAATTCTTGTTTTAATTCAACTAATTGTTGTTCTAATTGATCCTTAGATTTAGTTTTTAATTCGTAAGCTTTTAAACCAGCCTATAAATTTGTTAGTATCAAACTTTGCTTTGATGTTTTTTGGGGTTAATCGTTGTCTTGTCTGTAATTCTTGTCCCTTTGAACTAATCTTTATAAACTGGTGGCCATTTATTTTCGCCTCATGGACATCGACGATTCTTCCGACTCGGTTTATGGATGGATCTTTTTACAGAACTTATGGCTGGTGGCAGGCTGATGATGATACTTCAACTGTAAGGATAAGTTACATTACAATACGTTGCTAACCCTTCTATCTTTTGTTCTATTAAACATACCATTTTCAATAATTTAGTTACTTAGAAAAATCTAAAAAATTTCAATTTACCAAACAGTGTAATATCGAGATGGAAAAAATGCGATGAAAAAATTCGAAATTGGAAAAAAAGTTACACAAAATGAAAGCGAGGTTAAGGGCAGTCATCGCTCAATCACGTGTATAGGGCTCGAAGCCCTAGGTCCCTGAAATTGTCTGGGACTAGAAGCCATGCTTGTACAGAGAGATAGTTTACCGTATAATGATAACCTTTTAGACTCATTTGACCAATTGTGAATGGTAGAGTTTCGGTGTGCTATTATGATGCATTCTTTGAATTTTTGGCGAGGTTGACCCAAAGATCAATGATTGCTGTTATCAGCCTCTCGAGGAAGGTCGATATCCTAATCAGCCACACGAGTCGTAATTCAACGAACAGGAGGTTAATGATATTATATATTTATAATCAGAGTTTATACTAATGAAACCGAAACCACATAAATATACAAATACTTTTATAATCAAATAGCTATCAATAATTAATACTAGATCTTTAAATAGGTGGAAATTCAAATAATCATGAAATTTGATCCATACTTTGAACAAAGTTGGAAGAAATGAAGATAAAATGGAAGAAAACACAAACAAGATGAATCTTTAATAGTATTAGTGGATGTATATTATTAAGAAAGTAATAATACTGATAATAAAAAGCAACTAGGAATAGGAGGTCAAATAACTCCCACTAATAAAGATATCTGTTGTCATTAAACTTAAGAAGAATTTTTTAAGTTAGTAGATAACCATTCTAAACCTTCATATAAACCATCACCAGTGGTAGCACAAGTAGATTGAATGTACCATGGTCTTTGTCTGATAGAATGCAAACCTAATTTTTCGGTTATTTCAGCAGCATTCATGGCATTTGGTAAATCTTGTTTATTAGCAAATACCAATAATAATGCATCTCTTAATTCATCTTCATTTAACATTTGTTGTAATTCTTCTCTAGCTTCAGCAATTCTATCTCTATCGTTAGAATCGATAACGAAAATAATACCTTGAGTATTTTGGAAGTAGTATCTCCATAAAGGTCTGATTTTATCTTGTCCACCAACATCCCATACGGTGAAAGAAATGTTTTTGTATTCAACAGTTTCAACGTTGAAACCAATGGTTGGAATGGTAGTAACAATTTCACCTAATTTTAATTTATATAAAATGGTGGTTTTACCAGCAGCATCTAAACCAACCATTAAGATTCTCATTTCTCTGTTACCGAAGAGGCCATTGAATAATTTGGAAATAGATAAACCCATGATGTTATTTTCCGTTAGTTAATGAAATTTGAAATCACTCAATTATTGATAATAAGATAAAGATGTAAAAATCAAAGAAATCAATCGAATATGAAATTAATTAAAAGTATTCAATAAAGGATGGATTTGAATTTAAAGATTAATCGAATGAGTCGAATGAATTATCAATTGATTATTAAAATTTTAAAAACTATTGAAAAGAGTTTTGTTGTTGATTGATATAAAATTTTCCAAATCGACAAAAAGGGGGGCGGGCGAGGGTTAAAATTTTTTATGATTTCATTTGACAACAGTGACATTTATTTTTGTGTAAGAAATACCGCGTTTTCGGGTAGATAACGGGGGTATTTAGGGCCATTCTTAGATTTTCTCGCGGTAATTTTGGCGGTGTATAGTCTGGGGCTGACTTTTGTAGCACTTACGTGTTAAGATTGGGTTTTTAATCGTAAATTCCTAGTGGTATTCTTGTGTTGCTACGGTTTAGAAAACTATTGAATCTGCTGTCAACTCTACACAAAATGGAATATTTGTTCTCGCTTATGAACCTTATATTAACTCTATCTCCTACCCTACTTACCTACATTAACTTTAGATTTTGCGTAATTTTGCAATGCTCTGATGAAAACTGCGTAGCAAACCTCTTTATTATCAGGCTCCCAATAGATTTCGGTTAATCTGATGTGCCATGGCGGATAATCCTGTAAATCCAAATTAGGATTAAATATAATCAATAAATCCGGTTCTTGACCTACTAATTCGATCAATTCTTCATCGATTAACTCTATATTGATGTCTCTTATACTCAATTCTTTGTTAATGGCCAATTCACTGATGGTTTTGGTCAATTCGATTATGGTCGGTTTCCCATCAATTTCACTCAATAATGAAATTGTAAGATCAACGTTCGAATCAACCTTATTAACCAATTCTTTGTTTAAATGAGGAATTTTGATCCTAACATTGGGGATGAAATCAGTTCCGAAATAACTCTTCAAGTTTTTATTGATGCAACGGTTCAATTCATGATGATAATTCTTGATGATCCCATTATATTCATATATATTTAACTCTTGAATTCCAGCACTCAAACTCCATGCAACCAACTCACTTACGTCGTTCACCAATCCGTCGATTCCTCCGTTCTCGTCATCTTCATCTTTGAAATTCAAAATGCAACTGAGTCTCTTGGGGATTTTGTTTAACTTGTTGACATCATCTCTAATTATACTAGGAGATTTATTAGGATAGTATGCAAGGTTATAGAATTTCAACAGAACCCGTCTATAAATGTATAGGATATTTCTGTAGATCGAAATAATGAAAAAGATCATTAATAAAATGCAATGGTTAAAGTAAGTGAATAATCTTTGTATCGTGCTACTCGATGATTTGTCCGCTGGGGATACATGAAAAAACCGTCTGCCCTCATTGAAGAGATAGGTCGATAACACGAAACCACCAACCGCTCCTTGGCTACTTGGTGGCTGGCTTCTAGTGGCGGGATCTTGCGCATCGCTAGACACTTCGATCTGACTATTCCTGGGGTGACGACTTCTCAATTGATTCGAAGATGATGTGTCACTTTTGATCGTATTGCTGCCACTGGTGTTCTTAAAATGCTCCAAATCAGCACCATTGTCTAATGGTTCAATTTTGGAACCCAATTCGGTCCCGTTTTGGGGAATGTGCTCGCCATTGGTCTCTAGAGTTGACATCCTTTGTTGTACAAGAGCCGCTAACACGAAAACTGAAGAGCATCTTTTTCTTGCGCATAGTTGTGCAAGTGTAATCGTAGATACAAGGCGGTAGGTACACGCCAACACATGTCCTCTAGATATTGTATTACATGTGCTGTAAGGCAGCAATAAAAAGACCAGTTGGTTTCATGCCAGTCATTAACGTTGAAATGTGGGCTAAATAGTGTAATTCCCCCATAGACCACCTAATTTTTGACAGCACTCTTAACCCCGATAGACCCCACTCGTCCCCCCATCACAAGTGAGAAAAAATCTCAGCGAAAAATACACTGATATCACACTGATAAAGTAGCGAGCTAATAAAAGAGAAGGACACGGGAGGGTAGTTAGTGAAGATGGGCTTCAACATACTATCGTCGGTGACCAGGTTACTTTACAATAATAACATAGAGGAAGAATTTGAGAATATTCGTCGGAAATCCTCGTCTAGATCGGCTTTTATCGTAGGGTTGGTGGCAGCTATGGGAGGGTTTTTGTACGGCTATGATACCGGGCTAATCAACGATATTCTCGAGATGGAATACGTTAGAACCAATTTCCCACGGAACGCCACCGAGTTCAACGTCCATGAGCGGGCCATCATAACCGCCATCTTATCATTAGGTACATTTTGTGGCTCTATCACTGCCCCACTTATATCCGATAATTATGGGAGGCGATTTAGTATTATTTTATGCGCTGGAGTTATTTTCACCATTGGTACCATCTTACAGATAGCTGCTGGACATATCCCTTTGCTTTGCGTGGGGAGATACGTATCAGGAGTGGCGGTGGGTAATTTATCGGCCATAGTTCCGTTGTATCAAGCAGAGGCATCGCCCAAATGGGTTAGAGGTTCGGTGGTCTATCTATACCAATGGGCTATAACTTGGGGGTTACTTATTGCCAGTGCGGTGTGTCAAGGTACGAGAAGAATGGAGAATAGCGGCTCCTATAGAATACCTATTGGACTACAATTTATTTTCACCATTATATTGTGCGGAGGTATGATATTTCTACCCGAAAGTCCTCGGTATTACGTGCAAAAGAACCAGCTTGAAAAAGCGCTAAACTCCATCTCTAAGTTACGTAAAATTGAACCAACTGATCCCGATTTAATCGAGGAATTGGTGGAAATTAAGGCCAGTTATGATTACGAAATGTCTTTCGGTAGAACTAGATGGCTTGACTGCTTCAAGAATGGAGGGGGTAGACATAAACAAGTGTTGCGGATGATGACCGGTATGGGGGTGCATATGTTTCAGCAAGCCAGTGGGATCAATTTTATCTTTTACTACGGAGTGAACTTTTTTTCTAGCACCGAGGTGAAAAATTACTATTTGATGAGTTTTATTACTTATGTGGTGAACACAGCCTTTACAGTTCCGGGAATAGTCTTGATTGAAGTCATTGGTAGAAGGAGACTTCTTCTTATCGGTGGGGTGGGGATGGCAACCTCCAATATAATCATTGGAATCATTGGTGTCTCAATCGGTAACACCGAAATAAACTCGGCCATTTCCATCAGTTTCAGTTGTTTATTCATAGCATTTTTTGCTGCTAGTTGGGGTGGTTGTGTATGGGCTTTGACCTCTGATCTATATGGTATTTCCATCCGGCAAAAAGCTATATCCATCACAGCCTCAACCAATTGGATAGTGAACTTTGTATGTGCATTTGTCACTCCTTACTTGATTGATACCGGTGCTCATACGGCTGCCTTGGGTAATCGCATCTTCTTTATCTGGGGTGGTATTAACGCCATAGGTACCGTATTCGTATATTTGATCGTGTACGAAACCAAAGGATTAAAGTTGGAGGAAGTAGACTACATGTACAAGGTTTGTAAGAACCCGGCTGAATCGACCAAATTCGAGTCGACCAAAATCGAGTATGATAACTTTACGCCTTATAAATTTAGCAATAACAATAGTGTTGATCCAAGCAGTTTCGGCCTACCAAATTACGGTAATGACGACGACAGCGACCACAGTTCAAGTGACTACAACGCTAGTGACAGAGGTGCCAATGCATGCTATAACGATACTGGAATGGATAATCAGTCCACCACCGAAAAATCAGATAATTTGATTCAGCTCAAGAGTTCAAGTCAGTCCCCCACCAATACGGACGAGTCACATTTAAAGAACGAAACACAGTCTGGATCGAGAGTTTCAGATCCGCAGAACGTTAACTCAGGATTAGCTGGTACTAATACAGATGGATTAACGATTATTCCATACATGAACCACGATTTAGCGTTATCCATATCAAGTAGTATGAGCGAGGGCGTGGCCAAGAGTGATTACGAAAAATATTTGGACACTTTCAAATCAGACACATCAAAATACGAATCATCGCAGACATCTGCGTCGATATTCAATTACTCGAAGGATTTCCCTAAGGACTACAAAAATATGGTAATAGCAGCGCCGTTTTTCGATTCACCGCCCAGTGATAGTAGCAGTGAAAGTAGCGGCGGTAGTGGGGAAGGACCCAGTTCCAGCCCCCAAAATAATGACAATAATGACAATAATGATAACGAATAATAGATAACGGGAGTCCCAACCAAGACCAAATGAAATGGGATCAGAGTTCCCGGGGTATTTAAAAGACGGTTAAATAAGTTTTGTAGAGTTAATTTTATGTAAATGAGACACTGCAAATTATAGGGTTCGAATGTAGCAACTTTAAGGCACATAACCATTTACTTCACCGGAACAGGACCAATGCGGTTTTTCGGTTTTACTGCAGGTAAGTGCGGTCCCCATCATCGGATAATTGGTGAGCACCTGGGTAATTGAATAATTATAATGGCAAACACATCGAAATACTTAGTACATGACAATATTAAGCTGGGAAATTTCCAATTAGCAGAGCAATTGATTGACGAAAACCCGTCAGTGAATTTAGTGGCTGATGAGGATGGAAGGTACCCTATTCACTGGGCTTGCTCCATGAACAATCTTGCCCTAGTGAGAAAAATCACGGCTAAGTCCAAGTTGGATATCGATGAGTTGGTGGATAATAGCGGATGGACTGCCATTCATATCACCAGTAGTATCGGTAATGAGGATATATTAGACACATTGATGGCATGTGATCCTACCCCGGACATTGATTTAAAGACCAACCAGGGAACCACAGCTTTGCACTTGGCCATCAGCAAGAAAAACTTGGGGATCATCAAAAAACTCATCATTGAGTATAAAGCCAAAATTAATATCAAAGACAAGAATGGGTACACACCTTTGATAAGAGCCAGTTCAATTGGATTGTTGTCAATAGTTAAATTATTGAACGAATATAAGGTAAATTTGAATAGTACCGATAGTTACGGTTGGAGTGCATTGCATCATGCAGTAGCCGAGGGTCACGGAGATATAGGAAAGATATTGATTGAGATGGGGGCCGACGATCAATTAAAGACTAGAGATAATGAGACACCATCAGATGTTAGTGTAGACGCAAAGATTCGGGCTTATGTGTTTGGTAAATAAAGGGTATATAAGAAAATAAAATAAAAAAAAAAGATTCAATTTAATGTACATAGGGTAGTACGGCTGCAATTGGGTTAATGTCTGAAAAATGGGCCCGGAAATGTTTAAAAATAAATTATGTAGGTAGCAATTAAAGTCAAAGCTAAACTCCTTCCCCTACAAATTATAGGACAGAAGCATGACAGGGTCGAGGAAATATCACACATTTTTATGAAAACCGTAAATTCCGACCCGATCGTACACCTTTAGCTCCGAAATCGTCATTTAATGTAAGAAATTATAACGAGCAATTCAAATCTTAATTAACCATTACCAAGGGATGAAGTAAAACTTAACTAGAGTAATGGTATTAAAATTGTTATATATGACCTAATTACTTTACCATGTATAGACTGGAATTTGACAACTGAAAAACACTCAATTGAGTAAAGTCTCGACTAATATGCATTTCATAACTTCTCCTAAAGAAGCCATTTGTTTATTTGACTAGCATTCAACCTGTATGAATACCCGGCTTCCGTCTTAAATTGTGTATATCGTGACCTAATTAGGTGAAGAACGTCCAATCGATGGTGGTCTATATACACACCGAATCCTCAGTTTCCGGTATATTGTGTAAGAATGCTTGCCAAATTTGTCTGACTAAATAATATTAATCTTACTTTATGTACAGGGTCATTATTATCTTTTCTATTACCCTTTTCTTTATTTCTTTTATTATCCGTCAGGGCAATTATAAAAAAAAAGTTGAAATTCTAAAGTTATAAAAACATTCCTTATTCTCCGTCTATAAATATTTAAGAATTTTTTGATATCTTCCATTTTATTCTTTATCAATTATTATCAATAAATTAATAGACCAGAAATGTTAGCAATTGGTGACGTTATATTAAGAGGTGCCAACTTCGTATTCTTAGTAATTGCTTTAGGTTTAACCGGTTCCTTAGCAGCTACCTACCCAGACCACACTAACCCTCAAGTCAATTTCGGGGTTTTCGCCGCTGCTTTTGCCCTTTTGACTTCAGCCTTCTACGGTGTCTTAGCATACTTCATTGCTGCATTCGCTTGGCCATTCGTCTTAGCCACCTTTGACTTCTTGAACCTTGTGTTCACTTTTGCTGCTGCTACTGCCATTGCTGCTGCTATTAGAGTACACTCTTGTTCCAATGAAAGTTACTTAAAACACAACACCATTGCTCAAGGTTCTTCCGGCAGATGTAGAAAAGCTCAAGCTTCTGTTGCTTTCTTATACTTTTCCTTCTTCATCTTTTTAGCATCTTCAGTCTTTTCAATTATTTCTGTTGCTAAAGGTGGTTTATTTGGTACCACCAAATCTGCTCCAAGAGTTGGTGTTCCAACCATGTCTCAAGCTTAATTGCATTAAGAGACTCGAGAGTAATTGTAAGAAATCAAAGAGTTATTGCATATTCAAGTTTGACTCTGTTAATTGAGCCCTTGAAGCTTTTCTTAGGTAAAAGCGGGTGAATTATACCAATTTATTTTTGTGTTTAGTGTATTATTTCTACGTTTTTTGTTTTAATTAAAAGTAATTTTTATATGAAAACAATATATAATGTCCAAAGTTACCTATATGATTTCAATTGAACTAATTGATACTATTGTTATCGCTCAATTGCAATCGAACCATTTCTCAAGTCGCTCTAAAAAATTATATGCTAACAATTGTTGCTGTGCGTATAATTGGCAAGTACTATGTAATTAACTAGAAACCTCTACTTATTATTATTATTGTTTCTTCTCTTCTCTTTCTCATAATCGTTTCTTTCTTTACCTTCCACGGTGGAAATCAGGTTGACAATATTAGCCATCTTACTATGATATTCATCGTACATCTTAATTTTGTCTGCCAATTTTTCACCTGTTTCAAATGCATTTTGTTTTCTGATATCTTTCAAAGTCTCCTTCTTCTCTTTCTTGAGTTGTCTCTTCATCTTGTTGATCTCTTGACTGTTCAAATCCAAATCATAGTTCTTAGTAGGATTGAAGTTATCTTCGAACTTAGGTTGCAAGGTCTTGATAGCCAATCTCTTGTGACTTTGTAAGGTCAATGGAACCAATTTCATATTACTATCCAACTTGGTCAATTTGTTGATGACGTTGGCCAATACCTTGGTATCACCAATGTTTTTAGCTTGATATTGCTCCAATATTGGGGCTAATTGTTGGATGGTTACTTTGAAAATAGAGAAGTCTTTGTAGGTGTCAATGATCTTGTTGATGATGTGGTAGATTTTGTTCACATATTTGACCTTGATGACTGAGTCGTTGGTTCCAAATAATTCTCTAATAGATATTATACTATCGGTATCAGTGGTATTGCTCTCCACTTCATTAATCAACTTTGATAATACCTTCAACAAACAATTGTTGATTTCTGGTTCGTATCTCTTACTCATTCTTTGATATTGAAGTATGGTATCAACGATGAAAATACATTGGCCCATGAGAGAAACATCCAAGCTTCCCTGGTCGTTCAAGTCTTGGTTGATGAATGTAGTCAATATATCGTTCATTAGAATTAAGTTTGGAATGATCACCAAATGGTATTTATCGGAGCTGGAGAAAATCAACCCACATAAGTTGAAGTAGATCAAGTCAGATTGGTTGATTTGCTTCTTAGTGATTCTGTCTTGTATTTGAACCATTTCTTCTCTGATTGAGGAGACCAATTCCTCATTGTATGATTCGCTCAACTTTTTTAATACCTTTATAATCTCGTCATCAGGATAAGAGATGGTGTATTGGAAAAGCAACGAAACGAACTTGTTCATTCGCTCTTTATTACCTTGTCTCAAATGTGGTTTATAAGTCTTGATGATCTTGTTGACATATTCGATTTTGTTGTCCTCTTTAGTGATCGAGTCCGTGAAGTCTTGCAAGGTCAAAGGAAATTCGACCTCTTCGGCCTCAGATTGTTCTTCTTCGTCCTCTTCAGCTTTCTCTTCTTCGCTGTCATTTTCCCAAAATTCATCTAAATCATCACCTTCGGCATCACGTTCCCCTTCCATTCTCTTCATACGATCGTCTTCCAATTTCTTCATTCTTTCATTATACTCTTTTTGAACTTCTTCTTCCGTCTTGGTCTTATCAGCTGGTACAGACCTTTTATCGTAAACTAAACCTCGTACCTGCTCATCATAAGCAATATCTTCTGCAGTCTTCCCACCAAATTGTTGGGGAGCTTGGGGAGCAGCTGAACCCATTTCGGTCCAAATGTCTTGAAACTCATCATCTAAATTTTCAATTTGTGATTGAGTCTTACTATGTAACTTTTGTCTCTCAGCCTTGTAGAATTTAGATTTGGCTATCACTTCCTTCATCACTTCAGCTTTCGTCTTTCTCTTACCAGGGACTTCTTCTGGCACTGGTGACTCGTCCAAGTCCATTTGGTCATCGTCGTCATCAGCCAATACTTTACCACTATGAGTTAATGTGAATTCGGCTTCATCTCCATCGTCTTCTTCCTCATCACTTTCCAAGCTGAACTTGTTCCGCTTACTTTGACTTTCCTTTTCTCTGATGAAACGTTGCAACATCTTTTCTTCCAGACTTAAACCACTATTTTCACCAAATCTTCTATCTATAAGCCTACTGTTCTTACCCTTACGACCCTTGTGGAGATCATAGGCCATCCTTAAATTCTTGTTCATGAAAGAATTCAGCTTGGTGGGATTGCTCTTTTCGTTTTCCCCCAACTTGACAAATTTTCCCTTCTCTATGGTGGTAACATCTCTCTTAACTCTGTTCACACGGGAATCAAATACATTGAATTTATTACGAATGTCGTTGATAATTTCTTGTTTGTCGGATTTTCTGGTGTCATTAGGGGTCTTGTGTTTCTTATTACGGCTCTTGGTGTTGGTCTGACCAATTAAACCCTTGGACTTTAACTCACTCTTTAACTGTTTCAACTGTGATCCGGCCATCTTCTATAGTGAATGGATTTTCTGAGATGTGAGATGAGATAGTTTTTTCACTCGCGATGACTGCAAATAATCCATTACAATAGGCACGATACAGCAGAGGAATTAAGTAGCCTAAATCGTAGAATTACTGCTGCTGATAGTTGAGCAGTCTAACTATACCCACCTTTCATTATCGACTATTTTTCTGTTTTTTTTAAGCTTCCATTTGCTGAAGTATATATGTTCGTCATACACGACCTTGTCTTCTATTAGTAGCCTGATCTTATTGATCTATTATTGCCATCCGTACGATACAAGAGCAATAAATATGTATATGTAGATGATAGTCTCCAGTAACTTATTTGTGAATAATTTTGGGTTATTCGACCGTCTGGTATAATTAGTTGCATCGGTGATTTTCACGATATCTCCAACATTGTTTCACATACACCTAGAGTAATACAAAATTACAGAATTAATGTTAAATAGTTTACCCATGCATCACATTACGGTCGTTAATTCATCTATAAAATCTATCAAGACTTATTTATATCTTGTTTGTAGAATTGATTCAACATTCCCAATACCCCGGACCGGCCCATTTTGTCGTGTGTGATTTCACTATCGTCCATGAAGTCTTTGAACTCAGCATTGATCAAGGAGTTTGATGGATCGATTGTCTTATTCAAAGGCTGCTTCTTTGGTTTACTCTCTTTACGTTTCTCGCTAGATTGGTAGTTTTCAAGGAAGTACATATAGCTTTTAACCATCTTATCATCTTGACGGAAATCATTGTTATCATCACTGTAATCAGAATCATCATCTACCACATCTTTTCTACGAGGTTTTTTACCTTTTGATTTCCTACTGAGCATGTTCTTCTCCTTTTCTTCAAAGTTAAACATTGAAAAGTAGCAAATATACCCTAGTCCATCGATATGGATCGAATAATCCCGGAAGAAATCAATGATATTGCTGCTATAAGTGGAGACTTTGAACCATAATAAAAATGGAGTCAATAAGATACTCAATATCTCATTTAAAATGATCAAAATTCTAAGTTTGAACAATTCACAGTATTCATTTTTTACCTCTTGAGTGTGCAACTTACCTTTCCAATGTTTGGGTAAGTAATGCGTGAACTGAGATACATATTTGATCGAAGCTTCTGGATCGTAGTAATCATTAAGATCGTTCGATGACAGTTTGGAAGGGATGGCACTATTAGAAGAAGAATTGGATGTGATAGCGAATATGGTACCGAAAATGGAAATGTAGAAAAGAACCGATCTATTTTCTGTCAACTCAAAAGACCAGAAATTGTGGTTTTCATCTTCCAACAACAATCCGAAGATCACCAAGATAGCCGTGATGGACCCACTGATGAAGTTGACCAAGTACATAACATTGACCAAAAAAAAGTTGGATGGGAACTGGTTGATGTAATTGTTAGACGGAGTGTACGATAACTTCAATCTTTTATTGAAAAAATGGGGCAACTCGTTGAACTCACGCAACTGCCACTCAGCAAATGGAGTGAATTGCCTCAAGTTGATGATAGAGGAAGGATTCAAGCGATACTCATTGAAATACTTGAAGAAGTATAACAATACAAAGTAGGTGACCAAGAAAGGGGACAAGATCAAGTTTATGATAGCGGCCATCTTGAATCTTTTGTTGAGCTCCACGGATAGCTGGTTTCTATTGAAGTCTTTCATGACGTTGCTGTTCACCTGTCCGTTCAAATTGAAAATAAAGTTGAAGATACACAACTTCAAATTCCACTCCAAGGTCTTAGTGAGTAAATTAGAGTTGGTGAAAGTGAACGGGCCGAACTTGAACTCAAGATCCACCACTTTCTTGTTGATCAATGCAACGAAATAGTTCTCTTTCCTCATGATCCTGTTGGCGATGTCATGGGGGTTCAATCTTATTTTCGAGGTAAGATCGTTGTGTATGGTTGATGAAGTGAGGTTATTGTAATTTTTGAGCAACATCAATTTGTTAATAATCTTAGACCAGCTAATGGTGGTGAGCTCATCATCATTCTTGATATCGACGAGCTGGTAGTAGAAATTTTGGATCTCTCTAAGCTTGTACCGATAGTCAAAGTATAACTGCACCACCCTCAAGATGATATAGGCAAAGAAACCAAGCAACAATACTTTTATACCCAATGGAGTATCTTTGAAGTATGACGGATTCACACAATCTTTTAAGTAGATCTTGTCGTCAAGCAATTGGTCCCAGGACTTGAATGTGGAATAATTGATACCCCAGATTAAGAAGACACTGAACCACAAGATGAAAGCAAGTACCACAAGATCCACCGACTTGCTGACAATGATGTTATTAAGACCTTTGTTCTGGTAGTAGTGGTACAAATCCGTCAAGAAGTCGTCCATATTGACGATGTTGGCCCATAGATACAAGGCCCGTTCTTTTGGAGGAATGAATTTCTTGAGGGTATGGGGGTTGGTGTTGGAAGTTTTGGGTACCTTAGCCTTCCTACGAGCCTCATAAGGTGACGTACCAGTGGCACTGGCAGTTGGTTCACTTAAAGTGACATGAGGCTTCGAGTCGGCGGTGTCACCGTTAGCTCGAGGAGCATTCCAATTTATCGACAGCCTATCTGGCTCAACTTCGTCATCTGAGCTGGGCTCATCACTCTGACTATCGCTCGATTCAGTTTCACTGTTGAGGAGGTTGATGTTTCTCAAGTTGATTGAATTGTAATTGTCACCAGTGTTAGCTTCTAAATCGATGGAGTTATCATGGTAGTAATGGGAAGTGGAGCTGGAATTTGCAGCAGCAGGATTGTTTAATTGGTTGTAGTAAACCGAATTGAGCCCAAAAATACGGGATAGAAATGTATCACTGTGAGGGTTCAGACGGCTCATTCAGGTGATTGCGAGGAGTGATGGGTGGCTAGGTATCTGTAGATGGTAAGATAAGGAAGGGTGGTTAGTGCACGGTGCGTGAAGCTGGTGAGATGGTTATGGCCGAGGGAGCCACGGTGCGACAATTGGAGAACCTCCCGACATTATGCCAATTGTACAATTCGCGCGACATATGGACCTGTTGTCTATTGATGTTGCTCCCGATAAAAGCCCGACATTTAGTGTCAAAAAGACATTTTTTTCCCGTGTCGTACCAAAAATTTAGGCAAATTTAGGGTAACATTGGCAAACAGTCTGGGACAAAGAGACCCGCCACCCTATAAGGCCCATGGTTTATCTGACCTGAGGTATGGGTAAGGCTCAAACCTCGTTGTATGGTAAGGTGAAATAGTACTTAAACCTTGCACCAGTCACGGCACGCCTATTGAATCAATCTGGAATAAATACACAATACTTTTTAAAAAAAATCGAGTCGTGTGCGATGCGGTGTTTCTAAATTTAACATTGCATCTCAATTATACTAGGTATGCCACCAGGTGAAAATCCAGGGCAGTACCATAAACCCCCATGTATACACTAAGCCTTCAGTACACGTAAAACACTCTTTGTTTCTAGGAAATTGAGTGCTTGGCTCTTATGTTATCCAAGAAACAAAATTTTATTCTCTTGCCTTCACTCATAACCGTAGCAAACTAGGCTTTGCCTACAAGAGAAAAACCCACGACCAGTTTCGCAGACCAAACTTGGCGCCATTCTGTTGTCGCTGGTGGTACCTCAGAATGAAAAATCAAAATTAATTTCGGTGCGAGGCAGTAACCAAATAACAAACAACAAAATTTTTTTTAACTTTTATTGTTGAGTTTATACACCTTTTCTTTCAAAGTTGGAATATTGTATTTACAAACAAGAGGTTTTTTATTCTGGTAGTTTAGATCTTTTATCAGTTAAGTGGTCGAGATTTTTCACCTTGTACTTTCGTTTAGTGAGATCATAATAAATTCAGCAACCCCTGACGAGATCAGGATATATCCAGCATTGATTGCAACCTATAACTAGTGACTTAACCCAGCATAACATGTCCCAGAGAGACTTAACTTCCAACAACCCCAGGAGAAATGTTACCAACCAGTATGGTGATCAATATGAAGATGAAGAAGCCGATTACAATCAGTATCAGTATCAAAATGATCAGGGGAATCCATTTATAAACCCTATCGAAGAGCAAAGTAGCGACTCGTTTGTTTCGAACCACCAGTCCTCGTCTCAACTGGATGAAGATCAGTTCCAGTACGGCAGACCGTTTGGACAATCCAATACTCAAGGTGATTCTAATAAACACGATTCAGCCACTTATAGCGGCTATTATATGAATCATAGTAACAACAACACGTCCACCAATTTGTTGAGTAAAAACGATAGTATCAATCAGTCGAATCAAGAGAATTTGAATTTGCTTAATAACAATTATAATTCTAATAGGAATTCTAACACTATTCAAGTACCATCCGAGTACGATAGGTACCCAAGTATAAATGGATCAAGGGTTGTGAGTAGTACCTCGTTGTCCTCCAATTTCTTTGGAAACCAACCTAACTCTCAGAACACTAGTAACAATAAGAGTGATGCAGGATCTTCCATTTCAAACAAGTCTTCCTCCAATCCATTCTTGAACTCCACCGACTTTTCTCCATTTGGTGGATACCCTGCCTCTTCTTTCCCATTACATATCGATGAGAAAGAACCAGATGATTACTTACATAACCCTGATCCAATAGCGGATGCTGAATATGATAAACATAGATTTATAAATGATTTGAAAACCATGGATAGAAGAGCTTTGGGTGGGTTAATTTCCTTCATTATTTTGTTCATTGCTGCCATGATGGTTTTCGTCGTGTTACCCGTACTAACCTACTCGGGGGCCACTCAACATTATGTGCCTGAATCTTACGAAATTTTGACTCAATACTCTTACCCAATTATGGCTTCAATCAGAACTGATTTGGTTGATCCTGACACCCCTGAAGACGCTTTAACTAAAAAATCTAGAACTGGTGAAACTTGGAAATTAACTTTCTCTGATGAGTTTAATGCTGAAGGTAGAACTTTCTACGACGGTGATGACCAATTCTTCTATGCCCCTGATTTCCATTATGCTGCCACTCAAGATTTGGAATGGTATGACCCTGATGCTGCTACCACTGTTAACGGTACCTTGATGTTAAGAATGGACGCTTTCAAGAACCACAATTTGTTCTACAGATCTGCCATGATGCACTCCTGGAACAAATTGTGTTTCACCCAAGGGTTGATTGAAATCTCTGCTAAATTACCTCATTATGGTAACATTTCTGGTTTATGGCCTGGTTTATGGACCATGGGTAATTTAGGTAGACCGGGTTACATGGCATCTACTGAAGGGGTATGGCCTTATACTTATGACTCTTGTGATGCTGGTATTACTGCCAATCAATCATCGCCTGATGGTATGTCTTACTTACCCGGTCAAAAATTGAACTCTTGTACTTGTAAAGGAGAAGCACATCCAAACCGGGGTACTGGTAGAGGTGCACCAGAAATCGATTTATTGGAAGGGGAAGTTTCCTCTGATATCAAGGTCGGGGTTGCTTCCCAATCTATGCAAATTGCTCCTTATGACATTTGGTATTATCCAAATTACGAATTCGTGGAAATCTACAATTTATCTATTACTTCGATGAATACTTATACTGGTGGTCCATTACAACAAGCAGTGTCAGCGGTGACCACTTTAAATACTACCTGGTATGAAAGAGGTGCTGGTGAACACAATTTCCAAACTTACGCCTACGAATACTTGAATGACGATGAAGATGGATATTGTACTTGGTATGTGGGACAAGATCCTACATTCACCCTTTATTCTAAAGCTTTAGGTCCTAACGGTAATGTTGGTTGGAGAAGAATTTCCAAAGAACCAATGTCGATTGTTATGAATTTCGGTATTTCAAACAATTGGGCTTATATCGATTGGCCATCAATTACTTTCCCGGCTGAGATGAGAGTTGATTTTGTCAGAATATATCAACCAGAAGACAGTGTGTCCATGACATGTGACCCAGAAGATCACCCAACTAAAGATTATATCGATGCACACGCAGCAGCTTATTACAACATGAATCACACCAGTTGGGAACACGCTGGATTCACTTTCCCAAAGAATTCTTTGGTTGATCAATGTCTGACTTAATTGATCCATTCTCGGGATCTTTCCTTTTTCTATTGATGTATGTTGATGACTCACTTTTGCCTTGTTGAATTATTCGAGTATTGTAAACATCTTGTATGGAGTTACTTACTGCCCATTTTATAATTAACGGTCAAAAAATATATATGTATTTTAAGTTCTGTATTAGATATTAAGCTTGCTGAGTTTATCCATAATGTTCGATGCTAATGATTCGGACTTTTGGTCTTTCTTATCAGCAGTACTGTTTGATGAAGGGTTAGAGCCTGCGGTTGACACAGGAACCTCTTCTTTCTCATCAGGCGTATCATCTTTGTTATTGATCTCTTCACTGGCTTCCTTCCTACCCAATACCTCTTCCATGTGCTGAGTGATCTTTTCTACTTCCTCTTCTTCATTTCCAAAATCCGTAGTGCTTGCTTTCAACTTCTCCAAATCTTCTTCCCACCCCAATAATTTACATAATTCCTCTATCACAGTGTTACAGTCACTAAGGAGTATAGTGTCGTTTTTGTTGCTATGATCAAAATCACCAACAACTTCTTTATTGATCAACATTCTGGGAACAGACAGACTGAGTTCACTTGGCAACAGGGCAAAAGGATATACCGTCAATGAAGTTCCAGCAACTATGGCAAACTCAATGTCATCTCCATCTTCTTCCCAGGCCTCGAAAAACCTTTCCGGTAACGATTCTCCAAAGAATGTGATGTCAGGTTTGACGTAACTCTTGCACAGTTGGCATCTTGGGATCTCGTTCCTAGCCATGAACTCCCGAAGTTTTTTGACGGACATCTCCTTCTTACATTTGATGCAATGGTTCTTAGCGAACGAACCGTGGGCTTCCACAATAAATTCATCCTTCACCCCAGCAACCCTTTCCAAGGTGTCGATGTTTTGCGTATACACCCGTTTGAGCAACTTCTTATCTTGAACCAACCTGACGAAGTAATGGAAGCTTGTAGGCTTGTATTTACCGGGATATAACTCTTCAGCTAATGTGTAGAAAGCTTTAGGACTTTTTTTAAAGTAATCAATGTCAAAGACTGCTTCCGCATATGGCAAATTCAACTTGGATAGATTGGAGTACAAGCCTGTTTTTGGACTTCTGAAATCAGGTATACCGGCCGCCGTACTTACACCAGCACCTTGAAAGAAGGTTATTTTCTTACCAGCATTTATGTGGTCAACTATAGGAGTTAGCTTGTTCTTTATATCAGACATATTTATGAAATAAAATAAAATTAAAATAGAATAAATTAAATTAAAATACTGAATAAAAAATAATTTATCGGATACGAGACTGACTGCAAAAATAGATCTTTAACATATAATCACCATATATAAGCTAAACTAACCATCCAAAGAGTAACCCAATTCTTCAACTTTGAATTGGTTTGACAATTCGACAAGCTTATGTTTCAACTGGACCCCGTTGTCAGTAATTGGCTGGAAATCATGAATCCACTCGCCGACCCCATGTTGCAACACACCTTTTGCTCTAAACTTGCCATAATCTTTATGACCGTAGGATCCATGTAATGTGAGCCTTTCATTGGCACTATAGTACTGGGCTCTATGTAAGATGTTACTATTGTAGAAAACAACATCTCCGGGATTTAAAGAAACGGTTATTTGGCCAGAAATAAATTGCTGGCGGTCTTCTGCCACGGTCTTTTGTCTCTCTTCGTCAGTCCGGACCCGTTTGTGAGACCCCGGAACGACTATCAAGCATTCATCTTTGGTCAAAGCCAAGTTGAATTGAGTACCAGCGAATGGGTTTTGCAATAACTGTTCTGCTTCTTCGGCCTCAGAGACTTCCGGCTTTATATGATCTCTGTGCCAGTCCAAACCGAAATCAGTCAATGGGTTGATCAACATGTTGAATAACTCCATCGACAAATGGTCCTTGTCAGTTTGTAAGATATCGGCAGCGACATCCAATATTTTATCTGAGAAATAGCACCTTTGAAAGGGCCATGATAATTCTCCCAATTTAGGGTTCAATAAGCCCGAGACTCCCCAAATATCGGGGCTAAAATTCTTTGGCCATGGAGGGAATTGCTTTCCCCTTGTTCTGACCTCGCTCCAGTCTCCTTTACGAGCCAAATCAACCACTTGTCTTGCGGCGATCCGATACTGTTCAAGCTCGTCTGGGGTTAAAAAGTCCCTGATAAGGGTAAAGCCAGTGTCGGCGATCTCGTCGTGGTATTTATGGGCAATTGCTGATGGCATTGTTGTACTTGGTGTTGAAAACACAATACTTTGTTATTCCAGTGATACCCAGTTCCCCAGATTTAACGGTGTATTTATATCAACGATTTTAACTTTGATTGCAACCTGAAAAATTACCAGATCAACCAACGTTACATTTGCGACATTGGTGCCAATAAGCGAAGTTCTAATAATAATACCTCTATCGACCCCACATTATCTGATGTCAGCAGATCTCTAACCAGCATTCCTTTAGTCCTCTTTCACCACTTCAGTTATTATAATCAAAATAGTGGTGATACAGTATAGTGTCTCGTACAATAATTGTCAGTGAGTGATCGGTGGTAATTTTTCACTCAAATCGCAAGTAAAGGTTCCATCATCATGAAGGTATGTAAGACAGAGTGTAGAGTTGACAAGTATCATCGGGACATAATAGAGCCTGGATGCATACTTGAGCTCATTACACAACAGAAATTTCACCACTAGTTCTGTACTAACGCCATCAGCAAAGAATCACCGCTTTGGATCTCCAGATCTTGAGTAACGAATTCCAGCCTCTTGTTAATTACAGGCTCCAGAACATTTACAATGTGCTCCATTCCCCCAAACAATTCGTGTTGAAGTTTTCTGTCCCCGACTCCAAGAAAATCATGATCGTGGAGTTTGGGAACCGGATCCACTTGACTAGCTACGACAGAAGTACCGAACCCACACCTCTGAACTTCATCGCAAAATTACGGAAACACTTGAAATCCAGACGGTTGAGTGGTATCAGACAGATTGATCAAGACCGGGTGCTCGTGTTGGAGTTTAGCGACGGTTTATTTTACCTTGTGTTGGAATTTTTCAGTGCCGGTAACATTTTGCTCTTGGACGAGAACCATCAAATCATCATCTTGCAAAGAGTCGTAGACTCCAAGGATTCCAAGTTTGCAGTTGGGGAAGTGTATCAATTGGACAAGGACTTGTTTAAGGGAGAATACCCTAGGCCCATAGTTGAGCAAGATTACCTGACTGATAAAATCAATCAGTGGATAGAAAACGAAAAGACCAAGGTGGAGCAGCAACAGCAGAAAATACAAGAGATCATCGAAGCCACTGGTAAGCAGCCAAAGGCGAAAAAAAGTAAGGTGTTCTCGATCCATAAGCTTTTGTTCGTGAACTGTCTGCATTTGTCTTCGGACCTCATTCAGATGAAGTTGAGTGAGTTTGGCATCAAAGGTACCGATTCATGTTTCGAGTTCCATCACTCAGACCTGCTCAGTACAATTGTAGAGGCATTGAACGCCTGTGAAGCCGACTACCACCGGTTGCTTCATGATGAGCAAATTGAAGGGTACATTCTTAGTAAGAAGAACTTGAATGCTACCGAAGAAACCAGTGACAACTTACGGTACTTGTACGATGAGTTCCATCCTTTTAAGCCTTTGAGAGACAACGAGCTTTACAGGTTTGAACCAGTCGCTGGTTACAGCAATACCATCGACAAGTTCTTCTCCACCATCGAGAGTATCAAGAATGAGTTGAAGATCGAGAACCAGAAACAATTGGCCATGAAGAGGTTGAACCATGCTAAAGAAGAGAGAGCTAAGCAGATTGAGAATTTGGTCAACGAGCGGAACTTGAATGTTAAAAGAGGAGATATGATCATCATGAATGCTGACTTGGTATCTCAATGTATCGAATTTGTCAACGATATGATCAACAAACAAATGGACTGGAACGATATTGAAAGGTCTATTGATTTACAGAAAACCACTGGGTCTCTTGTCAGCAATTGCATTTCATTGCCATTGAATTTGAAGGACAATAAGATCAAGGTCGTGTTGCCAGATCCTGATCATCAAGAGGAACAGTCTGATAAGGACAGCGATTCTAGTGACGATGACAGTAGTGACAGCAGTGACAGTGACAGTGATAGTAGCGATAGCGATTCTGATAGTGACAGCGACAGTGATAGTGATCTCGATAGTGATGATGAAGAGGTATCTAAGCCAAAGAAGTCGAAAAAGGCTCAGAAACCTGCTACACCAACCATAGCCGTGTGGGTCGATTTATCTTTGTCGCCATATGCGAACGCAAGCACATATTTCGAGTCCAAGAAGAATGCTGAAACCAAACAGTTGAAGGTGGAAAAGAACACTGAATTGGCTCTTCAAAACGCTGAAAGAAAGATCAACAAGGACTTGGTGAAATCATTGAAGAATGAATCTGAGGCATTGGGTAAATTAAGAGAAAAGTTCTGGTTTGAAAAGTTTTATTGGTTTCTCACCAGTGACGGATACTTATGTCTCAGTGGTAGAGACGACCTTCAGAACGATATGATCTATTACAGATACTTCAACGATGACGATTTCTTTGTTCATTCGGACGTCGAAGGGGCATTGAAGGTGTTCATTAAGAACCCTTACAAAGGAGAGACCATTCCTCCAACCACCATCTGGCAAGCCGGAATGTTCAGTTTATCAGCATCAGCATCGTGGAACAATAAGACTAGTTCCTCTGCATGGTATCTCGCGGGAGTTGAAATCTCCAAAAAGGACGTTGATGGTAGCATCTTAGGAAGTGGTCGGTTTAATTTCAAGGGCAAGAAACAGCATATGCCACCAGTGCAATTGGTCATGGGTGTAGGTTTCTATTTCATTGGAGACGAAGCTGTGACTAATAGGAACCGGGAGAAACGGGTGAGAAGACAAGAGGAAATGGGCTTGAAGCTTGCCAACGATAACAAGAAACAAGACATTGACCAGTCCATTATCAAGGAAAAGATCTTGGAGCAAGAAAGACGGGACAAAGAGGCTGAGCCAGAGCAGTCCGAACAACCAGAGCAAGTAGAAGAATCAGAGGAACCAGAACAGCAAGCTCAAGAAACTCAACCAGAGGATTTGGGCATCGCCAATTTGAATATTGTCACCAAGAGAGGAAAGAAGTCCAAGTTGAAGAAGATACAACAAAAATACGCTGAACAGGACGACGAAGAGAGATTGATGAGAATGGAAGCCTTAGGGACTCTCAAACAAGTGGAAGAGAACAAGAGAAAGAAGGAGCTCGAGAAACAACAGGAGCAAAATAAGTATTCCAAGTTCGAGAATCAAGATAAGATCGATCAGAGGAAACGGAAGCAAGACGAGAAAGAGTTGAGGAAGTACTTATTGCAAGAGCTCGATGACCAAACCAACGAGATCGAGTACCTTTCGATTCTTGACAGTTTTGTCACTAAACCCACCAAGTCAGATGGGTTGGAAAACTTTGTTCCAGTGTTTGGCCCTTGGTTTGCATTACAGAAATTCAAATATAAGATCAAGTTGCAACCCGGAAACAATAAGAAAGGTAAATCCATGACGGAGTTATTGACCTACTTGAATGGACGTAAAGTTGACAAGACTCAAGAAGACCCGGAATTGGACTGGCCGAATGAACGGGAGCTTTTGAAACAAGCCAAGTCCAACGACTTGATTAGTATCATACCGATGTCGAAGTTGAAGATAGTTTTACCAGGTGCTTCTGACAACAATAAGGGTAATGCGAAGAAGGGCAAGCCTACTGCTAAACCCGGTAAGAAGAAAGGTAAGAAGTAAGTAGTGTAAAATATTAGAGCTAGCACAATATCCATAGAGTAATATAGACTAGTATCGAGTTCGTTTAAAAAGTGGGACCCAGCGATAAGGAACAAGAATAAGCGGTGTACAGGTAGGAACATTTGTACAAAGGAAGGGAGCCAAGGGTCAGCTAACAAAAGTTATAAAGAGAACGTAATAGGGGCAACTAAATTCGGTAGTTATGGTCACTGTTCTGACCGTTGTTGCATGATTTACAAGTATAAGAGGATTTACACTTCCTCGGAAACACTTTTGAGCTCAAGAGTGGGACGAAGTTTAATTGTCCATGTGTGTCATATACCCCTTTCTAATTTTAAGCCAATGTGGGCCTCGAAAATTTCTGCAGGAACAAATCAATTACTTTACCCAAATCAGTTATATGGTGAACAATTGTTACAGTCTTATGACTAATTGTGGCCAATAGAACAAAAGATATGGCGGTATTGCCAACACGTTGCAAGAATAGCACGTTTGTCAGTATGGAACCCTGTGCCATCTCCAACTAATGCTGCATCGGTTTATTTGTGTCGGACACATAGTTTAAGTTCCCATCGTCAATCCTTACCGCATTAGGGAGCAATATAGGCAAACGGAGTTAAAGCCTACATATACGGCACTCCGATCCTCCCCACATGTCTTCCTAATTAGCTTTTCATTTACCCTTATAAGTAGATGAGGAAATCCTCGAGTATGACAGTAAACAAACATGGTGTTCAAAAACTTATTCACCAGCTTATTGGCTTTACCCGCAGACATTTACAAACAGGTTGCAAGTCCTGATTTGGCTGCCACTCAACAGTACAATTTGGTTAGATATCTCTACGGAACTGGCCCATACATTGATTTTTCAGGTTACGGTATTGACACGGGACTTCCTGAAGACTGTGAGTATGAACAGGTGCAATTGATGATGAGGCACGGAGAAAGGTTCCCCGGTCTTTCTGCTGGGTTGGGCTTCGAGGAATTGGTTGACCGGTTGCAAAGTTACAATGATACTATCGTGGGTCCATTATCATTTTTGAACGATTATGAATACTTTGTTCCAGATCAGGATCTTTACGAATATGAAACCACTCCCAAGAATAGTAAATCTCCTTACACTGGATATGATACTGGGGTAAGAGCTGGTGCTTACTTCAGAGCTAAATACAATGATTTATACAATTCTTCAGAGCCAATTCCCGTGTTCATTGGTGCCAGTGCCAGAGTGAAACAAACTGCTGAATTCTTCACCCAAGGGTTTTTGGGTGAAGACTACTCTCCTGAGAATTACGTCTATAATGTCATCAGTGAGAATGCTACGCAAGGGTTCAACACTTTGACACCAAGATGGGGATGTAAAGCATACAATATCAGTGAAAATAAAGAGTTCGTCAGCAAATTCCCAACCGACTACTATGACGACATTGTTGAAAGACTTATTGACGAAAATGAGGGCTTGAACTTGACCAAAAAAGATGTACCAAACTTATTCCAAATTTGTGGGTACGAATTGAGTGTCAGAGGATATTCTCCTTTCTGTGAATTGTTCACTCAAGATGAGTACGTTACGAACAACTATCAAAATGACTTGAACTTCTACTACACAAGTGGTCCTGGCCACAATATGAGTAAAGATGTTGGTTGGGTGCAATTGAATGCATCCTTAGCATTACTTCAAGACGAAGACTCAGAACAGAAAATCTGGTTAAGTTTCATTCATGATACCGACATTGAAATTTATGTCAGTGCCTTGGGGCTCTTCGATACCATTAATCCTTTGCCTAACGACCGTGTTATCTTCGAAGACACTTATCACCACATAGACCCAGTACCCATGGGGGCCAAAATCATTACTGAAAAATTTAAGTATCAACAAAATGGCGAATCATACATTAGATTCGTGGTCAATAACTCAGTCAAGCCCTTGAAGGGATGCAGTGACGGCCCGGGATACAGTTGTAAGTTGAGTGACTTTGAGGATTATGTTAGTGATCGGTTCGAAGGTTTCAACTTAACCGAAACGTGTGAGCCTGATTCCGACTTACCACAACACTTGACTTTCTACTGGGACTGGAAAGACAATTCTGATTATAATATCACCGCTCCAAGAATTGTGGCCTAGTAGCTTTATACCATGTATAGAAGTACGTAACAGTTAATTAGTACCCCCCCCAATAAAAGTATTCAGTTCTTCGAAGCAATTTAATTTATTTTGCAGCCGACTCTCATGAAAAATTAATTAATCCCCATGCACCTAATAAAATTATTATTAGGGTTAATACTTCCTCATACGACTAACGTTCACACTCCGGAGCTTGATGCAAAAGAACAGTATAATATTCTCCATCACTTAGGAGGGTCCGGGCCTTATTTTCAGTACCCAGGGTTTGGGATTCCACCAGTTTTACCACCTGAATGCGAGACTCAATTGGTGTACTTAATTGGGCGACACGGGGAAAGATTTCCCACCACCAGTGCAGGCAAACGGTTCGAAAGCACAGTTGAACGGCTTAAATCACAGACTTTGAATGGAACTCTTGAGTTTTTCAATGACTACGAATACTTTGTACAGAATGCTCTGTACTATGACCAGGAAGTGACATGCGACAACAGCCAAAGTCCGTATGCTGGTAGCTTGAGTGCCGAAAGAAATGGACGAAACTTTAGACGACACTACGGGCATCTTTATGACGAAAATTCTATATTGCCGGTTTTCACGACCAATTCCAGACGGTGTTACGACACCAGTGTCAATTTCATGAAGGGGTTTATGGGTGAAGAGTACACACAGAAAGTCAAGTTTAATGTAATAGACGAGGATGCCAAAATGGGAGCAAACTCGTTGACCCCCCGAAATGGCTGTTCAAAGTTTGCAGCCAGTAAAGGCAATGGTAGCAGCTATAATATCACTAGCCACTTCGATACTTTGAGGCTAAGACTAAGCAAACATAATCCTGGAATCACGTTAGCCGATGAAGATTTAGAAAATCTATTCGAGATGTGTGCGTACGAGTTGAATGTCAGAGGATCGTCACCCATTTGTACTATTTTTACCAAAGATGAGCTTATAATGCACGAGTTCAGGCAAGATTTGAAGTTGTTTGAGAATGTGGGGTACGGCAATCGGTTGAGTGAGCCAATCGGGTCAGTTCTTTTGAATGGCCTAGTGGGCTTATTGACTCTGAATCATCTTGAGAATAAGTTGTGGGTCAATTTCACCCACGACTATGATATCATTAGCTTCTACGTGAGTTTAGGGCTTTTCCGAGATAACTTGACCGACACAATAAACTTCGATAGGAAGTTCATAAAGAGTCTTATCATTCCTCAGTCTACCCGAGTTATCGTGGAAAAATTCAGTTATAAAACCGAAATCTATGTAAGAGTGATGGTGAATGAAGCCGTGATACCTCTTGAATGTAACCTGGGGCCCGGGTTTAGTTGCAGAATGAGCGAATTTCTCAAAATTGTCAAAAATAAGATGGATATTGACTATAATAACCAATGCGGTAACAACCCAGAGGATAATAATAAAATCACATTCTATTGGGATTACGAATCAGTCGATTACGACGCAGAATTATTTCCATGAGTAAGTGCACCAGCAATTGCAGCCAGTGCAGCTACAACTGCAGCAGCGAATGTCGTTAAGAATTACGGGAGTCGAAAAAGTTCCGAGGGTAATTTATGCAAAAAGGGATCGTGTACCACCGCTGCAGCCTCTGAATCAGGAAGTCTAGAATCAGCTCGAACGCGTTACACGAAAAAAATCCGATACTTTAGTATAAATACTGGGCCTCCTTACAACGCTTGTTGCTGTATTCAATGATCTAGACTAACTTTTGCATCTATAGACTTTCAACCTAGGCAGATCAATGCATAAGCTACGCCGTTGAAATGATTTGCTTGCTATCTTGACGAGAGTTTAGTAGTTGCTTGACTTGACTAACGCCAATCGTAGCCGAACATCAGGATTAATATATACTACGATAAATGTACAACAGGATTAATGTATATCAGTTAATAGATGGGGTAAATTGAGTGGTTGAAACCCAAACAATTTCCCAAACTGTCAAATCTCTCACTAGCGTTTCATCAACTAAGAATGTAGATGGAGCAGTTAGACAGGCAACCTAGACCGAAGTGAAAAAAAGAAAAAAAAAAGAAATTAACCAAATTCCATCTACCGTAAATAAGTTTAAGAAAGTCGCCAATCCTCTAATAGCTATAAAAAAAATCCGGATATAATTATAGAATAACAGATGAAACAAACAAGGCCCACATTTGGAACAATAACACGGTTTAAAAGGGATGAATCGACATGAATGTCGTACGCATATTACTTACACCCACGGCAGCTCCCCCGAACTGCCAGTTCCCAGTGCGCCCCCTCCCCTTAGGGCCTATCCGCACTTGCCAAACGGCGGGTGTCCCACCCCCTACCTCACCCCCGAAGTGCATACAAACCACTAACTTTCGAGGGCGGGCTGTATATTACAAAATCATATATAAGTAAATACTAAACACAATTTTTTTGGAGAAAATTTTTTTGTGATCTGAATTTACTACTTGACGTTCTTTTTATATAAGGTATAGCAGTTTTGATTGATACGAGTTCATTCTGCAATAACTATTCAACACATTCGTTCTCCTATTGCCATTATTATATTGGCTGATTTTTTAGTCTTTTTTGGTGCATCCCATAGCCCCCAGTGCATCGTCATACACCAGTAGACGCCAGACCAACGATTCTAACGACATTCATTCATTCAACCTAACTTCACTTCTTTAATTCCAACTCCCCCGTTAAGTATCATCCCGGTTTACCATGCCATTTATACCCGTCAATTGGAGGTTGATACCTATATTCATATTATTTTTGTCAAACGTGGTGGTAGCTGATGATCAAGTGGGTTGTTACTCGTCCATCAGTGGCGCCACCAACAAAGGGACCTATTTATACCAGACGCCTTCTTACTGTGCTCAAAAATGTCCGGATAGTCCTTATGTGGCCTTGAAAGGTGGTAACACTTGTTACTGTCTTGATAGTAAACCTTCTTCTAACCAAGTTTCCGACTCCGAATGTGACTCTGAATGTTTTGGTTATAAATCCGACATGTGTGGAGGTTCTTCTAGTTACAGTGTTTACGTTGGACAAGGTGAAGATACAAGTGACAGTTCCAGTGATTCCGATGAATCCACCACTAGTACTAGTACTAGTAGTAGTTCCAGTACCAGTACCACCAAAACCCAAACAAGTTCTAGTAGCACTGCCGATGCTTCCACGGCTGAAAGTACCACTTCCAGTTCTACTTCTACTACCAGTTCTTCCAGTTCTACTTCCAGTTCCTCGTCCAGTGCTTCTATAACACAAGCACCTAGTAGTTCAGACTCTAATGAAGTCATCACCACTTCCAGCTCAAATAGTCAAGGATCCGTCATTATAAAGACCGTGACACAAGATTCCCAATCTAGCGCCACTTCAACTTCTAGTTCCAGCGACAAAGATAGTCAAAAGAAAAGCTCAGGTTCTAATACCGGAGCTATAGTAGGAGGTGTGGTTGGTGGAGTAGGGGGTATAATTGTTATTGCCCTCCTTGCGTTCTTCTTCATAAGATACAAACGTCTGGAAGAAGATGACGATGACGAAGAGGAATATTTCGATAAACCAGGAATCGGTGGCTCAATAAATAGAAACTACGGAACTGGTAAATCCAAGAAATCAGTCAAGTCCAACGCTTTGGACATGCCAATGACCAATCCTTTTACTCACCCTTCAGACAACCTCACGAATCAAAATGCCAATGGTAAAAACGAATTGGTGGATCCAAGGTTGAATCCAGTTATGCTAGGAAGGAGAAGGCTAAGTGAAGGTTCGTTGGCGGACGAAACTGATTATTCAAGGAAAATCTTGCAAGTGGCTAATCCTGATGATTAGTTTTGTAATTGTATATGTATAAATCAATGGGTGTTTAGTATTTACATTAAAACCGTAGAGTCCTACCGGGTACCGCCGCGATATCAGATCGTACGATCGCGACGCTGACCTGTGCCCCAGAAAATAGCCCGGGTTAGTTTTTATTCCGCCCGTCCCTCACCACCGTGGCCCAAACCACCGTTGGTCTGCACCCGTGGACCGGACTATTATCGGAGCCCACACTAGCCACCCCCAAAATAACTATCAACGGGATCCCTTAATACACCCCGACAGTTCCCCGGTGACTACAGTAGTACTACCCAAACCTCTCCCTCTCCCTCTGTCCACACCCGTCCCATTCCGTCTCCCACATGCCGCCGTCTCATTTCGGCCATCACCCGCGCAACTGAATCACCGATAACTTATCCTTTTTTCTTTAACCACAAATACAACCGCCATGAAAAACTTACCCTCTTACGAGAAGCAGCTCTACACGGAGTTTACAAAGATCTATAACGAGTTGAGTACGCTCAAAAATAATAGACGCCAGTACCTCGACTCCAAACAAATTTATTCCATCTACAACACGTTTTTAAATCACCTTAATGAGTTGTCCATCATAAGAAAAGATGAAGAGCTCAAGGGTATGAAATTGGACTTACCCAACATAAACGACTCGTTGATTGACGATATCTGGCAATTGATTTCGCTATGTTTTTTGACCTGCGGATTGACCAAGTTGGCCCCCTCCACCTACTCGTCATTGGCCACTGTGTTCAAATTATTGACCCATTTGAAAGAGGGAAAGCTTTACACTGTGGAAGATTTAAATCCCATTTACAAAAGGTTGGAAGACATTAAGAGCATAATTGACACATTTAACCAGGATGACGAAGAAAATGGCGGAGAGAATGACCCTAAGAGTGATCAGAAAAATGAACAAATCAAATACATTCGGAGAAAGTATAACAAATGTGAGACGTTATTGAATGAATTAAACGACAATATGAAAAACCTTCCTGATAATGTTAAGGAGATCTATAACAAATTATTGATGTTGAGGAGAAATTTGATCAATTTTATCATTGATGACAATAACTCTCAGGACATTGATAAAGAAATCAGCAAATTGAAACTGGAGCTTGAACTGATCGAAGCATTGAGAGATGACCAGGGAAATTTCGATTGTAGTATCAGTAGTCAAAGTGTGTTGAATGGGTTATTGGACGACTGTAATAATTTGATTCGGGATTTAAATATCAATCAAGGTAAAGACTTTAACGAACTTTTCAATCGGTTATCCTTGAACGAAGGGTATCACAAAGAAATTGAACAATTTAAACAATTAAACAATCAGCTACTCAATATCAAATTAAACTTGGAAAATCTATTAATAACAAGAAGATGGACTTTAAGAGAAACTGATTTATACAACTACCAAAATGACTTGAAAGAAATTGAAAATAACCGAATAATGTACATAGATCAATGCCCTCAATCTTTGAAGAATAACTTGAATTTCAAGAATATTCAAGTGTTGTTATTATACTTACTAAGAAGGTGTTACTCCCTCATTTACAAATTGTTGGAGAGTAGTGAACCAGTGAGTGAATCTTTACAGCCTATCCATAATCAATTGTCGACCGTGAGAAGATGCTTACTAGATATCAAGAGAATCGACGGATTAAACAATTTGAGAGAATTGTACCCATTTCAATTCAAATTAGCGTCTTTGGATAACTTGAGAAATGACGGGAAATTCATCATAAACAATCAAATCCCTGAAGGGCAAGGAACGTTGAATGCATTATTAGCTGAGTGTTTTGATATAATTCACGAATTGAAAATCGAATTAGAGTCAAAAGAAGAATCTAACGAAGAACAAACTGATGACGAAGATATAAATTCTGACGATGAGGTTGAATTGAAAAGAAATAGATACGTTGAATTCAATGAAGCTGATTACAATCAGTCCGAAGTTGATTCATTGACCGATGTCGATATCGATGATGAATATGAAGCCAATGATTATTATTAAATAGTTAAACTTTTTGTATATATTAATGATAGTTACGTCTATATTACAAATAACCCCCCGAAGTTCATTTACTCTTCTTCTTCGTCTTCGCTTTCCGAGTTGTTCTCATCTATGGTAAGCACAGTATCTTGTACTTGATCATCTTGATACTTTTTGGCAATTCTTGAAACTTTATTGAATTTCTGACTTTCTTCACTGGCTTTCTTTTGTAATTGTTTAAGTTCAGATTTGAAAGCACCCCTAATGGATTTGTTATTCAATGAATCCCACAACTTCAAACCGGCGTTGGCACCACCAACGACCAAGTTACCAGCAACTTCAACGTCAGTTGCAAATGAACTGGTCAAAACGTTACCAACACCAAAGTCACGGCTCAAGATCATGGAAGGACCTTTGGCTTCTTCGTTAATAGGATATTTCCAGAACTTGACGGTTTTTTCTCCCATAGCACTGGTGGTTAATAAACCTGGAATATTGTAGTTGACTTCTAATGAAGAAATACCAGCATCATGGGCATGTAAGGTCCAGAGTGGTTGGTCTGGTTTTCTGATATCGAAAGAGTAGACATTACCACTATCGGTACCACAGTAGAAAAGCTCTGGTTGGATTCCCCATTTGACGGTTTCAATATCTTCTCCAGAAGAACCGACTTTGTAAGATTTGGTCATGTTTTCGTTTAATCTGACATCAGTGATACCACAAGTACCATCGTAACCACCGGTTAATAAGATGGAATCTTCAGTTAAATGCCATTGGGATGAGGAAACGGTTTTCTTGGAGTGAATGTCGTCAAAGGATCTAACGGCAGTACCATTGTTTAAATCCCATAATTTGACGGTGTGGTCAGCAGAGGTAGATGCCAATACATTTCTATGAGATTTGTTGTGACTTAAAGATAAGATAGCATCAACATGATGGGTAGTTATGTGCTGAGACTTTGACTTCTTCTTCTTTTTAGACTTTTTGCTTGGAACAGCATTTGGTTCTGGTTCACCAAAAATCAAGTCAGGGAATGCCTTATCAACAGAATCCAAGTTCCATATTTCGATTTGTGGATCGAAAGTACCGATGGCAGCAAAGTTACCAATGTCGCTTTCAGCGCTACCAGGTCTATAGTTGATCCATTCGACACATAATGGGAATGCTGGTAACATTAAATCATGGTGGACGTATAAGGAAGATTCTCTCATGTAACCTTTTTGCAATTGAGGATCATCTTCGGTGTCATCTTTGCCAATATTTCCAGCACCATCATCATAAACGTAGACGTCCAAGTATGAGATGTCATCTTCGGTTCTAGTAGCTAGAACCAAGTTATCAGTTGGGTAAATTTGGAGTTCTTGTCTATCTTGTTGAATATCTTCTTCGTTTGGTAAAGATAAGTAAGGATCTTGACCGTCTTCACCTTGATGATATTTGGCATCAGTACCACTTAAGCCCGGTAACATACCCACATCTTCACCTTCACTGTCATTATCATTATCGTAATTTTCCAAGTCATATTCTTTAAGATCATCATCGACCTCAATGTCATCTCTGAGACCAGATTTTTTAGGAGCTTCATCATCTTCAACTTCGTCAGTTTCTTCACCCAATTGAAGTTTGGCCATGGCGGTGATTCTTTCCATTTCATCGTCATCCAATTCGTATTTTTCTGGGAATTCAGCAGCGTACCCTCTTGGTACCCATGTAGTTGAAGACAACATACTTAACTGTTAATAATTTTTCAATCTTTTTTTTTTGTTCATGCGATGAAGAGATGAGCCTGTATATAAAGATTAGAAAATATATTACTATACATAAGCTAGAGTAATACCGTACCGATACCCCCTTCTTTAGCTACAACTTCTTTAGTTTCAGGATCAATACCCCCATGTATAGGGAAGGTTTTGTAGTTGAACAAGTAGTAATTTAAGTAACCATCACCGAGTCCAAATTTACATGGCTTGATGAAGTATGGGTTATCTTGAGAGGTTAAACAGTTAAATACATCCACGTCAAATTGTTTACAAGTTACCAACACATCTTGCATCAACGAAACTAATCTCTTCTTGTAAACCTCTTCATCGCTGACGGAGTCGGATGCATAGTAGTAGAGGTAAGCAATACCCAATTCGTTATGAGTTGGGTTATTTAATACGGTGAATGGTAACAAATAGTATGAGAAGAAATCACTAATTTTACCATCCTCGTTTTCAACTACGTAGGTTTTGATCACATTGGAAGTTCCCGAAGAGCCGAGCGACTCGCCTCCTAACAACCAATGGCTCAATTCCTCTTTAGTGAAAACTTGCACTATTTCGTACCGTTGTTGAAATTTGACAAATAAGTCAAACACCTGGTCCAAATCTTTAGATTCCATAAGTCTGAAGCCTTTGGTGCTGGTTTGGTTGGGTAAAGTGTAATGGGCCACCATCTTGGCCTTGGTTTGGTTTGATGGTAAGTGACTGAACCCCACGTCATACGACTTGGACCAGTTGATTGGTCTGTGAGTGTATCTACACGTAGATACCGGGGACGGTAACACCTGACCACCAGTGTATAAGGCATGCCAAATGTTTTGCTTGTTAATTCTTCTGGTAATCTCCTTAATCAAAACGGGAGCCAACCTCTTGGACCGGAGTTTCTTGTGAATGTTTAAGAAATTGATTTCCACTGATTTCAACACCTTGTCACTTTTGGTTAATTGCAAGTCGCATGGAGTCCCGGCAATGAATGCAACAAGCTTTCCGGTTTCCTTGACCCGGACCCCTAAATGCCAGTCTTTTCTCCATCCTGGTGGCTTCAAGGCCCATTTGAAAAATTCATGACTGTACTTGAATCTGAAGGTAGCATCTTGATCTTCGACGTAGTTTTCGTACAACAACTGGTACAACTCGTCCAACTCTTTATCGTCACTCAAGTCAACCTCGGTCCATTCGAAATCTTTAATCAAAGGTAATGGTTCCGATGGCACATCTTCAGGAGTTTTGGGTTTATCGATTGGACCTTCTTTCATGATTTTCTCATCGTAACTGGGGACTGGCTGGGTCTTCCAAAATTTATGATCCGCCATTTGTTTCTTTTGAGCGTCACTCAACTCGGCCCCCATGGAGAGGAGGTTCAACAACTCTTCAACCGTCTTGTTGTTCAAAGGATTTGGCTTATCGGACATTGATGCTGACGTTGAACTGTGAAAAAAAAACTCCCACGCACTGAAAAATCACCTACGCTACGACCCCATGGTATTGAAAAACTCTAAATATGACAAGCAGGCGAAGAGGAATTACATGGCCAAGCACGGCTTGCTTAAGAAGAAGGAGGTGACAGTGAAGCCCAAATGGACGTCGAAGAAGAAACAGGACGACCCTCAGCAGTACATGAAACTAGACATAGACGAGATGACTAGTGATTGGGACTCAGAGGTCGATGAGGACATTGTCAACTATTTTTATCCACAGATAGGGGAAGAGTTGGTAGAGATCCCTATGGATCAGAAGCGGAAGATCAAGCGACAAGTGATAGAGGACCTTAAGGTTCAGAGGGATCAGTTGTTCAATCAGGAACCAGAGGAACCACTGGAGCGAGACGGAATCTATTTGGGATCCGAGCCGCAACCTCAAGTAAGACTTACAGAATTCATACCTGAGATTCCCATCACGAAGCGTAAGACCAGGAGGCTTCCAATCAATGACGATAATGAAGACATTCTTGGAGAGTATGGGTTGGACGATTATAGTAAGACCATTAAACGCACCGATGATTACGATGCAGTGCATAAGAAGAAGATGGCCCAAAGGAAATATGAGGACGTTTCATTCGACCATTTGGTGGGATTTGAAGTGGGCAAAGACTCGCTAGCCACCGTGGGCACTAAGCAGCCCCGGCAGACAGTTAGGTCATTGACACAAGAGGAGTTGGAAGAAGAAGAGCGCCGTAAGGCTAAGCGAGAACAAGCTCAATTTTATAATCAGATTAAGAACAAGTTCAGAGACTCAGGACGCAATCCGGCCAAAGTGTTGGAGGTCAACAACTATAGCTCCGACAACAAGGCGCACCTCGAGTACTTCAACAGAAAGTTAAACTCGCAAACTCTGGCAAGTGAGGCATCTAATTTCGATGATGATTTGGACTTGCTCTTGGGTAAAAGCCTCACCAATTTGGACATCGAAGCTGACCCCCAAAGTGAGCCTGATTTGGAAGACCTTCTTGCATCTAAGCCTAACCCCCAACTACAAGAACAAAACCATAACCCCAAATCCAAATTAACCAAACCCAAACCAGCCAATGACCCATCAGAACAGTTCCTCGATGATCTACTTGACTAATTGTCACAATTGAGTTTGCCACACTTTCGGTTAGGTAATGCATGTTGCGTGCAGAATGAGTCACTAATGCGGTAAGACTTTTCATTAACCGCGATTCGTAATCAGCACTGGGATAAAAAATTTTCCAGTTTAAATACCATAGCTATTCCCAGGAGAAAAAATTAACGATGTTGAGTTTTATTGCTTCTAGTTACAAGAGTTCGATATATAAATATGGTTCTAGGTGTTTAGCCACTGCCAGTAAATATAATAAGACCTCACAATTAGATAGAGCCACTTTAACTATTAAAGATGGTCCAGTGTTTAACGGTTACTCTTTTGGTGCTAATAAAAATGTTAGTGGTGAAGCCGTTTTCACTACTTCTTTAGTGGGATACCCAGAATCTATGACTGATCCTTCTTACAAAGGTCAAATTTTGTGTTTCACCCAACCATTAATTGGTAACTATGGGGTGCCTTCTACCACCGAAAAAGATCAATTCAACTTATTAAAATATGTTGAATCTCCAACCGCTCAATGTATTGGTATTGTGGTGTCTGATGTTGCATTAGAATACTCTCACTGGACTGCTGTTGAATCTTTACAACAATGGTGTAAGAGATCTGGTATTGCTGCTATAACTGGTGTTGACACTAGACAATTGGTCTCTTATTTGAGAGACAAAGGTTCTTCTTTAGGTAAAATCACTATTGGAGAAGAATATGATGCTGATGAAGATGCTGCTTTTGAAAACCCTGAAACCGTTAACTTGGTGCACAAAGTTACCACCAAGGCCCCATTCCACATCAGTTGTCCTAAAGAACACAGTAAAAATATTCACATAGCCGTGTTGGATTGCGGTGCTAAAGAAAACATTTTGAGATGCTTAGTCGAAAGAGGTGCTTCCTTAACTGTCTTCCCATACGATTACCCAATTCACAAAGTTGCCAGTAAATTCGATGGTATTTTCATCTCTAACGGACCTGGTGATCCAACTCACTGTTCTGCCACCATTGAAAACTTGAGATTGACCATGAACACTCACCACGAAATTCCAATCTTTGGTATCTGTTTAGGTCACCAATTATTGGCTTTGGCCTCTGGTGCTAAGACCATCAAGTTGAAATACGGTAACAGAGCCCACAACATTCCAACCTTGGACTTATTGACCGGTAGTTGTCACATCACCTCTCAAAACCACGGTTACGCTGTTGATCCTACCACTTTGAACTCTGATTGGACTCCTTACTTCACCAACTTAAATGACTTATCTAACGAAGGTATGATTCACAAAACCAAACCAATTTTCTCCACTCAATTCCACCCAGAAGCTAAGGGAGGTCCTCAAGATACTGCCTTCTTATTCGATAAATTCTTGGAAAATATCGCTACTCACAGAGCCAACAACAGTGCTAGCTTACCTAACATTGATGACAGCTTATTAGTTGATATTTTACCAAAAGAAAGAGTCATCTAATCTCCACATCCTGTAAACCATAATATTCCTCGTATAGATAATAATATATAAAGTTGATCGTATAGCTTTCTCAATTCATGCAAGAATGCACCACTGCCGAAAATAATAAAAAAAAAAAAAAATCGGATGATTGCAAAAAAAAAACTCGTGGTTCTATACGAAGTATAGCCAGTTATAAAAGAAATGTAGTTAGCTTATTTTGGTAGATTGTGGATCTCATACTTGATACATTCTTCAATGTTTAACGACTCCACTGTATTAGGACATTTGTCTCAACTGACAACATTCAGTGACATCTACACTGATTTGACTGCTACAGATTTGAACCCAATTGAAAAATTGTGGGCCAGTTGGTATGTTTACTTTAATAACGATGTCTTTGCAACTGGTCTTTTGTTCTTTTTGACTCATGAACTTATGTACTTCGGGAGATGTATCCCTTGGTTCTTTATTGATAGAATTCCTTATTTCAATAGATGGAAAATTCAACCCACAAAAATACCTTCCAATCGTGAACAGTGGGAGTGCTGCAAAGCAGTTTTCAAACAACACTTGTTGGTCGAGGCTATTCCCATCTGGTTGTTCCATCCATTGTGTTCAACGTTGAACATCTCCATCTCCGTACCCTTCCCTAGTTTGAAGGTCATGGCCCTGCAAATTGCCGTGTTCTTCTTCTTAGAAGATCTTTGGCACTACACTTTCCACAGAGTTTTCCACTATGGGGTCTTCTACAAATACATACATAAGCAACATCATAGGTATGCTGCACCTTTTGGATTTGCTGCCGAATATGCTCACCCAATTGAAGTTATGGCTTTAGGTTTTGGTACCGTCGGTTTCCCAGTGGCTTACGCTTATTTGTCCAAGTATAAATTCCAAAACTTACCTACCTTGCATTTGTTCACCATATGTGTGTGGATAACCTTGAGATTGTTCCAAGCAGTCGACTCCCACTCCGGTTATGATTTCCCATGGTCCCTTAACAAGATCTTACCCTTCTGGGCAGGGGCAGAGCATCATGATGAACATCACCATTTCTTTATTGGTAATTATGCTAGTAGTTTCAGATGGTGGGACTACATGCTTGAAACAGAATGTGGTGATTTGGCTAAGAAGAGAAGAGAAATGTTGATGAAGAAAAAAGCAGAGTTAAGGCATAGAAAAGATTTATAGATGCAAATACCTGAATATGCAATAAATAAAATATCGAATGTACTATGAATTCAACAGACTATCATACCGTATCCAATCTACTTTGAGTCAAGTAACGACTTACTCGCTAAGCATTACTCGATGTCATCAGTATCTAGGGCTTTTCCCCTACGCACCTGGCGTGACTGTTTTGATCCACTACCATGTTTAATTCCTCGCCCATTGTACGCAGGACGCATTGATTTTTTTTTTCGCTTTGACAATTCTTCTCAAATAACTGAAAAAAAATTCATCTTAATTTTCACTACAACTTGTAATATATCAAAGAAGTATGTTTTAATGAAACCAAATAATGTGAATAAGCATAATGAAGTTGTCAAAGCCTTGTGAATTATGACTCGGATTGTTTACAGAATATCCTCCAGAGAAGCCTTTAAAACCTGTCAACCGGTTTATCCATTAACCAGACATTTTCTTTCATCTAGTTAAAGCAAAACCCGAATTTGTGTTGAAACCATAAGAATATCGTCGAATGTTTACAAACGAAGTCGTTTCAATCCTGAAAACGATGCCATTCCTTGCGGTTGTATAAAAAATCCAGTAAAAATTTTCAAGATGAGAACTTTGTTATCACAGCCTTAAAACTAATACTAACAAATAATTTAGAATGGCAAGATTAAACGAGTATCAAGTTATCGGTAGACGTTTACCAACTGATTCTGCCCCAGAACCAAAATTATACCGTATGAGAATTTTTGCTCCTAACGTTGTTGTTGCTAAATCTAGATACTGGTACTTCTTACAAAAATTACATAAAGTTAAAAAAGCTTCCGGTGAAATCGTCTCTGTTAACGGTATCGCTGAAGCTCACCCAACCAAAGTTAAAACTTTCGGTATCTGGATTAGATACGACTCCAGATCTGGTATCCACAACATGTACAAAGAATACAGAGATGTTACCAGAGTTGGTGCCGTTGAAACCATGTACGCTGATTTAGCTGCTAGACACAGAGCTAGATTTAGAAGTATCCACATCTTAAAGGTTGTTGAATTAGAAAAAGCCGATGACGTTAAGAGACAATACGTTAAACAATTCTTAGCTAAAGACTTAAAATTCCCATTACCACACAGAATTCCAAAATCTGACAAATTATTCCAAGCTCGTGCTCCATCTACTTACTATTAATCAATTTATAATTTATAATATAAATGAATAAATAAATTTTGTATAAAAATAATAAGAGTCGTTTCTTTGCTTTGCATAATTTTACTTGTAGACTTGCCCCAGTAGATGAGGTCCAAGTCCCCGTTCTTATCAGACTTGGGCATTTTTTATCATCACACACGAACATTACTTTGTTGGTCAAATTCTCCTTGCTGTGAATTTTGCTAATTGATTACTTCCAAATGACTTACGGATCAAGTGCTGCTGAAAGAATTGCTGGCAAAGTTGTATTAATTACTGGTGCCTCTGCTGGTATCGGTGAAGCTACTGCACATGAAATAGCTGCTGCTGCCAATGGTAATATCAAATTGATTTTGACTGCTAGAAGAGTTGAAAAGTTGAATGCTCTTTCCCAAAAATTGAAAGATCAATATAAAGACATCCAAATTTTACCAATTGAACTTGACGTTTCTAAAGTTGAGACTATCAAGCCTTTTGTCAAGAACTTACCAAAAGAGTTCGCTGATATTGACATTTTAATCAATAATGCTGGGTTAGCTTTGGGTAGAGATGCAGTTGGTAGTATTTTAGACGAGGATATCGTCAACATGTTCCAAACCAACGTTTTAGGTTTGATCACTTTAACTCAAGCCGTATTACCGATCTTCCAAGCTAAAAACTCAGGGGATATTGTCAACCTTGGCTCTATTGCTGGTAGAGATCCTTACCCAGGTGGAGGTATTTACTGTCCAACCAAGGCCAGTGTTAAATCATTTTCTAATGTCTTAAGAAAAGAATTGATTTCTACAAAGATCAGAGTTATCGAAATCGATCCTGGTAATGTTGAAACCGAATTTTCTAACGTTAGATTCAAAGGTGATTTAGATAAAGCTAAAGCAGTTTACGCTGGTACTGAGCCATTATACGCAGAAGATGTGGCTGAATTCATCGTTTTCGCTGTTACTAGAAAACAAAAGACCGTCATGGCTGAAACCTTGGTTTTCTCAACTAACCAAGCTGGTGCCACTTTCATCCACCGTGATTCCTAGACTATATAATCAATAGATATTCACTGTAAACTGACTCCTATATGGCGAGGTTGCGTCAAGCTTACATAATCTTGACTCACAATCACATCCTGACACCACAGGTGTGATATAACCGGGTCCACTTTTCCGGGGTTTTCAAACGATTCGAAATTATTAACCTGAGGCTTCCAATATGAGCTTTACAACTAAAGTAGCAGAGAGATTGGCAAATAAGATCATCTTGATTACCGGAGCTTCGTCTGGAATTGGTGAAGCTACTGCTAAAGAATTTGCAGCAGCTGCAAATGGGAATATCAAATTAATTTTGGCTGCTAGAAGAGAAGAAAAATTGAATTCATTAAAGCAGGAATTGACAGGCCAATTCCCTGGAATCAAGATCCATTCCAGTGCTTTGGATGTGAGCGTCAGTCAATCTATTAAAGATTTTGTAAAGGACATTCCTTCAGAATTTTCAGACATCGACGTTTTAGTCAACAACGCTGGTAAGGCCTTAGGTCGTAGTATTGTGGGAGAATTAGAAGACGAAGACGTCTCTGGTATGATTAACACCAATGTAGTTGGGTTGATCAACTTGACCAATACTCTTTTGCCTAAGTTTAGACAAAGAAATAGAGGTGATATCGTCAATATTGGTTCCATAGCTGGAAGAGATGCTTACCCTGGAGGAAGTATCTATTGTGCAACCAAGGCTGCAGTTAAGTTCTTTTCTACATCCTTGAGGAAAGAGTTGATCAACACAAGAATCAGAGTGTTGGAGGTTGATCCAGGTGCAGTTCTCACTGAATTCTCGCTTGTAAGACATCATGGTGACCAAGATGCTGCCAATAAAGTTTACGAAGATACCGAGCCATTAGGTCCAGAGGATATCGCTGAAGTGATTGTTTTTGGTGTTAGTAGAAAGCCAAAGACGGTCATTGCAGAAACTCTTGTGTTCCCCACTCATCAAGCCGGATCTGGCTCCATCTATAAAGGAGACCTCGGTAAGTAACTATTTTAAATATATATTAAATATAAAAGTCATGAAGGACATTATCATCAAAAAGCTCAAAAACTCAAGTGCTCTAAGGTTTTGGTCAATTTTGCAGCTCCATCCACAGATGAATCATTTTCAAGAGATATTTTAGCTCTACTAGCTTCCAATCCATTCAACAAAAAGCATGCTTTACAAATTTTGTTGGATGAAAGATATCCACATTTTTCACATTTGTTACGACCTGTGAACTCTTTCTTAAGGGAAACGGCCCCATCACTCTTAACTTCTTGGGCTTCGGCCTTTTTATTATTCTTATAGCTTTGGGTGAGTTTCTTCTTCTTTAATTCAAAGTGCTCCCCACTGTATATAATATCCATGATACAAGAGGGCCTTATGGCCTCTAAAGCTTTGAGCAATTCACGTGTCGTACCTCTGAAAGATTCAGGTGCATAGGTACATTCAGTAGAGAAATAGTCCAATTTTTTGTAATGAGCGTATAGAACAATCTCTTTCTGATAGGAATATTTGAAAGGTTTAGATCTTTTGATAGGAGAATCAGCGGACTCAGTCAAAATTGTACATGAGTTCTCGAGTCTTTTGGTGTCCCCTCTGAGAATATTCATCAACACAGTTTCAGCCATGTCATCAGCATTATGACCGGTCAAAACGTGGTTTATACCCAATTTTTCAGCACCTCTATCCAACGCTTGACGTCTTAAAACCCCACAATACGTACACGAGTTTCTCATACCTGAACACGCCACAATCTCGTCCATGGACCAGTCATAAAGCTCTTTGTAAGAGACAATCTCTAATGGCATGTCATATTGAGCTTGATTACGTTTAACAGTGGCTAAAGAGTCGTCTCTATAACCTTTGATCCCCTCATCGATAGATAGAAGCACCAAGTTGAGCCCATAGTCGTACCTCTCATTCAAGGTCTTCATCACACTGGCGAGAACGGTTGAGTCCTTACCACCAGAAGCCCCAATAGCTACCGTCTCACCTTTGAAAAATAATTTGGCATCGGTGATAGTATTATGAATTTCGGTTTCAAACACATTATAAAAACACTCTTTACAAATCTTTTGTAAGTTCTTAGGCCTCTTCAACACAGCCTTACGCCCATGACATAACTCGCATAGCTGCGATACCTTCAACTTCTTGTCTACTTTCTGATTCACCGTCATGATGATAAAAAATTTGAGATGAGGTGAGAAAAAGAAATTGGTGGGGGAGTTTATAATCAGAACCACCATAAGCCATTTTAGCTATAATTACCATATTACTTTGTCTGTATATTTTATAATTTTTATAAAGTGAGTATTGCAACGCTAATTTACAATTGAAATCTATTTAAGTCATTTAAGCCATAGCTTGAAATTCATCATTATTAGAATTAACATTAGCAATTCTAAATTTGTTAACAGTTTCCTCTTGCACTGTATCTCTTTGATGCGATTGGTGAGATTGTTGAGGTTGAGGTTGGGATTGAGGAGTGGATTCCTTTTGTCCATCTTGATTTTGTTGATGTTGAGGTTGTTTTCTACCTCTACCATGATAAGCAGTTTTTTCATTCTTTTCAGTTAATAATCCCACTTTTTCATTCATTATAAGAGCCAACTCTTGTAATCTAGTTCTTTGTGGTTCATTACTAGCAAAGTTTATGAATTTCTTATCGTCATTGAAAGAAGCAGCTATTTCATTATTTTCAATCATCTTGTTCAAAATTGATGAAACAGTAGCACCATCAAGGTCAAAGTTTTTAGATAATAAATCAACTGATAATTTAGAGTAAATTGATTTATAAGTGAAAATGTAAGTTCTTAAACCTTCAACTTGTAATTGATTTTTCATCATGGCTAACAATTCAGAATTGTTAGGGAATAATTTCCAGATTTTAATGGAAGATAATAATTCATAAGCTTTAGACCAGTCACCTTTTTGTAAGACTTTGGATGCATGAATTATATGATCTTTAATACTTTCTGGTGGACCAGTAAAGTATTGTCTGTCGTGGAATTCCAATTTACTCTTGAAAGATCTTGAAGAAGCTTTACGTTTAGAGTCTTTAGATGAGTTAGAAACTTGAGCTAAAGTTGGAATTTCAATCAACAAACAACAAGTCATGTAAACACATTCTAACAATTCCAAATTGATGTGCATGTGGAATGGTAATAATTTTTGTTTTTCACTAGTAGAAGCTTGACTTGGGTATTTAGTATTGAACCCTTGTCCTAATAATTCTTTAGATCTTTGAGAGTTGGCAATTTCGTTTAAAGCTTGGTGACTTTCTTCAATCAATCCGACTCTGAAAGCACTTAACCCTAATTGAACCAAGGCTCTATTGTACATGACTTGTAAAGAAGAATCAGCTTGATCAATAATGGCGTAAAGTTGAGAATTCAAGAACAATTCATTGGCAACTTTATGGTTGTTGTTAACGGCGTAATAATAGATCTTACTTAAAGTAGTTCTTTGGCCGTAAATTTCAGGAGTTTGAGACAAAAAGTCACATAATTTTTCAATCACCACTTGTGGAGCTTCACCTTTTTCAACAATAACAGATTTCTTATCGGCCAAATCATTCCAAGCATCAGCTTCATTGGATTTGATTAATTGATCTGGTTTATAGTAGATATGGTCCAATCTTCTGGACACTATTCTTGATAATTGAGAACCAGTAACATCATCTGATTGGCCAGAAGGATAAGTGGATTCAATGTATAATTGTCCCTTTAATATCAATTTGTAAATACTGCTTTCATCCTTCAATCTTTCGATGTATTCGGTGGAGTGAGGATCAGAGTTTTGTAAAGATTTAGTTAATTCATCATCTAATCTTTCAATTAAAGAACCAATGGAACCACTGATGACTTTAACACCAGCTTCATTGACTTCTGGTTCAATATCAATGTCATCGGTTGGTTTACCGAATTCACTGACTTGGTATTTAGAAGAGTTATCATTCAAGATTTGAATCAAGGAAACTATATCATTCAAGTTTCTTTGCCATTGAGTTAAAGGCATGAAACTTTGATTAGAAGAAGCGTCGAATCTAACTGAAATCAACATTTGGTAAATGGAGATGATTTCAAAGATTTTGTCTGAGTCTTTAGTTTCTTCCAATAATGACTCTAAACTTACAAGTTGTTCGAATTTATCAATATTCTTTTTACCTCTAGTTTCGCTAATGGCTTTTAAAGTTTGGAAAACAGGACTCAAGTTTCTGACCCCACCGACAGGTTGGAAACCACTGACATCTTCGTCAACGTTAGAAGAGGTGGTCAATGGTACTTCAACTGGTTCTTCAGCATCAAAAGCTTCTGGAGTTTCCCGATAAATATCCAATAATTGTTGGAATTCTTTGGTTTGTCTCTTGACTCTTTGTCTGATAGTGTTAAAGGCTCTGTTTTGATCAGCAGGAATTTTCTTTTTATCTTGATCATTTTTAGTGGTGATTTCATTAATAAATTCATCTAATTCAGCCAAGGCGATGATGTAGAAGTTTGGAGTACCAAAATTTTGTTGGTTACTTCTGATCAAGAATCTTCCTAATTTGTCGAACTCGGTCAAGGCATTGATCCAATTGTTGATCAATTTGGCGGTATCCAATTTATCAATTGACAGTTTCATATCATCAAACAATTTATCTTTAGCAGAACGGACAACTCTCTTGTCATCATCGTCACTGTCATCATCAGAGTCTTTGCCACCTTTAAGGAAACTGTTTTTCAAGAAATAGGCTGGACCTTTTGGAATGCCTTCGACGTCACTATCACTGTCACTATCACTTTCTTCATCCTTGAAAAAATCACTGTCGGATTCATCTTCTTGTTCGTCTTGGGATGAGTTTAAAAGTTCTTCTTCACTGGAACTCAACAAATCTTCTTCTTCCGAAGACGAAGAATCGGAATCATATTTAGAAAAGAAACGAGACATGCTGGGGTACTAGTTTACTTTACCTTACTTTTGTCTTAAATCAATTTTTCACTCGGACGATGAATTGAGGAAGAAAAATTTTTGAAAAACTAGATGGGCGGCGGTTTCAATTTTACGCCACTTTGGGATAAAATGTACCGCGATCCCTCCACTATTCCTATTCAACCTTTCTCTTTACAACCCACTATTGTAATTTCTGTTTATTACTAAAGAATCTTATATATTGGTTCGTTATGGTAATATGGTAATTGTGGCTAAGCCCTTTAAGTCATTCTATTTTTATCAGCCGTACTCTACCACTTATCTACATCGTAACTCATGACCCTCAGAAACTTGAACGGCTTCTCGTTTCTTATAGAGAGCTCCGAAACTTCTCCTACTCTATCATCATCTTCGCTCATTTGTTTCCTCACCGTGTAGTACTTGATCCAATTGAGTTTGTTGTACTTGAACACTCGACTTATAGATTTGATCTGGTAGTGGTAATGGAATTGGTAGTAAGGCACTGACCCTTCGTCTATAATGACATGGATTTCACCCGTGGTAGAGACTGTCCACCGCCCATGGTATATTCTATGCTGTTCTTTCACGGCATTATGATGAGATGCAATTTTGATTTGGTCTAGTAAACTGGTGACGTTCCTCAGTAAGTTGTATTTCAGAAGCTGGGGTACTACTCGGTTAGGTTCTAGGGCACTCAAAACTTTCACGCAAGTCCCGTCGGGGTAAAACCGTAAGTACCTATAGTAGGTGATGATTCTCACCGGGTTGGACCAACTGTTGGAGAAAACAGACTTGCCCCCTTCACTGTAGTAATTGATCACACTTATGTAGCACCCGTTAAATTTCACAAATGGTCTCTGTTCTAGCATCTGCTTCCATGTCTTATAAGACGGTAGAATCAGCAACTGGTCTCTTGGGATCGGAAGATTTTGGTCCTCGATCTCGAACCCGGGGGTCTGATTAGCACTTATATACTGCTGGTTTTCTTCATAGTTTTGCTTGGGGTACACAAGGTAGCAAAGCTGCCGCCAAATATCGTTGGAATTGAGCCCCAAGTACGCAAACTTCTTACATGTAATTGAAAGACTCATCCACGATTCCGGGGATTCCACCAAGAGTATTTCGAGTATATTCATCCAGATATCATTGTGTAAATGAACCAAAGGTGAAACTGGTTTCGTCACCACAACATCTTCACCGTCTACTCCCATGTTGGCGAACTTGATTGTCAATCCTTCTGAGGTCAAATCGTCTGGACCGGGGGCTCTTGCCTCTACATGCTCAAAGGATCTCAACAACTCATTCACATTAATAGCCTTGACCTTCTCCTCATCTACTTTCACAGCAGAGTTTTTCCCGTGGCTATCTTTGAGCTCTTTTATCTTCGAGGGCAATTCAACCTGCCGATAAAGCATATCCACTTTCTCATTCACCTTAAATGCCTTCCTATAAAGCTCGATAGCATCTGACATCTTCCCATGTCCTTCCTTATCCATGGCTGCTTTGAACAATGAGATAGCCTCTTTATCTTTATCGTTGAGGACCACATCTTCTGCGCCTGGAATATTGCTGGCAACCTGGCCTTCTACAACTGCTTGTGACATACCCAGGCTCTATCACTGCTAATTTTGCATATTTCTCACGGAATACACAGTCGTGCACAGCCCACATGATTATCTGGTTGCAATTAACCCATTCGATATTTGTTTAATTAGTGCAGATCCCGAGACCAAGAGTCTGTGAAATGTTGATTGACCTGTAGTATAGAGTGCTTGTGGCATAATGATGGACACGGCTCTGGATCAAAGGTGTGAAATACGCGTCATACCTGCCAATTGGTTGCAGCCATTAAAAGTAAACTACATTCCCCATAGTCAGCCGCCAGACACGTAACTGACTTGTAAACGCCAAATATGAACGTACACCAGAGCGCTACAACTTCTTAGACGCTATTATAAACCCCTTACTAAACGGATCAATTCTTTCAGGCGAGTGGAAAAATAAAAAAAAAAATCATAACCCAGAGATCAGAAAAAATCAAATTTGGAGATCGTCCTACACAAATCCTTTAGTGGAGCTTCTTTTACCTAACGGTAACACAATACGCATACCGAGCAAACTCCTTACCCATAACATCATGTCAATGGGCTTGCACACACCACGGACCCCCAATCGGCTCTCGTCGGTCAATGGAATACCCCTAGCAGAAAATCCCCCCAGAAACAGTCCCGAAGATGCTAAGGCTGAACCAGATAATTCGGCTAGAATCAAAGTCGTTTGTAGGGCACGGCCGGTGCTGGAAGACGAGGCAAAGATGGACCTGAAGTCCTGTCAATTTCCCGATCATCAGACAGTCTTGATACGAAGTAAAGATACGCAGCTGAGCTTCGCTTACGATCGAGTGTTTCCACCTGAATCCAGCCAAGCCGAGATATATGAATACGCTGTCAAAGATACGGTGGACGACGTATTGAAAGGCTACAATGGTACCATTTTGGCTTACGGCCAGACAGGCTCTGGTAAATCATACACCATGATGGGACCTTCGATCAAAGACGCAACGAGCAAAGGGTTGATCCCACGTATCGGTGATGAGATCTTCGATCAGATCAAAACCAACGGGTCCAAAGACACCGAATACACCGTGAGCTTGTCTATCATGGAGATTTATCTAGAGCAAATCAACGATTTGTTGGTACCGGAAAATGTCAAACTATCAATTCATGAAGATAAAGATCACGGGGTCTACGTCAAAGGGTTGTCGCATGCATCCGTATCGAATACGGAAGACTTGTGTAAGTTATTGAAACTTGGGTTATCTCACAGAACCTCGAATCTGACCAATATGAACTTGGATAGTTCTAGAAGTCATGCTATCTTTCAGATCAAGGTTGATCAGAAAAATTTGGAAAATGATTCGACTAAAAAATCGACATTTTTCCTAGTAGATTTGGCTGGTAGCGAAAAGGTTGATAGGACGGGAGTAGTAGGCCAGACATTCAAAGAGGCTCGAAATATTAACAGTTCGTTGTCAGCCTTGGGTAATGTCATATACTCTCTTACGGACCACACCTCTACCCATATTCCTTACAGAGACTCCAAGCTCACAAGGATACTTCAAGAATCGCTTGGTGGAAATTCAAGAACAACGTTGGTGTTGACTATCTCTCCAAGTGAGCTGAACGAATCCGAAACCACCTCAACCTTACGATTTGGTTCTAGAGCTAAAACCATAAAGAACAAAGCACATATAAATCAAGAGCTCAGTCCCATGGAGCTAGAGCTAAGAATACGCCATCTTGAGCGAGAGAATCAAAGTAAGCAACTATATATCGAAAAACTAGAGCACCAGTTAAAGTTTCATAACCAAGAGATTTCCAGTAGCCCGACGATTCGGTCACCAAAAACGCCCAATAATAGAGAATCTTGTAGTAAGATTCCAACCCTAACCAAGTCGCCTTTTTTGTCAGCTACCAAAATCGACTTTTCCAACTTATTGAACGAAAAAGACCAAAAGATTAACAGATTAGAAGAAGAAATTCTCAACTTCAAAATCAATAACTTGAGAGTTCTGAACGAAGAAGAGGTAAAACTCAATCGGCTTGAAACTTCTCTCTTGAAATTGAGTGAAAAGTTGAACGATGTGGAGATTATCAATTTGAATTTAAGAAAGCACCTAATGGTGAGCGAAAAGATAATTGAGCAACGGGACCAATCGATCAACTTTTTGAACAGTATGTTGAACGAACAGAATCTTTCTCTATCAAATCAAAGTGCCACATTTGAGAGTAAGTTGAATGTGTTGAAGACAAAATTGAACGACCAGAGGTACTCTGCTCGAACAGTATCCACTTCTCCTAGTTCAACAGGCTCTCCGGCAGGAACTGCAAGATCACCCGGATTGAACTTGAAGATAATCAAGCCCATAATCGGTGGGGACGAGAATAGTGACGAAGAGTATGACGAGTCAATAGATGCTACATTTTGATTATATCGTTTACACTAATTCAAAATATAGACTTATAAAGAGCAAATTCACAATTTGGAAGTACCGATCAAATATAAACCACCATCCACATTCAAAACTATCCCGTTGACGTAATTTGACTGCTTGGAACTCAACCATAAAACCGAATTTTGTATGTCCTCTTTAGAACCCCATCTGCCTCTAGGATTCCCGTAGTTAGTTTCCTCTTTCTTTTTGGAATACAAAAACTTGGTCATCTTAGTCGGGAAGAAGCCAGGTGCAACCGAGTTCACGTTGATGTTCTTAGGGGCCAAAGAAAGGGCAAGTGTTCTTCCAAGGTGCTGAACCCCTGCCTTACTTGCTACATAACCAAAAGTGTCTTTGAAATCAGAAACAAAAGCAACAATCGACCCTATCAAGATGACTCTTGATGGATCATCAGTACTGGCAGCCTTCTCCAACAAGGGTGCGAATTGCTGAATGCAATGAAAGACCCCTGTGATGTTGGTATCTAATATCTTACGTACTTGCTTGACGGGATGCTTCTCGAGTGGGGCCCCGTAAGTGGCCCCAGCATTTGCAACAAGAATGTCTAAACTATCGATCTTAGCCTTGATGCTCTCAGCAAACTTAACCACGTCTTCATCGTTGTTCATATCGCATGGCTCTGATATGACTTCGACATTTTTACCATTTTGTTTCGCATATGACTGCAAGGATTCTTTGGCTTCTTTACAAGCATCGACTTTTCTCGAAGTAATGATAACAGTCTTGATACCGTTGAGAACATAATACTCTGCAATGTCGTACCCCAAACCTCTGGTGCCTCCTGTAACTAGCGCAGTTTTTCCATTCACATTAATATCAACCATCTTCTTGTTCACCTCGGGTCAATTTTTCAATCGAAAACGAAAAATATGGGGTACTGAGATATGCAGGCTCCACTCGATGCTATAGTGCGAAGACCATTCATTTCAATTTGCAGGGCCCAAGAGTTTAATCGAGGTCACCGGCGACAAATGTCACTTCGGAGGTACGTGAATAGTTGAAATATTTGTTAGAGAAGATCGAGTGTGCTTGCAAAACAATTCAAAATAACATTTACGGACTCATACTATACACTTATCCGTTTTTAACTAGTTTCGCGCGGATGCAAAATTTGTTGCCCAATACGTCTGGATTCCTTTTCAGACTCCTGATGGCTTCTCAGAAGAACACATTATTCCCCCGTCACTTATTGATTTGTTTTCCTCCAGGCCACAAGTAATCTAGCTGTATAAGCCCAGTAGATATGACCAATCATAAAAGCTGGCAACGTTATTGGAGTGTCCGAATTGGACACCACACAAGTCTTGTAGTTCACTTCGTAGCCAGGTGCGTTCTCAGGCTTTTGTTTATTCTTAAGTTTTGTCATCTGCTCCTCTGTGAGGCACAATTCAAAATATATTGTTGTGCGGAAGTCGGTTATTATTACGTTAGTCACGTGGGAAGTATGCATGTCAATCAATGCTTGTTTAAAAAGCTTTAATGCATTAGGGTTTTGAGTATCGAGTTGAGTCTTGTCCGGGGTTAAAAGCTTATGGAGTCCCGTATTACTCATGTTTATATTCAACAACAATTCGCCTGCGTGAAAAATTGAAAAATCGTACTTATACGGTTGTCCGTTGGCAGCAGGATGAACTCTATCTTCTTGGTAGCTCACATTCGCTCCCATGAACTTGAGAAAATGCACACACGGTTCAATTATGCGATGTAAAAATATTTGTTTGAGGTGACTCTTGGAAACCGCTGTGGGGACGTCAAGACTTGGAGCTAATATTTTGTCCAAGAATCCGTCCTTTAATGGTCTGAAGTCTGTTTGAAGGGGGGGCATCATACCAAAAATCTTATCAACCAAATTGAGGTGGAGTTTCATATCAATAATCTCAAATTGGGGAAATACATCCATATATGAAGACGACCATTTCCATTCTGAGATATGCATAGTTATCTCATCCATAGGTAAGTCGGTGATCATAACGGGCAACAGCAAACAAATTTTATGAACATACTGAAGATACTTCTCTGCGTGACGTCCATCCATTATCTTCAAAATTTGATGGAACCACTCTAGTTCATCTTCCATTAACTTTACGATGCTTTCTTTATCCCAACTTCTTCCACTGAAACGGTTGTGCGTGAAGGTTAGGGTATCGACGTTCATGGCCTTTTGAAACAACTCACCGAGGAGACCGGTTGGTTCGGGGTTGTCTCGTCTATCTAGCTCCGAATCAAAATCTTTTCGCTTCTCTAATTCAACTTTGAACCATTTTATGAGTTCTTCTACGGTGATGCTCTGTCCAGATGAATTTCCTGCCATTCTGATTAGTTGTTAAGTTTTATTTGATTGTGATTGTTGAGTTACAAGGATTGGATGTACTCAAACCCGCTTTTTGGTGTGAGTCTTCTAAACTCAAGGATTTTCCCTCCTCTTTATAGTAAGTTTGTGTAGTAATTTGTGAATCCCCCGGGTGACTTGGGTTTTCTGGGCAGATCTAAAACGGCATTGATAGGGGATGTGGGGTTTCCTTGGCAGATCTGATGTATATCAAGGGACGAATATTTCATTAGTGAATCTGAAATGTTCTTGTTCATTTAGGCTGTATATAGCTCCAGGTATATGCTAATTGAAGACACTCGATGGTGAGATAACTACACGAATTGGAAACCTATGTTGTTCTTCATACCTGGACCCTTTATTGTTGCCTGTCTTCCAAGACTTGAGCTTCTATGAAGGATTTAGATATTTTTTAGACATGCGGAGCAGATTCAACAAAGAGATCTGGGCGAACGAGTGAATTAAAAAAAGGGGCACACTTAGGTAGTCTGTGTGATGTTGGTGATTGGGAGACATAAGCATGAATCATGGGCTACTGAGGCCACACAGACTCCAGCCTTTCAAGTGATGGAGCTAAGACAGGAACCTATATGGTGGTGATAAGATTTGCTCTTGATTGATGTGTAAATACGATTACAGTTCTGTGTACAGGACGTTATCGCTTATCTTACCGATTGGGAAAACTTATGTTTCAGATAAATAAGATACGTTTTCAAGGCAAAGTGGTGTGGTAACATTGCTGCACTTTACAACCTGATACATTGCTTCATACTTGTAGAGGTCTAAATCTCCTCCCATGCTTGCCCTGATCATGTGGTATTTTCATGTTTCGTCGTGCTTCATATCTAAAAACGCATGATAACTCAACAAGAGACTGGTGCATTGAATGAGGTCGATATGTGAATGAAGGTGGGCATATTGGCCGAGTGTGAAAGGAACCAAAAAGTTCCATAGTGCATCAAGGATCACCCACAGATGTTATTGTGACGATCAATGGTCTAGTAAACCACATTTAATATCACGTATGATTGAATCAATATTCACCCTGAGCCATGAAGGCGTTCGAGTCCCATGTTTCTAAAGATTGAATAGAAACTATACAAGTAAAGCAAGGGGTATCCACGAGAAAGATGATCTTTGTAGTACTCGAACCAACTTGAAAAACTCAGAGGGAAGTTTTTTGGGTGAATTTTGCAATTCTGTGTTTTTTTGCAACCGCAAAATCATCTTTTTGAGGGTGTATAAACGTTTCTCCCGCCAAACTTCATATATTTTTATAAAGATCGGTGACAGTATCTATAGAATTTAATCTTTCGCTTTTAGCCAAATTTTCTTTTCAACCCAAATTCTAATTGGAAAGAGGGCTCGACTTAATACATTTTCTCCAAAGTGATGAAGCTCGGCAGAAATCGTGCCATGTTCGCCTAGACTTCTTCTTCAAATACCCTGTCATCCATAGTTATCTTGTCCTTTTCACTTGAGCAGTTTTTATAAACTCTGCAACCTTGTATAGTAGATAGACTGGTCAAAAAGTCAGAATGAGGGCACAAAAAGTATATTTTAAACACTATACGAGCTCTTCACCATTGGTCCTTGTTTTTGATATCAGTATGGTAAGGCTTAATCAATATTAGCAGCAGCAACTCCATACAACTTATATTTCTTGACGCTTTTCCTGTAGCATAAAAACCTGTATGGCGTATGGTAAGAGCGTAAGCCCCGGAGAAGGGTACAGACCCCCTATGGTTGGAAAGACTAATTCTGGAGAATTAAGGACTAACCACATTACTTGTGGAGTAAGCAGTGAGCATAATGGCGTTGACGATGATCTTGCCGTCAAACCAGCGGTATTACAAGTAAATAAGTTTGAGTAAGAAAGCCCAAAACGAAGGGAAATGGGAGGACCAATATAGTCATTCTAGGAAGCTTTGTATAAAAAATTTGTGGCAACTAGTGGAGGAGCAAGAAGAAACAAAGCTCATTTTGCAGCCACGACAATCGATTTACCAGTTTCTTAGGTGAGCTTGCTCAGGTAGAGAGTTGGACCGTTGGACTTTGTATCGCAAATGATGGATGCTGGGTGGATAGCTCGGTGGTCCGAACTCTAGGGTAATATCGTGAACCTTTCCGGGGTAAGTGGGCGGTGGGTCTACGGTGCTGGCAGTATACTCACTATTCCGGAGGTGCTCAAATATTTCAACACTGGAGTTGTGTAGTCTCATGATCCTTTGAGAGAAGGAAAGGTCGGGTCCAAAGGTTCTTTGAATGCTTCGCCTATCCAACACAAATAATAGAGCAATGCCTACTAGTAAGGCCAATATTCCTAAAACTGATAGTAGACAGTTATTATCATTATCATAATCGTCTTCAAACAGTGTCGTGCTAGTGTACATGATGCTGCTAGGGCTTGAGTGAACCCTTTGCGGGGGGACTACGGATCAGGAGCATCTCTTAATATAAGTTCTGAAATGTTATGCTTGTTCTGACACTTGAAAAAAAAAATAGTTTTAATTAATCTGATGATTAATTTGATTAGCAAATTGTCTGAAAATACAACACCGCCATAGGAGGCGAGATTGACATTTGAAAAATCACCTTGCAAAACAGGGACATGGGAGTGTCATGGTTCTCTCCTTGTTGAAACAGCCTCTTCCTATGCATCAGGAGAGTGATTATATACTATATACAGTACTGCTTAATAGTTAAAAAAAAGTATGGTTGAATAATTTTTCTTATGCTTCCGAACCATCATAACAATACCTCTTTTTGCCCTGAAAATTTCTGTCTTCCTTACTGACAGGGTATTTGAAGGGTCAAGAACAACTTTTGTTAGAGGACCTAAACAGTTAAATATTCTCTTCTTTCGAAATTATCAGACAAACACTAAATTCTGCTGTCTTAACACCGGACTCTGCACCAAAAGTGTCTGCAAGCAGCAAGCGTAAAAAAAAATTTTTGTCAATTTTTCCAGAAAAAGTAACTTGTGTTAAAATCGATAAACCCTTATATACAAAGTTTATTGTTGTTGGGTCCCTTGAACAGCTGCTCCCTCTTTGAGAACTTTAACCCCACACTTTGAAAATTGAATTTATACTTTTATAATAGAATGAGCTATTGATTGGCTACAGTAGGGAGTGATGTATTAGTCATCATTAAGGCCTACATTGTAGTATTGATATTCTTTGAATTTGTATTTCTATTTCAAATTATATAAATTAAGGCCAATTTAAATTGGTTTTGATTGAGAGAACGTAGCACCAGGCTCAAATATATGTCGTCTGTAGTATTAATGCTTTAGGGCCTGCCCCTATTCTTGATGATGATAGTTGCAGAGTCACCTTATTTCGGGAGTTGTTCCTGGACTTGGATATTGCCTGGCCTGGCTTCGATTGACCGACTGTATCGTAGTTTTCAGTTTCCTCCTCTTCTTAAATTTAATCTTAGTCTGTTGAGAAAACAATTTATCATACCATTTGGATACCGTGGTTTCAGCTTGTTGGTCTTCTTGTGAGGTGTCCAACATGAATACCGTGTTAGAGAAATATGCTTATTCAAGAATTCTATGAATGTGAGAAACAAGACTCTTTATATATGATCGGAGTAGCAACGGCGTACCTTATACTGTTACATGGATCAAATTCCGTTTCATTCATTTACGCTGTGCTATATTTGGACTGTTGCTTGAAATATTTCTTCTTGGTTTTGAGCACTGCAAAGCATATTATAGTATTCGTAATTAGATATAACCCCTATGCAAGACGAGCATCGGAGTTTGCAAGAGAAAGTCTACTAAGCCAAGATTTTAGGAGATGTCTATTATCACTATAAACGAATGTTATTGGAGTCGCCAATCTGAGGCTTGAGTCATACCTCAAAAGGTTTATTGACCACTATATTTCGGAGGAGGAACTTCAGGGGTATTCAGGGCTTGCATACCCGGTGGGGGTCCACTGGGAGGCGGCACATTAGCAGCACTGGAATAATCTTGGGCTTGGTAATGGTGAGCCTCATCGGTAGGTACGTAAGAACTATTCATTCTAGCGGTGTATTGGTCCTGGCTATGCGAGGAGTAGTATTGACTACTGTATTGTTGCTGACCGTTGAAATTTCCGGGGTTGTAAGCATTGTAAGTTCCGCTATAAGTTTCTCCTTGGTAATATTGTTGATTTGGTTGTGCTGCTAGTCTTCTTTGCTGTTTTTTTCTTCGTATTATGAACGCAACTATGAAGGCAATTATGATAATAACCGGTATAACGGTAAAAATTAGAAAATATCTGGTGGGCCTGTAAGTGTGGTAACGATAATACATTGTTTGATACTGCGATATGACATGGCAGATGAACTCTATTTAACTATTAAACTCGTCGGTAAACTAAAAAATAATAATTAACCAATTACCGTTTTGGGCAAAATTGTCATGAAAAAAAAATAGCTGTCACTGGCTATGGAGCGCCTCATCGCCAATTACGTAAGAACAAACTTCAGTGAGGTATCGATTTTGATATGCGGAGAGATAGTCATGATTATCATATCGTCGCTAACATTTGAAAACCTCAGATAGGGACAATTCTGAAGGCATCATAGTGGTATTGATTTGTTCGTGGGTTTTCTGTTTCTCTTTTAATCCGCCTTTTTCTATCCAATCGGATCCCAACTATCAACGCGGCTACGAGAACAACCGGCAAAATAAGTAAAAAATAGAGCGCTTTGATTTTGGCCATTGTAGATACTGCAAAATGGGTTTGCAGATGATCAGTATTTAGCTTTAAAATCTATCCGTGTGGCTAAACAAATGATCCACCAATTACTATCTTGAGCAACGTGCCATAAAAAAACTTTATTTGTCTAACTGACCTGCATACGAACAAGGGCTGCATATGTGAAATTGACACAGAACACGAAAACAAAGCCGACTTATTCGTAAATTGTGATAGTTGTCTACCGCTTACTGTAGGCAGTACCTTAACAAAAGTATCGGATAGTTTGAGATTGCAAATTATTGCATGATCAGATTGATTGCGAACGATCATGCGTAGTATTTAAAGTTATATAATTATATGTAAACTGTCGTCATTGCATATCGAAGTGGACCTAAGCCACTTGATTCTGATTCAGGGTTGAAAATTTTGATTGTCTAACCTTATCTCTAATTGCTTGCAAAATAAAGGCTGCAATAATACTGATACCCATCATGAGTACCAAAATCATCATGGAATACTCAAAGAGCCTTTCTTTATCTTCTGGCCATCCATTGAATAAAGCGTAAGTAGCGGTAACAGATCCCAAGTTACCCAATCCACTAACCAAAGCGGCTGCAACTGCAACACCTACCTCACCATAAACGGCACCAAAGATTTCTGCCGACATTGCCATACAGGTTGGCACTGTGGCACCTAAACCGTATCCGGAAATCAATAAGCCCCCGTATCTACTCCAAGAGCCACTAGCGTATGTTGCAACAACTAAACCGACAATAATTATAAGACAAGAACCTGAAAAGACCAAATATCTATAATGCTTGTACCTGTCCGAGAATGGAGTTAAAGTGAGAATCCCACCGAAGTCGAATAACCAGATTGGGGCAGTCAACAAAGAAACGTCTATAGAAGTAAGACTAGGGTTGTTGGTTTTAATGATTGTACTACCAAAGATAGTCAAACCAAATCCTACACCTACAGCACCAAAGTACATGATAATTAAAGGCCATACTCGCAAGTCAGATGCGATCATCCAGATGTCTCTCCAGCCCCAAGCGAATCGATTACATCTTTTTTTGATCACATCTTTATGGACTTCCTGTTCCTCTTCATTCAAAGGTTGGGCAGGAGGGATAATCTTGTGAAGGAGTTGGTAGAATCTGTTCTCTGGTTTATCACCGTCTAAGCTAGGTTTGTCTGGCAACCACCACAACAGGCACAAACCTATGAAGATAGTCACAGACCCATAGACGATGTACATCCATTGCCATCCGTAATAGCCTCTAACACCATCCATTTTTTGGAAACCAGCATTGATCAAACCAGCAGCAGCAGTAGAGATTTGAGCAGCGGTGAAGTAGTAGCCGATCCTTTTGGTTTGCATTTCTGCTGGGTAGAAGTAAGACAAGTAAAGAGTCATACCGGGCCAGAATCCACTTCCAGCAACACCACTAAAAAATCTAATAGCCAAAAGTCCCGCATTGTCCTTAAGAGTACAATAGCAAAGATTAACAACTCCAATGGTTATAATGATTCTCGATAACCAAGAATGAGGACTGACCTTAGTCATGATTAAATTCATAGGAACGTCGAAGATGATGAAACCAACGTAGTCTAAAGCAGAAGCAGTACTAGTGTCTTTACTGGTCAAGTTCAAAGTTTGCATTAACGAATGCCCGCTTTCGTAGTTCATAGTCAAAGTTAAACCGAATGAGTTAGAGACCAAAGAACAAATGAAGTATAAGATCCATAAACCAGGTATAATCTTATAATCCAACTTCCTGTAAGCCTTCTTCAATATCAACAGTTCATCTAAGACTTCAAGGTCTCTTGCTGACTCGATCTCACTGACTTTACTTCCCTGTTCGGAACTTGCCATTTTTCTTGTTGGGTAGCAGGAACAGTCGAATCCCTGACTATTTATGCTGCAAAATCCTTTTGCGAAAATTTTTTTATTTGAGTCAAATGACTCAATTTGGTACGGGCACTAGAAGGTGATTCAAGTTGACTATAGCTTAGTCATCAGATACGCCGTATGCGTAATAAAGTGCTGATAAGTAAAGAAACTGTATTCAATATTTTGTACACTACTTCTTTCTTGGATGGAAACGATAAAAGTTTGGGTTAAATTGTTGGCCCAAAAACTAGTTTTGTGACAGCTTTCAATTGGCTAATCAAATTCTTACTCCCACCATTGCTACGTACACTCGTCCCTTGGAATCGCTTCAGAAAGTCATATTTAATTTATTCTCTTTTTATAACGAAGTTTTCCCTTTCAACGATTCGCTCCAAAACAAAATTTGTTTTTTCAATTAAACTTTGCTGAACCTTATAAATATCTTATCTGAAGCGAACCGACACGAACCGAGATGCATAAAAAATTGCATGCAATGTTTGAAGAGTTTTCACCATCCCATCTGAAGTTGGGATAATTTTTCAGCTACCGCTATTCTCATCATGAGTGAAACTGAGCCGTTATTGGATATCGAAAGACACGTTTCAGGACGAGAAGAACCAACGGCCGTCATTGACAAGGGTGATCAAGCCCGTCAAGGGTTTTCTGACATTCCCAATTTCTTTTGGATTGAGCTTTCTCTATTGATCAACGTATTCTTGTTCGGGTTCGATGGTACAATCACCTCGTCGATCTATTCCACCATTGGTAGTGAATTCAAATCGATGAAATTTATATCGTGGATTAGCTCATCGTACATGATCGCTGCTTCCGTGACTTTACCACTTGCAAGTTTGTCTGACATTCTTGGAAGGAAATCATGTATCATATTTGCTTTGATTGTATTTGGAACTGGCTGTTTAGGATGCTTTCTTTCTCCTAGTTTGGGTCTTCTCGTTTTGATGAGAGCAGTTACCGGGATTGGGGGTGGTGGTTTATTGAGTCTCTCCACCATCACAAATTCGGATATTATTTACCCCGAAAAAAGAGGTTTATTTCAAGCTGTTCAGAACTTGGTTCTTGGAACAGGGGCAACTCTCGGTGCTTCATTCGGTGGTATTTTAACGAGTTATCTTGGATGGAGATGGTGTTTCGGGCTCCAGGTGCTACCATCACTTTTCAGTATTTTTATTGCATACTCATACATTCCAAACTACACTCAAACGACCATCGTTCACAACAGCGATACTTCGATATTCAAAAAAATCGACTTCTTGGGATCTTTTGCTATGATTTTGAGCTTGGGATCCCAGCTTTTAGTTTTGACTGCAGGTGGAAACGAAGTAGCATGGACCGATAAAAGACTTTTTTTGTTAGTCTTGTTCCTGGTTATCACTGCAACTTGGTTTGTTCATATTGAAAAATCCACAACGGCCAAACCCATTATTCCTATTAGAGACTATCATGATAGATTCGTTATTTTGAATATCATGTTATCGTTCTTTATCGGGTTTGCAAGCTACACTTATTTATTTATTTTACCATTGTTATTTCAACTTAATTTGGGAGATTCCGTTTCTAAAGCTGGCTTGAGATTAGCAATTCCTGCCATTTCTACTCCAATTGGTGGATTAATTGCTGGGTTTACAATGTCAAAGGCAGGTAAATCTTTCAAGCACATTGTTTTAGCTGGGGTTGCAACCATGTCTCTCGGGAACTTCCTCGCCATATTCGTTTCAAAGAAACTCCCCAATTGGTTGAATAACTTATTCTTAATTCCTGCCAATTTCGGTCAAGGGATCTCGTATCCAAGTTCTTTATTCTTGTTCATTTACCATTTTGAGCCAGTTAAACAGGCTTCTTCAACTTCTACGGTATATTTGATGAGAAACATTGGAGGTGTTTGGGGTGTGTCATCTATCACCACTATTACACAAGCAATCTTGAAGAGAAAGCTCAGAGTAGACCTCTCGAAGATAGGAATCGAAAAGAAGGAGATTAAGCGTTACATCAAAGAAGTTTCTGAAAGTATCGACTTCTTGAACAATTTACAGCAAGAGGTTAGAGATGTTATTGTTCAAGACTACACCTTCGCTCTCAGAGTTTGTCAAACAGTGGCTTTCACTTGTTGTGTATTGGCATTCACATGTGCTCTTTTCTCCGGACGTAGAAATTAGATTTGTAGTTTTTAATATATTTATTTATTTCGATAATGCATAAGGTGATAGCAATACTCCTACCAAAAAAGTGGAGGCTTAAGGTGTGTATGTAGTCCAACCGAACCGAACCGAGGTACCGCAGTGGCTGCAAAAAACTAGATATATAAGATGCAAACTTACCCAATGTTTAACAGATTCATCAAAGATAATGACTCAAAATTTGATTCAGTTACTATTAGTTGTAGTAAGTGCCTTTAATTTGGTTTATGGCGACTGGCAATATCGCTCCAGACCAGATTTATCTCCTCCGCAATTGAATATCACTATTCCTGCCAACGGAACTAGTGAAGGTTACCTTTTCCTTGCTCCTTTCAGTGGTTTTCCAGAGATTGGAGCATGGCATGGTCCAAGACAGTCAGCTCCTTACATATTCACAGATGAGGGTGAGTTAGTCTGGTCAGGTTTCAGTATTTTTTCCATCTGGGCCACAAACTTTCAAGCCGGTAGAGTCAACGGTGAAGACATTTTGTTCTCATTTGAAGGTTCTCATAACCCTAGTTATGGTCATGGTCACGGTCATATAACGTTGCTAAACAAAAAGTACGAAACGATCAAAGAATTGAGGGCTGGTAACAGTAAAATTAGCGATAAGCATGAATTTCATATAATCAATGAAAAAACTGGGTTGATCCAAATTTACCAACCAAGACCTTACGATTTGAGCAAATGGGCCAGTTCAAAGTCACAACAATGGATTGTAGATGCAATATTTCAGGAATTGGATATCGAAACTGGCGAAGTTTTGTTCGAATGGTCTTCATTAGACCATGTGTTACCGGATGATTCAGTTCTTCCTGTTGACGAAGGTCAATCGGGCGCTGGATTCAACTCAAGTGATGCTTGGGATTACTTTCATATTAACTCAGTTGACAAAGATGAAAATGGAGACTATTTAATCTCAGCAAGAAATGCTGCTTCTCTTTATAAAATTGACGGTAAAACTGGAGAGATTATCTGGAAACTCGGTGGTCTCCCAGAAATTACCACCACTGACTTCAAAGTTGAAAGCAACTTCAATTTTTCTTTCCAACACCATGCTAAATATTTAGAAACTTCTGAAGATGGTAGCACTCAAATTATCTCATTCTACGATAATTCTGCCCACGGCAGTGAAGACAAGGAAGGTCAGGAAGTTCATTACAATTCTCATTCAAGTGGTAAAATTATCGAAGTTGATACCAAGAACTGGAAATCTAAACTCCTCTTCAATGGGGTAGCACCAGGTGAGCTTCTCTCCAAATCCCAGGGATCAACACAAGTTTTACCCAACGGCAATGTTTTGGTGAATTGGGGATCAAAAGGTGCAATTACAGAATTTGACAAAGAAGAAACACCAATTTTCCATGCATTTGTAGATTCAGGTGATTTAGGCTACAAAGCACAAAACTACAGAGCTTTCAAATACAACTGGACTGGGGCTCCTAGCGAGGAGATTGCCGTCTTAAGTGAACTTGACGGCGATTCTAGTGTTGTGTACGTCAGTTGGAATGGAGACACCCGGACAAAATCTTGGGAAATTTATGAACTTGACGATGCAGGAAAAGAATCCTTGATAGGTGAAGCTTCAAGACTGGGCTTTGAAACAACTATAAGCTTTCCAAATAAGAAACTCGATACTGTGGTCGTAAAGTCAGTCGATTTGTCTGGCTCAGTTTTGGGGACTTCCAGAAAAGCACGTACTGTTAAAGCTATCAAAGAGTTCACAGAAGAGAAGGAGCGGGAAGGCCTGGAATTACATCAAATTTACGGAAACCCATTTGGTGGTTTACAATCATATTTTCAGTGGAGACATGAAAGGAATTAGTAGGTATATATGAGTGAGTATTTAAATATAAACACCGGCAGATCATGAAATTTGAAAAAAATCTTCACTGTTCAACATATTATCCCATAAGGGATAAAGACTGGGAGAGTTGACCGGGAAGGAAGGCTGTGGAGGTGAAAGAAAATGAACGGGAAGAGACTGTTCATCTAGGTTCTTGGTGCCACGACGAACGTCACCTAGATTTCTTATAAACAGATTTATAGCAGAATTATCATTCGAAATATTACCTTGACCTTTCAGTGAAGACTGGGCTTCAAATACTCTACCGTTACCGTAATCTTGCATGGAATGTCTTAGCTCATCTGAGATCAAATCTGGGGAGCCAGTTTCCGTTGACTGACCGAAGATGATCCCTAGCTTTAATGACAACTCATGCCACTTCCTACCCAAGTCCCAGGCATCAGCCCACATAGTCATATCATCCATGTTTTTTAAAGCCATTTTTTTGTATTTGAACTTCCATATTTCAACCTCCTCGAGACTTCTTTCATAGCCGGGCTGATCATCAAAGAGGTGTGTCACGAGTATTTCGTTCGGAAACGAACAGAAGTATAAGGAAGTTATCACATTGGTGAACACTTCAAACCCTGTGAATGGCGCAACAACCATGTGTTTGGGCTTGAGCTGACTGAAAATATTGGAATTGTTTTCCAAGGCAGTTAGAAGACCCAGGACGATATTTTTCCACCAGCCTTGGGGGAAAGAGTTGGGGTTGCAAAATAAGTATTCTCGATTCAAAAAGATTCGGCATAAGAAAAATAGTCCATGGAAATAGCCATAATGAGTTGCAGACCCTAGGTCTATGTGTAATTTCAAATTGGCATCAGAAAACTGGTACTTTGAAGGCAAGAAAGCTTGAATGTTGTCAAGAGTCTCTGATAAATTACAAAAATTGGATTCTGGGTCCCAAGGGTGTTTTTTAGCATACTTTACCCCAATTTCACCGACCCATTTAGCGATCTTACCCCATGTTTCGAAAAGTACTATGGTGAAACTAAGTAAAGAGACAGTACAATCTAGCTCCAAGGGAGAACGTTGTGAGTTGATGGCGGAAGATAACTCTTCGAACGTCAGGCTCTTTTGGAGATTACCGAACAAAAAATCGCTCTCTTCACACGGTAGAATTGTATCTAAATCTTCAATTCTTATAGCCGGGGACCTCTCACGTCCGCTCGAATTACATCTGTCCATCATATAAACAGACCAGATAGTCCTCCTTCTACACTCAATAGCAATTTGTCTCGTAGACTCGTCGGGGAACTCATGTACCAACGATTGAATGCGAGATTCACTTCCGAGTCCTAGAATCAATGCCATTCTTGCAGCTATACCTACGTACAAAAAGCTTCTAGAGTTGTTACCTTCCCCCCATTCATGGCTGCTCAATAATGTGAATGCCTGTATACGCTGGAGCGTAGGACTGTCGAATATATCCCTTGAATATTGCCTGGCATACAAGCCAAAATACTTCGATGCATTTGAAGCACCCGCAGTTGACTGGGATTCAATGCCGGCTGAAAAGTCCGGCTTGAACGTTCCCGGGGACTTGTCTTCTCTAAACTCACCGTACGCTGAAGATAATATGGGGCAAAGCCTGGCACATAGTGCTAGTATGGATAGTAGTAAGATTGGTTCGGGGTGGTTGAGCAGCTTGCTGGCGAATCTTGACTCATATTCGTTCATGTATGATGATGGGTCAAATTCATCGGACTCTAAGAATCCCAAGAAGGAAGGTTTGTGAATAAACGGGAATATTCCGTGATATTGGTTAGCAAAAAAAATTTCAATCACATCAATTATCTGGCTCTTGGATGGGAGAATAGCCCCATTCGATTGTTTATGCACCTCAGGGCTGACACCGGAATCTATGGGTGCAGTTCGATTCTCTAATGCAGCTCTAGCTCCCTGAATGTCTAAGATTTTTTGCTTGATGATCCCGACCTGCTGAGAAGGCTTCATTTCGTATTTGCAGTCAAACGCATGACTCTGGCACCGTTTACAGACGGCCGACCCTTCGTCCTTGGAACATCGCACACGGCTCTTTCGGCATGGTATACAAGCCAACACTGTCCGATTCTTCTTTGACAACGGCCTTGACAACATCATCAACTTGAGTGAAAACTGTGGCTGCAACATCTCGTTCTCACGGGTTTAGATGGTGTCAGCAGAGCTGACGAAAGTTGTCACGATCACGATCATAAACACCATCGATGGAATCCGCCACAATACTACAAAAACTTGCTATTGTACTTCATCGATTAACACAAAACACAGCTATACTTTCAACATCACCCATAAATATTTTTACTAGCCAGATGAATTGAGTTGGTGCAGTGGTATTTTTTCTGTAGGGTTTGTGATCCTGCATGGAACTCACCCCATTCCTGCCCACCAACTTGCCCCACAAAATCTCTCAAAGGATAGACATCAATTGTCCAACATGACTCTTTTAGTTGCAACCACTAACGGAACTTTGAGACGTATGTAACGGTTTTGCAGATTCTTGCACGTATACTAACCGTCCCAGTTATCGAACTAGCTAGAAATAATCAAGTGATTTACGGCCCTGAGTTCTGTCATGGTGACTCCAACATAACCAACATCAAGAAGGTGGTGATTCGGAACTGGCATTACCTCGTGCTCCTGAGACAGTCCAACATAATCCAGCTATATCGTCAAACTGCAAATGGAAGTGACTACGTCAAGATGAAGGAATGGAAAACTTGCCTTTTGTGCAATGAGCATGACAAGTTGGTGGACATCGGCATACTTCTGAATCAGTATTTATATTCCTGCTCATACGAAGGACGGTTTATGGTGACGGACTTGGTGGACGATGATTATGATGGCAGTTACAGTGACTATAAGCTTCATGGACCCGTTACCAGTGTGAAGGTTTGTTGGGTGGACCAGCAAATGGTTGTGTTGGTAGGCAATAAAATGGGGGGCCTTCAACGGTATGAAATCGATATTTGCAAGCAGCTGCATCGCGAGCCAATATTATTCAACATTAGAAGTGGGTCGAGTATTGAAGATACGTTTGAAGACCTGCATAGCTACGACTATAATAACATTCAAAATGTGAATCAGATCCGGTCAATAATCAGAAGAAGTTTCATGGACACTAAAGAGAAATTATCGCCCACATTCACGGCAGAGAAGCCAGTATTGAATGACGAAAGTACTATGTGGGTCAAGTCGATAGAGTCCAATAGTAAGCATATTGTTACCGGTACCGAGTTTGGGTACATCATGGTCTATAGCAAGAGTAATAATGAGGCATGTAAGAGTTTCAAGGTTTCTAGTTTTCCCATCATTAAGCTACTGATCATAGGCAATAAGTTGATCTATACTGATATTGTCTCCAACGTCGGAATAATTGACCTTAAGATTTTTGGTGTCACCAAGTTCTGCTATCGCTTTGGTATCATTGATTGCAACAAGATCCTATTGAACAGGAATAGTAGCACTTTCAGAATCATTGCGTCGACTGTAGATGGGATGATGAAGGTGGTGGAGGTGAACCCTTTGCGCCAGCGTATCAATTTAATATCAGAGGGACGAGTCGATGATTTGTATCAATGTTTTAGTGTAGTTTAATGTATAGTCAATTTGAATTCTGGGGTTAGTATGACTCTTTTCCTGTATATAACTGAAACTCCTGTGTATATTCTCAGTGTATATGTAAATCCTTTAACCCCCGTAACTCCCAAGATTCTGGACCCAAAAATCTTGGGTTCGTATTTGGCGATGACCTGACGCCCCAAGACATGCCGATCTCTTAAGACCAAAGGTAATACCCTTCTAATTCGGATCTTTTTTCACCCGTGCACTGCGTATAGTGTTACCGGTCTGCGGTTTTTCTTATCTACAACCTGAATCATTAATCCAGTTTAGAGAGGGCTATTAGCCACCAAGACCTTACCACCTACTGCTCCCCAACCCCAAGACATTTTGACCTCCACCCCTAAATAAGCTATATATAGTATACCGATTTAAACCTCTCAAAAGTAAATTGTTTAATCTCTACCTTGCTACTGCTGCAGCTGCTATTGTTTCCTTTTGTTCCGCTCAGTTTTTCTTTGATTAGGAAAAATTCGTTGGTGCACAAATTTCGAGTTACTTCACTATTCCTTTCCAGTTGTTTTGTTACAACTGTTCACATTGTACAAAGCCCATCCCACTATACCCGATTAGACCACAGCTTAATTTGGTCTCGTATCGGTTTTTCCCCTCCCCTAACTCCCCTCAAATATTCGGTCCCTGGTGAGTCGCTGTAGCACCCACCATGACAAGGTTCGATAGATTTTTTGACCGGATCAGACGATCTAGTGATACGTCACTAGAGCCTCCTGGGATAGTGATATCGTCTAGCCAGGAGAACACATCCAAGGGTTTGCGAAGCAGAGCTCGGTCACTCTCTTTGGCGTCTAACCCGTCTAACTCCACCTTGAGCTTATCCACAAAACCGTCCAACGACGCTCTTTTGCGGACTCGTTCAGTGGGCAAGCGGAACACCAAGGAGTTGGTCAAGTTGGAGACAAAGCTGGTGATCGAGAAGAAGGTCGCCACCTTGTTGAATGATTTGGGGTTACAAGACCCACTTCCGGTCAAGTGTAGCTCCAATAGCTCCAGCATTTCTAAAAATATCGACGTCTATGTGGCGAACACCAACAACTGTATCTATTTGGCGCCGGCCAGTTCTGCCAGTTTCACTTACGACGACGTGGAGAATGGCGGGATTCCTCAGGACAGTGAACAAAATCAGCACCTGACCATACCTGAAGACCCCGATGAGTTTCCAGAGGAAGGTAATCGAAGTAGTCGTGATACCAATTCTTCTGACGCTAACTTGGGGAGCACGCCGGAAGGATTGAGAAGTAAGTTTGACCATTTGAGGTCTCCCAACTACTTGAATACCGATATCGATAGTGATACCCCCATCCCCCACACTTTCGGGGTCATCATCGAGTTGCATAAAGACACCCCGTTGAACTTGATAAAGATCGAGTTTGCCAGTCACTGTACCGTGCTCTGGCCTAGTGGTGATCCATATAACAAGAACTTTGCTAAGGAAAAGTTCAAAATCGGTAGCCTTGACTGGATCAAGAGCCTTGACAACGCGGACTACTACGTGAATAAGCTAAACTCTTCGGACTTCAAGGCCAAAAAACTCGATCCCACCGAATTGGCCAAGAGGACCCGGTATTATAGGTTGAAGAAGTTGAGTGATGCGAATGGTGGCTCTAATTTAGTTTCCGACGACTCTATTGCCAACGCCCATTCAGGTGATTTCAATGGGGCCCTAGAGGAGTTCTACGATCACGATTCTGGCAACCAGTCGATCTATAAAGCCGGGGTGTATGTTTTCTTATTACCCTTGTTGCTTCCTGAACACATTCCTCAAAGTATCACGTCCATCAGCGGGTCGTTAAATCATGTGTTGAACGTCACCCTCTCCAGAAGCTCTGAAAAGTTGAATCGGAGATTGTACCTCTCGGCAAACTTCAATTTGCCCATGGTTAGAACCCCTCCATCGCTTGCGAATTCCATTGCTGATAAGCCGATTTATGTAAACAGGGTATGGAACAATTCTCTCCATTACATTATCACCTTCCCTCGGAAATATGTGTCATTGGGGTCCGAACATTCCATCAACGTCAAAGTGGTGCCGCTTGTGAAGGACGTTATCATCAAAAGAATTAAGTTCAACGTACTCGAGAGAATAACCTACGTGTCGAGAGACTTGAGCAAAGAGTACGATTACGATGGGGATGATCCTTATTATATTAGAAGAGCTATTGGTGACACCAAAACAAGAGAACGGGTTATATCTGTTTGTGAATTGAAAACCAAAAACAAGCCTAGCAACGGCTCCGAGCCTTATAAAGAGGAAGTCATCAGTTGTCCCGACAACAACTTGTTATTCAGTTGTTATGAGATGGACCACCTGCGTCCTGAGCATGATGACTCCATAGAAAACTTCAAAGTAGAGGACCCACTAAGTCCCCGTGGTCGTAACACCCACGGCAGTACTGGACACAGCAAGAGGAACGGCGGTTTCGGTAGTAAGGACAGCTCTATGGAAGCTATGGTGGCCTCTCCTCTAGACATTAACATTGCTTTGCCGTTTTTGACTACCAGAAACGATAAGGCTTTACAGACTTTAAAAGAAGATGACAATAAATGGTCTAATGCCAGTGTTTCAGCTGCAACTTCTAGAAAGGCTTCTATCATGTCAACTGATTCTTCTGGGCCAGGTGCCCTCTCCCCTTCCTCACCGATAATTGGTGCATTGGAAACAAATTTGACTCATGGTCATAGTGAATTTTTACCCCATTCCAATCCTGAAGACTATGATGTGTTCAACCCTAACTCGAGTGCCTTAATGCACGAAATCAGTCACGGTAATCTGAAGGAAAACATTCCAAATGGCTACACCACTGTTGGTAGAGCTCTTTATCCTGACTCCAATTATCGTCATATTCAAATTTCTCATCGGTTACAGGTGTGCTTTAGAATCTCTAAGCCAGACCCTAACGATAATAACAAAATGCATCATTATGAGGTGGTTGTAGATACACCATTGATTTTGTTGAGTTCCAAGTGTAATGAAGAATCAATTCAGTTACCAAAGTATGATGAAATCGACGCGGATAGCGCTTCACCTCAAGCATTCAGCCCTCCTCCAAGTAATAGAGAACCATCCATATCTTTTAGGACCCCAAATTATGACAGAAACAATTCTTCTGTATCACCTGCTCGTCCAAGCAACAGCAACGTTAGCAAGAATGGTGAGGTACATGGCCAAGGTTTCTCCATTAAGCAATGGAGCCCCACAGAAGTTGATGATAATTTGCCAACTTTTGAAGAAGCCACCTCACCTATATCTTCCCCAATCACCCGATCATTCTCTGTGACGGAGGATCCGTTGAGTCGAATTCCTTCCATCTCCATTGACAATCCGAACGTCCCCACCAGCGATCCTCCTGCTTACGAGAACAGTGGACTGGTTGGTGGTAATTTCAGCGGTCCGTTGAACATCGACGCCCTCGTAAATCAGGCAACGCCCGAAAGATCCAATTCCAATACGGCGTCCCGTTTGAGGTCCTCTTTGGTTAATTCATTTGCGCCGTCTAGTACCGTGGGCAGCGACTCGACCAATCCTACCACTGGAAGTAGCTTCAGCACCAATATGCTGCCACCCACTATGCTCAATACCTCTAATGGTCCACATACCAACACTGATGCAAACGCAGTTGAAAGTGATCAAAATAACTCTTTAGGCCCCGAATCCAATCTTGGTTCGCTCGAAAACTCGCCTGCTCCAATGATTCGTGAACACAGTCAAGGCTCTTCCTCAGAATTGACTTCTTCCGATTCAATTCGGTCCAGTAGTAGCGCTGGGAGTTCACATAGCGGTATCGACCAACCGGATGGATTGGAGGGCTCATCAGATGATCTTGCTAGTGCAGCGATTCGCCGGAATCCAAGTGCCATCAGTTCCAACATATCAGAAGACATTACCCGTGTTAACGAATCCACGGGTCGTGAGATGGCTCTGTTGACTTTGAACGATCAAGTCGAGCCGCCACAAATTAGGGGCTCTGACGGCATAGCCAACCAAACTGTTGCACCAGCCGAACCGTTGCAGGCTAATGAAGCGGCTGAGAGCAACGACGGATTGACTGCTGGCATTGATCCGGTCGATAGAACTCTTAGCAGTCTTCCTAATGACAGTGAGGTCGATATCAATACCGATAAAACTCTCAGCAATCTCCCTAACGACAGTGAGGTCGATATCAATACCGTGGGCCACACAGGGTACGACCAGCGTATGCCACTATTAAGAAACATGAGCGAACAATCGAATTTCCCAGTTGTAACCCCAATTGAGTCGTACAAATTATCTACAGAAGACCTTTCGATGATTAACGAAAATGAGGCACAAGATATTCACAACATATACCATGCCTACAAATGATATTTAATTAGTTTATAGTCCCCAGCTCAGGTTCAAGAGTCGTATTTTATAGAAATGGTAAATATATCCAATAATCTCTGTTGCGTTTGCTGCAAAATTGCTCATGGCCTGATTGGCACACTCGCGACTCTTGATAGTGCTCACTATACGAACAGCTGCTGCAGATGGTTTCCCCAGTCAACCAGGTGATCAAAGTGCCTGCCAATGGGAGAGTCGGTATCATAGGAGCCGGGATCTCAGGATTATCATATGCTTATTATTTGACTAAGCTCAGGCCCGATGTCAACATCACCATTTTCGAAAAACTGCCGCAGCCCGGTGGATGGATTAAGACGGTACTGCTTCTGGACAACGGACTGCCGGTGAAAATTGAAAAAGGACCAAGGACGCTCAGAGGTGTTAGTGATGGAACCCTTCTCATTCTCGATACCATGATCAGCAATGGCTATAAGGACCAGATCATGGTGATGAAGGCCGATGCAGTAGCCAACCGGAAGTTCTTGTTGGACTCCAATCACTCGATGGTGCCGGTACCTCACTCCATGAAGTCGTTTGTCAAGTTCAGCTCGTCAGAAATAGCTGCTGGGCTCGGTAAGAGTCTTGCAAAGGAACCATTTCGTAAAAAGGGAGCGTTGCAAGACGAATCAATTGAACAGTTCTTCCGCAGGCGAACTGGGTCTACAAATATGACGGACCGGATCTTGAGTGGGATCATCCACGGAATCTACGCCGGTGATGTCGCCAAGCTAAGTATGAAGTCGATCTTCCCCCGGTTACAGACGCTCGAGCAAGATCATGGTTCGTTTATACGGGCATTTTTGCTGGCAGGATGGAAGAAGCTCACCAATAAGGCTGAAGCACCAGTCAAAGAATTACCTGAATCTTTAGTGCAGTACGAAAAGCGGATCAACCACCAAGCGGACTTATTGGGTCTTTCTCTGGCTCTCAAGGGACATCCTATTGTGTCGTTGAAAAGCACCTTGGCCATGTACCCCAAAGTTTTGGCTGAGTACCTCCAAAAGAATCCAAAAATCAATTTTGTCTACAATAGCGAATTGAGAGAAGTTGACCCCAAGTCTGGAACGGTGAATACTGACAAGCCTTTCCAGTTTGATCACATCAGGTCAACTATAAATGTGAAAGCGTTGTCCAAGGTGATCAAGTCGTCGCCATTGGCTGAGCAGTTCGACAAGATTCAACACATTAGTATTTTTATGGCAAATATAATCTGCAAAGCGCCTTTGGTCCCTGAAGGTCACAGTGGTTTCGGATTTCTCGTGCCGAAAGCGTCACATAACAAAGAATTCTTACTTGGGACCATTTTTGACAGTGATATTGCCAATAACGTACACCCATTACAGGGAACCGAACCACCAAGCAAAGTCCCTTACACCAACTTGACCATGATGTTAGGGGGCCACTTCTACAACGATGGAATCCCCTCTACAGGGGTGTCCCTTCAGGCTGTAAAAAAGAGTCTTGAGAAAGTGTTCAACATCGATCTCGAGCAGTACAATATCATTCTCAGAGACGAAAAGAACGCAAAGAATAGCAGCATTACCTTGGGGGACAAAGACATTATAATCTCTTACAATCTCCATCAGGACTGTATTCCTCAGTTTAATGTTGGGTATGACGGCATTAAACACCAAGTGCACGAATTACTTAAAGATCAGAAGCTTTCCCTCGGAGGAATGTGCTTTGGAAATGGTGTAGGAGTACCTGACTGTGTGGTGAACTCATTAGAGGCAGCATTAAGAGTAGATCATTAAACTCGTATATACATTAACAATACATTCTATAATCATGTCTCATAAATTTGATTCTCTATTCTTTTTATTACTTTTGACTTTTGTTTAGCAATTTCAACCACCATCGGTTTGTCAAAAACAACCATCTTATCAAGCTTGCTCTGAGCAACCAATGCCTCATCTATACTTGTGAATATTACATGTGCTTGTCCCCTCATTTTTTTACTTCTGGGTTTAATCACTATATCAACAATATCTCCATACCCACTAAATAGTAAATATAGATTGGTTTTGAGATGGGAGGAATTTATCTTATCATTCAAATTTTTTATGTATAGCGTTTGATTTACATTTTCAAGTTTAATTTTCTTGCTGTGGTTACCAGCAGCCGAATTTCGTCTCTTAGCCATGTGTATTTGAATTTACATCGCATTATCATGCCCATCACCATGCCTCGGTCGGAATTCGAGGAAAAAATTGGTCGGATCTCCATGCCTCACCGGTCATTAGGGGTGTGCATTACGCCGATCACAAGGTTAAGTCGGTAACAAGCTGTCACCGGAATCTCACATTTTTAATATGACCAATTGCTACCTTCCTGCACAATCACTATCGCTGAGTTTTGGTCAGATTTTTACATCCAAGACGATAAAAGGGTCAAGTTAATTGTTAATTGTTGGCTTGAAACTAGAATAATTGATTATGGCTTCCAATTTAAATGCCTCATTATTGAGGCTTAAGCTCTTGGATGCCCTTAGAAGTGGTGACACCACTAAATTCGACGCTATAAATGAAAGTTTAAAATCTACCAAGCTGACAACTCAAACAACTGATGTCATTCAATTGAAAGAAACCATTTTACATTACGCTGTCCAGGTGGCTCCGTTGTCGATGGTTCAGTATTTGGTGAACAACAGTGAAAGGTTCAATATCGACATAAATTCTCAGGACCAGGATGGTAACACTCCTCTACATTTAGCAGCTTTAGCTTCCAGAGGTGAATTGGTTAAATACTTCTTGTCTTTACCAACAATCAATGATACAACTCCCAACAAAGATAAGAAACAACCGGTGGAATTGTGCAAAGACATTGAAATCATTCAATTGATGCAATTCGAAAGAGCCAAGTTTGTTGAAAAACTGGCCACTCAATTAAGAGAATACTTTAGCAATCGGGACTTTGACAATTTGGAAAAATTGTTGTTAGCCAACCCAAGAGCCGCTGAGCTATTAGATATTAATGGTGCTGATCCAGAAACTGGTAACACTGTATTGCATGAATTCATCTTGAAAAATGATCTCGAAATGTGTGAATGGATTTTAAACCACGGAGGTGATCCTTTTAAAAGAGATAAAAGAGGTAAATTACCGATCGACTTAGTGGCCAACAGAAGTGATCCGATTAGAAAGTTGATCAAAGCTGCATCCAAAGATCAAACTATGATGGACCCTGTTTTGAGTTCCAATCCTTCCAAAGTTGGAAACGCTCCCACCTACAAAGGCTACTTGAAAAAATGGACAAATTTTGCTTCTGGTTACAAATTAAGATATTTTGTCTTGGATGATAAGGGGATTTTGAGCTACTATACTAATCAAGATGACACCAACAATGCTTGTAGAGGTTCTTTAAACCTTGGATTTGCATTTTTGCATTTAGATTCTTCTGAGAAATTGAAATTCGAAATTATCGGTAAGAACGGTATCAGATGGCACTTGAAAGCCAACCATCCAATTGAAACCAATAGATGGGTCTGGAATTTACAAAATGCTGTCACTATCGCCAAAGATAACATTAAGAAGAGAAATAGAGTCAGTACTGATGGTAATGACGAAAAAGTCGGCAGACCAAGCATGGACGAGCAACCAGAAGGCCACAAACGTCACCTCCTAAGTCTTAGAAGAAAACATAAAAGAACTGGTTCTCAAGTGTCTTTGAACTCGCAAGGTAGTGTTGAAGATGAAGGTAGCAGCAACCCACCGTCAAGGTCCAATACTTTCAAGAAGCCTGAAGCTCCTAATCTTGTTAAGATTAAGGAAAACAATACCTTGGCTCCTATGCCTGTAAGTGGGGATCAATCAAGTTTTGTAGACACCGACGTCGAAAACTTTGATTACGATTTAGATGACTTGGGCGATGATGACGATGATGACGATGAGGATTACGATAGTATATTGGAGTCTGGAAACAAAAACCATAGGTCTATTTCCGAAGAGATTTCTACTATGAAAGGATCTTTAGAAGTTGAAATCAGAAGTGTGTTAGATTTATTTAACAAGGTCCTTGACTCACCAGACTCAACGGATCATGAAATTTTCAGGGTTGGTCAAAATAACTTGCTTGTTATTCAAGAATTATTCGGAAAGTATAATGCGTTAGTAACAGGCAGAGATATCAGAAACAACAGAAAACTCGAAAGGCAGTTGGAAGTCAACAAGTTATGGGAAAGCTCAATTCATCAATTGGAGAACGAAATCGCTCATAGAGAGCAAAAGTTGGCTGAGTACGATGGTAAGAAGAAGCAATTGAAAAAATACTTTTCTTCGAAATCAGGCCAAAGCACCCCCCACGGTCAAGTAGCAAAAGATGGTAACTTACCTGAAGATCCTTCAAAGGTTCCTGGTGATAGGGCCGAATTGGTGAATCAAGGTTTAGACAACAGAGTTTCTGACCACTTCATCGAAGAAATCTTGAACGATTCAGAGGATGAATTCTTTGATGCCGATGAGTTGATCGATGCTGATGCTGATGCTTCTCAAGAAGAACCTCAAGAGTTACAGCCTGAACAAGTACCTAAAATTTCCGTTGATACTGACGCCCCTGAAGCAGGCTCTTCAGTTGCTAATGAAAGTGGTACTGCCGCTGCTGGTGCTGCTGCTGGCGCTGCTGCTGGTGCTGCTGCTGTTGGTGCCGGTGCTGCTGCCGGTGCTACTGCTACTGAAACTGAAGCTTCTGAAGATGAAAAGACCCTTCAAGACGTTCAAGAAAAAGGTAACGATAAGACCGCATCTAGTTTGGCTGGAGACATCGAAACATCTGAAATCCCCAAGTATGCAAAGGACCCAGTCACGGAAGAAGTTTCCACCGCCGACTTGAACGAGTCTCAGTCTTCAAGGAAACAAATTATCCTCGATGAAGGATCATTCTTGGGTTATGAAAACCCTCCAAGAACCAAGCTCAGCTTGGATGAAGATGACAGACCCAAAGTTGGTCTTTGGGGTATCTTAAAGTCGATGATCGGTAAGGATATGACTAAAATGACTTTACCAGTATCATTCAATGAATGTACCTCGTTACTTCAAAGATTAGCCGAAGATGTGGAATACTCTGATTTGTTAGAGCAAGCTGCCACATTTGATGATTCAGCACTTCGTACCGCATACGTTGCAGCATTTGCCACGTCTGAATATGCTTCAACAATTAATAGAATTGCCAAACCTTTCAATCCTTTATTAGGTGAAACATTCGAATACTGTCGTCCCGACAAAAACTATAGGTTAGTTTCCGAACAAGTCAGCCACCATCCCCCAATCAGTGCATGTAGAGCTGAATCAGTCAAATGGGATTACTACGGAGAAAATGCTGTCGATTCTAAATTCAAAGGTAGATCTTTTGATTTCAAGCATTTGGGTAAAATTTTCTGTGTTATAAGACCTGACCATGGAGTCATTGATGTCAATGGCAAGAAGGTCACTGAAGAACTCTACAGTTGGAAGAAAGTTAATACCTCGGTGGTGGGAATTATGCTTGGTAACCCTACCGTCGATAACTTTGGAGAAATGGAAGTTACCAACCACACAACAGGTGATAAGATTATCGTAGACTTGAAACAAAGAGGTTGGAGAGCTTCCTCCGCTTACCAATTGAGTGGTACAGTCGTCGACAAGAATGGGGACTCCAAGTGGGCCATTGGAGGTCATTGGAATTCTAAAATTTTTGGTAAAAGGTTATCCAGTAAGTTAAGTTCAGACAGACGTGGTTCTTTGGTGGAAAAATCTGATGCACCAAATATTATTAGCAAGGACCCATTCCAGGGAGGAGCTTTCCTTATATGGCAAGCAGCTCCAAGACCTAAGGTTCCATTTAATTTGACTTCATTTGCCATCACCTTGAATGGTATAGACGACAATTTGAGAGAGTATCTTGCCCCTAGTGATACCAGATTGAGACCTGATCAAAGAGCTATGGAAGAAGGTCAGTACGACAAAGCATCTGATGAAAAACACAGGGTGGAAGAAAAACAAAGAGCTGCCAGGAAAGAAAGAGAAGCTAATAAAGCTACTTACAAACCAAATTGGTTCGTTAAGAGGAAGCACCCGGTCACAGGCGATAATTATTGGGAATTCAAAGGTGACTATTGGAGAGCGAGATCCTCTAAGCAACTCCAAGGTACTGCTGACATTTTTTAAACTTAGGAAAAAATTTATCTGTTTTATTTCGTTTCACCACTTTAGTCAATAAACACTAATGTACGTAAATTTGTGTGCTTATTATAGAGTTTTACGCTATCTTGATCCTTCTTATCAGGATAGAAATATTCGCATCCGCTAATCTCATCTCATCGCATCTCATCTCTAGAAACCATGGGAAGAAAGAAATCCAACGCTACCAATGCAGCTCAGCTCATGGAGTCCAAAGTGTCTCCAATATTGGAAATAAACTACCCTGACCCCCTTTTTTCCGTGGTGGCTCATCCAACCAAACCAATTTTGGCTCAAGGTTTAGCTACTGGCCATGTCTACTGCACATCTTACGATGCAGAAAAATTAGAGGAAGAGCAACAAGCATCCCGGGAATTATTCATCCAGAAGCAACATGAAGCATACAAGAAGGGTAAGATATCAGCTGTCATCAAATCAGTATCACAGCTGAAACATAAATGGTGGGCTTCGATCAATGATTTGGCTGCTCCTGAAGACTCAAATGTCACCACCTTGTGGAAAACAAAAAGACACAAGGGTTCATGCAGGTCGATCTTATTCGATCCACTTGAGAACAGTTTGGGGGAAAACCTCTTCACCATGGGTATAGACAACGTGATAAAGAAGGCTAGTACCGAGACTGGGAAAGTCACCAGTAAAGTGGATGTGGCTCAGGACTACGGCGAAGAGAAAGATGCCATGACTAAATTATGTCATTCTACTACCAACCCGTTCCTTTTAGCTGGTACTGAAAATGGGCACGTTTTAGTTTACGATAGTTCCAATTTATCCAAAAACAAGCTCAAATTCAAGGTGAACAGCGCCCACGATGACTGCATTAATCACATCCTCCCAATGCCAGCAGTATCGGCTTATCATTACTTGACGTTGGGATCCACCACCCTTTCTCACATCGATATCAGAAAGGGGATAGTGACTCAGTCTGATGATCAGGAAGATGAATTACTCTCTATGTGTTACGCTTCCGACAATGTCAATGATAATAAAAATGATACTGTGTTGGTATCGCAAGGTGAAGGGATTGTAACAATCTGGAAGAACTCCAAGAACCACTGGAGAGACCAATTGTCGAGAATTAAAGTCAACAAAGGGGTATCGCTCGATGCTATAGTGCCCAGTATGAACTGCGATACTGACGAGATGACCAATTCTGTTTGGTGTGGTGATAGTGACGGGTTATTGCACAGAATCAACTACAAATTAGGGAAGGTGGTTGAAACACGGGTACATTCTGGCTCTACTGGAAAGTATGGGGCCGTGGATGAGGTAGGGTTGTTGGATATTGATTACAACTACCGGTTGATAAGTGCTGGTATGGACAGTTTAAAGATCTGGTCCGGACAAGTACAAGAGGATATAGTAGAGAGCGATAGTGAAAGTGATAGTGACAGTGATAGTGATAGTGATAGTGAGAGTGATAGTGATAGTGATAGTGAAAGCGATATCAGTGATAGTGCCAGCGAAGTTGAAGGTGAAGGTGAAGGTGGTGCCAGCGACAGTGCTAGCGACAACGATAGTGCTAGCGACAGCGACAGCGATGGCGAGCAACCCGGCCCGCAGCCTAAGAGAGCCAAAGTGGCCCTGCCCGACAGCCCAGAACCCAAAAAACCCAAAACCAAACAACTTACAAACAAACAGCTTCACAACATGCAGAAGCACGAACACGGAATCCGTAAGTTTGACGACTTATAACCTTTTATACATAAATACATAGTTATCTCTGCCTCGGTCTTACCAGCACCGCATCTCAGTTTTTCCAAGTTCTTATCGACCCCAAATTTCACCGTGCCGTGCATAACAGATGGAACGTTTACAGATCTCTACCGTTGATGCCGTGACGTTATCACGAAGGGGTTACTGCATCACCGGCAAACTCGTGTTGTCGACATACCATTTGGTGTTCTCCTTCCACCCTGCCGGGGCCGCAGACCAGGCCCCACGAGAAATTTGGATCTGCTACCCCAGTATCGATAAGATATCTAGAGCCAGAGGCTCATCCCTTGTGTCAAACAAGAGCAACTTGTTCAGTGTGCCCGCAAATGGTGACTTTAGGGACAGCCAATTGGCCGAGTCATATAAGACCACGGCGGTGGACCATTACTCTGCTTCCAACATCCGCATCCTGTGCAAGGACTTTACGTTCTACTCCTTCGACTTTGTCAACGACCTGGTATGCAACGAGACGTTCTACAAGTTGAGTGCGTTGATCACGGCCCCCAAAGTCCAGAAGGACATCAAGTCGTTCTACGCATTCAATTACAAGCCCAATGCTATGGAAGCCAATACGCCCGTCAAGGGGTGGGAGCTCTACGACCCAGTGGCCGAATACCACCGGCTAGGACTCGCCGATAACGGGTTTTGGCGGACTACCGATCTCAACTGTCAGTACAAATTATGTGCATCGTACCCCCTGGTGTTGATAGTACCGGAAACCATCTCCGATAATGTGATCAAGCATGCGTCCAAGTTTCGGTCCAAGCAGCGGATTCCGGCCATTGTTTACAAGCACCGGCTCAACGCCAACGGGAATGTCATTGTGCGGTGTGCCCAGCCGTTGGTGGGTATAAACATTCAGAACCGGTCGATACAAGACGAGAAGTTGATTGCTGAAATCTTTGGCAGTCAGCAGCGGGAAAGAGCCCACAATTTACCCGAAGACGACGAGTTTGTAGACCAGCCTCAGCGGAACTTGATCATCGACTTGAGGCCCATCACCAACGCCATGGCTCAGCATGCCTTGGGGGCCGGGACCGAGAATATCGAAAACTATAGAGGAAGAAAGTCCAACGACAACCAAGATACCCCGGTGACCAAGAGGCATGTCGACAAGATTTTTGGAAACATCGACAACATTCATGTCATCCGGGACTCGTTGAACCGTCTTACCACTGCATTGAATGATTTGGACCGGTTCCCGGTGTCTCTCAAGGCTGATAACCCTCAAGTGTCTTATGCCACTTTACAACAGGCGTTATCGAAATCGCAATGGCTTCATAGACTCTCGATCATCCTTCAGTCGGTAGATCGGATTGTCAAGTCGGTCCATTTGAACAACACCAACGTATTGATTCATTGTTCTGATGGTTGGGATAGAACATCCCAGGTGTCTGCGCTTCTGCAACTCTGCCTAGACCCTTATTATAGAACCCTCAAAGGGTTCATGGTGTTGGTAGAGAAGGAATGGGTCAGTTTCGGGTTCAAGTTTAACACCAGAGCCGACCATGGCGGGTGTACTGGTGCCATTTTGCCCAAACCGCTACAAGATTCTGACTACGAAGATAATTCGTCGGTCAACGGGTCTGCAAGAGGTGTTGCATCATTTTTGCAGAACGCCGTCAACAAGGCTGCCACCAGAATAAGAAATACCGCCACGGTGGCGGCGGCTGCTGCTGCTTCGCCAGAGTCTAGAACCGCCGATGCTGCCAACGACGCTGGTGACGATAACGAGTCTTCGGGTCTCTTCTCCACTCATACATACGGAGAAAGCAACGAGAAGTCGCCAGTTTTCCACCAGTTCTTGGACTGCGTGTACCAAATTTTCAAGCAAGATCCTAACCTGTTTGAGTTCAACAGTCGGTTTTTGAAGAGATTATTCTACCACTACTACTCGTGTCAGTACGGAACGTTTTTGAGCGACTCGGAGAGAGATGTGGACTTGAACCGGGTCAGAGACGGCACCATTTCAATTTGGGATTACTTCAATTCCCGGCCGAATGAATTCGTCAACCCTAATTACGTCGAGAAAGATGAGGTGGTTATGTTTAACTACAGCGACGTGAAATGGTGGACGGAGCTTTACGGCCGGTCGGACGAGGAGATGAACGGGTTATCGAACTCACTAGACCGGAAATTTGCTCGTATCAATTTGAAGGCATGAGAAATGGTGCTACTATCACCAGAAACCCGCGGTGCTACCACTGAAAACCGCGCTATTGTTGTGGACAAAATTATCAATGGCTCGAGAAAGAAAACCCACCGGCAACCCCCAAGTCAAGAAGAAGACCAAGGCGGTGCCAGCATCCCGGCCATCCAAGGCGGCTTCGACTAAAGCCACTCCCAAAAGAGATATAATCAGTAATGCCCCGGTGACATTTTTGGTATTGTTGGTAATGATGAGCTACCTGTCCCGGGTGTCGAACGCCCTGGAACAAAAACCAGGCTACGGGGCCGTGATTGTATTTGGCCTCCTTGCCGCTGCCACCGCCATGATGGCTCAGGTCAGTATTAATGAATATAATGGGACCAGGTTCAGGCCCATGGTGCTAACCACCGCCGCATTGGTCGCCCTACTGATTGGATGGATCAAACTTGTGTATTAAGCATAATAAATAGCATTAGACTCCTGATTGTACCCTACAACCCACCACACACCTCTAATTACTCAGTCACAAAAACCATTAGTCAGACTTGCACCACATTGTCCTGCCCCCTCTCGTTGCGACAGCACCCTTTATCGCCAACCTGGGGTTGGTCCGGCACGCAACCCTATAACCAAAAAATAACCCCAGCTTCCGCCACTCGAGAAAACGGTTCACCCACTTGGTGAAACGGCCTACCATCTCTGCTCTCACCCTTTAACCTACTTACTATAAACCAACTTTAACTACTCTTCTTCCCTGTATATTACCCCCCTTGTGACGAAATTTTCTATTATTACCCCAAGCCAGATAAAATCCTCCTGTATACAGACCGCCAGGGAGTGAATAGCCAAATGTGCCAGGAGCAAACTGAGAATTTTTTGACCAGGAAGCATCTTTGACAGAGGACCAATTGTACCAAACCACAAGGTGACCCCCTGATCAGTCAAACTGTAAATACACCTTAAAGTTTCTCGACTTCTCTATTGCCAAAAGACTTTTTAATCGTGTTACATCAATGGGGAATAACACTTCCCAAGTAAGACGGTCGTCCATAAGTTACAACGAATCCAACGTCCGGAAATCAACCACCTCCAACCACCAGAAACATAATCTAGATGACGAGTTTAGCGACTTGATTCTTCACGAGGTCAAGAAGGACGATATTCGTCAACAAAATTTGATCAAACCTTTGAGCCATACTGAGTCCAATAAGTTTCTGAACGACTTGATAGAAGATGAGTACAACGTGTTGAACGACTTGGTGGAGACCGAAGAATCGGAGTTGACTCGTAACATCATTCCTAGTAAGGAGAACGAGTTGAATGGCGATATTTCCATGGACCCAATCGACCATACCGACCTGATGGACATTGACTCGCAATCGGTCGATAGCAGTTACACCACCCCCGACTTATCGACGGTGGATTTCACCAAAGTGATTTCTGATGCCAACCAGCCACTGTCTCGGCCTATTCAGCAGGTGGGCACAGTTCCTAATCGTGGCCCCCAGCTGTCGCAGACGTCGCAATCTCAGTTTCAAAGGCTGTCCGCCACGTCTACCCCAATCAGTCAGCTGCACTCGGCCCCTGGTGGCGTCGACACCAAGTACATCTCCATTGAAATCAAATGGGTTAACAGCTCGAGAGAAAACATCCAGAAAATCGCCATCATTGGGTCTTTCTCCAGCTGGAGAAATATCATCCGGTTGAAGCCCTCGGCCAGCCACCCCAACGAGTACGTGGTGACCATCAAGTTACCATTGGGGGTTCACAAGTTGTTATACATCATTAATAATGAATATCGGGTCAGTGACCAATTGCCTACCGCCACCGATCAAGAGGGGATCTTTTTCAATTGGTTCGAGGTGTTGGATGAGCTGCATTTATTCAACCACTCGCAGAATCAGCCAGATAGAACCGACGCTTCGACAAAATATGACGCCAATATAATTCAGAAGGCTGGACAGTTTGAAATCAACGAAATTAAGAAAAAGTCGAACAGCTTTTTGGCCAAGATCAGTAAAGATGAGCCCAACTTTGAGCATGTAGAGTACATGGATAGTGATACCGATGACATGCAAAAGGAGATGCAACGGGAGATGTTGGAACAGCACCAACAGCACCAACAGGCCCAACGCCCCGACTACCAACCGTCAGACTCCGAGAGCTCCATCACTCGGGAAACCGATGGCCAGTATATCTCCCTCTCCGATAACAATTCCTCATCGTTCTTGGCCAACCCCAACCTCAACAACCAGTTGCAATACTCCAGCGACATTCCCGAAATCTTCATAAACTACAATTACTTCAAGACGCAACACCAGAACTTCGAATTACCTGAGCCGCCCCAGTTACCGGCCCATTTGAACAATGTGTTGCTCAATAAGCTTTCAAATTCCAACACCAATTCCCATTCAAATTCAAACAATCAATTACCATTACCGGTGGTGCAGCCCAATGGTCATGGCGGCTTGGATTCATCTCTCCCCACCATGTCATCATTAGACTCCATGAAAGCACCCCCACCTATATCGGATCAATCTTCTAATAAGAGACCTCCGTTAAGAAGAGCCGACTCTTCGTACTATGCGTCCAATCAAGAAGCGTACCACTTATCGATTCCCAACCATGTGATCTTGAACCATTTAATGACCACCTCGATCCGAAACGACGTATTAACAGTGGCGTGTATCACTAGATACTCCGGTAAATTCGTCACCCAAATAATGCATTCCCCTGCTGATACTGGTTAGTGTATATTAATTGAACGTTGTAGTCTATCCTCATTTGTAGCCCTGCCCCGCTTGGTAAACAGCCCCACCGTCATCTCAATTTTCCTGTATCGGGCTTAGCGGTCAAATCTGAAACAACCACAAATCCCATCTGTGATCATATTCAACTTCAAGTATATTGACAATTGAATCATGTCTTGGAACGGACTTAAAAAGGCCATCAACCGGGCCGGCACTCAGGTGTTGATGAAAGCGGGCCAAATTGATGAAACCGTCGATAAGCAATTCGACTTTGAGAAGAATCGGTACAATCTCATGGCCTCTAACTCCCAGACCCTCCACAAAGAATTGAAGCATTATTTGGACAGCCTCAAGATCCTCACTTCGGCTCAGGTCAACATGGCCGACGTGTTTAATGGGTTTTATGGGCAAGAGGAACTGGGGTCTGAGAGCTCTGAGTTCTGCCACCAGTACTACCGGGCTTTAAAGCAAGCCAATGACGAGACCCTTGCCGACTTGGAGGCTCCGTACAATCAGGTGGTGTTGAATTCCATTGCCCGGTTTAACTCCTACTTCCCGGAGATCAATGATGCCATCAAGAAGCGGGATCACAAGAAGTTGGACTATGATCTCATGAAGAGTAAGTTGCAGAAGTTGGCCGACAAGCCCCGGCTGGATGATGCCTCTTTCAAGGCGTACGAGGACAAGATGAGTCAGCAACAGGCCGAGACCGCCCGTGCCAAACAATTGTATGATGAGTTGAACGATAACCTCAAACAGGAGTTACCCAAGTTAATCAACTTGAGGATCCCGTTTTTGAACCCGTCGTTCGAAAGCTTCATCAAGTTGCAGCTCCGGTTCTTCAACGAGAACTACCGTAACTTGAACGCTTTGCAATTGAAGCTTGACAAAAAGTTACGGCAAGACCACCTTACCGGGACATTGGACTCCCGATTGGATGATACCCTACAGAGAATGAGAGAATTGAACATAACGGGGAAGTAAGAGACAAGATAAATTGGTTGTTAATTGGTTACTGGCGCTTATACGTTAGAGTGATTGCACTTAAAATACCCGCTGGCACTGGTTACTTAACCGCTGCTTTAGTAAATTAACCGCTGGCACGGGCCCCGTAAATGTTCGTATGTGGTCCCCTGCCCCTGGCGCGGGGGCTCGTTCCACTTCTCCCACAATCTTTTCTCACTAAATTTTCCTTATCTGGTGACAACCAAATCTCATTGTCGGTGATTTTGTTACCCTTCGAGCCATGGTCAATCACCTAAAGTGGAATAAGGTCCCTGAAGATAAAGCGATGGGCGAAGGCTTTTGGCTTCGATCTATTGAATCAGCCAATGCCATCACCAAAAAGCGGGTCCCGGTTAACCCCAGTACCATATCCACCATCCACAAATTCTTTGATCACCACAAATTTCCGAGACCAACTTCCTCCCAGATCACTTATGCCCTAAATTCCCCCTACTCTGATGGTGACGTATCCAAAGCATTTCAGCTCATTCGATTCTACCAGGTCAGTGAGCAAGGGTTGTTCATAACCAACGAAAACTTTGATAAATCTGGTAACCTTATAAAGTTTGTGGGGGCGGAAAATTGGGAATCGGTGATGTGTTATATGGATGCTTTGCTTTTTGCCATGTTTGCAAACTTAGATAGTTTTGAGCCAATCTTGTTTGTGTCTAATCAATTCGATAACTTTTTGGTAAATCGGTTGTCCAACTTGCTTCGAGTTTACGTAAATTTGTTAAGATCAGGAAATTTGATTAAAATGGATATAACAAACCAAATATGTGAAACTCTATATAAACTAGGATTCTCTGAAGCCCTATCACATAAGCAGCAAGACTCTGCTACGTTATTTGAGTTTTTAACTGAGGTCCTCTGCATGCCCTTATTGACGTTTAAAATTGACATTGAACACGGCGGTAAATTCAATAAAGATGATGACCGTAAATATTCGAAAGAACGAATGTTGTTTGTGAGTTTACCTGATGAGGATAGTGACACTGCCAGCACTCACAGTGATGGGTCTCTTGAAGGTGACATTTTGCTAGAAGAGTGTCTAGAACATTACTTTAACAATTCGATAAACGTGAAACGTGAGCTAGAAAGGAGAGCCACCTTGGATAGTGTTCGTATGCATAAGGGTTCGGTGGACTTGGTGGAGAATATAGACGATAGAGCAAGTTTGGCTCATGAGTCTCCATCTAAAGCAGGCCCTACTGTTGGTGTAAGAACCAGATCTTCCACTTTGTCGATTTGGACCAACAACGATGACAGTAATACCAAGCAGAAGGAAGTGAGTTTACCCGCGTGGATGTTCCTAAGGATGCTACCTTTCTATACAGACGATAATAACGTTTCTGTAGATGACGGTAACGTAAAAAGCGTGGCAGATAACTCAGTGGAATTCGCTAAAAGGCGACCTGTTTTGCCCATTTGCTTAAAAAGATATTCTTTTGAAAACCAAAGGGCAAACCGGCTGCATAGAAAAGTCATCATCCCTCCTATAATCAATCTCCCTAGCTTCGTCGCTGACGAAATGGACGACAATAAAGTTTCTGAAAGCTACAAATTGGTACTTGAAAGTGCCATTTGTCATAGGGGTACATCCATCTCCTCGGGTCATTTCGTTGCAGCAGCCCGGAAGAATAATCATAACATTGCAGAGAACGATGATGAAGCTTACAATGCACCATGGCATCTTTTCGACGACCTTCATAAACCCAAGGTGGTGGACAAAACCTTCAAGGAGATATTTAATACCGAATGGCCATATATGCTATTCTACCGGTTAGTCTCTCACGAAGAATCAAATTCTGCCGCCAATAGTTTTTATCGTGGGTCTGTAACCAGTTCTCCGAAAGTCATTGTTCCACAAGGTTCCAGTGGGAAGTATTGGCAAGATGAACCAGCTTTATCGCCTATAGTGTCGGCTTCCAATTCTCCTTCCTTGGTGCCAAGCGCCACCACAAATAGTTTGAAGAAAACCATCAGCGATATGAGTGTGGTGAGCAATCCCATGCCTGAATGTTCGCCAAATGAGGTCAGGTTTACTGACATAAGAGACAAGTACTACTGGTATGTACCTGACAGCAATAAGAACTATTATAAAGAGGACACTTTCTCCAAGCCAAGCACCAGAAGACCGAGCTTGACCGCACCCTTCCGGAGGAATAGTCAATGGAGTGATCTGTCGAAGCCCAATCAGCCACAGGATAAAGATGAAAGCGATAGACCCAGTCCTTCTCTTTCGTTTTGCAAGTTCAAAAAGAGTTCCAAAACCTCCCTACAGGACTCAAACACTGAACTTGAACGAACCATATCGAATATAAGCTTGAACGATTCGACTCCAAAGGAGGAGGAACCCGCCAACAAGAACAACGCAGCTAACGAAAAATCGGCAAAATCAAATCACCAGCACCACTTTTTGCATCATTACCGGTACCATGGAGACGAGATAAATAAATCATATCGGAAATCACGAAGGAAGACTGAAGCATACAAGAAAGAAAAGTGTGTTATTGTATAGTACAAAAGAATAGCATTAATAATACATATTTATGGAGGTACGCTCAATCACAGTAATAGATTTTTCCGTCTATTCCTCCTGCAGCCACCTTACTTTGTTCTTGAGGATGAAATTTGATCGTGTTGACTAACCCCCGGGCTATTTTTAACCGTTTGACCAATTTGCCTGATTTCCAATCCCAGAACAAAACAAACCCTTTGGAATCACCTGCCATTATTATTTTCCCATCTGGTGAAACGTCGATTTCCACCTTATGACCCGTGACATTATCATTGACAAAACTCTTCTTCTTGAACTTATAAGCACCTTTGCCATCAATAACCTGGATGGCATTATTCATGTTTTGTAGAGCAATGTACTCCTGTAGTGGAGGTACTGCCACCGCCGACGAGATGGCATATTGAGTGGGATGGGTGATGGTCTTCACCGGTATATTGATCCCCCAATTCCAGATCCTTATGCACTTGTCATCGGATGTTGACAAGAACTTTTTGCCTTCTTCGATAATACACAATGCATTGATACACCCCACATGGTGATCGTAGGTCTGTAGTGGCTTGGAAAGGTCGGCAAGACTGTAGTGCTCGATATTACTATCCATTAGGCCCACTAAAAACTCGTTTTCATTGACAAACTTCACCACCGTGGGAATGGATTTGACCTTCATTATCTTTAAAGCCTCACCCGTCTCTGTCTGCCAGAGGATTATCTGCTTGTCGAAAGAGCAGCTCAAAAACCTCTGGCCAGTAGCATCGAAAGTGATGTCCTTGATGGGCTGCGTGTGACCGTAGTACTCTCTGATCAAGTTCTTGTTGTGGTACAAATCCCATATCCTCACCACCCCGTCATTACCCCCTGATAGTAATAAATGACCTGAGTTGGGGAAGAATTCGAGTTTGCTAACTCCTTTCTCGTGGCCTGAAAATTCGTGAACCACTTTCTTCGGCACGAAGCACTCTTGGGACCCTGACGGCTTCGACAAGTTCACCTTCGTGGTAGGAATGTCCATAAAGCTGTGGGAGTAATTGTAGGTGGCAAGATAGTCGGACATGACCTGCTCTGGATCTGGCCCTAGCACAGGCTCAGGTTCATTTGGCTGAGAGTCGGATTCTGACTCTGAGTCATGATTCACCTGGTCATTCTTATCGGATTCACTTTGAAATTCTGCCCAAGGTCCCAAATAGTCGTCTTCCACATTGCCCTTGGCCCTTTTTCTTGCCTTCTTTTTAGTGCTGCTTCTTCTCTTATGGCCAATGACCACTTCGTCGTACGATGGCCTTATATTTGCAGCCTTTAATGGAGCCAGCTCCTCCACCCCAATCTCTGGAGCGTAGTTCATAGTGACCTTAGGCAACTCGACACTATCGATCGGCTCCGACTCCGAGTCCGAAGAGTATCCATTAAGCAATGGCATTATATGGTGGTATCTAAGCTTATCGCACTGTTCCCCCAGTTAAATGCGATGAGGTGAAATTTTGAAAAATTCAACAGCAATATGAGCAAGAGAAGAGTAGAAGAACCAGAAGATTCCGACATTGAAGTCAGTTCGACCGATTCTGAAGGTGAAGAACAAATTGACGAACAAGAAGAAACCGTCAACGTTGATTTTGATTTTTTCGATCTCAACCCTGACGTAGATTTCCATGCAACTAAAAACTTTTTAAGACAATTATTAGGTGATGATGGGATCAAATTTGATCTTTCTGCTATCAGTGATTTATTTTTAAAAGAGAACAGTGTAGGTACTACCATCAAGACTGAAGGAAAAGAAGGTGATCCATTTGCTTTATTATCGATTATTAACTTGAGTGAGACCAAAGATAAGCCATGTATGAAGACATTAATTGACTATTTATTAGAGAAAACTAGCAAGAATTTAGAGTTTAATGTCATGTTGAAAAAACTCATTAAAGAGAACGGAAAAATCACTAAAGACTCATCTAAGCAAGCCAAGGTTGGGTTAATTATCAGTGAAAGATTGATCAATATGCCCGTGGAAGTTGTTCCTCCAATGTACAAGATGCTTCTTGAAGAAATGGAAAAAGCTGAAGATGCCCATGAAAAGTACGAATTTGACTACTTTTTAGTCATTTCCAAAGTGTATGAAATGGTCAGTTCTGAACTTCAAGATGAAGATACCAAATCTCTGAAAAAGAAGAAGGCAGGTGAAAAGCAAGTTGAAATGGATTATTTCCATTATGAAGATTTGGTGTTGGAAGCCAATGCATTGTACAAGGGGTACTATGACTTCACTAACAAGCATCAAGAAACCGATTCCAGAAGGGTTTTCACCGAGTATGGAATTGATCCAAAATTAAGTTTGATGTTAATAGATAAAGCCGGTTTAGCTAAGTCAGTTCCAGAGATGGAAGAAAAATTCCCTCCTTTTTAGGGCAAGCTTGTATAATAATAAACAATTTGTAACGATTTTTGACAATTGATGTAGTTATTCATTCGTTCCATAAATCGAAGAAAAAACCAATCACTATAACGAACACTGCTTCAATTGCAGTTAAAATTATCGCAAGAATGGCCACCAAGACACGAAGGGCTTGGGCTACCATTGTAGAAACCGAGAAACTGACTGCTGTTTTTAAAGACATGGCAAGTGCCGAAAGCACTTGAGGATTTTGATGGTTTTTCGTTCAGTTATTGACAGATGCTAAAATCCGATTATTGCATCATTATATGCAGCTGTCGCAGAAATTTTTGATTTGCATGAGGTTTTACCGGAGGTGTGATTGAGAAGTGATTAGAGGTTCAAAGAGAAGGGTAGAGTTGCGTAGAGGATCATGTAGTTTATAGTGGTATAGTTATTGTAGATAAGAGGCTTTGTAGTGATGTCTAGTTATGTTACTATCCCGGTCCTGCTCTCGACCTATTACCTCTTCTCGCACCGTCTTTCGCACCGTCTCTCGCACCTCTCTCCCGCACCGTCTCCCTCGCCGTCTCTCTCGCGTTCTCAACCTCACTTTACTTCATCGAAACGGCAGAAGAGCGAAAATTTTTCAGATCCACCATCCATGCCTCCCCAACACAAGAACCACAACTTCCGTCCGGAAAACGTCTTGAAACGTGCAGAAGACTTGATTGCCGTCGGCCAACACGATGCCGCTTTAGAAACTTTGTACGATTTGATCACCTCCAAAAAAATCAGATACTTGCAAGTCGAAGATTTAGAACCAATTGCTTCCTTATTGATTGAATTAGCCGTTGATTTAAGAAAAGGAAAATTGGCTAAAGATGCTTTGCACCAATACAAAAAGAACGTCCAACTGAACGAAAACGGATTGGAATCAGTCCAAGTTATTTGTAAAAAATTCATTCAATTGGCCGAAAAGAAATTAGATGCTGCTCAAGCCAAAGCTGATATCAAAATCGACCAAGATGATGACGATTTAGAAACCGCCCAAAGTCCTGAAAGCATCTTGTTATCATCTGTCTCCAACACTGACTCGGCTGACCGTACCGAAAGAGAGTTGGTCACCCCATGGTTAAGATTCTTATGGGAAGCTTTCAGAGCCGTTTTAGATATCTTGAGAAACAACTCCAAATTAGAAATCACTTACGCTGCTGTAGTCAACCAAGCATTCCAATTCTGTCTCAAATTCAACCGTAAGTCTGAGTTTAGAAGATTGTGTGAATTGTTAAGAAGTCACATTCAAACCATCACTACTCACCCAAAAACTGGCACCAACACCAACGCTATCGACTTATCTGATGCTGAAACCGTTCAAAGATACTTGGACCAAAGATTCTCTCAATTGAACATCTCGGTCAAATTGGAATTATGGCAAGAATCTTTTAGATCGGTTGACGATGTTCACAGTTTGATCACTTCATCTAAAAAATCTCCTAAACCAGTCATGATGGCCAACTACTACGAAAACTTGGCCAGAATCTTTGCTGTTTCCGACAACTCATTGTTCCACGCGGCTGCTTGGAATAAATTCTTCAACTTGTACTCGCAATCACCAAACGCTTCCGATGAAGAATTAAACCATTACGCCTCCATCTTGGTGTTATCCACCTTGGCCATTCCTCAAAAATCTTTGAACAACAACGAGACTATTGTCGATGACCAAAAATCTAAAAACACCAAGTTGTCTTCCTTGTTGAACTTGACCCAAGTTCCTACCAGAGACAGTTTGATCAAATCTATCGTCAACAGAAACATTTTGGCCTTTGTTGACCCAGTGATCAAAAACTTGTTCCAAGTATTGGAAGACGGTGAATTCCATCCTTTAACCATCAAGCAAAAAGTCTCTGAAGTGTTCAAGACCATTGAAAACGATAAAGACTACAGACACTATATCCCAACTTTGACTGAAGTCATTTTAATCAAATTATACCAACAAGTCAGTCAAGTCTATGACTCGGTCAAATTAGACTACTTGGTCAACTTGGGTATCTTTGAAAGTTCTGAATTCCAATTGACTCCTTTACAAGTCGAAAGCTCTATTGTTAATGCCGTCAAAGATGGCCATTTATCCTTGACCATTGACCATGAAGCCAACGTTGTGTCGTTTAAGAGCGACCCATTCGAAGAATCTTTGAACGATACTTTGACTTATAAATTACAAGTTTCACCTGCCGAATTGATCAGAACTCAATTAAGCAAATTGGCTTACACTTTATCGAGCTCATTCAAGATCATTGACTCTGACTATGAAGCCAAGGTCCAACAAGCCCGTGAAGTCAGCTTACAAAATGCCATCAAGAACTTGGTCGCTGAGCAACAAGAAATTGCTGATAGAGCCGCCATTTTGGAAGAACGTAAACGTGTTCAAGACAAGTTGAAACGTGAGCAAGAAGAAGAATTGGCTAAACAAAGACAAGAGAAATTGGCTGCTGATTTGAAGGCTGATCAAGAAAGAATTGCTGCTGATCAAGAGAGAAAGAACTTAGAGAAGTTAGAAAAGGAAAAACTCGCCATTCAAAAGAATGAAAAGAGAAAGATTGCTGAAGAAATTAATGCTAAGGGTATTATCAAGATTGATTTGAACGATTTAGATAACTTGGATACCGATAAATTACGTATCATGCAAATCGAGCAATTGAACAAGGACAAGAAGGATTTGGAAGAAAAATTGAAATCTACTTTCAAGAAGGTCGACCATACCGAAAGATCTTTCAGAAGATACGAATTGCAATACTTGGAAAAAGAAGCTAATGCTCAAAAGGATAAAGATTTGAAAGAATATGAAGAGTTCAAACAATCGAGAGTTTCTAAAGCTAAGGTTGAACATGAAAGAGCTTTACAATTGAAATCAAGATTAGGCCGTTTGTTACCAGAATTTAACGGATTCAAAGCTAAGATTGAAGCTAAGAACAAGGAAGCTTTAGAACAAGCTAAGAAAGAAGCGGCTGAAAACTTGAAACATGCTAAGGAACAACGTTTGTTACAAGTTAAACAACAACGTCTTGAAGAATTGGCTGCTCGTAAGGAAGCTGAAAGAAAGGAAGCTGAAGAACAAGAACTTAAACAACAAAAAGAACGTGAATTGGCCAACTGGAGAGAAGAATTGAAGAGACAAAGAGAAAAAGATGCTGAACTTGCTGCAAGAAGAGCTGAAATGGAAGCTGAGATGGCTAGAAGAAACGGTAGACCAGCCGGTTCTCCTGCTCCTGCTCCTGCTGCTGCTCCTGCTGCTGCTCCTGCTCCGGCCGCTGCTCCTGCCGCTGGTAGACCACTTACTTTCGCCGAAAAGATGAAATTAAAGAGAGAAGGTAAATTACCTTGAGCTGTATAGACTTTGTATACTCAAATTACACATAATCCATAGTAATCTGGTTGTAGTCCCGGGGGCCGTGTTCCCGGTAACTCTGAATCGGGTATTCTCCATCTTTGGTGTAGGCCGCATTTTCGGCACTAATTTGCCCCACCTAGCCCCACATATTTTTCACTTCCATCAACCATGAAAACTGTCACCATCATCGGATCATTGAACTACGACCTTGTCACCTACACCAACAAGGTACCTGAAGGCGGAGAAACTGCTCAAGCAAATTCTTTTGAAAATCATTTGGGTGGTAAAGGCCTTAATGAAGCTATTGCTGTGGCTAGGTTAACTGCCGAAGATGCTGCCGTCAAGATTAGAATGGTTGGTAATGTCGGAGACGATTCTTTCGGTAGAGATCTCAAACAAGCCTTGGTCGATGCCAAGGTCGATGTGTCCCATGTGAAGACCATTGAGAACATTTCGTCCGGTGTAGCTGTGATTATAGTCGAACAGCAGACTGGTGAGAACAGAATTCTCATAACTGCTGGTGCCAACGGTGAATTGAAGCCTAGTGAAGAAGACTACCAAACATACTTTTCCAGTGATGACGAAGGGTTTGTAGTGTTACAAAACGAGTACCCGGACACTTACAAGTCGGTGTCTTGGATCAAACAGAACCGTCCCAACTTAAACATCGCATATAACCCAAGTCCTTTCAAGCCTGAGCTTGTGACCAACGACGTCTTGGGTAAGATCGATTTGTTGATCGTCAATGAAGGTGAAGCTTTGGACGTGGCCCAAAGTTTGATGCAAAACGATGAAATCGAAAAGTTCAAACAAGATATCAAGCAAGACAAAGTCGTTGGGTTCAAGGAATTGGCGGTGAAGTTGACCAAACTCATTTGCCAACAAAACATCAACTTGGTGGTTATTACCATGGGAGGCCACGGAAGTGTGTTTGCCAGTAAAACCCAACCCCCAACCTTTGAGCAATCCATCAAGATTGACTCAGTTGTGGATACCACCGGAGCAGGAGACACTTTCTTCGGAGGAGTGGTTCTGAAGCTTGCCACCAATGAAACGATTCCAAATGCCATCAAGTTTGCTACTAAAGCTAGTAGTATGGTGATTCAAAAGAAAGGAGCAGTTGAAAGTATCCCAACCATCCAAGATATCGAATAGAGACTGTGAATAGGATATTATATAAATACTATAAATATATTTAAGCTTTTCTAGAACGAACTTTAATGTCAGCTTGAGGAGTGGATTCTCTACCAGTAGTATGAACAAACTCATTAACTTGAGCAGCAACACCTCCACTAACAGATTTAACTCTTCTGGATCTAGTGGTAGCTTTCTTTCTGTAGACTTCAATATAGAAAGAGATGAATAACACCAAATAAGAAGACAAGATACCACAACCAGCGTAAGCAGCATTCATACTACCAGCACAAGTACCACAATGAGGTAAAGCACCACCTAAGAATTCATCAACGATCTTGTTGTAAGTAGCAAAGTAGACGAATCCCAAGTCTAAAATGAATTGAAGAATTTGGAATCTAGTGACCCATTCTTTCCACCAAACTCTAATACCTCTAGCGGCTAAAAAGTAGTAGAAGTACATGACAACGTGGACCCACAAGTTGAGGGCAATGACCACCCAAGAAATAGAGGTTTTACCCATCAATTGGGTGTAACATAACAAAGCAGTAGCTCCATGGTGATAAGTATGTAAGAAAGTTAACTTCTTTTGCTTAACCACTAAGAACACGGTGTCAACAAACTCGACAAATTTGAAGATATAGTTGAAGTAATACAACACTTCTAATTCTTGAGTCCAAGCATGAGTGTTACAAATAGAGTAATAAAGACCGTGGTACCAAATCATTGGGAATACTTGTTCAACCATCAACACCAATAAGGTGAGAGACGAGGTGGTCAAGATGATGTTGTGGAGTTGGAAAGGCCCGTTGAGCACAAAAGGACTGATTTTGAACTTCTTAAAGATGTAATCACCGCCAAAGATCACCAAGTAATAAGTAGCAATGGCGGCTAATACTGGTTCCAAAGTTGAGAGTGGAACATGGCCAGGAATCCATTCAAATTCAGATGGAACCAAGGCACCTTTGGTAACAGTGGAAATTAAGCTATCAAAGAGCGGGAATAACTTGATCCCGAACGGGGTTTCAGGGGTTGGCAACGGGAAAGACATCTTTGTACAACTTGACTTTCTGGCGGTGGGTGGTAAACTGAAAAATTGTTGTTTTTCTTATACGCGCTTCATAAGTTGACGAAGCGATGATGTCAGCGTACCGAGGCGATCGGAGTGAAAATCTGAACTTTGACAGGCCGTTTTAATTATGAGCTCAAGTGAATATAGTAGTAGCGAAGGTTCTGACTCGTCGTCGGAAGATGAAGTGCCTCAGTTAATGCAGAAGCCAATATTTCGTAAACGGAAAGTTTCTGAGGCCAAATCACATGAAAATGGCGAGGGTAATTTGGCCGTGGGTACTTCGGCCCCTAAACCCAAGGTACTTCAAAATTTACAAAATGTCGACGAGACTAAGGTGCTGGCATCGTTGGACCAAGAGTTCGATGGAGTCGATGACACCGATGGCTTGGACCCCGAAGGCGACTACAATGCCTGGAAACAGCGGGAATACCACCGGTACGTCAGAGACCGGCAGACGGTTCTCGAGATGGAGCTACAGCAACAGGATTTGATTAGACGGGGCCAGATGACAGAAGAGGAGTTGGTACGGGAGTTCAACGCCAGAGAAAAGGCGGTAGTGGAGAAGAAGACGGTGGAGAAGAAGCCCGATCACTCAAGGCCTACGCGGTATAAGGGCTAGTTGGTTTTCTGATCGTGCCCGGCCGTGAGAAATTTCAATAATGTCTTTGGTGCCATTACCTGAATCCCTAGTGCCATTCCTTGAGCCCTATTTGCCTAGCAGCAAGGGTAGGACCTTTGTGACCCTTACGTATGCCCAATCTCTCGACAGCAAAATAGCGGCCCAACCGGGGGTGCAGACCAAAATATCTCACCTTGAGACCAAGACCATGACGCACTATCTTCGGTCCCGTCACGATGCTATAATGGTGGGTATAGGCACGGTTTTGGCAGACGACCCCAAGCTCAATTGCCGGTTCGACGGTGGTACCAGTCCCCGGCCCATCATCCTCGACCCTCAATGTGTGTGGAACTATGCCCGCTCCCAGTTGAAGTCGATTTGCGATGCGGGCCAGGGCTTGGCCCCATATATCCTCATAGACGACGGGTGCAGCCCGCTGGCGGACGACGAGCACGCCTTAGCGGCTCAAGGAGGCATGTACGTCAAGTTACCGTTGGTGTCCAATAGATACGGCAACTGGGAGTGTATTTTGGACAAGCTTTATCAGTTGGGCATCGGGTCGGTGATGATAGAAGGAGGGGCCAAAATCATCCGGGAGCTTTTGAAGTATGAGAGGAACGGGGCCTCGGTGGTGGACAGTCTTGTTATCACCGTAGGGCCTGTATTTTTGGGAGAGAAGGGGGTGGACGTGAGTCCTGCTGGGTCGGTGCAGTTGAAAGATGTGGCGTGGTGGTCGGGAGTGCTGGACCTGATCTTGTGTGCCCGAGTAGAGTGAGACCTGATCTTTGTCCAAGTAAACGGTGCTTGTAGGAGCTTATATATCGCTAAATAAACGACTCCCTCAATTCTCTGCACTTTCAAGGCTCCGCCCTTCATACTGAACATTAAACCTATATTACAAATCTATTTATGATTATTTATTTTGCACCCAAGTGTGGGCCAGTATTGCAGACATACTCGCATAGAATTCAACCTACACCCAGAAACCCACTTATAAACAAATTCTATAAGATGCGTAACGACCAGAAGTCTCAGACCTTCTAATAATTTTAACCACTTCACCTCTTTTTAACCCTAGGTACCTAGCAACAGGATCTTCCCGTTGAACTCTAGGTAATTGTGATTCTTTCAATCTGTATCTTTCCAATAATTCCTTCTTTTCAGTCTTGGATAATTTGATGTGTTTAGGAACCAATTCATGGTGAGTGATATTAACAATTAAATCACTTTCTTGGAAGGTTTCGATGGTGGCAGGGGCAACGGTTGGAATCAATTTGTTGGCACTTGGAGTGATGGAGGATTGATAAATAAAGATCCCGGTAGAAAAATTCTTTTCACTGATGTGGATACAGAAATTTCTCATGGTTTTAATCCCAACCGATTCTTCATCACAAAATTCGACCCACAAAGTTCCTAATTCGGGGAATTTTTCCAATGATTCGGCGGTAGGATTGGCTTGGAAACACATCAATTTTCTTTGTGGCACATTCATACTATCACATATTTTGGCTTTGAACTCTTCTAAAGTCATATCAATTTCACTTTGTGTTATATTGTAACCCTATACTTGTTAGTCAGCGATCCGAAAATAAAGGTGCTCCCGGCCTTTTTAGGCCAATCATTCAGCACCCTGGCGCTGTGATACATACACGGTCCTTGACCATCTCTTTGATGGTCTTGTAACTTCTAAACAAACGAGATACGCTTCTATCAGTTTCTTCCATGTTGGCTTTAATGAGTTGAAGATTTTTTCTTCTCATCAATTCATGCCGCACAAATTTTTCAGTCGGTTGGTACGGACACGGCGCGGTGTTGGGGTCTGGCTGCTACTATATATTAAGTCTAAAATGAGTTTCTTCTAAAGAATTCAGGCCTTTCAGCGGTAGGAGACCGATTGAGCCTTATTTTACCAGCTATTTCGCTCATGGTTCCATTTTTCTCCCATTTGGTGATGATACTTTCGGCATAATCTAATCCCACTTTGTATATCTCTTCAAACTTGCCAAAATCTAAGGTACCGTAGTCGTCAATTGGAGGCCGCAAGTAAAATATGCCTGGGGTTCTTTTGGCAATTTCAAGAGCATTGACACTGGCTACGTATGCTAATCTGGATTGAATATCCATCATATTGGGCACATTGGGGTGTTTGGAGAACGGGTTCCACCGGTTCAATATCACCCAGAGCCCCGATAACGTGTCTCCGTAGTTCATAGGGGTCCGGTCATCAACTGAACCTACGTCTACCGCCAATATATACTTGACCCCTCTCCGTTTCATCTCTAATACCGGCAAATTATCCAAATAACCTCCGTCCAAAAGCATGCACCCATTATGAGCAATGGGTGGTAAGAGACCCGCTAATGACATTGATGCTCTTATAAATCTCCATGAATATCCATATTCGTGAATGTCCATAGTGGAGTTGGTGATATTGGTGGAGTTACAGAAGAATTTCACCCAACTGTCTTCCAATTCACTGAACCCAAACACCTTCCAAATCCCCCGGTTGAATTCATATCCTGTTAGATATGACGTGACAGGGAAGGTCAAATCGAACAATGACAGCCAAATCGACGATACTCTCCGAGAAAACTTCTTTACTTTACCGTAAATAGACACCGAGCTATAATCGATACCGTACAATCCACCGACGAATGACCCGATGGAAGTGCCTCCAATAATATCTACGGGTATCCCATGCCTTTCCAACGCAGTGACTATACCCAAATGTGAGATTCCTCTGGCACCTCCACCTCCAAGAACCAATCCAATGGCTTCGTTGGACAACAATCTGGCTAACCTCAAGAAATCGTTCTTGTATGGCTCTACCGTACCAGTAGGTGCTTCAGTATCATCGATTTTATTTCCGTGGGCTAATCTTTGTCTGACCTTCTCAAATCTTTGTCTCAACTGGGGATTAGTTCGTTCAGTGATCTTGGAAGCTATATCTTCAAAAACGGTTTTCTTCTTGGATGTTACAACGGTCATGGTGGAGCTAACAGACATTTGAATATGATGGTGGCCTTGAACCCAAGTCCTATTGTTCAACCAAATAGATGTGGACCCAAATGGAACGTTTTTCTCGGGGTGAAGTAAGCACAAGTCGGTTCTGGCGGTGGTGTTGTACTTTATCAATAGTTTTTCAAACTCACCTACCCCAACGGCCACTTCATAATCTTCAGCGTTGGCCATCAAGAGAATACAGTCCCCTTGACTTATGCAAGTAGAAGTCCAACTTGACCTTAAAGTGCTGTCGCAAATATACACCACGGTTTCATACTGCTCTTCTAATGATGCAAAAAACCCAGATAATTTCAATTGAGCCAAACTGTCATCAAATGCATACCGACCCAAATGGTGCAAGATTGATGTTTGGTCGAGAGCAATGACATTTCTTCCAATTATCTTCAATGCGTCAATCAACTTGGTTGCAAATTCTCTTACCGGTAACCCAGTTACGGTGGGGAGAATGGTGATAGTCTTGTAATTACCAGAGACATGTGAAATCGGTGATTGGAATGGCGAAGAACTGTTGGTTTGTGGTGATGTGATAGTACTCTTCAAGTTCTCCATGATCATCAAATCGTTCTGTGCTGATGCAACTTTTTGAGCAACTATTCTTGACACCTTAACCATAATCGAGGGATTCTGGGAGGATAAAAGCTCGAGCAATGTTCTGGGTATTCTGGCGGTTTCAGAGTCTCTAATAGCGATCAAAGAGGTAACTCTTCTAGAAGCAGTCAACACTTCAACCTCCCCTATGGATTCTCCATGGCCGTACTCACCTAAAACGTTGAAATCATCGCCTATTTTAGCGTTCTCATCAAGCGTTTTCTTTTCTCCTTTACTCTGTACAACCCTGAATCTACCACTCAAAATGATGTGGAACCCATTGGCTTGGTCTCCTTCAGCAGCAAGAACTTCACCAGCAGGAATTTGACACCATTCCAACGCAAAGTCGATTGTAAGTATTTGTTTAGACATTAACTTCTTGTATCTCAACGCCAAAGGTAACAGCAATTGGTAGTACTTATCAACAAAGTTATTCCATTTAACTTTAGAGATATGAGCTAGTAATGCACCATGAGGTTCTGAGGCTCTTACAGTGCTCAACGATTTGATCCCTACTGCCACCGATAAGTACCCAGCAATACCCCCTTGAGGAATTTGTCCCCGATTCTTAACGAATACTTTGTTGTCTTGACTTCCCGTGGTGTACTCAACATCCAATGAACCATCAATGACATAGTATAACCCAGAGTCAAAAGAGTCTTGCTCTATCACTATTTGTCCCGGCTCAAAGTGCTTGATTTCTAAGCTTTTGGCAAAATCATCCTTAACAGCATTGAAATCAAAACTATGGTATTGGCCGGTGGTTGATTTGGGTCTTTTATTAGCTTCCAACACTCCCGAGATATTGTCACTATCATACTCGGTGTTACCAAAGCTGTTGTTGAAATTCAGTAACTCAGACTGGTTGATAGTGTTATAAAGCTTGGGACTAGCGGCTCTATTGAAAGAGTTCGACCCAATACTGGAAAATGAATCGAATCGGGCTCTGTTTGTATAGTTTTCATATACTTTGTTCTTGTTAAGTGGACTGATAATAGAGTCTCCATTACTATTTGCAAGTTTGGTAAGCCCCACCATGGAAGGTGAAGATGAAATCGAACCAACCCGGCTAGAGCTGGAAAGGTATTCAGTCTTCTGCAATAATGGCAGGTCTTCCGTGAGCCCGACCAACTTGAAAATGTTTTCAATGATGGCGACCCTGGTTGAAGTATCTTCGGTTTCCTCAATGTCATTAGAAAAAATTGTTTCTGTGGACAGTTTGTTGAACAGGTCCTTGAAAGTAGAATCGGTGGGGAAAAAAGATCTCCTTGATATAGGGACAGATGACAATAAATCACCGGGGTGACTTGGTTTTTGAATTGAGCTCAAGGATACTAATCGAGAGCTGGATTTTTGATTGGAATTAATACTTCTCAAATTGATAGAAGGTCTCCGTCTACTTGCCATCTTGGCTTTCGAATCAACTCTTTTGAAATCGTTTTGATTCTTCCTCTCTGGCTTGGATGCCTTACTATATTTTTCGATCAACGAATTCTTCAAGTAATTGGGCAAAGACGTTTCTAAGTTAGAGTTTAATCTAACTTCACTATCGATGATCTCCTCTGATAACCCCAAATAGTTATGAATTGTATTCATTGTGACTTTGAACAACCGATTTTTTACCATGGTCACAATATGTGCAGTTGCTTTCGGGTACTTAAGTTGGATTCTTTGGAAAGCTGAAGCAGGAATAATGGCAATGGTAGCTCCCCTTCTATTGGTTTTCAGACATTTGGGCCTAGCAATGATCTCCGGGTACACCGAAACGTCCTCATTACCATACCCAGTAATCTTGTGTTTTTGGTCTTTCTGCTCCAGGGGAACCTGAGGGTCCAAATCCAACGACGAAGTGGACGAATGGCCTCCAAGATGGTACGAATCGTCTACAGCACTGTCTTTGGTGGATTTCTCCGGTTGAGTATCTTCAGAAGCCTCAGGATTGAAAAGGTCCAATGCACTATTCAAAGACGATAAAGGAACACCACTTTTAATCTCGTTTAAAAGCTGGTACCGTTGATTACCGATGACCAACGATTCATCCTTTTCGTAATTCAAATCTTTCAAATGGGTCAAGTTAGAATTATAGTTATCATTGACCTTCATGAATATTTGTAAAGATCCATCGACGACTATCAGGAACCCCAATCTTTCATCGAGATAGAGGATTTCGTCCCAACTTAGCCTCTGGGTAGTCATGTTCTTGGTCAATTCGTGGAAAACGGGCCGTTCCAAGTACCCGAAGATCTTTATGGCACTTAAAAACTCATCCAAGTAGTTTGTATTAGCATTGGTGTTTTTCCTCTTCTTTTTATTGATAGAATCGACAATCTGTTCCTTCTTGACAACAGTATTTTTGGTCTGGGAATTGGGGTTAAGGCTGAATTTGCTAAGATACCTGTACCGAACCACAAATACAACAGATAGCCCGATAACCACGAGTGCAATGAACAAAGTAGGCAACGAAAACGTCACCTGGTAGTTGATCTGAAACAACTTGACTAAAAAGTCCGGAATCATCGTGTAAAGTGAGTGAAAAATTAAATTAAAATAAAATTAATGGGGAATGCAGATAACGGTTGTGGAAAGGGAGAATTCTAAATGAGTAACGTAATAAATAATTGATTCGATATGAAACCTATAAAGTTGATCAAGCTATAAAAACTAAAATTGTTTGAGTTGCTGATTCGAGATTGTATGTCCACGTAGGGTAATTACTAGCCACAAGTCTTTGGCTAATTTAATGCGACATCATTACATTTCCTATTATGGATCATATGTCAAGCAGTCAAACCGTTTTAAAATCCGCTCAATTCCGTCCATACCTTTCTCTAATTGATGTAATTCGGGCCCATAACTGATTCTTACATAGTTGTACCAAATTACTTCTTCTAAGTGTGACAAATTTTGTGGGTTGATAAGGAAGAAAAACCCGGGCACCACGATAACTTTCTCGTGCAAGCACTCATGGAAAAATCCTAAACAATTGGATAACTTACCGGGTAACTTGGATAAGTTCAACCATATATAAAAGGTGGAGTTGGGAATGTTACTGGCATTAAATTCGAACCCCATTTTTATCAACCTGTCGATAACATAGTCTCTCTTCATCTTGAAATGTAATTGCAATGCTTTCATTTCATTTTTGACCTTCAATGGCTCTAAGAAATCGATTGCAGCATATTGGAAAGGACTGTTACATCCTCCGTCCAAATATGATCCGGCAGAACTCAAGTTATTGATGTACTCTTCGGGCCCAATAATCCAACAGATTCTCCATCCAGGTAACCGGAACGCTTTGGTCAACCCGTTTAAAATTAACACTGGGTCAGTATTAACATCGTCAACGAACTCGGCAGAACTGATAGACGAACCGGTACACCCTTCGTCGTAGTAGTAGTGGGAGTAGAACTCGTCCATGATCAAAAGACATTTCTCTCTACACAATTTGTGCAATTGGTGTAATTGATGTCTATTCAAACACTTCCCGGTTGGGTTACGAGGGTTAGAAGTCAATAAGGCACTGACCCCTCTATTCAACTCATGCTTGACCAAATTGAGATGGAAGTTGTAGTTGTCCTGCTCATTCAAAGGCACGGGAATTGGGCTGAAATTCTTGAATAGTGATAACATTTCGGCGTAAGCAGTGTAATCAGGTAAGAAGAACGATAAATAACAATCTTTGATAATAGAAGCAATTCTAGTCAAACCAGCTCTTCCTCCTGGAACAATACACACGTTTTTCCACGTATACTTGGACTGCTTGGTGGATCTATAGGCCTCATTATAATAATTGGCGACGGCTTCTCTCAATTCCTTAACCCCCGCAGTTGGCGCATACTCTTTGGACTTGTCGGTGATTGGAATCGATGTAGGTCTCTTGAATGAGCCAGGAATCGTGTCACCATGCTCAGGAGCTCCTTGACCCAAATTGGCCCAGTTTTTGTCCTCCTCATCAGACTGTCCAAACCCATATTCATTTGCAGCATTGGTGGTCCAAATAACTCCGGTGGCCGATTGGTCAGAGTTCATTGCCGGCTTGAAAATGTCTTTGTTGAACTTAGGCTTGGGCATGGGCACTGGTGAGGATTCTCTCCCTTCAGAGGCAGCAAGCTTGTTGTACAAACGATTTTTATGTTCCCGTGGGACTCTTGCAGATGGTAAACCTTCATTGTTTTGAAGCAAATCAATCAAAGAAGATGAAGATTTCTTCAAAGCTTCAGGTAACGAGGATTCTAACTTTTCGAACTCAGAGGCATCGTCTTCACCCATAGATGGGGGTGTAGGGGAGGAATTGAAGTGGGACATGTTGATGTTGAATGAAAAATTAGCAAGGGACTAAAGCCTATTTCGCTCTTTCGGGTATCTGGGGTGACACATTGGGGTGTGTCTGGCAAATTTTATTTTTGCAGCCCGACGTGGGATCGCCGGCAGAATTGGTTAGGGGCTCCATTTGATTAACGTTTGAGAGTATAGGTTAAGGGTGTAGGTATGCTATATAGTGTATTGATGTTCATATGCTAATAATAAGGTTCCTGCAAAAGCGGACTCTGCGCTCTGCTTTTTTCGTCCCGTCCCAAAACGTCTTCGCTCTATTACTTACCTGCGCCCGGTGCTCTGTCTACAGTTCCACCATTGGCTCATACCATCTCGCTAGAAAAATTTTCCCCTGTACCGGCATGACGATATTAGTGGCATTGAAGCCCTTATACATTCGTTCTTATTCTCTGATGTAAACAAAAGCACCGTTGGCGTCAACTGGGGCTGCTTTAACTCTCTGCTCTGTGACTGCAACATCGAAAAAAAAAATCACCCTCTCTCAACCATAAGTGGCATTTTTGTCCGGGCAGACAATAACTGCAAAATCTCCCGCAAATTGTGACTAGGTCCGAGATTCGGGGTGGGTACCCTAAACGGTCCCACGTCCTATCGCCTACATTTTAACTTCAAGTAAACACCCTGAACCCAGTTCATCTGACTTGAACCTCTAGCTAAGAGCCCTCTACTTACAATATACTAGTTCCGTAGTGGCCCTGAGGACCGTTTTCCCCATCGGAGAAAAAGCGCATTTCGGGAACTTACAACGAGGAGATCTTCACTATACAGAAAAAATAAATCATCCTTATAAATATATCCACAAATTTCCCAGCGGCTAATTTCCAGTTATTTATCCCAAACATTTTATTTATTTAACATTCTTTATACTTTGACATTATCCCGTTGTCAAACGTATAACTCTTTTTCTCTATATAGGAATCCCTCTCAGCTTTTCTCATCATCTCATCTCCGTGAGACGGGCTCAACTTTTTGATCAAGTTTCACAGATAAACGGTTTTTTGGTTATTTATGTTAAGAAAGTTTCTTCCTTCTACTAACAAACAAGAGCTTCCTTCGGAGTCTGCCGCTCCTCAAAACTTGGACGATGTGTTATTATCACCCCAGCAATCTCCTGACTCAAATATTGACATTGAAGATATAAATACTTCTAATGACATCACCCTTAATAATGAGAGTCCCATCTTGTTATCCCCAATAACTTCTATAGATTCCTACACTTACAACCAGTTCAAGAATGTGGCAACTCCTACCACATCCCCTTTACGTCGGCAAGTGCCTCAATATAATAGCATTGATGAGTTACCTTTGGAGGTCTTGATGTATATTATTAGTTACGTTTACATGGATACTAGTAATTATGATTCCATCAATAAACTCATCGAAAGCTTCACTAAGGTCAGACTTGTTTCCAAATTTTTCAACTTGTTGAGTTTGAAATTCTTATACAAATATGCTGATTTTAATAGACCTCATTCATTCCATAAGTTTTTGAATAACTTGAATAATGACCCAAATTTGGGTAATTTTGTCCAGTTCATCGACTTTGAAACTTTCACATCTGTGGGTTTAGGCAGAACCGGGAAAATGAATCAAGAAATTCAAATGGTCACTTCCAAAACTATATTAAGTTGCTTAGAGAAAACCCCCAATTTGTTTGAGTTCCTTGCTAGCGAAAGCATTCAAGATGATCTTAATGTGGACGTCTTAAACCACTTGTTCAATAACCTCCCCCACTTACAAAGTTTGGATTTCTGTGGGGCATCTTCTAATAGCTTTTTCACTGCATTCAACCACCTTCAAATAGAAAAACCATTAAGAAAACTTTTCAAAATTTCATTCCACGATTGTTCAAACTTGACTATCGATGTGTTCAAAAACATTTTGCCCAATTTGCTCAGTGTCAGAAGATTGGATTTGACCCACACATCCATCACTTCATCAGTCTTATTAAATTATTTACCCAAAACTTGTAATATCACTCACTTATCATTATCAAGGTGTTCGAAATTAACCACTAGAGACTTAATCAACTTTTTGGTCAACCATCCTGCAGTCAATAACAACCAGTTACAATGGCTAAACTTATCCATTGATTCTAATGTGGTAAGTCCATTGGATTCAAATTATTTATTTTTCACCTTGAACCATTTGAAGGCCTCCAATTTGCAATATTTGAACTTGAAAGGGTTGCCTCTTAATGAAAGAATCTTGAATCTTATCAACTTTAAGTACAAACATCTTGTTACCTTATCAATTGCCCATTCATCCATAGACTTTGAATACATCATGAGTTTCCTATTGAACTCCAACTTGAGACATATTGACTTGAGTGGTTGCAAATTGAACAAATCCCAAATCTTGGCTATTGCCCAATCATGTAATTTGGAATCTGTCGAATACGATACGAAGATTTTACAAGATTTAACTCATAACTCAGGTCAATATCTCAAAACCTACACTCAAGATAACGAATTACTTGTGTGGAGATATTATGACAATAACGGAAGACGGTCCTGGATATACAAATTGGATTCGAAATCTGAAGCTTACAAACAGATTTTACAATATGGTAAAATTTTGAATTTGAATTTAACCTACTATGATCTTGTTACGGGAGAAAAGAAAGTATCCAAGTTAGACAAACCAACATTCTTGAAATATGTAGGTAAAAAGATTAACTGTTCAATTGGGTTCAAGAATATCGAGTATTGTAAGCATAAAGAATATTTGAATAATTTCGACACGGAAAGTATATGGCCAGAGTTGTACTGTGAAAGAGGAATTTATAATTACTACTCTTTAAATATTTAACGAATAATGAATATAACTATTTTAAAATTGGAGAAATATTGCCCCGACGGAGGATTTCTCTGGGGGCGGTGGCACCGAGGGTCCCAGTATTGCCATGTGAGGGAACTTGACAGGTTTATGTGGGGTTCCAAATTCGTGAAAAGTTATCTTCATCCATACCATGAATAAAGACATTGCCCGTACAGTTACCGACATCAGGAACCCCATCGATACCGAATCGTTGACCAAATTCTTAACATCTGGCCCTGCTGCCACTGACTTGGTGTCGCTAGGCGTTGTCACCCCCAAATGGACTGGGCCCCTCACTATTAAGCAATTCACCTTCGGCCAATCCAATCCAACCTACTTGATCATTGACGCCAACGACAACCTTACAGTCTTGAGACGCAAACCGTTTGCCAACGCTAAGCTAGTGAGCAAGTCTGCCCATGCGATTGAACGGGAATTTTTCATCATTAATGGAATCAACAATTTGAACCAACGCAGTGAAAAAAAAGTGCCCGTTCCAGACACTTACCTCTTGTGTGAAGACGAATCGGTTACTGGCTATGTCTTTTATGTTATGGAGTTCATCAAGGGGTCACTGATAAAGAATCCTGACATGAAGGATCTTTCTCCTGGGAAAAAAAGCCAGTTGTGGGGGTCTATCATGGACACAATCACCGCAATACACCGACTCGATGCCGAGGCATTAATTGACCAATTGCCTGAGAAACACTTCCCTGGAGTCAAATCCACCAAACCATCGACATCCTCATATTTCGAGAGACAAATGAGGACGTTGACGGGGGTTTCCAAGAAGCAAAGTGAAGTGGTGGACCCGATTCCTCAGTTTGACGAAATCACCAAATTCATTTTGAAAAATGCTCCCAAGGACCCCACAAAAAAGATGTTGATTCACGGAGACTGTAAAATAGATAATTTTATATTTGACGAGAACTTAACCAAGGTGGTTGCCGTGTTAGACTGGGAATTGTGCACGTTTGGGCATCCATTATTTGATTTGGCCAATTTTTTGCAGCCGTTCCAAATGCCCAACGAATTGAATGCATTATTTTTCAAGCCTCAGGAGACTACCATTGGGAAAGAGAATCCCGAATCTTTGAAGACCATCAAGGAAAAGTTACAATTATATTATGACAAGCTCGGATTCAAGTGGGACGAGCAGGACTTGTCAAACAATCCGATAGATAAATGGCAAGTAGGATTTGTATTTGGGCTTGCCCGGTTGTGTGTGATATCTCAAGGTATTGCCATGAGAGTCAAAAGAGGAAGTGCTTCTTCTGCCAATGCGGCAGGATTTGCTTCGTTGTACCTTTACTTATCGTATTTAGCTGTAGAGGATATAGAATCGCCCAAATTGTAAGCTCAGACTGCATACTTGGCCGATTGAGAATATATGATTATCTTGAAAATTTCACCTGAGACTTAAAGGTAATGGACTATAAAGATATTGGTGACGCCAATGGATCAGTGTTATGTCCATTTGGGTCATGTAACGCTAAGGTCATCCCATACGATGCTAGCTTGAGAAGCTCGGTTATTTTCCTCTCCTCGCCTCCTGATATGGTCAACTGTCAGGGCGAAGAAGAGCTCGAATTTTTCAGAGTCAATGATGTCTGGACTTTTGACAACATAGGAGTTAGTCGTCCCACCGGCGAACAGCAAAGCCTTGAAATAGATGAAACTCGTTTCAACATTGAACGATTGCTCATATGTTCGGAGTGTGACAAGGGCCCTATTGGATGTGCTGGTCATTTCGAGGGAGAGAACGTTGCTCCTAATAATTTAACGTACTTTTTATGCTGCAAGAGCATGAAATACCTGAAATAAATCACTTTTCCAAAAACGCTTTGCATAAAAACTCGTACATATATCATATTTAGTAATACATAACCTGCATCAAAGTTTGTTGACGGCTTGCATGTCCTTTACGATATCCAAGGCAATATGTCTGGCCATGGTCATGGTCGAAACCATGGGATTGGCTCCACTGGCGGTGGGCAAGACACTGGCGTCGGCAACATACACGTTTTTACATTCAAATAACCGTCCTTTCAAGTCTACCGCACCATGTCTGGGACCCTTCCCGGACATTCTACACGAACTCATTTGATGAGCAGACCCATAGGATGGTCCGTAAGTAGAGTGACCAATCTTCTTGACCTTTTCTCTCCATTCAACGTATTCCCGGTCAGTGATCTTTCTCTCGTGTTTTGGCTTGTAACTGATAAATCTGGGGGTCCATGCCTGAGAAGAAAAAAGTTCTACAGCTCCATACATGTACAACATATCAGCAGCTACCAAGAACCCTTCCAATAAAGCGTTGGCGTCGTACTTGTTGACCGAATAGTCCACCAAAACGTTCTCTGGTCTCCGAGGGTCGTACCGGACTTTCCCTGTCAGGGTGTCTCTGGTAATAATTAACATGGCAGAGGTTTGATTATACTTAAGCATATCGGATCTGAACTGGGTGCTATTTTCCCAAGGAATGAAAGCTGCTTCGATGAAAGGGGCGTGAAGAATAGTCTCGATTCTGGGTCCATGTGCCTTTCCATCCAAGTCGGCAACCTCGTTACTTACAGCAGTCATGATACTATGATTGTGAGGCTCGGTGTTGACGTTCTTGTCGTGGAAGGCCATCAAGCAGATCACTGGATGCAACTTCAAATTGCTTCCAATGTTTTTATTCTTGAAACCCGATTGCTGTAACACTAAGGGAGTGTTCAACGAGCCCCCAGCAACAATAAACTTTTTGGGACCCGAGATCTTGAACCTAAACCCGGTGGTCTTGTCAATACAGTTGACCCCAACCGCCTTTCCGTGCTTATGGATAATGTTTTCGACTCTGACCTGATCCAAGAACTGGCACCCCTTTTCAGCTGCATCCCGAAGCCAACAAGCCTGACTTCCTTGTTTGATACCGTACTTGCATCCAAGGTAGCAGAACCCGCAGTCATGGTGTTTGTGGGTCCCGTTGTTCTGGTTGACTTCGGCAGCATGGTATCCCAACGATTGGGCACTGTCCAAGATGGCCTTGTTGGAATAACTGTGGTCAATGTCATCATGGTTGGCCCCCATTTGGGTCCAGACGTACTTCAAGCATTCGTCAAAAGACTCATTGGCAGCAAACTCAACTCCATAATCATCGTACCATTCCTTTCTGACCTTGAACGGGGTGGGGATACATGCCGACCAATTGACGGTGGTCCCACCTCCAAAAGTGGACCCGGCCAAGGCAAACAACTCTTGGTTCAGGGTCACAACCTTACCGCCGTTCTCGTAGAGGTTCTTGATTCCTTCAAAGTCATTGAATACATACTGGTCCGGAGAATAGTACTTTCCTTTCTCCAACACCAAACATTTGTACCCTTCGTTGTGCAAGGTGTGAGCCACCACCCCGGCTCCTGACCCACTACCGATGATAATGGCGTCAATGTTGGGCAAGTATAACTCGGCCCCGTCCGACTTGACCCGGTCGATCATCGTATACTTGAAGTCATCGATCTTCTGGCCCTCGTACAATTTTTCTCTAAGTTCTCTACCAGGGTACCCGATAGCGGCCAAGTGCAAGTCATTGGCGAGAAAGATGTAGGTGACGACGGTAAGCGAAACAATACTCCGGTACAATTTCCTAAACACGGGGACGGGCGAGTCTCTCCAAGTCTGTAGAAGCGTCTGACGCTGGTCAATCGACATTTCGGTGAGCAAGGTGAGAGAGCCTGTCAATACTGGAGCAGCAATCCGAGACTGTAATAACGACATGGTGATGACAAACAACCGACTGGAATCGATCCCGGTGTTGTTGATACTGTCAGTGATTTCCTCTCTGAACCCTTCAACTCGACTGGGGATAAGCTTACAGTATTCCTCCAATCTTTCCCGAGGAAATGATGATGGCACCTTGTCCTGAATGGCTTGAGGGTCAATTTCTCCAATGATGGCATCAGCAAGAGCCATAAAAGGATCAAGATGATGGGGTTCTACCTGTAGTTCTAACATGTTCGATAGTGTTGCCAGCAAACTATGAGCGTATTTTGGTTTATATAAATTGGTGTCGGGTCAGATGTTTTTTTCACCTCCACATTAGCCAGTTGGCATATGATTTCAATGGGGAATGATGAGCAACGAGCTTATGATTTGTGCCCGTGGTACAACTTTAAATAGGGGCTTGATTGACGGTTTGGGTACGATCTACTTAGTTGGGCTCTTGTTGGGGAGCCAGCTGGTGAGTCTGGACCGGTGTAAAGTATGGGGTATTAGCTTTCATGGAACCTGGGGCATCGGTATTATTGGTCCGGACACTCTCGGACTTCAGATTGGGGCTTTCACTCTTTGGGGTACTTCGCTACTGTGTCAGCCTTATCGTCTCTGATCAGGTCATATTCTAGTAATTACAGTATTAAGCACTATCCCTTTAACTGACTATCTGGTGAAATTTTTTGCCTTTATTGTCTACAGTACTTTATTTCATTATATCGTTTATTACTCTATTTAACTTTAATAATTTTTATCTTTTTTAATCAACAGGGGTGGACTCAAGCTCTTCATCTTCATCTTCACTGTCTTGCCATTCGTCCACGTCCACATCGGCCATCTCAACATCTTCAATGTCATGGTTTGGAATTATCTCTAATCCCTTAGGTCCCAATCTTATTCTAGCGGTCTCTTTATCTTTGATTTGACCCTTTAATAAGTACACCGCCAACTTATTCAAGATTTCGTTTTGAATCAACCGGTTCAATGGTCTAGCACCAAGATCAGATGAATACCCGTTTTTACACAAGTAGTCCAATGCTTGATCGTCGATATCCAAGTTCAATTGCTTGCTGTTGGCAGCAAACCGGTCTTGAATTTCTTGTAATCTGATTCTCACAATCTTACCAATTGCCTTTCTAGACAATCTGTTAAAGATGACTGTACTGGAGATTCTGTTCAAGAATTCAGGTCTGAAATGGCTTCTGACGGCGGTCATTACCAATTCCTTGGTTTGAGCATCGACTTTGGATCCTTTAGCTGCATTGATGTATTCTGCTCCCAAGTTAGATGTCATTATAACAATTGCATTAGAAGCATTCACGAGTTTACCTTGAGATGAAGTGATTCTACCATCATCTAACATTTGTAATAACACAGTCAACACTTCAGGAGCAGCTTTTTCCACTTCATCGAATAAAATAACCGAATATGGGCGACGCAATAATGGCTCGGTTAAGATACCACCTTCTTCGTAGCCCACATAACCAGGAGCGGCACCCAACAATTTGGATGCAGACCATTTGTCTCCTAACTCAGAACAATCGATTCTAATGATGGCTCTTTCGTCAGCAAACAAGAAACCTGCAACCTTTTTAGCCAATTCAGTCTTACCGGAACCCGATAATCCCAAGAACATGAAAGAGGCCGGTTGGTTAGGGTTAGCTAAACCAGATCTCTGTAATCTAATTGCGTTAGATACAGATTTGACTGCTTCAGATTGACCCACCACGGCAGAGCTTAACTCTTTCTCCATGTTAATCAATTTGGCGTTTTCAGCTTGAGTTAACTTGGTGACGGGAATACCAGTCAAACGGGCGGCGGTTTCAGCCACTTGTTCAGAACCTACAGCATTTCTTAAAAGTTGGTCAGGACCGGCGCTCACCTCTTCTTCTTGAACCTTGACTTCTAACTCGGCAATCTGCTTTTCCACATCTGGAATGGCAAAGTACCTCAAATCAGCAGCGGTGGCGGTATCATGTCTTCTTTCAGCATCTTGAGCTTTAATTTCCAATTCATCCAATCTTCTCTTAGCAGCAATAAGTTGGTCATGTCCGGCACGTTCTTGTTGGAATCTTTCTCTCAAAGGAGCCAATTGCTCTTCGATTTCTTCTTTCTTCTTTCTAGCAATCGAAAGTCTATCCTTGGAATCAGCATCAGCTTCCACATCTCTTTCTAATGCATTGATTTCAACCTCAACCAAGTGCAATTGCCTTTCCAAATTGTCCAATTCTTCGGGTTTGGAGTCTCTGGCTACTGCTACGGTGGCTGCAGTTTCATCAATTAAGTCCACAGCAGAATCTGGTAAGCTTCTGTAGGTCAAGTATCTGGAAGCCAATTGAGCGGCTGTAACCAAAGCACTGTCTAAAATACGGACCCCATGATGAATCTCGTATCTTGGTTGCAAACCTCTCAAGATTGAAACCGTTTCATTTACAGTAGCAGCAGGTACATCAATTTTTTGGAACCTTCTTTCAAAAGCCCCATCCTTAGAGATGAACTTTCTGTATTCGGCAAAAGTGGTGGCACCAATACAGTGCAAAGTACCTCTGGCCAACATTGGTTTCAATAAGTTAGCAGCATCAGACTTACCGTCACCCATCAACATGTGGATTTCATCAATGAACAAGATGATCATTTCATTGGACTTTTCAATCTCGTTCAAAACTCCTTTGATTCTTTCTTCAAATTCACCTTTGTATTTGGCCCCAGCAGTCAATGCTCCCAAGTCAAGAGCGAAAAGCCTTGAGCTTGCAAGGACATTGGGCACATCACCATCGATGATTCTTTGTGCAACCCCTTCAACAATCGAGGTCTTACCTACACCAGCTTCACCAATCAACACCGAGTTAGATTTGGTTCTTCTGGCCAACACCCTAATGACTCTTCTGATCTCTTCCTCTCTTCCTATCACCGGGTCGATTCTACCTTCCCGAGCTTTTTCAGTCAAATCTTCACAATATTTGTTCAAGAATTCGTACGAAGACGAAGAGTCTGCTTGTCTAGAGTCAATTCTTTGGCTTCCTCTTAATTCAATGGCTTGAGTCTTTATCACATCTGGCTTAATCCCCACTTCCTTCAAGATGTCCTTCACGGACTGGTCTTCCAAAAGGGCGAGCAAAATGTGATCTTGAGCAACATAATTATCTTTTTGTTGGGCCTTGATCTTAGTGGCATTGGTCAATACCTGACCGGTAGCATAATTGGGTCTTATATCATCTGGAGGAGGATTCTGACTAGGAAGCCTCACCAAATGCTTGTTGACGGCTCTTTCAAATGCAGGCCATTCGTACCGAGCCTTCTGAATTAAAGTTTTTAAGTATGGAACTGAATTTTCATCATCAGTTGGAACCATCGCAGCTAAAAAGTGCAATGGGAGTAATTGGCTATGGGCATTATCCTTAGCCAATTGAGTGGCATTATTGATAATTTTCAAAGCGTTATCAGTAAATTGTGTTTCATCCATTGTGTTTATTGAAGTTAATGAAGAGAATTGAAGCAACCATGCCAGTGGTTTTTATACCGTAGGGGCCGCATCAGGGGGAACAGACCAGGTCCGTTCGCGAACTTGCTAGAACCGTCTAGAACTGTCCAGAACCATCGATTTTGTGTCATTTTTTGCAACAATTCCTCAGGTGAGGGATTTATCCCTGGTTAAGGGGTGTATCCCTTTGACTAATAGTATGACCCGGTATGCGCTTGTTGAATGAGTTGCTTTGCTGCCTTGGGTTTGACTAGGTTAATACTCTAGATTGACTTGAACTATGAGTGCAAAAAAATGCAAAAAAGAATGCGAATTCTGTGGATCGAACACAGGACCTTCAGATTAACTGGACCGAAGTTGACTTCAGTCTGACGCTCTCCCAACTGAGCTAAATCCGCTTCTTGTTATAGTTTACGAATTTAGATGTACTATATTTTCACATTTTAGTGTATAAAAGTACTGTCTTATAATTGCCAATATATATTGTATTCTGTGCTATCAAGTTTATACCACGTGACCTAGTGTACTTTTTTTCTAGGATGGTCGAAGCCCAGCGGAAGTTGCAGAGTCTTTGAAAACCGTGTCAAGCAACAATTCGGGAGTTGATAGTTCTAAATCAATCATTCGGAAGCATGAAAGAGAGTCTAGTGAGTGTGTCTTAACTACCACCTGCACCATCACTAGACTAAAAGAGGCGGAGAATAGGGTCAATAGATGTGCTGTGGTCGCAACTCCGCTCAATTTGGGTGCAAATTGCCCATTTCGAGTATCAGGTTTGATTCGGCTACAAAATTCTCTGAAAAAGCAGGAACTTGTCCCAATCTACACTCAGGTAAATTGTATGAATTCAGAAGTCTTTTCTTGCATAGAGGTGGAAGTCTCCTATTTATTACCGGCGTCGCAAAATTCACAATGTTCAATAATTCTGCTACAACCTCCTACCAGATTTAAGGGCAGCACAAATTATTCGTAAAATAAGTACACGCAATAGCAACTGTATGAACTCTTATGAAAATGCCAGCAATGCAAGTTCTAAATAGCTTCCCGTTTGCTTCTTTGTAAACATTCAAAGAAGTTATTGTTAATAAAGAATGTCAATAATCCATCAATAACAGCCTTTATGGCCAAGTTGGTAAGGCACCTCACTAGTAATGAGGAGATCGTCAGTTCGAATCTGGCTGAAGGCATTATTTTTTACTTTTTGATAGTTTGACCCGATATACCAAGACACAGTATACTAGCATGTGGCTAGAACGTTGAAAGAACAAGATGCACATACAGCTTAAGCGTAGAGAGGCAAAAAGTTACATGAGCGGTTCACACAGCCGGCCCAGTACTAAAGCAAAAAAGAAAGCTCCGCGACGGGGAATTGAACCCCGGTCTACCATGCGACAAACGGTAATTCTAGCCACTAAACTATCACGGATTTGATATTTACGTATGAGCCGTGGGTATTCAAGTACACCATCTGGAAAGTGAAAAACAAGCTACCATACAAAGTTTTAAGTAACCAAGTCCATTTGCATAACAGCGTCACCTTAAACATAGAGAAATATTCGCAACTGAAAACCAACGACCAGCATCGCATTTCAAATCTCACAAATATTATCGCGAGTCCAAAACACCCCAGATGCACTTGGCCCCCGAATTTTCCCTAGACATCCCCCATGTGATGGCGGTAGAGTTGCCGTTGAAGGTCAACAACACCGATAAAGCCATCTCCATGATAGGTGGAAAAGACAAGATTCTCAAACTGATGGACACCAGTCTCGCAGACACCGAAGAGGACGATACCTTGGAATTGAGACTTCGTCCCGACCGGTTTTGTCACCCAATCCAAAGCAGTGTCACGACGCAAGAGAAGGTACTCCTCAAGGTGTCAGTGCCCAAGAAGAACCTCCCGGCCAACTACAAGCAATTGGGGATTCAAGAGATTCTCCAGGCCAACGATGCCAAAGGTGACAGTTACCGCATCACGCCCGTAGGGATCATCAACAAGACCCACTCGTTCAAGTCAATGGCAGACTTCCAGGTCACGACCAAGAACAACCAGCTCATCCAGCAGATTGACAAAGACTTTATCCGTGCTGAAAATTATGGCCAATTGAAGCAGTTCTTCGACTCTAAGAAGTTTCACAACAATCCTGATTACAAGGAGCAGGGCCAGTACGAGAACAAAGACCACCACTTACCGCCGCCACCCGTGTTCAGCCCTGTACGGTTCCCGTTCGATTACCAGTACGAAAAGAATGCCATTAGTATCACGGTGAGGGACCCCGAAAGTGGGGAGCTTCGAGTCATTAGTAAAAAACCCACCATCAAGCTCCATACTCAAATTCTTGATATTAACCAGGACAAGGTGCCAGAGCACCCATCAGATGAGCTTTTAAGTCACTGGAAATTGATCAATGGTGCTCGGCAGGTTAGCGAGAATGATCAAGAGCTTTTGCAGTGTATTGAATGGCTTCGGAAGATGTTTGATGCCAAACCAGTATGGTTAAGAAAGCACATTGAGGACATCATCCCGGCCGAACATAAGCGGACTTTGAAACAAGCGTTACCGTACGTGTCGTACATCTTCAGAAACGGGCCCTGGAGATTCTGTAGCATTAAGTATGGGGTTGACCCCAAAACAGACCCCAAGCTTTGGATCTATCAGAGTGAGTACTTTAGAGTGTTGAACAATGCCCACAAGAAGAAATTGAATAAGCAAGGTAACGCTGTGCGTCGACTTACACCACAAACAATTGGCTCGTCCAAGTACAAAGTGTCAGAGAACTTGATATTCCAGGGCACCAAGGTCCCCAGCACTGTCACGTTCCAGGTGGGAGACATTGTCGATCAGGATATCAAGAAGTTTCTTGAAAAGCGTAGTGGGAACGTAGTACGGGAAACGTTGGACTTCCAAGATGGGTGGATAGAGAAGCAGGTGATTGAAACCGTACGGAGAATCATACGGTACAAATTACATCAACTAGTTACAGACAGCGCTATTGAAGAGAGTAAGGTGGCAGAGATCATGGACTCAATTGACGACGACAAGATGGACGAAGACCTGGATGGAGAAGGGGACCCCCACCAAAGCTTCCTGGAGGACGAAGACGCGGAGGGTGAAGGGATCGACGAGGAATTTGCCACTGCCAGCGAAGCAGAATCCGGTGACGATCAAGACAGAGAGAAAGAAGTGCTTCAAAAACTCAAGCAATATGACTCGCTTGCCGCCAAAAAATTGGCTGGGATCTCTGAGTTCGTCAAGCAGGAGTCGTTCATGTAAAAGCAAATTGGGTCCGAGGCACGACAGGGTTTGGTTTTCTCACAAAATTCGAGCGTCTCAACACGTAAATATTTATTCACACCCCAATGACAAAAGCTACAGAAACCGTCGTTTTATTGTCGTTTGTATCTTCAATCTTCTTTGCTTTGTACAGCGAATTGCTTCCAAGTCCAACGGTATTCCGTCAAGAAATCTTGCCATACTTACCAATCTGGTCCATAGTTACTTTGGGATCTTATTCTTTGTGGGTATTGGGCTACAGAGTGTTGACATTCAAGGACAAACCTGAAAAGCACAAAGAATTATTACAACAAATTGGCGAGGCCAAGGATTTCTACAGAGCCAAGGGTATCGATTTAGATTAGGGCGGTAACGTCACTAGGTTTACATGAATGTGTATATGATGCTACATGATTTATAGTGAATAAATAATTGGACATTAACATTAAAAGGCTTTTGAGGTTGAAATGGCTAATTCCGGCGTTGTTGAAAGCATGTACGACCGGCTGTTACCAGGGTACCGGATGCAAATTTAACCACTCGAGGCACGGGCCGATTCTTGCTCGGCCTTCTTTGCCTTGATCTTCTTCTCGGCTTCAGCAAACACTCTGATGGCAACGGGGACATTTCCCCAAGCATCGTCAGCCTTCTCTTCATCCACCTCCTCTGCGTCTTTCTTCTTCTGCTTCAATGCCTCTGGAATGTGCTCATCGTTCAAGTACTTGACAGGGGGGTGGAAATCATGCGGCCAGATAAACTGCTTCTGCTGTTCATTGACTTTCAATGCAGCTTCTCTCCGCTTGTCGTTCCACTCTTTGATATCGTCTCTAAAAATCTCCCACACACAGTTGATGCACCCACTCATACAACAGTTATCGGGTTCGGGTGGCTTATCGGGGACACTTATCCCAGCAATGACTCGTGGCTGACCTCTGGTCAACCGACTGGAACTTTCCCGCTGGTCCCCCCTGATTCTTCCCCCGAAAATCTTCTCTATCAGCTTCCTGGGGGCTTCTTCTAGTGCGTACTTACCTTCATAAGAGCTTTTGGTTGCGGCCTGCAACTTTCTCAAATCTTTAGCCTTCATGAGTGATGCCTCTATGGGCTCCCGTGGTCGGGTAGGAGTGTTTAAAACGAGATCATAAAACTTGTATTGGTTGGAAAATGATCGTTTGAATGATCTTAACATGCTGATGATGGCCGAGCTTGAATGAGAAAATTGCGATTTTTGTCACTGGCCAATGCCAATAGGCCTATGAGCTGATGAGTGGCTCTGGATGCAAGTTTGTAGGTACAGTTTACGGAGGTGACGGAAGGAATAGAGGTAAGAGGGTGGATAGGGATTCAAGCTAGCAGAGAGAGACGGCTGGTCTGGCGGACCGATGGTTTTTGTGGATTTTATCGAGGAAAATTTGGTTGCAAAAACGTACTATAAAGATACCAAGGATTGTCGTTTTGTAAATGCGATTTGTAACAACCTTGAAAATGGGAGACATCGTAGCAGATTCGAAAACTAACACTGTTGCAAGTGAAGAAGCATCCTCTTCTACTCTGAAACCCACTGAACCCTTGCCGAAAGATGTCCACGGACATAGCATGTCCCCTGACCTTGGAGTCACAATTGGGAAAGCAATCAGAGATTTAGAAGCTTACATGAAAAAAAGTCAAGATGGAATGCAAACAAGTTTTGAAGAGCGTTCGGGCAAAATCAGACGAAATCAAACATCCATGAATAGAGATATTCAAGAAATGAGACCAAATACAGGTGCCATCCGAGGAGGTTTTGAGGAAATCACCCAAAATGTAATTGCTATCCAAGAAGATCTTAAGGAATTCGTAGAGAATCAAACTGAAATCTCAACTAATCCAGCTGCCATGCTAAGAAGCTGTGTAGAGCTTTCTGGCTCAATTGGCCGAAATCAAGCTGCCACGCAAGGAAAATTTGAAGAGCTTTTCGACAAAATTGATAAAGATCAAGCTTCCTTGGAAGAAACTTTTAAAGAGCTTTTTGAAATATATGAACGAGATCAAGCTTTCCTGCAAGAAAGTTCCGGAGAACTTTTTGACAAAATTGAACGAGATCAAGCTTCCATGCAAAGAGGTATTGAGGGAATTACACAATATATAGCTGTCATGCAAGGGGTTTTTGAGGAAATTAAACAAAAAGTAGCTGCCTTCCAAACAAGTGTTGATGATTATAAACGACACGTACGTACAACTGATCGTATCTCCCTGAACATGCGTCGTCACAACAGGAGAAGTGCATGGATTCGCTACCGTAATGGAACAGCTCGTTATTCTGTTGATTAATCCGCTACTTTCAGCTTACGTCACAAAAGTATTTAAGGTTTGAACAGAAGTAAGTCAAGCTAGTTCGATATATTGCCCGAATGTTGATGATTCCGTCGAGGTATACCGTTCATGGGAGAGAGTGTTTGAAAAACCAGAGTGTTAGGTAAATAACAAAACCAAAAAAAAGATTTAAGTGAATAAAAAAACCCGAAAGAATACGTATCGTCCCATTTCTACCTCTATTCAATGATCTCTAATTGTGACTACCCGTATGCCAATTCTAAAGAGACATCAACCTGCGGAAGGGAGTAGTGCCCTTTTAGGCTAGTTCGGTCTCAAGAATCTCTACCCTGAATCACCACCGTGTCGCACTAAATCACCACCCTCACCTTTCTTAACTGTCAACCATGTCCTACGAAGACAAATTTGATAGCTCCCTTGATCTCTTAAGGAGATTGGACCCCAAGCATATCACCGTCAATTTGAATGATCTCTGCACAGTCATTCAGAATCAAGACCCCGACTCCGAACTCACCTCCGACTTGTTGTCATCGGTCGACACTCCGTTACAACTAACCACAGACGGATCCAACAAGAAGCAATACTTGAGCTGCGATTACAATCGGGACGGGGACAGCTACCGGTCGCCTTGGTCCAACAAGTACTACCCCGAGGTCGAGTACCAGGACGACGACTTGCCGCCATATCCCTCTCATGAATTGAGGCAATTGGAGGTCAAGGCTAACGAGAGTTTCGATATCTACAGAGACTTATACTATGAGAACTCAGGGATCTCTTCAGTGTATTTGTGGGACACTGATGAGGCCGACCAGCCCAAGTCGTTGGAAAACGGGTTTGCTGGGGTCATATTGTTCAAGAAAGAGATCGATGACGGTGAAGGTAAATGGGACTCGATCCATGTGTTTGAAGTCGAGACCAGTGGTGGCGCCACCTTCGACTACAAGCTAACCAGCTCGGTCATTCTTAACTTGAACAATTCCAAGAACTTGTCGGTCAGTGGCTCATTGACCCGTCAATTCGAGCAAACCAAAAAATTCACCGGCTCCAACGATACGGGCGCAAATTTGGAGACGTTCCATTTGATCAACTTGGGTCAATTGATTGAGAACTCTGAGTACACCATCAGAAACTTGTTGCAGGAGGTATACTTTGACAAGCTCAAGGATATTGTATTAAAGGACTTGAGAAAGTACGGTGCTGATTCCGACGAATTGAAAACCAAACAGAATGAATTGATCAAAGGGTTACAAGGGTTGTAGACAGTAAGTAGTAATAAACGCACGGAAGGATCAATTGGTCGGTATAGACTTGGCTGTAGACCAAAAGTTTCTGATATCGCCTAAGCCATGAACATTGACAATGTGCAGTATACTCCACCAAAAGGTTCAGGTTCTCAAAGTCCAACTCCCTCATCTTCAATGGCTTTGTCTTACTTCAGTGACTGGCTCACGATCGGGGGCCTACTTGTCTATTATGCTGTCATTGGCCGTAACATTCCCCCATTCCATCGCCAATTTCTTGCCACTGATCCCCAGATTAGTCACCCATACCAGACCCAGCAAATATCAAATGTGTTGTTGGGGTTGTTGGCTATCGCGGCACCCTTCGCCGCCTTAGTGGGCTTATGCTACTACAAGCAAAGACAGTCTTCCGGTGACGTACGGAAGAAGCACTTGGAGGCGATTGTGGTGTCGTTTGGGATGTCGTTGGCTCTTAATGGGGTGGTAGTAGACTTCTTAAAGACTGCTATAGGTAACCACCGGCCCGATTTTTTAGCTCGTTGTGAACCAGACATCGATGCCGATGGCTTGATCAACGGGCTTTTATCTTTAGATGCTTGCACCAGTCCTTACGGCACTGACGTGTTGATAGAAGGAATCAAGTCCACTCCTTCAGGCCACGCTTCCATATCGTTTGGAGGGTTGTTGTTTTTGAGTCTCTTCTTGTTTGAAACTTACCGGTTGAACGTGATGTACAAGAGAATTTTGGGAGTGTTGCCGGTGGTCTTAGCTACGTTCATCTCTATCTCTAGGACTCAGGACTACAGACACCATTACTTTGATATCGTCTTGGGCGGGTTCATAGGTTCGGTGTTGAGTGTGTACTGCTTCAAAGTGTATATGAAAGAGTTCCGGGCATCAGAGCAATTATTGCCATAATTAATATACGACTTGGCTCGGGTTGAGTGTAGCTGTAAAACTTTGAATCTTCTAAGTGATAAGAATCTAAAAAGAGTAGATTCGGCAATTTTCAAAAATTGGTTGTCAAGATTTTGGAATAAGTCTTGACGTGATGTCCAGGTCATGTTCAAAAGGGCCATGGAACCTTCCAGGCCTTGTTCCTAATTTATGAACTGTGGGCTTCTTGAAAATAAAAATTAAATCTGAAACCCGTTTTGTGTAATATTTTCTGAAACTGGCTGCAAAGTTTCAAACATGTATCAGGTTGACAGAGCATAAATTGGGAACTTTTCCCAGATAAATGATCAGTCCATGGGCTTTACTTTATACATAACCAGAACTATTACCGTTACCAGAACAATGTCCAACCTTCAGTTTTCTAAATTCGTTGCACTTGGAAGTGTGACCCCCGCAACTACCTCTTCTACTAGAGCTGCAACAGCCAGCGGGTTCAGACTTTCTCCCGGGGCTACCACTACTGCTCCCACGTCAAGTGGCACTTCCACACTTACTGCTACGTCTTCAGTTTCACTGGGTCTGTCGGTCTCAGCTGTTTCGGCTACCTCCTCTGCTAAACCCACAGCTGCTGGATATGGGTACGTTACTACTAACTACAAATCGGACAATTCAGCTACATTAGGGTTGGCCATTGGTATTCCTTTGGGGATTGTTGGGATCCTCTTGATAGCTTTTGGAGTTTGGCTCTTTCTTAAACGAAAGAGCGACCCTGCCCAACCGATATTGCCTGTGAACGGTCAGTTCTATGAAGCTAGGAAATTCAATATTCCCTCCAGAAGCCACACTAGCTTAGATAAACAACCCACCGGTGTCTTCAACCAGGTGAATCCTTATTTGAATGGACAGCCAAGTGAAGATGATATACAAACCATGACTGACTTCAAGGAAAGAGAAGCGGCCAAAAATAATTCTAAACTCAAACGGTTTTCGTCGATGTTGACGCCCATAAAGTTGAAACCGGGACCCAAACGGCAAGTCAAAGAAGAGAGGAGTTCCCGAATCTTCAGCAAATTAAGCCGTTCATGCAAGAAAGAGGACGTAAATACCGACGAGTATACCATCTCCCCCTTGTTCTTGAAGAGGTTCAACTTGAACAAGCCATTCACACCTTCCACGATTCCCGAGGAACCGCAAGAGAAACAGCTCCCCAAACTCCCATCTCTAATTTGTATGGAAAATGTTCAAGAAGACACGAGGTATAAAGTAATAAAAGACTACAGGAGAGTTTTGGACGATGAAATTGACATCAGGACTGGAGACAAGGTGGAAATTTTGAAGAATCATAGCGATGGGTGGTGTTTAATCAGAAAAGATGGAAAGACCGGCGTCGTTCCCCGTATGTGCATTCAGGAGGCTCTCTAATTTATAGTCTTACTTGTATACTGTTCATTCATCATATATTCTAATACAATACTATACAAATAAACTACAAGGTATCAGATCAGTAATACCGGGTATAAGGGTTTTGAGACTGTTGCTGTTGTTGCTGTTGCTGCTGTTGTTGTTGATGTTGCTTGTAAGGGTGAGGTTGTGGCTGCTGTTGTCTCTGTTGTGAAGGTGGTTGTTGACCTTGAGGCCTTATTTGCTGGGGAGCTTGCGCCTGGTATTGATATTGTTGATAAGGAGCATTGCCATAATTACGCAAGTTGTTGTTGCTTGCGTATTGTCTTTGACCCTGTTGCTGTTGAGACATCTGCGGGTTCATGGGCTGGCCTGGCCATTGTTGTGGTGGTGGTTGGTTGGCCGGGGCTTGACGTTGATTGAAGCTGGCAGAAGGTGGAATTCCCGTGTTCTGCATCTGAAAGTTTGGTGGTGGTCTCCTGTGGGGTTGATGTTTGGCCTGCTGCTGTTGGGCTTGTATTTGGTGTGATGAAGGATATTGGTTGTATTGAGATTGTGGGCCTTGGTTTTGTTGGGATTGCTGTGGTGCTTGATTGTATTGGTGTTGTTGAGGACTTTGATTGTATTGTTGCTGAGGACCTTGATTGTATTGAGGTTGTGGAGGGGCCTTATTGTATTGTTGTGGGGCAGATTGCTGATATGATTGCTGAGGTTGTGGCACTCTAGTATGGTTGTTGGTTTGGCCTAAAGAGCCGCTAAGGTTACGGCTTTGGTAGGCATCTCTGTTCAAGGGTTGTGAATTCAGCGGTGGGGCTTGCTTGTATTGTGCTTGCTGGTGAGCCGGTTCATTAGCTCTGGGGGCCCCTTGGCTTATCGAAAATACGGGTGGAGCAGGAGCCACAGGTGTAGTTTCCCGATATCCAGTGAGGTCTTCATTGCTTGTAACGAATTGATTCTGAGAAGCATTTGGGCTGCTGATGTAGTTGGGCTTCCGTATTCTTGGGAGTCCATTACTTCCAACTTTTTGCGGAGACCCGAACTCGTGGGTAGGAACTGGTGGAGGAGATTCTGGTTCAGATTCATCAGAGAAGTTATCAAAATTCCGTACCTTTTCGGCAGTTGGGGTGACTGTTGCAGAGAACTTTTCATTGAATTCTTGATATTGAGTCATTGGACTTTGAACAGAAGAGTACGAGCTGTTTCTGTTGTTGTATTGAGGAACCGCCAAATTACTTTGGTCTGAGCCGTTATTAAACATTCCAATTTGCTTGGAGTCAACCTTCTCGCTATCGTTTGAATCATCATCGGTTTCACTGAACAAGTCGTTGTCATCTTTAGGATAAACATTCTCATTCAAGGTCATCTTCCTTATACTTGCAGGCAATTCATCCTCGTATAACTCTTCATCGGAACCATTCAAAAGTTGATTCCTGTTCATGTTGAACTGGTCACTTGGAGACTTCAAATCACTGTACTTCTGGTATATGTCTGAAAGTTCCACCGACTTATGAGTATCCATTGGTTGAATAGTAAGGTTTTGGTTCTTGTAACCTGGATTGTGAACGACAGAGCCATTTGAGGCTTCTCTTGGATTAGAGGGAGGAAGCGAAGTTTGACTTTGGTTGATTTGGATAGGTGGAGGATTTTGACCTCTTCCGAATTGGCCACCTGCCTGGTTGGATGGTGTCTGCGAGGGCTTTCTCTTCTGTGGAGAGCCGTCGTTTTTGGAGCCATTGGAATTTGGTGTCAAAGGACTGTTCAATGAGCTGACAGCGCCAGCGAATCCTCTGGAGCTACCACAACCTTCGTACCCACTGTCAATCTTGGATTTGAGCACCTGCTTTATATTGGTGTTCCAAGTCTTAACATCCCAAGAAAGGAAATCTCCTCTCCCTATAAAACCTTTCAAGTCTGCAACCTCTAAGTAATGGACCCGAGGTAAGGTAGGCAACCCAAACAACAAACTGTCGGGATCACTTCTTTCTGCCTTCAACCGCTTGGGTCTACCGTAAAGACCAAAGGAATCAAGCAACGGCACAAGGAATCTGATCAAAGTATCAAAGCCAGGTACACTGCTGTGTTGTTCTGGCATTAAGAAGATCAGAGTGTTTTTGAAATCGTCGACCGATTTCTTTGGAACTTTGGTGGAGAGACTTGGAGACTTGAAATTTATGTAACCTTCGAGCTTCAACATTGTACTGTGATCTATAAGCTGGTGACTTTGCGGGTAGACAGCTGACACTGCCAAACAGTTGGTGACAACGGCCATCAACAGTTTCTTCTTCTTTTGATCGTTTTCGAAAAATAAAATTCTACCAGGAGTGAACTTATCATGTCTTTTGGTGACACTGGGCTCAATCACAGCATAGCACCGTTTCCAAGCCATTCCACTTCCGTATCTAATGGAAACCCAATCTTCGTGATCGAATCTTTTTTCGGCCAAAATGGTTCTGATGTCAGATAATCTTCCTCCTCTTGCTGATAATAAAGCCCCCGTGTATGCCTGTTGTAAAGACTGATACTCGTAGTTTGAGAGTCTTAATGCAATATACCATTGATTCAAATCATTAAGCGATTTGAATTGAATAATGTACCGATTTTTCAATGTGGTGGACACAATGATCACATTGTCTAAATTTTGTTTTGCAGCTGGTAATACTTTCATGGCATTATAAACTGAGTCAGTAAAGTTGATATAATTGGGTTTACTACTATTTTCTAATAAAGCAGAGGGGTTATTTCTGAATTCGGCCAAATTGGCTGCATCCCAGTATGCTAATTGATTCCCGGTAAGGATCCCATAAACTTCTTTCCATTCTCTATCGGCTGGTTTACCATCTCCGTTTAAATCGTAGTATACCATGAAAATCCCTTCTTGATATCTTCTATGACCTTGACTACTAAGTAATGTGACGATGGGCACTAATTCGGGTGAAATATCTTTAAGGTCTTGATCTGAAAGCTGGCCTGGGAGTCTACCATTTTTCAAGTCTTCTTTACCAGGAGACGTCAAATTTGACGATCCTGACGTTAATCTTTTTCTAACTGCATTCATGATAAATCAGGATTGAGATGTGCTAAATTTAAATGAGTGGAAGGGGATGAATGTAGTTTCTGTATCGACGAATGGAATAAAATTTTATGGCAGTTTGGGGGATTTAAAGATGTCCAGACTTCTTCTGCTGGTCTTTATGTAAGTTCTACAATCACTGAAAGAAAAGAACTTTGGTGGATTTTCGAAAAATAATAACACTTGGAGAAAAAACTCTCAAATCAGCAAGAGTCTCAAATCAAGAAATCAAAAAATAAAAACATTAAAAAAAAAAAAAATTACGCCGGCACATAACCAAGAAAAACGGGTGTGGGTAGTTCGGTAGAGGAAGGGCAGATGCCGGGCCCGTTAGAGTCCTGCCACTGGGTAGAGAGATTAAAGTTAGTTCAAGCTTACTGAAGGAATAATCCACGTGAATTTTTTTCCAGCACGTCATCAATTTGATTGTTAGCGACAATAGAGAGCTAGAGAGATTCAAAACCTGAGTGAGATTAGGCACCAGTGTCGAAAAATATTATTTTACTGCATATATGGGTATACTGCCATCAAACGAACTGCCTCAATAGGGTAAAGCCACTTTGACACCCTCAAATATTGTAAAACAAATTATCGCCACAGGGCTCTGATCTTAGTTAAAGTTGGCTCAGGATGATGAAGCTTAAAATCGGGATTAGTGTGAAAGTCGGATGACCATTACCCTAATAGGAGAGGCCTAAACATTCGAATTGCCTATTTTGGATAGCGATCTATGTGATGTAATTGTTCAATCATCGTCCCGCATCTTGTTGCGACCACACCGGCTATTTAGTCTACTACTTTTCTTACAAATTTCTTGTGTTTGTTTATTGAAAAATTGACTTTTTGTACTCTACTCAAGTGATTTGAGACCTCTAATCATCTCTAGACCCTTCAATAATTCATCTTCAGCCGTTTTCAAATCTTCGTAATTGAGGGCCGAGATAGCAAATTTACAGTGTTTTTGTACTTTGGTTATCAGCTCTTGCTTATCAAGGATATCGTTCAAGCCTTCCTTCGAAATGTGTGGTTTACCTGTCGACACGGTTCGCCTGGCTGGAGTCTTGGCCGGGGTCTTGGCCGGGGGTTTTGCTGAGCTGTGGTCGTCTGGAGAAAACACCTGGATGCTCGAGTTCTTGTTGATGCTGCTTAAATCGTCATCGGGTAAAAACTTGGGGGGTCCTGGCAACTTGATCTCGCCTTCGTCTTCGGGGGCGGTATGGGGCACTCCTGGAAGGTTGACACCATCGTCACTGGCGCTAGCAGAATCTATAAATGTGGGGGCGGCGGGTAATTTAGGCGACGTGGTGCCAGCGCTATCGCCTTCGGCGTCTAATTTACTGTCGTTAGTGTCGCCAGCGGGGGCATCATTTCCAGCATCAGGCACATCGGGGGACTGAGCACCAGTCTCATTAACCACATCAGGGAACTCAGGAGCCTCAGGGTTACCTTTGGCGGCAACATCCTGGTCTTCAATACCCTCTTGGTCTTCAATACCTTCGCCAGTCAATTCCGCAAGCTCTCTCTCCAACTCTTCATCAACCTCCTCCTTCTCTCTCGCCACCTCCGGCACTTCATCCTTCAACAACCGGCTCAATTGATACTTCAAGATCTTGCTATGTGCCTTCACTAACCCCTCGTTGAATTGCTGGTAGTTTTCGAACTTCCCGTTGCTCAATTGGGAGTAGTCCACGGTCAGATCATCCAGAAACAAGTCAAACAACTTGAAGAAATTCAAGCACACTCGAAACTTATGGATCAATTCTGGCTTCTTAGACTTGTGGTATTGACCAAGCTCCTTGAGGCCTGAGTTCAATATCTTCAAGGTGAAGTTGAGAATCAATTGAGCGGCTAAGGTTTTGTTTTCAAGCACTGTGTGGATGGAGCTGCTGTTATCGTCGCTATGGGATTCCAAGGCCTCTTTCTTAAACGCCTCGGTTGTATCTAACAACGTCACGGTGAAAAGTTCGATATCCTTGCCTTGACTATGGAGCTTGTTGGACAAAATGTGTTCTAGCACGTAGATCTTACAGTAGTAACTGATGATAGGGTTTACATCTTCAAGCTCATTGGCCCGGGAAATAAACGGAGCAATGTCTTTGTTAGATTTGATAAGGTCAGGAACGTCGGTGATCATATTGGAGTATTTAATTCGCAAAGGGGATTAAGGGACGATAGGCTACACCGCATGGGGCCATGGTGCGGGCCCCAGGTCTTTACGCGAGTCCCCAGCTCCTGGAACCGTCGTGCATTCTCAACACCCTCAAAAAATTTTCAAGTGACCAACTCAATTTATCAACACGGATGTCAGAATCTAACGACAGCCACCATCGTCACCATCATGGTGAACACCATCACCGTCATGGCGAGCATCATCACCGCCACTCAGAAGGTAATGGTCACCACAACGGCGGGAATAATGACTCTAACCAATCGCAATCGACTGGTCAAGATCCTAATATCCCTGGGAACCCTGCCAACAGAATTGGTCGGTACCAAATAATCAAAACTCTCGGTGAAGGGTCTTTCGGTAAAGTCAAGCTCGCCCAGCATCTCACCACCGGCCAACGGGTGGCTCTTAAAATTATCAACCGGAAAACTCTTGCCAAATCTGATATGCAAGGCCGGGTGGAACGTGAAATTTCATATTTGAGACTTCTTCGTCACCCTCATATCATCAAGCTTTACGATGTTATAAAGTCCAAGGATGAAATCATCATGGTCATTGAGTACGCCGGTAAAGAATTGTTTGATTACATTGTGCAACGGGGGAAAATGCCCGAAGATGAAGCCAGAAGATTCTTCCAACAGATTACTGCCGCCGTGGAATACTGTCATCGTCACAAAATTGTACACAGAGATTTAAAGCCAGAAAATTTGTTGTTGGACGATAAGTTGAACGTTAAGATCGCTGATTTTGGTTTGTCCAACATTATGACTGACGGGAATTTCTTAAAGACCAGTTGTGGGTCTCCTAATTACGCTGCTCCTGAAGTCATTAGTGGTAAGTTGTACGCCGGTCCTGAAGTCGATGTCTGGTCAAGTGGGGTGATTTTGTACGTTATGCTTTGTGGTAGATTACCGTTTGATGACGAGTTTATTCCTGCTTTATTCAAGAAGATCAGTAACGGGGTCTACACTCTTCCAAACTACTTGTCACCAGGTGCCAAACACCTCTTGACCAGGATGTTGGTGGTCAATCCATTGAACAGAATCACCATCCACGAAATCATGGAAGACGAATGGTTCAAGCAAAACATCGAAGAGTACTTGTTACCACAAGACCTGTCCAAAGACAAGCTCAATAAGATTCACATTGATGAAGATGTGGTGAATGCTTTGAGCAATGCCATGGGATACGATCGGGACGAAATTTTGAGTGGTATCAATCGTTATAATGCCACTCCTGGCACCCAACAAAAGACCAATGAGGTCTTGGATGCTTATCTCTTGATGAAGGACAATCAAGCATTGGTCAAAGACTTGAAGAAGAGTAAGACTGATCAAATGGAAGGCTTTTTATCTTCATCACCTCCACCACCTTGGGACAATTCTGCTATGAGCAATCAAAGTAGTGTGGTAAGTCACAGAACTCCAAGTATTCAACAGTCAGTGACATACCAAACATTAGCTCAAGTGCCAGACTTGTCTAACTTACCCAATTCAAACATTGCCATCTTACCCACTTCATTACCATCAATTCACAGAGCTTACATGATGGAGAATACTAATACCGACGGGAAAATTGCCCCCTCTAGTACCAAAAAGCTGAAAACCCGGTGGCATTTCGGGATCAGATCCAGATCTTATCCGTTGGATGTCATGGGGGAAATTTATAGGGCTTTGAAGAATTTAGGTGCTGAATGGGCCAAACCAACCGAAGAAGAGTTATGGACTATTAGAGTCAGATGGAAGTATTGTCCTAGCGTAAACCACGATGGGAATATGGAATTAGATGAAGCATTGAGTGATATGATGAAGATGCAAATTCAATTGTTCCAGTTAGAACCAAATAACTATCTTGTGGATTTCAAGTTTGATGGATGGGAGAATAGTAATAGTAGTCAGAATGTTGATAGTGACGAGATGAGCAGTTTCAGTGCATACCCATTCTTACATTTGAGTACCAGGTTAATCATGGAGTTAGCAGTGAACAGTCAAAGTTAGATACGAATAGCCCGGAGCTGTTACGATATAGGGAATAAATAGATGTTCGATAAGACTTAGAGGTCGTAGAGTAGCGTACAAAAAGCAGGAAATGGAGGACAGGGTCGTAGGCAGAGACATAAAGCTCAGGGTTACTTTCAGTCACTGATTCAATGTCAGCCGGGTTAAACATGATGGTAATATACACTTTCGTGTACGTGCCAATCAAATACAGTTGACACTGGGCGAATAGCCATCTACCATCTCTTATGCTTACTAACACATGCTTTTATTAACTATTAAAAATCATACAAACTTATCCGCTTAATTCGTATTCTCCTCCAAATCTTGGGGCATATAATATGATACCGTTTAAAAGACCGGCCATTAATCCAGCAATTGGTAAGGTTAAGACCCATCCCATGTAACACCAGATAACGACTCTCCAGTTAACGGCTTTGACATCTTTGTTACATAAACCCACAAACACAATTCCCCCAGTAGCTGCTTGTGTGGTGGAAATAGGAATTTCTAATCTAGTGGCCATCACAGTGGTAATGGCGGCACCTAATTCAATCGAGAACCCTCTTGATGGTGATTGCAAGATCAACTTGTTACCCAAAATTCTCATGATTCTGTAACCAAAAGTCCAGATACCGATAACCAATGCAACACCGGCGTAACCCAATACCCAGGTTGGAACATCAGCTTTGGCCCCGGTGGTGTTGGTAGTCCACACTAAATAGACCGCAGATAATGGACCACAAGCGTTAGCAATATCATTGGCCCCGTGAGCAAAGGACATGGTACCAGCAGTTAAACATTGTAAGAAGGAGTACAAGAATTCGATTCTGTTATCGTAATATTTGGCATTGGAGTGGACACTCTTTATGTTACCAGATAACATGTCTTTAGAGTTGACTTGATCGCTGATAATGTCTCTGTTGAAACCATGGAAGATGACTTGACACACAAGGTATGGCCATTGAGATGGAGATTTGGCCAATGATTTCCAGTATGCTTTTGTACTGACACCTTCTGGACATCCATCTCTGAAGATGTGCCATTTATCATGACTTTTGACAGAGCTACCTACTTGTTGGACCTCTTCAACTACTAATTCGTCTTTGATATCGGAGTTAGCAGAAGAGTCGTTAGCTTCTTCGTCGTTATTAGCCAAAACTTGTTCGGCGTGCCTTCTACCAGCGTAATAATCGATGGTCAACGTTTGTCCTTCTGGAATTGGTGGAATGTTGTCGGTAGGTCTGAAAAATAAAGTTGGTCCTCTTAAAATATCATACCATTTCAAGGTCCAGTCATTGTACACCAATTTTCTTCTGTAGAATGGGAAGAAGAATAACATGTAAATAATACAGGCCACAGCACCAACACCAATAATAGAACCAGCAGTAGCCCCGTCACTTAAATCGTCCAAGTTCAAACTTGGAGAACCTTTCCAGACGATCAACATGGTCAAAATAGCGAAGGTGAAAAAGGTCAAGATTGGTCCAAAGTATAAAGCGTTTCTTAAGGACTTGCGGAAGTCTTTAATCTCCAATACCCCGTATTTGGAAATCAAGAAAACACAAGCAGCAATTATACCTGCTAATAATGGAGCGATGAACCAAGAAGCGATGATTTGGGCCACACCTTCCCAACCCCAATGAACATTTTGAGCACCTTTTGCAGCAATACCAGCACCAATAACGGCCCCCACGATAGAGTGAGTGGTTGATACAGGCATACTGATTAATGTAGCAATAGTTAACCACACGGAAGAACCGACTAAGGCACAAGTCATGGTCAACATTAAAGCAGCTGGGTCGTCTTCAAAAAGAGTAATGTCAATAATCTTAGATCTAATAGTGTCCGAAACTCTGGAACCAACTAAGACTGCCCCCAATAATTCACAAATGGCTGCTAAAATCATAGCTTGCCAGTACTGTAACGACCTGGAGGAAACCGAAGAAGCCCAAGAGTTAGCAACGTCATTAGCCCCAATATTATAAGCGTCCAAGAACGCAAATATCATTGCAATAGCAAAGATGTAATCGAAGTTATGTAAAGCTTGTACCATATTTAATTACTTCTTTGAGCTTGTTGTGATTATCGATAGAGAAGGAAAAAGTAGAGATCAGAGCCAGATAGTTGGCCTTTATAGTTGATCCATAGAGACTTGGCAACGAAACGTGTTAGAGGGTCAGAGGCTTTACATAGAAACGGTTTATTAATGCCAATAAAAAAGGACAATTTCTTTTGCAGTATGCACAATTCACTGGCTGCAAAAATAACGAGAGTCTACTTCCAATAGGTGCGGAGCGATCGTGGTAATTTCCTCGGAATGGTGCGAAGCTATTTGTGATGGAGAAATCTTGGCAATTTGGATATGCAAATTTTAACAATTCTTGGTATCTTAATAAATTGAAGCCTTTCAGCCTACACGTGGGTATACATAGAATAGAGGTAAAATATGGGCTTGGATGGTGGACTTTAATGGTAATCGAATCAGATCATTTGGGTCACACTACCAAAGGCCTAAATAAGTGAAGTGATTTTCAAACCTGTTTTTTTGGCTATCCGAGAGGCTAAAGAAATTAAGCCCTCTGCTTACAATAGTAGCCCCTGCTGATAGACCCACGTGTAGGTGAATACCCCGGCACGTGATTCAGGTGCCCCATATTCTTTGCGGGCTCGGAACCGCCGTGCGGCGTCCGGGATAATTAACGCACCTTCGCTTATTAAGATTATCAGTTTTTAAGCTTAAGATTTATTTTATTCATAGATTGATAATATCAGTTCGGTTAGAAATGATGTGGTGCGCCTGTAATGAATCTGAACTCCGCAAGAACTTAAAACTGGTTATCGGCCAGTTGTGTCTTTATTATCAAAAATGCCGTGATCTGAACCATCTGAAAGCCTAATTAGAAGAGCAAATTTGCTATATCTATCGGGGAAATGAAGAATAGTCATTTTCTATCTTTAAATCCTTAAATCACCATACAGGCGCATGCTTCTCTGTAACTTGTTATACAGGTTAGTTATGACAACTAAATTGAGCACTGTAAATTCATATATATATCTATATAAACTTTTCTTGGTACTTCGTTACTGATTTGAAACAATCTTTAACGAAAAGCTAACTTTTCACCGAAAGTATTACCCACCAACTAATGATAAAAGCTGTATTGAATAAACCGGCTTGAGCAAGGTTTTATTCACGGTATACCCCAACAAAATCATCAGCATTTATGGTAATGTATCGAATTAGTTGACTTTTACTTCTCAGCCCAAGCGGAATATCGTTGACATGAAATAAATTATGTAATTCTTCAACGCTTAGATCATCCAATTGATTCACATTATAACAAACGGATTGCCTTCCGTAGCTGACTTGTGTATATCTTTTGTATTGGCGATACCTCTCCAATAAGAAACGAATGTCTCGTTCAGCTGCAACTACACTTGTTTGAATGGAATCTTGTTTTCGTTTAATTTCCTCGATATCTCTTTGCTTGTAAGCTTGGTCTTTCTTGATTGAATCAAACCGTGCTGCAGTATGAGCTTCTAGCTGTTCAATACTTTTGCGCATGGAAGCTTGTTTCTGTTCATTTCGTTCCATGAAAGCTTCAAATCTTGTGACTAATTCGTCAAACTGTTCTCGTGTACACATACTACCTGGGAGCCTTTTTAGTCTTGCAAATAAAGAAACAGCTATATTATAAGGCTATTCTCTATTCAATTTTAATTTGGGCCCGTCTTCTTACACCTTTAAATAGTTGTTCAAACTTTTTCTTATAGTTTCCTTTAACTCGTCTTCCAGCAATTCAAATTATTCCGCCAAACTCTCCTTATACTTTCTGCATAAATTAGATTTTACTTAAGTAAACCTCAAATAGTTGCATCAAAGTTCGTTATAGTTATCCCATTTGACGTTGAACTGATTAATAATAGCCTAAAATTGAAAAATATTGGTTCTCACTTATTCGATGATATTAATTGAATCGATAAGGCATTTCGAATGACCAATCCGTAATACCAGGTAGAGGGATCCCAATTTTAAAGTATTGGTAAAGGTACTTTCTGGCGCATGGAAGTGAATTGTGTCCGTAAGAAATGCTGTTACGGTTATAAAGAATATCTTACAACTGGACAAATTAAATACTTGAAAGATTCCTCCCGGAGCTCAGGCCGATTGAGAGTAAGAAAAGATGCTTTTCTATCTGAAGTGAAAGTGGAACTTTTCAATGAATGTCTTGCACTGCTAAGCATTTTGATGTTGTAGTAGAGTTCGTTGCGAATACAAGATTTGGCTTTACAGCCTAGTTTTTTTTTGCAACCACGGTCGTGTACATGCTCATTTATTGCTATCGCTGATAACTAGTCTAGCCGGCAAATTGATGAGGACCAAGAATAGACAATCAAACGTCGGAGAGTAAACTTAGCCGGTTGAGCCGTGGCTTTACCCGGCGACAAGATGATCAACGATTTTTGCTCATGGCTCAAAGATTTCAACAGTACTTTTCATACTCAATATACATTCCAGCAGGGGAAGATATTCTAGTCTTCGATTATAAAGTTCTGCAATATACATGCTACCGGAAACTGTAACACGTCTGGTACGAGGCGGTAGGCAGAACTACCGGCCAAAGTCAGACACTCGCGGCCAAAATGAGGCACCCCAGCCCTTCCCTATACGGTTTAATTACCTCCTGCAACAGTCACAATCAGCTGGATACGGTAAATAATTACGTGAATGTCGCATCTTCATTAAATAATTCCGACTTGATTCACGACCTCGCCCACCACCAAATTCTACCAATCCGACCCACACTCCCTCGGAAAACAACAACGTGTCCCGCTCAATGTCTCACCTCAATTCACGACATGAAAATTATTTACAATCTTCACAAAAGAAGCAAGTATTCTACCATTACCACTTTAGTCTTGACCAAAACATCCCAAGACGCTCAAGCACTATCCGGCAGCAGCATCGCACAAACTATTCATCTCGCCCACAAATACAAACACAAACAAGTTTGACTCACCGGGCACAACAATTCCCATGAAAACCATCGATCTTTTATCCCATGACCCCTGCGAGTCGGTCCATAATCTCCCCAGTGACACCAGCATCAAGTTGACCGAGGTGTCGAAACTCGTATTCAAGAGTAAGAAGGCCACTGTGTTGACCGGAGCCGGTATCAGTTGTAACGCCGGAATCCCTGATTTTCGTAGTGGGGACGGATTGTATAACCTTGTCAAGCACAAATACCCCAAGACGGTGGTCAAGGGCCAGGACTTATTCGACATCTCGTTGTTTCGGGACGAGGCCACTTTACAGGTATTTTGTACCTTCATGGAACGATTATATAGCAACTCAGTGGATGCCAGTCCTACCGAGACCCACAAATTCATAAAGACGCTTAAAGATAAAAGCAAGCTCCTCCGGTGCTACACGCAGAACATCGACGGGATCGAGTCCAAGATCCACCTTAACACCGGCATCAACGTGAAGGAGTTCGAGCTGATGAAGAACTTCAATAAGTCATGGAAGGACCTTGACGTGATACAGTTGCACGGAGACTTGAACCACTTGAGCTGTACCCAGTGCTTTAGCAGCTACAACTGGACCACGCAGTACCAAGAGGCGCTTTTCAACGGAGACAACCCCGACTGTTTGAACTGCCACGAGAAGTACCAGCAACGGTTGTACCAGGGCAAAAGAGTCATCTCTGGAAGCATCGGGTTCTTAAGGCCCGGCATTGTGTTATACGGAGAGAACCACCCTCAAGGAGAATTATTGGCCAAAGGGTTGAATGTAGACATACGACTGAAGCCCGACTTGTTGATCATAATGGGCACATCGCTCAAGGTTGACGGGGTCAAAAAAATGGTCAAGAGTTTGGCCGCTTCCATTCATGACAAGGGCGGAAAGGTGCTATTTGTTAATAAGACCCCGGTATCTTCCAGCCAGTGGGAGAACGTAATCGACTACCAGATTCTCAGTGACTGTGATAACTTTGTAAAGATTCTTAAGCAAGAGATTCCCGACTTGTTCTTGACGCAGGAGCAGTTGGACTCCAAGAGGTTGAGAAGACAGGAAGAGCGGAAGGAGAAGCAAGAGCGGGTGAAACAGGAAAAGCTTTTGAAACAGGAGCAAAGGCGAATCAAGCAAGAATGCGTAGAGGTGAAGCGGGAGGCGGTAGCCAAAAAACAGCTAGTGAAGAAAGAGGCCGAAGTAAAGAAAGAGATTGTGGTGAAGACAGAACAGCCCACGCCGCCGGCCACGCCGTCCAAGAGAAAAAGACCCGTGTTAAAGAGAACAAACATCAACCAAGCCCCGGGCCAAAAAAAGCTCAAGCTCGACTACGACTTACCGTCACCCCCCGCCAGTTTCAATAACGACGTGGTGGTGACCAAGCAATCCCTAGACTTATGAATGTATAGTAATGAATAACGAGAACCCTCTGCCCGCCGCGCCGCACAGCAACGTACCGATCACCGCACCATCATCACACGCACCATCTCAATCACCTTCACCCATTCACCATGGAACAAGTGTCCAGCTTCCTAGAGACCATTCTCACCCTCGAGAATACCGACAGCCCCAATGCTTCGAAGACCATTCCTGACCCTAATTCCAAATCTTCCCATCACAAGCACTCGTACCCCCGCAAGAATCCCCAGAAAGGGTCCCGGCCTGCGGCCTCTATCCTTGTGGATAAGCTAATTGAGTCGCTTATCGCCATTATCATCCCCGTCCACAACGAACAGAAGATCATAAACGACCGGATGGTCATCCAGAAGACCCGGCCCCCGTTGAGCATGAACACCATGACCAACAACGCTATCATGATGAACGCTCGGTTGACCAACACCTTCATCATGTTTGACACCATCATTCGTGTCATCAACTGGGAGAACCCGTTCTTGACTGTGGGCGTGTTGTTGATCTTCACCCACTTGGTGCTCAAGCCGTCGTTGGTGCTAGCGTTGCCGGTGATGTTGGTCATTAATAACGTGTTGGTGCCGCATTACGTGGCCCTCCACCCTCCTGATCACACTTACTTGGCCACAAACCCTACGCCCGATGAAGGACCTATACTCAGTCCCCCATTGGTGCCTGGACCCGTGCCCCAGTTTAGCCAGGAGTTTTTGCTTAACTTCACCGACTTGCAAAACCACATGGTGTGGTACATCTCTAGTTACGACTTTGTGCTATGGCTCACCCACGACTATCTCTACTTTAAAGACGAAGACTTGAGCTCCTTGGTGTACGTGTTGTTGTTGGGGGCCATGGGGCTTAATCTCGTGGTGATACCCCCATTGATGGCCGCCATGTGGAGGTACATCCATGTGGTGAAGGTGATGTTTGTGGCAACCATGTGGCTTGTAGGTATTGCCAGCCACCCGTACTACCGAGACCTGATCCTTAACCTCGTGTTGACGGAGGACACCCGGGTCGCCAGCCTTAACCGGATCAATAGCATCGAGACCGCTTTGATCAAGAAGCTTTTGGTCAAGGTCGAGAACGATAAGCTGATTGTGGCCACGGTGAAGACGGCAGAGGTGTTTGAACTTCAGAAGTGCAACCGCCTGCTTAACACCTGGGAGCCCATAGGGTTCACCACCAACTTTTACACCATCAACCACCCGCTTCGGAAACTGAACTCCAATTTGTTCAAAGAAGAAGGCGTGGAAGAGGGCGTGGTCGAAGAGGAAGATCATATACGCATTTACCGGTCGCCAACTTTGGACTCGATTCTTGCCCCTAAGGGCTTTGAGTTTATGGGCGAGTGGTCCATTGACTTAGAGCCTCGTAAATGGGTGTTTCTGAACTTGGTGAACGACGTGGTGGAGATAGATGATGACGAGAAATGGGTGTATGACTTTCACCACCACGAGTCGGAGGTGTTCAGGCGCCGGAGATGGGTTAGACAGTGCCAGAGGCCTCCCTTGGACTTAAACTAGCGTGATAGAGAACTAAAATGTGTATGTAGCGAGTATAATTATCATTAAACTATACGAAGATATGAGACTTTTCAACGGTTCTAACCAGTAGAACCATTATTCTTGTTTCAAGAACTCCATCAAATCCATCGAGTTCGAGGTGGTTTTCTGTTTCTTCTCCAACATCGACGTTAGCGTTTTCTTCTTCTTCTTCTTGGGCTTTTCAACTCTTGGAGCGGAAGCAGTAGGCTCTTTTGGTTGCCGTAAATTTCCTGGGGTCTCAGGCTCCACTGGCGGGGTTACTGGGGCCGGTGAAGCTCTTACACTCGGTGGAATATCGCTGTCATAAACAGTTTTGAACTTGCAGTTCAAGCATTTGTATACCAACAGGCCTTTTGACAACCGTACGGATATGTTGAGACCCGGAATATTGATTTGATTACAATTGAGACAAATTTTGCATCCATTAGTGTAAATCGAGGGATAATTTATGAGTTTCTCCCGATTCAAATCCCGGAGCTTCTGAGTGTATGCCTTGGTCAAAGGGAACCCTGGCACCGTGTGGCAAACATTATGCAAATAAACACTTTTTAACTGAGAGGGGTTCAAATCCATGCTCTAGCAGGCTATTGGGCGAGGGTGAGATGCGATGAGCGGAATTAGCCCCGACGGTGAGGACGCACCTGATGCAGAAATGTAATCGCCATCGGCACGACTTTCATAAAAAGCGTAAATCGGTAAAGTAATACGATGATTACTTTGACAGGCGGTGATTGGAGATTAGGGCCACGCGAGCGGAGATCAACTGTTTCAGGATGGCCGTAGCAAGGTTATGCCGCCACACACGAGTCCAACCCACCAATCCGGCTCAAAAAAAGACTCTTTACACCAAGGGATAGTTAAATGTATAGCAAGTAGATACCAAGCTCTAGTAAGCCGTAGTACCGGAGGGGTATTAGTAGTACGGTGGGTACCACTACTACCCAGTCCATCCAGGGCCTAAGCAGAGGTGTCAAGGACTCGCGCGCCCCCGTTATATGCCCAACCGTCCGAATTACGGGGACCGATTAGCCAATTATACACTAGCAATTATTAATCTCATTACAGTCCGATTTATGGACCACTGCCATATTTGATTTGATAACCAGGTGACGTTTAATCCAATTACCGATAACCATTTTATTATTACTCGTTTTTTTTATTTTATCTACACCCTGCAGCCCAACCAAACCATTTATTTCTACCAGCCGAAATTTTTCACTTTTCCCCATGATAATGACTCCTGGTAAAATCCTTAAATCATGTATTCGGTGTCGAAAACACAAGACTCGATGTGACGCTGCTTATCGTAAACCACTGCCGTGCTCCAATTGCTCCAAAAAAGGCCTTAGCTGCAAATTCGAAATCATCGAACATCGGGTTAAAAAGAATTCCTCTGATGTCATAATAGCCTTGTCGAACGAGATAAGTTGGTTAAACGAAATCATCGATAATTTACTCAATAAGAAGTCGGCCTTGATCCGGAACTTAAGCAAGAACAACCCATCCATCCAAGACATTCAGACGGTACTTGAGTCCGAAGATACTGAACTGACTCAGGTATGGGAGTCGAAACTGGGCGATTTCACCACCCAAGCTGACCCTTCAAAAGCACCAATTTCCCTTACCATCGAAGAAGCAACAGCCCACTTCTCCAACTATCGTCAAAATTTCCACCGGTACCTCCCCATTCTCCCCGATGACTTTTATACCTCCGACATCACTCACATCTACCGGGATAACGCCCTTTTGTTCTGGTGCATCGTGCTCACTAGCTACTTGAACTCTCCAAATGGCCAGGCCTACCGCATACTATCGAAGCATATCAAGAGCTTGGTGGTGAAGACATGTTGGCTCTCGACCCCCAGATCGGTTTACGTGCTTGTGTCGCTTTTGATTCTTACCACTTGGCCCATTCCATTGGATAACGATGAAAAATTGACCGATAACGTTTCCATCAAATACCTCTCGCTCTTGAAAAGCTTATCTCTCCAATTAGGCCTCCATCGCCTCAAGTTCATCAAAGAGTTTAGCCACAAGACAAATATGAATGTATCAAACGTGAACCTTAACGACTGCATTAGAGAGCGGATTTATAAATTCATCACCATCAACTCCAATTACTGGCTCATCAACCTCGGTCTCTTGAACCTCAATTTTAACGGGTTTCAACAGGACTACATCATCAATGAGGCCAGTAGCGAGAACCAGAACACCAGTGACAATTCCGATGAGGAAAAGTACATCAACTCTCTTCTTAAGGTATCTATCATTCAACAAAGACTTAACGAGAACTTGAACGGAGAACTGAACCATCAGTCGAAGTTGATTAATCTCAACATGTTCGAGGTGATTTTGAACGATCTCAAGACCGACAAAAGCTCGGTTGTTTGTAATGATCTCATCAACTTGTCCATAGAGTATTCAAAATTGCAATTGTACCTCTATACTTTGGATGGGCAGATGAACTTACCCCTTGGGGAGTACAAAGAGTTCATTTACAAGGTGACCCACTGCTGCGTGAACATCATCAGCATTTGCAAGCGGGAGTTTGGCGAAGTATTCAGCATCAACCAGCTTCCGATTCATTACAAATTTGTAGTTGAACTTGCGGGTTTGCTCTTGATGAAAATCTTCTATTCACCTCTTTTGAATACAATTGGTGACTATGAAGGGGTCAAGGAAAACTTCCAGTACATATACCAACTCGTAACCAAGAACCAAACCAACTGGGGTTTTTTCAACAACAAATTCATTCAAATACTTGAGAAGTTCGATAGCCGTATTCGGAAGAACTTGCTCAGTTTCTTGAATTTCATCAATAGTTATTACATTTTGAATAAGTTTAATAACTATCAGATATCGAACATTAACTATGAGTTGATCTGGTCAATTTATGCTTTGGAAAACGGTGATATTAAAGCAGGATGGGACAAATTTGGGATAAAAGATGTCAGGTTAATAGAGTATTTAGACGACATTAGTTTATTGTAATATAGGCGGATTTAACGGTTACACAAGCGATTAAGATCATTATGTATTCACACCTCACGATGCTCTATTTAATTATACACCCATTGGTTATTCAATTGTTTCTTGATAACCAAAGGTTTAGTGATAAAGTAAATTACCATCAACACTATCATTGTAGCAATCAATTTCACCTTGTCGAAAGACTCATTCAAGATGTCGAAACTCAACGAGGGTTGTACTCTGGTGCAGAACTTGCTATGCTCGTTGATGAAACATATGACAGTGGTGGACTCAAGTTTGGTATCCTTGATGAGAATATCGTTGGTCTCGCCGACCTCCAATTTATGCTGATGGTTCAAAACTTGGTAAGTATTTCTAGGGATAATTGGCTCGTATGGGCTCATTCTAAAGTCGTCCTTGAAGTCATCGGCAGTAAGAACTTTATCGTCGATTCTTCTACTGTTGACAACAAATTTGGGGACTTCTACAAGGTCACCCGTGGCCGTGAACAAGATCAAAGACTTGAGAGTCACCCCAGCACGGGTGTAGGTCGACCTCATGTCTAACACCCGTTCTGGGTAGATGAATGTTTTGGATGAGGGGAGAACTCCGCCAGTTTGTTTGTCCTGGAACAAATCAATCACTGTGAGTCTTTGCTCGTACTTAGGAGAAGTGACAAAGTACGAGTATACCACCCAGTTATCGTCCATGGCCACTTTGATGGAGGTCTCATCCACCACGTCGGTAGAATGGTACTGTCTGTGGATAATATTACCATTTTCTCCATCAACAACGGTCACTTTAAAGGCATCTTGGTCTTTACTGATCACAGTAACCAAGTTCCCGTTGAAGTATTTGTACAATACGGACTTGTCGTGAAGAGGGATCCCTACCGAGGCAGAAGGGTGTTCTGGTTTGACCTGGACGGTGATAATATCACCAGAGAGCCTCCAGGTGGGCACCATTTTGCCGTTTACGACCTTATAACCTTGAACTCCTGAAGTTTCTTGCTTGACGTAAGAAGCGCCTTCTTCGAGCTCGGGTCCGCTGGATTCAACTGCAGCTCCGATGGTTTGACCATCCCTGGTGCTGACTTGAGCTTTCTTGTCCGAGTAAACAACGTCAATGTAGGCGCCATTGTCGACCAATCCAGTGACCTTTCCGTCGAGTGGGACGCTCCACACGGTTCTGCCGTCCAAGGAGTCCACTGCAGTTAACTTACCACCATCCACGTACACCAAGAGCTTCTCTATATCATAAGGGTTGCTGATATGGTAGTTTGTTGATTCGACAGTCTTGATGAACGAAACAAAAAAAGACCCCAATTCCACCAAGTGCCGTTTGGTCCTCTTGAGCCATCTGGTCACCACGTTATTCTGTTGGATCTCTTCAATCAAATGTTGGATCGATTCCAACGTCTGCTCACTTTCAGGCTTGTTCACCAACACACTGACAGCGTCGTATTGGTAGTTGGAGAGGTCGAACGAAAACAGCTCCACTTGGTCCTGGTCAATATCGTACCGGGTGACGCTCACGGCCCCGTCAAGAGCCAAAGTGTAGATTTTTCCATCAATGACAAAGTCCTTACCGGAGCTGGCGTTGTAGGTACCGACCACAATCGAGGACTCGTCATGAGATTTAAGGAACTCAGAAAGGTCAAGAACTCTTCTTTCTTCCCCATCAACGATCACGTAGTTATCGAGCACCTGGCAGTTGGCAAACTTGTCCTTCAAGATAACCTTGTCGCCGTGGTACACCACGAACTCGTCCCGGTGGTAGGTGTAGGAGGTGTTTTCTCCGAGGAACCGAGATGCCAGGCCCCTAAAGGTGTATTGTTTGGAGGAGGTATCAAAGAATCCTTCGGACACTACGGCCTGGCCGTATTTAAATTCGGTGACCTTGTTGGACTTGACCCCGTAGCCAAAAGTCTCGATCTGGTACGACAAGTCCGGTGCCAAAGTGATCAAGTTCAGGGTATGGGTGAGAATGAGCACTTTATCATCTCCAGTGTGCGTCCCGACCTTTATATGCTTGATACCTTCAATTCCGGGGATAGCTGTCTGTCCCTTGGCATTCAAAAACGTGAGTTTATCAGCAGTCAATATTATCACCCCATCGAATGCCGGGTACACCAATCTGATGGGCACCTGGAAGTAGTTCAACAAGGACCCAGTGGCCGCATCCCATAAGTAGATCTCGTCGTCACTGTAGGTGTAGATGACGCCGTTGGCCACAAGCCGGTCAAACAGAAATGGTACCGTGACCTTCCACGACAATTCCGTGCTATTGGTGGTATAGTCGAGGGTATACTTGAGTAATTGGTTGGAAGTGGTGGCAGCTAAGAGTTCCTCGCTGCTGAGAAATTCCACTGTGGTGTTATCAATGGGCCCGTGATTATATTGGACCCAGTTTTTGGTGAAAGCGTCCTCTAAAAACACACCGGCCACCAATTGCACTACAAAGCATAGCGAGAACAACGTCACTCTCATGTTGTGCAATATTACAGTCAGTAAGTATAGTGAATTATTTTTCACTCCAGATTTGAGAAAGTGTTGGTCGGATCTCAAACCCAGTTTCGACCATCCATCCACCTGCAAGGGTGATCATTCCTGCAGGATAACCGAACATAACCCCGTTCATGCCCTCGGAACTGAGCCCTAATTGGCCTCTTATCTTCCTGTTAAATAGCAATAAAGTTCCCCGAATAGTTTTTTCCATTCACGGTCAGCTAATATTCGTATTTAATTATCAAGTTCAAAATGCATGCTCAAGATTGGTTTATGGTATTTATTGGGTTCTTCTTACCCCCAGTGCCCGTGATTGTTAAAAGGGGTGTATTCTCAGCTGATTTCCTTATTAACATTATCCTTTGCTTGTTAGGGTTCTTCCCAGGATTGTTACACTGCTACTACATCATTCTGGTTTATCCATACCGGGAAACCCATGCTACTTTAGGTGGTGATGGTCATAACCATAGAGAGAACCACTACGGGTCCACATGAGACCCACCAGTTGACCACGTTCGGTGGCTCTAGTTACAAAGTTTATATGAAATAGTATGATGTTTTTATCAATTGTAGAAAGGGTAAGGCGGTACCAAGCGACATGCACCCACTACCATCTTCACCACAGTCTTGTCTTCCAACTACTTAAACCCACAACCGTGTCTTCCAACAATGTCTATGAAGTCGGCCCTGAAGCCCAATTGAACCGCCTTCTATAATTGAGTCAATTGACATGGATCCCTCGACTTGGCTTCTCATCCAGAACTCGACTACTCCCATAGCACAACCTTCCTTTACTTCTGCTGTTGTGGCCTTGGCCGTTTGCAGCCAGTGTTTCAGTCTGCTAGGACAAGCAATCTACAACAAGCAATTGCAACGCTGCTGCACTGTTGCCACATAAGCCTGATGTTAACACTTCCCCGATAACTCAACAACCAGTCTCTTCCCTGTCTTCCCTTTGCCCCGTCTTGCTGCCAAACCTTCATCATAGACTTCAGTAAAGGTCGTGTCCCACATCATATTTATATAACCTCATCGGTCCAAAAATTTTTCACCACCACTGTATAGTCAATACACCTTCAACTACCATATACTCGTAGATAACATCTCGCATAAACTTAAGTTGGCCGGTACTGATTCGTCAATCGTGGAATTTCCATCGAACCATCGGGCAATGTGTCTCTATGCGAAGAGTAATTGTTATTTCAATAATTGGTAGGACTATCAGAGGAGATGGAACAACTCGATGTAATGCAGACTTTGGCCCATTGTCAGAGTTTTTCTGACGTATGGTGACAAGGCCTGCCCCTAGGGGTTTTCGCCCGATGCACCAACCGTTTTCTATTTGCTTTTATGTTTTATATCAGCAATTAGGTCATGGTCTGGTGTCTGAAGGTTCTCTGGGTCTTCGGCACTTGTTTCATCACTCAGTTCTATCTAACGTACTTTACCCGAAAGAGTTTACAACGCTTGTTGTATCGGTAGCTCGTTCGGTCATTGAAATATTACATTCCTACTTACTCTATAATCTCTTGTAATTCTTGACCTTCATTTCTCTTGGGTCTTCCACCTCCCTGTCTCCATAACCATAACGCCTCGATGGCATAGTTTCGTACCGAGAGATTCCTGGTCTTGTTCTCGTCAGCCGCTTCGGTGATGGAGTCGATGATTCTCAATTCCTCGATCAAGTCCCACATCATGTTTTCAAAATGGGCCCTGACTTGCCCCAAGCTCTCGTTGAATGCCTGGTCTTCCTCTCCGGCGTTCTCTTCCACCGGAAGAATGTTGTATTTGTGTAAGCCGAGTTTGTGCAAAATACGACCCAACATCTGGATACTAAGGCACCGTTGGCCCGGCACCACTGACCGGGTTAAGTGCACGAGTTCCCCTAATGTGTATCCCGGTAAATGTGGGTTGTCCGAATGATGGTGCAACCCGAGGTACGTGGGCACCTCGTCACCGGTGGAGGAGTCTTTAAGTTGTAGAAGGTTACCTTGGAAGTCGAACCTCATATCGGAGATGGACTCATAAGTGCTGGTGGTTTGTTCAGGCATGGGTGCAGTCATCCACGCAAGTTTCCCCGTTTCCTTCGGAAGGTCGGGGTAGAACTTTTCATGCAACTTATCGTAGAAATCGGGATCGTTGATGTCCAACTCAGGCCCGTACTCTTTGCCTTGTGCCACCGGCTTGGGGAAGTGAACGTCATCACCCTCCTCTTCTTCGTTGACCAACTGGTAATCTTTATGGGCAACCTCTTCGCTGCCGGATGGGGTCGGTATCATATCATTGATGTCTTCAACATCTTCCCAACCGGTTTCATCAATCTCTACATCTTCAGGCAAGTCTTCGTACTTCACCGTAGCCACATCGGCAAACCTAACCTGCTTGGAGTCACCAATATCCTTCGGTTCCTCATTTATATCATCATCGAGGCTCAAGTTAGCTACACCTAATGCCTTATCAATGTCGTCTTTATCGAGATGAGAAAGGTCTTTGAGCCCATCAGCAGTTCTTATTTCTCCGATCCAGCCACCGTACCCTTCCGCATGCTCATGCTTGTCCTGGTGGTCATGCTGGTGGCCGTGCCTACGATTCACTCGGTTCATCAAACTTTGGATCAATTTGGGGTCGAGTTGCTCCATCAACTCCTTTCTTTCGTTCTCGATCTCCGACTCTGACATCTGGTTGATTTTGTCCAAGTTCTCCCGGTGGATCTTCTCTGCTTCGCTTAACGGCTCGGCCTTTGGTTCCTTAATTGCTGCTTCAACCGGCCTTGAGACCTCTTGGGCATCTCTGCGATGATTACCAGGAACTCTCTGCTTTCTCTTCGCCATAAACGACGACTCTCTTTTGGCCTTGAGGTCTTGAATCTTCTTCAAGTCCACGGCCTGTGGTACCATTGGCTCTGAGGGCTGGCCCACTTCCTTTTCTACGATTTCTCCAACCAAGTCCATTATTAATATTGAAATTTTTCATTGGGTGCGGATCACTGTTACGTCATGTAGGTTTGACAGCATCGGTGATTGTGGTGATGCTGTTGAAGAGGGGTCGACATTACGTTGAACTGAACAAATTGTATGTAAAGCACTGCTTTTGAAACTATTTACGATTATGCTACTTGGTGGGTACTAACTAGTGGTGACGGTGCTATTGCTGCGAAAAATCTTGGGTGGCTGCTGAGCTGGATCAGACGTACTGGGCTCCAGGGACATGGCTCGAGCTGGGGTACCGCTTGAATGGTACAGAGGCAAATAGCACCTCCGCCGGTCGATTTTGTCTTGGACGTGCTGCCTAAACTTTGGGCCTAGTGACACCTCGTTCTTTCGGTCCTCTGGCACCTTGTTCTTATATAAAAGGTCGAGCAACGGCACCACAAACACCACGATACTCTCTATAAATTTGCCAGTAGAATAGTACCTCTCGTCTTCAAAGTAGTATGTACTCGTGTCGTATAACATCACGTTGATCCAGTTCTTCTTGAACCCGAAATTGTACCATTGGTCGAAGATCGTGCATGGGACAACCAACCGGAAACCATCCTTTTGGACGCTAATAAATCTCGACGCCGATACTTGCCGAGGCCGATGCTTCTCCTTACCGCCAGCCTTCTCCCACCTCTTGAACCGGGTGGCCTGTTTCATGCTCATGTCGTCGATGGTAGTCATGTTACCCCAGATATAATAAACTTGGGACACAAGCAAGGCGGTCAACATCACGACAAAGAGGCCTCCGAGCACGTATATCACGATGTAGTTGTGGTCTATCTGGGGGCTCCCCCTGCGGACGTTGGCCGAAGTGTACAGGGCCAAGTACACAAGGGTAACCACAATGTACAGCCAGAACCACGACATAAATTTCAAGAACGGCCGGTAATTGTCTCTGCCAATCGCTTCACCCACCCATATGCAGTAGTGGTCCATCCGAGGTACACAGGTGTCGGTACTTCTGGAGTGGCTGGTACGGGGTAGCTTGACCGACTGGCAATTGGAACAATAAAGGGGAAACCCATGGTCGTCACAGACGAAATATTCTGGCGGCGGCGCTAGGTCGGGGTCGGTGCCGTAGAGGTCGTACGGCGCGGTGCGAGGCATGGCTCCAGGCCCATAGCCTATTATAGCACCCCAATATATAAGCACCAACAACTGGCACAAGCCCATTAGCACCCATAACACTAAAGCAGCCCCGTGTGAATGATGCTGGTATATTTCCCGGTACCCCAAGGCATACCCCGTGGCGTAATCAGAATACCCCAAACAGCATACCACCACCACCGGAACCGCTTTTCTTACCACCGGATTGCGCAGCGATGGGAGCTGCAACATCAAGTCTCTGTATACGCTTCCCTCTTATCTTCTAGCTAGCTCTATTGGCCACGGTCGTCTCTGTAGATCTAAAGTAGTTATCCTCTAGGCTGTAGCAAGCTCTTTACGTAGAACCACCGTAATAGTCCTGTATTTGACCAATGTGCGAAATTTCATTCACAACCATCATGGCCCAAGTAATAGACGGTACGTACCCCAGGACACCTGAACCAATTTGTGGTTCTAAGATTCCAAAACTTGTTTGTACCCCGTTTCCAATACTAACTTCTTTAGATGATCGGTCCAAGGACATGTGTCCCATCTGTCGGACAGACCGATACCTTTCCCCCAACATGACATTTCTCATCAACCCCGAGTGCTACCACAAGATTTGTGAGTCTTGTGTGGACAGAATCTTCTCCTTAGGGCCTGCTCCTTGTCCTTACCCCAACTGCGGTAAGATCCTTCGGAAGAACAAGTTCAAAAAGCAGATATTCGATGATATTACTATAGAAAGAGAAGTGGATATACGGAAACGAGTGAGCCTGATTTATAATAAAACCGAAGAAGATTTTGAGTCCCTCAAAGACTTTAATGCATACCTCGAGACCATCGAGACGATTGTGTTCAACTTGAGCAACAACATCGACGGACAGAAGACCGAGGCCGACCTCGTGGCGTACGAGCAAGAGAATAAAGTGGCTATTTTGGAAAAACAGATGAGAGAGAGTCAAAAGAATGCCGATTTGGCCCAGTATCAAGACGCCATGGCCCGGTTAAAACAAGAGAAGCTCAAGATCATTCAGAAGATGGAAATGGAGGATATCGAGTATCAGAAACAACAAAAGCAGGACTTGTTGGACAAGTTGTCGTCTTCCACCGGGAACGATTCGGAGGATATTATTAATAAAGCCAACAGTCGGTTGTTGAAGCGGTCTAGTAGTAGAAAGAGACAATTGCAGCAAATCAACAGTCAATTGGACCAGCAGTTCGAGAACATGTTACCGGGCAGGGCCAAAAAAGAAGAGGTCAAAGTGCCGTTCACGCCGTTTGTGGGAGACAGGGATCTCGAGAAACGGTACCAGATGTTGTCGGTATCTGGGTTCGATATGGATGCCAGCTCGGGCCTGTATTACGATCCTTTCGTGGGAGCTTTGGCCAAAAACAAGGAGTACTTGGGTGCTGGTTGGAGAATAGGCGAGGTTTTCGAGAGAGCTCTCGACGAAGCTTTCATGGGATTGAACTGTTTTATAGATGAAGAGAAGGGCGTGGAGGTTTCTTGATTATATAGAGAACGATGTCTATAGTTGTATATTAATTGCATGATTCAATCAAAGTCTATTAAAGGCTTGGGCTCTGACAAGGACATAAATTCATGGCCGCCTGCTGGCGCCTGGGTCGGTGGTGCTGTTTTGAAATCGTCAAATTCGTCTGGTTCGTCTTGTTCTGGGTCTGGTGCTTGGAAGAGAAGGTCTAGCTGGTCACTCTGGATGGTGGGTTCATGGGGCGAAGAGGTAGGGACCGCAGTTGAGACGGGTGGGTCTGACACTGCTGGTGCCTCAGCAGCTACAACCTCTTTCTCTGCCACAACCGGTAGTGGTGGTCCCGGGATCGTATCAGGGGCCCCAGCATTTTCAGTCTCAGTCTCCTCTCCTTTGTCTGGAATACTGAAAACTGATTTGGGCAAGAAAGAGAACCGCTTCCGTTCCTTGCTCTGGTGTTGGTCAGGGCTATCAGAGCCGAATGCAAAAAGGCCGAGAAACTTGCTGGACTTTTCCTTCTCTTTCTCTTCTGTAGCAGCACGGAGCTCCCTCTCGTACTGTTCTTCTTTGGCCTTGAGTCTTTGAAGGTATATTTCGTGGTCTCTCCTCTTCCTCTCGTTGATCTGCTTAGAAATTTCTTCGCTGTGGTGATTTTTGATCACTTGGATCCGCTGGTGGATGAAGTGATTGGACTCGGTATCCACAAGAGTGTTGATGTCGGTAAGAATATGCTCTGGAGGTAGCACGATGTGGTGCTGGTCAATGATGCTGGTGGTGGAGTCGGTTCCCGTCTCGTTAATGTCATTTACCAGCTCCTTTCTTTGGCTCTGTTCTTGGCCCTCTTGTCCCTCCAGTGCCAGCTGTCCTCGAAGTAGCCTCGTGCTTAAACGGCCTCGTTTCGCCAACTCCTTCTTTCTCGCCTGAATGTATGCTTCGTCCGATGACCAGCTAAATAACGCACTGGACCTCGCTACTGAGTACGTCTTCGCCTGTACGTCGGCCGCCAGTGACAGCTTCTTGGTCCCTATGAAACAGCTTTCTATAACTGCCGACAGGAGCTTCTCCAAATGTGAATTTTTCCATCGTACCACCGTTTGGTCGCTGGTTCTGTCGATAAACTGTCGACTGTGACGTTGGCATGAATTGAAATATTTGTACCCGTGCTCCGATTCCTGGAGTAAAACCTCGGGGTAAAGCGGCAGCGTCGTACTCACAGACGCATTTGTGTCTGTGGGGAAGTCCACTTGTCCAAACACCTCGTCAATGAGCTCATTAGCATGGTCAATGGTAAGTTGGTCCATAGTTGCAGGTTCGATACTCTGATTCCGCGATCAGCTTGGGGATCAATGCAGGCCCGGTGCGTTGTGGCCAGAGTTATTCCTTTCTGGTGGAAGCTTATGGCGATAGATAAGGTGGTATTGGGCAAGGATGTTGCAGTGGTATATCTGTCGTATGAGGTCGAGGTTCTTTCGAGTCTGATATCTATATGTTTATTTATATGGCATCCTGTACAAAGCCGGAAATACAGTATATCTGTTATATATGTATATATATAAGGTATATACAGGTATAAAACCCATATTTCCTGTATATCTCATCATCTCCTGCACTAATCGCATCTTTACCATTTTTCAATTACGCCTTTCCTAGTCCCATGCCATTTGAAATAGTCAAGTTTCCGTCCTTTACCCAGTCCGTGTTCATCTCTGTGTTCACGGACGTTGAAAAACTGCATCTCGAAACTGTCAAGTCGCAAATGATCGCCGGAGACACCCAATACAACTTTTGCTTCTTGAATTGTAACTACATTATATCCAGAGAACATTTGCTCTACGGTATCCATAAAGCCATCAGTAATTATGAGTCGGGTCAGGCCAAGGCCAAAACCTTGAACACCGAGATAATATTCAGCATGTCGCCTGTCAATAATATCATGGATGCTCTCAAACGGTTCGGAATCGATGCTTCCAAGTCTCACGACTCTTTGGTGTGCATCAAAGTATTGGACGATCAAGATGTCGATGGTGCTGCTATCAATGCCCATTTGATGCTGATACTTGGGGCTGGTGAGTCCCAAAATGCTATTTTGGGAGACGATTTCTTGTTCGAGACAGTAGACAAGGCCAAGTTCAGGAAACTTTACAAACTAAATGATGCTAAATTGAACGAAACTCAACAAGATCTTACGAGATTAGCTATTGGAGCGTGTTTATTAAGAGGAAATTAATAGATTATATACACGATGCTGGTTTATGAAATGCCTGGTTATGAACGATATGCAAATTTAGATAATGTTTGACTCTTGATTGTAGGTCTTGTCATCAGCGACTTCATCGAAGAGGTTTTCGTTGAAACTGGTGGGTGTTCGGCCGAAATATTCTCTTTAAAATCGTCCGCTTTCAATGTCACTGATGAGGTCGATTTCATGCTGCTGACACTTGATTCGATTGTACTTGATTTGTAAGAACTGGTGCTGAAAGAGTTGGTATTGGTAGATTTAATAGAATCTGCACTAAACAGAAAATTGTCCCAAAGTATTTTTTTCACCTTCGTATGATTAGTCTCTGAAACTCTTTTGATTGGCGATTCTTCGATCTCGTCTGTTTCACTCAAATCAAAATCGTTCTCTGTGTTGACAGGTTTGTCCGGTTTGTCACCTATGTTGTCAGCTCCATCATCATCGTTGTCAGTCAAACTGTCCAAAATATTAACGGTGTCAAAAGATTGGTTTTGTGCTGACTTGACATGAACAAATGGCGACGAAGGCTCAGTGATATCCGAATCACCGGTTATATCATCACTACCAAAAGTGGTAGATTTGGGAGTAGGTGCAGAAGCACTCACGGGCGACTTGAAGAATTTGCTAAATTTACCCGTTAACTTTGGTGTTTCCTCTGAACTTTCGGTAGACATTTTATGTTTCTTAGCTACTGGACTCTTGATAGGTGGTGGGGCTTCTACTTGTTTTTTATTAGATACGACTTCTTGCTGTTCTGTCTTGACCATAGGCACTGTAGTTTTAACAGCTCTCTTCACGTTAAAGAAGCTATCTATGCTGACTCTCTTAACCGGCACATTAACTGAGCCGGTTCTCTTGATAGACGAACGCCCATTAGAGGTCGAAATCGACTTGGACGTCATAGAGTTGCTCTTTAAGCTGCTGAGATCTTGCTCCCTCAGTATAAGAAACTCATGACTATTTGGATGCACCTTACCAGTACAAATTTCGGCATGCAATTCCAGTTCCAAGGTCACCCCACAACACTCCTCCACGACATTCATATCGTGTTCAAATGCCTCTGGATACAAATTTAATGTTTCAAGTGTACGAGTTTCAGGGTTAAAGACTTTCTGGAACTGGAAGGCCAAATCGGCTTTTAATAATTCATCCACAAAAGTCTCTGGAATACTTTTACCATCAGCCCGAAGTGCTGCCAACACTCTATCGGCCGAGTTGTACTTTTTGATCAAATTGAAAGCTGTTTTCAAGCCAACCCCCGGAATCCCTTTGGTGTAATCGCAACCAGAAAGCATTGCGAGTAACCTGAACTGCAGAGGGGTGAAGTTATCGAGTTGTTTTAACGAATTTAATTTACCAAAGTCATCTCTACAAATCTCAATCGCTTCCCCGAAATCATTCAACTTGGTTATTAACCGCCGACACCCAAACACAAGCAAATCTGAATCTTCAGATATAATCCCGTCAACAGCACCAATCTTCTCAAGGTAAACCATCTGCGGGTCAGCTTCATAAGGTGCCACCACGTACCTCACATTATGCTTGTCTAATTCTATCATGATCGACTTGGCCATTTGTGAAGTAACGGATGCCGCCTTCATGAACTCTTTCCACGCCAACAGCCGATTACCTTTAGCAGTATACTCATCTGCTTTCCGTTGAGCCTCTTGCCTCTTTAACCGCCTCTCTTCTGCCGTGGCAGCCTTGGTGGGCAAGCTGGCCCCGTCGAAAACCAAGTATGGCTCCACCCCAAAGTGCCTCAACATGTGCACTTTCTTCATCACCGATGTGATGTATTTCTGGGTGGGCTTACCCTGGCACAACTCCTGAGCACAAGAAACAATCGCTTTGTGAAGCCACCCGTAAGTGTCTACCGCCAACGTCTTGCCGGCGTAACTCTGGAGCGACGTGGGTTTCTGAATCTCTTTCAACTGAGGTAAAAGACCTGTGACTCCCATGGTTGATACAAAAGAACGAATGTAAAGAGGAAATAAACTGAAAAGATGGAGTTTGTGGATCGTGGTAGTAAATAAATCAACTAACGCGACGCAACACGATTGTGGGCGCGTTGTTTGGGCGACGATGCGGCCAGGGTCGTAACGGGTATGCGTGCGGTTTGATGGCATCTATTAGAGATAACGTGGTTTGGCTGGTATCAAACAGTGACAACTGTCCGGAGTATTGATGTTATGCATTTAACCTATATATTATAAATCACCGGGTGATATAAACTGAACTGCGAACTAAAGAACTATAATGTATGCGAATGTGACTGTCTGGGTCTACATGGAGGTACCAGTTCGAGGACCCGATGAGCTGTTTTCATCGTCGCCATCGAAACTGATGGAAGTGGCGGGGCTTTGATCAATATTGCCTTTATCCGATCCACTCTTTTTCTTATTGGGTTTATAGATGTAGACTGGAGTTTCTCTTGGGATGTTTAAAACCCCGACCCCAGGTCTATTGACCTTTCTGGCCTTTGCCTTTGCGTTGGCGCTGGCATTTTCTGCAGCTACTGCTGCTGCGGTAGCTGAGTCTTTGGATGGATCATACTCGAGCATGGGTCCAAAGGTGATGGAAAAATTGTCTTTTGTAGACTTTCTCTTTGGCTTTTGCGGATCGCCAAATGTAGTTTGAGAAGCGGGTGCTGATAAAGGAGCGTTCATGGTGTTCACTGAGATGGATTGGAGTGGCTGTTGGTACCTGTTAAAAGCTTGTTGTTGGTATTGCGGGAATTGGGCCTGGTATTGTGCTTGCTGAGATGGTGGTTGGGTTTCGCTTGATGTTTGTTGCAAAAGCATCTGTTGTTGCTGTTGTAACTGGAATTGTTGTTGTATGGGCATGTACTTCTCTTGAAGGTCTGCTGGTAACGACCCAAACGGAACAAATCCACTACCCAAATTCACCATCAATTGCTGTCCAGGTTGGTAATTGGCCATCGAAGAAGCATTCAAGTTCTCCTGTGCATTCGTGAACTTCATTTGTGCCTGTGCTTGTGCTTGTGCCTGGGCTTGGGCTTGTGCTTGTGCTTGTGCTTGTGCTTGGGCTTGGGCTTGGGCTTGTGCTTGGGCCTGGGCTTGGGCCTGGGCTTGCATTTGCATCTGCATCTGAGACAAGTTGAGCGACGATTGATTGACCATCAGTTGTTGTTGCTGATGATGTTGCATTTGCGCTTGCTGGAATATCTGCTGCTGGGCATTGCGTGATTGTTGTCCAGATGCTAGGAAGTTTTGTGGGTCCTTGGCCGGGGTAGAAGTCACCAATGAAGATATAGGAGTGCTCGAAAACGAAAGTGATTTTTGGCCTTGGTCAAAACTGTTGGTGAAGGGAGATATCACATCAGGAGTCGTCATGGAATATTTGAGAGGTGGTTTTGTCTCGTGGCCACCCTGAGAGGCTGTACCATTGAACGACATTTGTGAAGATTTTTGTTGCTGGTTGAATTGGAACAGAGCATTAGTGAAATCATGCATTTGATGTATGGAACTAGCATCGAATATTGGCGCAGATGCTGGTCCAGGCATGATGTTGCCCTTGGCCAAAGTAAGATCAATCTTGAAATTTCGAGGAGAAGATTCGAAGTTTCTATCTGGCGAAGAATCTTCAACCACGGTAGCATTGTCATCGTCTTCGTCTTCATTGGCTTTATTGTTGGAGAAACTCCTAATGTCTTCCTGTGTTGGAATGTCTTCATCTTCTTCATTGAGTTCATTGAGATGCTCTCTTCCATCGCAACGAGTTAACAATTGAAAGTTGGAGGTTCCAATCCTATTGCACTTGTCAAATCTGTGATACAAACATAAATGAATGTCTTTTTCCTCATAAATGGTTTGGGTGATTGAAAGCTTCTTCAACAAATCCTTATCATTATCCCCATTGATCAATAAAGAAAGGAAACCAGTCCAAAAATTCTTTAAAAATGGTAAGGTTATATGAACTGCGTTGGTGTCGCTGTTACTGAAACCTATGATGGGATCGTTTGAGGAAAACAATAATTTGTCCCCGCTGAAAATTCTGGTAAAGCACTTCCAGTTCATGGCATTCGTGGTCTCCTGATTCAGATTCTTTATCGAAATTTTGATGAAAGAATTGATGAACCCCTTTTCCAAATCCAATGGGTTGGAATTCATGATGACTGAATCCAAGCTATCGAATTGATTGCTGCGAATCATATTCATATTCAAGCTGTTGGAGACTTCATAGATTAAGAGATTCTCTTCCCGGAAAGATTGAGCCACCTTCTGGGAGAGGAACCCTCCCAACTCACTGCTGTTGTCGCTAAGGTGCCATTTGGAAGCGAGAGACTCATCGGTGACACTCAAGGGTCTATTTGATTTGAGCGAATTCTTTATGAAATAATGCAGTGGAGAGTTATCGTTGGTGGTGTAGCTTAATTGGAATTCTGAAATGTCGGCCGAAGCGGGATTGTTGATTGGAAATGGAGACGCTTGTAATTCATGAGGCGAGAAGATCAAATCTAATTCCCGGTCGATTTGAGAGTTGATTTCTGCGCTGTTAACGGAATCAAGGTGACTAGCACTGCTACCGATGAGGTCTTCTAAAGGAGTTCTTATAATCTCATCAATCTCTTCCGTCAACGAAGGGCTTTCATCCAACACGGACAATTTCTTCAGGTCATTGAGATGCTTGGTGATTTTGAACAACCTCGATGCAATTTGTTTAGGGGTCCTAGAAACTTTAGCTTTACTCAATAGCACTCTGGACAACACTTTGTTTTGAGAGATGCTTCTCAAGATACTGGTTTCACGACCGACGCTATTAGTCCTGAATTGCTTGAATTTCAAATAGGAAGATAATAAAATATCATCCAACTCATTAGTCCATACTTTATCGTCATTTTGTTTGCCTATAGAGGAGTTGGAAGACCGGCGTCTAGGAAAGTTTGCCCGAGGTGGTGATTCCATGGACTCCAATTTCGATGCAATAGAAGAGTTGGGGGATTCGTCAATTGATAATCTTCTCTTCTTCGAAGCTATAGATCCAGGATTAGACTTGAGGAACACTCTTCTTGGGGTGAGAAACTCTGTGTCGTTGGTCCGTGGAGTCACCACCCGTTTGGGCGTTCTACTATGCCTTGGGGTTTGGGTTACAGCTTGTGCAAGTGATTGTGTGTGAGGGTGTTGGGGTGAAGTAGGATTCAACTTGGGGTCAAACGATATGGACATCGCCGTCAAGTTGTGGTGTTCCGCGACTGACCATAAGGAGTCGTTAGGCACGGTGGTATCGAATTCCGAATCGTTTACGTCGTTATTTTCATTACTATTGTTTTCGTTGCCGCTGGCAGGTCCATCATTGCTAAGTGAAGACAACGAGTCCATGAACCGGTTGTGAGGCGGTGGTTGTCTCACAGGGGTATTCAAGTCAAACACGTTCCGCTCTTCCTTCTTGTTCACGGCTTTGTTGAGATTATTAGACGTCTGTAAGAACCGCTGAGGTGACAACGAGTTGAACAAGTTCAAATTACGGGGGGAGTAAAGTTGGAACGAAGGCAGGAACCCAAGGCCAAAGCTGAACGGAGTAAGGCTATTCTTTGGCGGTATGGTTGAAGCCGGCTGATTTGATTCTGACTTTTGGGGTTTGGGCGTCAAAGGAGCGGCTATCGTGATGGTGGGTTTAGACATTAATGCTGGGGCGTCGTACAGTGTGTGATGTGTGATTTGTGGTTGGTGATGCGTGGTAAGTGATTGGGCTGTTGTTGTTGCTGTTGATATTGCTATGTAAATGAGGAAGGAGATTCAATGGTGCTAAACGGAGTCAACTAAAGGAGAGAATACTGAAGTCAAGTAGCACTGATGACAAAGATGACAACTGTAATACCAATAGCGCCTAACAGGAGAATAGGCTGGTGTGGATCAGATATAAGAAATAAAAATCAAGTGAGGGCAGGCCATTTAGTTTTATTTCAAAGGGACCGAAATTGGTGAATTGAAATGACACAAAAACGCGATAGTTTAAATTTTGTTTGTGGTTCGACAGTCCATCGCAACTCCAAGCAGTTAAAATAATTTGATCAGCGGCAGGCTGCGAAACCGCGGGTATTGTTGCGGTGCTACGATATTGTTGCAGACTGAGACATTGTTAAGATGCGTGTTTGGTGGGGCGGAGGGTTCTACGACTAATTTCATGTATTATATACCAATCTCGGAATTATTTTTGACCTAAATACGTAAATTTCAAAATTTCTTCGAGGATAGCTTCACTTAACCCCGGCTGCTCCGTCTCGTATTTTACCAAGTCTACAATCATTTTTTCTACCGTTTGTTTAGTGGACGAGGTTTTGGCTCTAAGTTTGACTCTTTGTAGGCAATAGACGAAAATATCGTAGCAGTTGAATTCATCGATAGGAGACGAGCTGGGAGTTCCTGGGTCAGGGTGGCCATCATCTGATCCCATGGACGATTCGATGGGGGTTTCGTTTTCGATAACTTCATGTGGTAGAGGGGTTCCGGCTGCGGAACACTTGCCAATTGCGGACATTTCCCTCTCTGGTTTTGAATTTAATAATGTCTGCTGCATTGCGCTCGATCTGTCACTGTGTAGCCGTTGACTCTTACGGTAGGTATCAAAGTCCCATTCAATCATCTGGAAGTTGATGGGTTCTTCAAAATTAAGCTCTTTGTTAGGCTTCCGAACAATCTGGTGTTTCTGGAACCATTTCTGTTTCTGTTCAATCAACGTAACCAAGTTCACGTGCCTCTTGATATTAGTGATGAACTTGTGGTGTAACAAAGTGGACGAGCTGGGCCTTTTATGGGGATCCTTCATAAGACAGTACTTGACAAAATCCTTGATATTCTCGCTGTAGTTGAGCCCCGTCAATACGGGTGGCTTTTTATTGGGAATCTCAAAAAGAATCTCCATGGGCTTATGCAGGTACAACGGTGGGGTCCCAGTGACAAGCTCGATGGTTGTTATCCCTGTAGACCATATATCTGCCTTTTCGTTGTACCCCGGTTTGGTTCGTGCTATGACCTCAGGCGCCATCCAATAAGGGCTGCCCACGAGAGTGTTCCTCTTTACGTGAGTCATGGTGATTTCACCGCTGACACCAAAGTCGGCCAACTTGATTTGACCATCGTTAGTGAGTAAAATGTTGGCCAGCTTGATATCCCGGTGCACCTTCTTTTGACTGTGCAAATAGCTCAATCCTCTCAACACATCTCTAATTATAAACGCGGTTACGTCCTCAGCTAATTTAGTATGACATCGAAGCAAATCGGCACATGAGCCACCACCACAATACTCCATCACCACAAACATCGACACTCCCTGGACGAATGTCTCGATATACTTGGTGATGTACGGGGATCTTAACCGAGAAAGAAACTGGATTTCCTGTACCAAGGTTGTCACGTCATCGCTACCATCATCCAAATTGATCACTTTCACTGCCACCAGTGTTTTCTCTTTCTTCGAATGAGCCTTGTAAACGTCCCCAAACGTTCCCTTTCCCACACAATTATGGAAGTTGTAGTCGTCTAAACCCATATGAATTTAAGAAGGATTTCACAAATGGTGAAAATTTCGCAACCACAAATTTGCAGCAATTAGGTCTGTGCTCCCCCCACCAAAATTGTCGGTGAATATATTACATGTATTAAATTATAAAATCTTTTGACGTTTTCTGTCCCAGAATGCAAATGCCTCTTTAGTTAGATTTAACTCCCGATTGAGCGGATTGATCTTGCACCCATTTAATGCCAAAAATTCTGATAACACGAAAAATTGGTCCCTCTCCGTCTCGACTATAAACGATTTTCTCAACGAATACTCAAACAAAGTGATCTTACCGTCGTACTCCTTGAATCTCACCAACAAATCAACGTCTCCACCCATTAATGTGTAGTCGATGGTGGCGGGTATGTTGATCATTTGAACTGCCTTCAAAAGCAAGTCGTTCACGTTCTCTTTGATGATGGAATACCTCTTGTGAATGTACTTGTCTTTGATGAAACTCAACCTCACTTCGTACTCCATGACAGCTGTCTTATCTATGGGACTGTTGGCTTCGAGTATCGAGTTGTGGGTCTTGTTGTTGATGTAACCGACCAATATTTCTATTTCTCTTTCAAAGTTGTCTAACTTCAAAGACTTGACCTTGGATACATGTGATCCCATGTTCCGATGGAATGATGAGCAGTTGATGCATAAAACCACCAAGAAATTCAAGGAGATCCACTCTACCGATTCAGACGATCCGCAGTCAGCACAGATGTGATTGTCGCTATCAGGAATGCTTCTCACTGCCTTATAGTAGTCTTTGGTTATTATGGAATCTGTTTTAATGCATACTGGTGAGGATCCTGTTTCATTGGAGGCCGTGACTTTCGGTTTATCCATCTTCGGCAACAATTTTCTTCCGATCTTGGAGTGAGCTTGGTGGCTGGGGGTATTGACATTCAAATCTTCTTGGAGCTTGTCGGCATTAATCAACTGTTTGACATTCCCAAGTACCTTGACCCACTTGTCCCTTTCCTGTGCATCCATTGCTTGAAATGTGTGTTTGTTTCCCTGAGAGGTGAAGATTTCGAAGCAATTTTGACGCTTTTCATGCGTCACTGCTTTCACGTTGGATAAAACAATATGAATTGGAGGGTTAATGACATCTGATCCATTCCGCCAGTCGCTATACTCTTTCAACTGGCCCTCTTTGACCACCACCCATTCCTTGTGCCACCCTTGCTTGCCCTTTCCTCCTAAAGCGTAAAGGATACCCGAGATTTCGGTGGCATCTTCTGAAAGCGTTGCTGATACCTCTTTATTCTCTGATGCGCTAACTTGTTCCTTGTTAGTCAAAGTGGAGGAAGCAGGCGAGAAAACCATATCTACGTTATCATCTGTAACGATCATACTTTTGTTAGAAGAATTGTCAATGGTGAGGTTGTTGAATCTAATGAGATTAGTCAACTCATCGCTGGTGCTGCAGGCTTCAATCATCTGGCGTAATTTGGTCTTTTCAGAATTGAACTTCAATAACACATTCAAGTATATTCTGTACTGGTCGGTGAGTCCAAATTTGCTCAAATCTTGAGGCAAATTTTTGGCATCTCGTACATCTATGGAAATGAACTTGAACAAGTTCTCGAATAGCTCATTAATATACTGATTGTTGGTGAAAGTATTAAGATAATTCAAGTAATCGAACTTACTGAGCTCAAACTTCTTTCTCTTGGACAAAAGTTTCAGCTCCGGTCTCTCCTTCTCGTTGGATAAATACTTCTTCAACCAGTTATAGAACTCCTTGGAGTTATGATCGAAGTTCTTACGTAGCAAGCTCAACTCGTTCTTCTCGTCATCCAACGTGGAACTGGCTTTGATTCGATCAAGAAGCTTTCTTTCGCAAACTTGATTGAGGAAGAACGATATTTGTAACTCAAAATTTTCGAATATCTGGTTAAGCTTTACCTTGAAATTCTCTTTGAAGTGGAACTTGGATAGTATGGGGTTCAAGTCAGCATACTTTTCAACTATTCCATATATCTTTGATTTACTGGCGAGCAATCTCTTTAGGCTCATTTCCATCAGTCGAGCCTCATCGAGTAGCAGAGCAGTATTCTTCTGGATCGTCGGAATGTTCTGTTCGTGCTTGTTCAAGATCTTCCTGAATTCGGGTCCATCGTCCAAAACAAATGCAAATGCATTGCGGAATTCGGACACCTGAATTGGCAGGTCTTGCAGCACCGGGGGTTCACGAGGTACAATGAGAAGCGGAGCATCGACCTTGTCGACCCATACTTTAAAGTCAAAGAAGTAAAAGAATTCATCTCCTTGGCGCTCGAACAACAGGATGTTCATGTTGGTATTAGAAAAGCTTTCAGCATCAAATGAGTCGTTAATGATGATTTTTTGGTATTCGGTGGTGGGTTCAAGTGGTAACTGATTGTAGCCGATTTGGCTTATTTCGATATCAGGATTGACCTTTATGTCTGCTTTCAAAAGACGGATGATATGATTAATGTCATCGTTGCGGCCCTTGGTTTTAACAATGTAGAGCGACTTACTGATGTCTTGTTCCTTGATGCTTTTGATGGATAGGTTTAATTTGATTCGATGAAAGTTGGGATCACATCGTACGAGTAATGGCGAGCCTTTGGAGGTATTGTCTATGTAACTTAACGGCTCGAGGACCTTGACTTGGTTTTCAGTTTGAAGTTTTGTAACGGAGGTGCATACTCTTCCGGTGCTGGTGGGGGCTAATCGGAAATCGTACCTGAGGAAATCGTCTTTGTTGGTCAAAAGAAGTTGATTGAGAACAACTTTTGCAGACTCGGCTTGGTTATATGGAAACACAAGGCCCGCTAAAGTGTTCATGCTGGAGTAGCGAAGAAAATAATTTGTGGAGCACTTTAAAAATTGCAATCCTTTACTATGCTAACGGTTTTTCCCCATTCGCACACCACCAGCATTTTGGCAGCTTGTTGCTGCTGGGGGTGCGCATAAGCTATTCTTCGTTTGGGCTGATCATCGCCGCATGTGGAAAGAAAAAAAAATTATGCGAATTCTGTGGATCGAACACAGGACCTTCAGATTAACTGGACCGAAGTTGACTTCAGTCTGACGCTCTCCCAACTGAGCTAAATCCGCAACAAACCCACGCCGGGACTCGAACCCGGAATCTTTTGATTAGAAGTCAAATGCGCTAACCATTACGCCACGCAGGCTGTTTGTTGAACATTAACTTTGCTCCAGACTCTTGATCACAACTTTGCAATTTATTATATCTTTGGTTAACATCATCCTTCATCTTTGTTTCTTGGAAGCCACTATCATCACTCTGTATGTAGTTATTGAACTCTTGGATATTTGTGGTATTTAAACTGCAAGTCTTTACGAACATTTTTTTATTATTTTAGTGCATCGCACCTCTCATTACAGAATCCCAATTTTATGTACAGAATAGTAAAGCCAGTCAAACTCAAGACTTTAAGAACAAATACCTCGTATTGTATCATATCTCGGGCAATAGGCAACAGTATGAAGAGAACCATCAAGGACCATGTGTCTTTGAACGACACTGAAAAGAGTATCAGAAATTTATTGCTCGAATTCTGCAATCACTATAATGCCAGTGAGTCAGATGCGTCCAACCATTTGATCCTCAGAATCACCGGTGGTTGGGTCAGAGATAAGTTGCTTGGCGATGAGAGTCATGACTTAGATATCGCCATCAACCATTTGTCTGGGGAAGAATTTGTTCAACAATTGACCAACTACCTTACGGTTCACCACCCTAATTTACCTTTGAGCACAGTGCATACCATAAAAAAGAATCCTGAAAAATCGAAACATTTGGAAACCTGTACTACCAAGATATATAACTTGGATATCGACTTTGTCAACTTGAGATCAGAGAAGTACACCACTGACAGCAGAATTCCCGTTATTGAATGTGGGACCGCTGAAGAGGATGCGTTGAGAAGAGATGCCACTTTAAATGCTCTTTTTTACAATTTAAATGAAGGGATAATTGAAGATTTCACCAAGAGAGGTTTGGATGATTTGAAAAACGGGATCTTAAGAACCCCATTGAAACCTCTTCAAACATTCGTGGACGATCCGTTAAGAGTTTTACGTTTAATTCGATTTGCCAGCAGATTTAATTTTATAATCGACCACGAAACTTTATTGGCGATGAAAGATCCAGAAATTAAGCTGAGTTTGTTGCACAAAATTAGTAGAGAAAGAGTGGGTGTCGAATTGGAAAAAATTTTGACTGGAAGAAACCCACAGTATGGTTTACGGTTATTGAACTTTGTGGGCATTACCGATAGTGTTTTCAATGTGGGAACCATTTCCGAAGTGTTGAGCGACTTCAATACAAAAGCTGACATTGAAAATTACTATCAATTGAACAAGGACTTGTATCAACTGGTCAGTTCGTCCACCACTGCATACCCTGTATTTGCTAATAAGTTAGGTGAATCTGGCATAAAAGACTTATTCAATCAAGTTCAACCCAAACAGTTTTGGTTATCCGTTGTCCTCAGGCCATTCAAGAATCTGCATTTGAAGATATCCAACAAAATGTCTGGTGTCACCCATGTTCCTGCAATTGTGATCAAGGAAGGGTTAAGGTTCGGAAAACAAGATTTCGACACTGTGTCCAACGTGCTCAAGAATTTGGACGAGTCCAAACAGATCTTGGATAGAACTGTAAAAAATGATATCAAAAGGTCTGAATTGGGCTTGTACTTGAGAAATTTCGGTTCATACTTACCTCTCAACCTTATGATCAATTGTTTTGACGAAATTTTAATGGCTGCAAATTTACCGGCGGACGAATCCGAGCCGTCTCCGTTGGAAGAAATAAGCAGAAAAGAGGAGATTGATTCGAAGATCGAGGAAATTATTGCCAAGTATCATAAGATCAATCAAATCATACATGAGTTGAATTTGCAAGATGTTCATACATTAAAACCAATTATTGATGGGAAGACCATATCCAAAGCATTAGAAAAAAAGCCTGGACCTTGGATGTCCAAAGTCACACAAGACGTTTTAGTATGGCAGCTTGACAACCCACAAGGTACACAAGAAGAATGTCTAGAAGTGTTAAAACATACCCTATAAATGTATATAATCTTATATAGTTAGGCTATATGCATTATCAATAAAATGTCGCATACCAAAAAGTTGATGTGCGCCCATCCCGCATATCGTGAGTGAGTCAGAATGAAAAATTTTGAGTAGCCAACATGAACAATATTCAAAAGGTTCCTATCTTAGGACTGGAAACCATTCATATCGGATATGGGATCCAATCCCATATAGTTGAAGAGATTTTGGCCACCCAACACTCTTCAACTTATGTCATAATTACTGACAAAAACATGGCAAAGACAAAGCCATTTCAAAAATTATCTCACGACTTTAAAGAACAATTAAACCTGACTAAACCAGAATCCCGTTTATTAACTTACACCGTCCCACCTGGTGAAGACAACAAAACCCGTCAGACCAAAGCCGCTGTGGAAGACTTCTTATTACAACAAGGATGTACCAGAGATACCGTCATATTGGCTGTAGGTGGTGGTGTTATTGGTGATATGATTGGATTTGTTGCAGCTACATTTATGAGAGGTGTGAGATTTATTCAAATCCCAACCAGTTTGTTGGCCATGGTTGACTCTTCCATCGGAGGTAAGACTGCCATTGATACCCCCTTGGGTAAAAATTTCATTGGTGCTTTCCACCAACCTCAATACGTTTTCATTGATGTTTCATTCTTGGAAACTTTGCCTACCAGACAATTCATTAATGGGATGGCTGAAGTGGTGAAAACGGCTGCAATTTGGAATGAGCAAGAATTCTCCCGGTTAGAAAAGTTCAGTAAAACTTTCATCGATGTAGTCACCAATGATAGTATCGATTTGTCATCCATTAAAGACGACATTATCAAAACTGTATTGGAATCCGCCAAAGTAAAGGCTGATGTGGTTTCAAACGATGAAAAAGAATTGGGATTGAGAAACTTGTTGAATTTTGGACACACCATAGGGCATGCCATCGAAGCAGTCTTGACACCTGAAGCTTTACACGGGGAATGTGTTTCCGTTGGGATGATATTGGAAGCTGAGTTGGCCAGATACTTGGGTGTTTTATCACCAGTTGCTGTGGCCAGATTGGCCAAGTGTCTTGCAGCTTATAAACTTCCTATTTCTATCGATGAACCTGCTTTTTTAGCTAAAGTTGGTAACAAACGTAAAAACATCAATCTTGATATTTTACTCAAGAAAATGTCTATTGACAAAAAGAACGATGGTAGCAAGATAAGATGTGTTTTATTGGAAAGTATTGGGAAATGTTACCAATTGAAGGCTCATCAGATATCTAAGACCGACTTGGGATTCGTTTTGACGGACGAAACTATTGTCCATAAATTTGACCTTTCTTACTTACCATCTTCCAATGTGGTCATTCCTCCAGGATCTAAATCTATCTCTAATAGAGCACTTGTTTTGGCTGCTTTAGGACAAGGTACTGTGAAAGTGAAAAACTTACTTCACTCCGACGATACTAAACATATGTTGGCTGCTGTTTCTACTTTGAAAGGGGCTGAAATTTCTCAAGAAGACAATGGTGAAACTTTAATAGTTAAAGGTAATGGTGGTAACATGGTTACTACTAGTGAAGAAATTTACTTGGGTAATGCTGGTACTGCTTCTCGTTTCTTGACCACTGTTGCTGCGCTTGTCGGTATCAACCCAGAATCTAAAGAACAGCTGGTTATTTTGACTGGTAACGCCAGAATGCAGGAAAGACCAAACGGTCCTTTAGTGGATGCTTTAAGATCCAATGGTTCTCAAATTGAATATTTGAACAGAGAAGGCTCTTTACCAGTTAGAATCGCTGCTGGTAAAGGATTGAAAGGTGGAAGAATCGAATTAGCTGCTACCATCTCCTCTCAATATGTTTCTTCTATCTTGATGTGTGCTCCATACGCAGACGAGCCAGTCACCTTATCTTTGGTTGGTGGTAAACCAATTTCTCAATTATATATCGATATGACCATCGCTATGATGAGAGATTTCGGAATTGAAGTCACCAAATCAACCACCGAAGAACATACCTATATCATTCCAAAAGGTGTCTACAAGAACCCTGCTGAATACGTTATTGAATCGGATGCTTCTTCTGCCACTTATCCGTTAGCATTTGCTGCTTTGACCGGTACTTCTGTCACCGTTCCAAATATTGGATCTGCTTCTTTACAAGGGGATGCCAGATTTGCTGTTGATGTCTTGAAACCAATGGGCTGTAAAGTAGAGCAAACCTCCCATTCAACTACCGTCACCGGTCCAGAAATGGGTGCTTTGAAACCATTGCCACACGTTGACATGGAGCCAATGACCGATGCGTTCTTGACTGCCTCCGTTGTCGCTGCTGTCGCCGTTGATGGTACTCAATCCACCTCCATCACTGGTATTGCCAACCAAAGGGTGAAAGAATGTAATAGAATTGAAGCCATGGTAACTCAATTGGCCAAATTCGGGGTTACTGCTAACGAGCTTCCTGATGGTATCGAAATCCATGGTATCAATTACAAAGATTTGAAATCCCCAACTGCTGAGCTTGGCGGGGTTGATACTTATGATGATCATAGAGTTGCTATGTCTTTCTCTTTACTTGCTGGTCTTGCTCCTGAACCAGTTTTGATCCTTGAAAGATCTACCACCGGTAAAACCTGGCCTGGCTGGTGGGACATTTTACACACTAAATTCAACGTCCCACTTGAAGGTTTCGAACCAAAACAATCTCATCATGAATCTGAAAAGGCTTCCAATAAAAGTATTGTGATCATCGGTATGAGAGCTGCTGGTAAAACCACTTTATCCAAATGGATTTCAAGTCACTTGGGATACGAATTTATAGATTTAGACCATGTGTTCGAAGACAAATTAGGTGACATCAGAGAATTCGTTAAAGTTCAAGGATGGGAGAAATTCCGTCACGAAGAAGCGACTGTTGCTAAGGACATTATCAACTCCAAGAGCGAAAACCATGTCATCTCCACTGGAGGTGGAATCGTTGAGTCAGAAGAGTCTAGAGCTTTACTCAAGAAGTACATCAAAAACGGCGGTATCGTGTTACACCTCCACCGTGATGTAGATGAAGCTGTGAACTTTTTGAACACTGACACCAGTAGACCAGCTTACCTCAATGATATCAGAGAAGTTTGGAACAGAAGAAAGGACTGGTACTCCGACTGCTCCTCCCATCATTACTTTTCACCACACTGTGAAACTGATGAAGAGTTTGAAGGCTTGAGAAAGACCCTTGTCAACTTCATCAACACCATTACTGGTTTGACTTTGGTTCCCGTTTCCACCAAGAGAAGTTACGCTTTGACTATTGAACAGCCAAACATCAAAGAATTAAAACATCAATTTTCTGAAATCTCTGAGGGTGCTTCTGCTATCGAAGTGAAAGTCGATGCGTTCAGTAGTTTGGACAGGGCCACTATCTGTGAACAAATTTCTTACGTAAGAATGTTCTCCACTTTGCCAGTTATCTTCTCCGTCAAGACTGAGTCTCAAGGCGGTAAGTTGAAGGACGATGACTTTGCTACTATCGAAAGCTTATACAACCTTGCCTTCAAATTAGGAGTCGAATTTGTCGATGTCCAATTAGACTTACCAAATGAATTGATCTATAAGATCGTGGGTAACAAGCGTTTCACTAGATTGATCTCTTCTTACAAGAGTGACAGTCTGTGGGCTTCTGTTGAATTGGATAACAAGTACAACTTGGCCATATCCTTGGGTTCATCTATTGTCAAATTCGTGGGAGTAGCCAACGACTTCAATGACAACTTTGCTCTCGAACAGTTCAGATCAACTCACCAAACCTTGCCATTGATTGCCTACAACGAAGGTGAAAGTGGTAAATTGTCTCAAATTGTCAATACTATTCTCACTCCAGTCTCTCATAAATTGTTGGACTCGAAAGCTGTTTCGGTCGGTGATCTCAACAAAGCTTTCAGTGATATCGGTGGCTACAAGCAATTGAAATTCTGGATCTGTGGTTCCCCTGTTTCACACTCTAGATCTCCACCTTTACACAATGCTGGATACAAGAAATTGAACTTGCCATTTAAATTCGACAGATTCGACTCTTCCGATGCGACTGAAGTCTTCAACACCTTGGTTAAAGATGTCAACGACTTCGGAGGTTTGGCTCTTACTATGCCATTGAAAATCGACATGATTAAATACGTTGATGAATTAAGTGACTCTGCTAAGGTCATTGGTGCCATCAACACCTTGGTTGAGTTGAGCGGTCAAAAAGGCAAATACTTGGGTGATAACACCGACTGGGTTGGTATCAAGAACTCTTTTGTCAGAGACGGTGTGCCAAACATTAGTAACAATTCTGTCAATGGTCTTGTTATTGGCGGTGGTGGTACTTCAAGAGCTGCTATCTATGCCTTCCACAATATGGGATGTAAAAAGATTTACGTCCTCAACCGTACATTATCCAAGGCTCAAGAAATCAAAGATTCTTTCCCATCCAATTACAACATCGAAGTATTGGATTCCGAAGATGATTTGAAAAACTCTGAGCCAGTTGCTGTGGCAGTCTCTTGTGTCCCAGCCGATAAACCATTGGATGAAATTTTGCTCAAAAAAGTCTCTGTTGTCTTGCAAAAAGGTTTTGAAGCTTCCAATGACTTCACCCCACGTTTACTTGATGCTGCTTACAAACCAGCCATCACTGCAATGATGAAAGCTGCCAGTGAACAACATAAGTGGAAAGTCATCAGAGGAGTTGAAATGTTGGTGAATCAAGGTGAAAAACAATTCGAAATTCACACTGGTATCAAACCACCTTATAATACTATTCACGATGCTGTCTTGGCTGAAGATTAAGTTTTGTGTATATAAATAATATAATCAATATTTAGAACGAAATGTTAAGTAGTGTGCTCTTATCCGGCAAGACGCAACTACTGGTTCCAAAATAATTGGAACTAAATCTAACTCTATAAATTAGTTTATTTCTTAGCTTCGTAGTTGACAGTTTCGTGGTTGACGCTGACAGAATTAACGGAAGAGCTGCTTGTGATCTCTTCTGCCTCGTCTTCTCTAGTGGCACCAACGGTATCCAACAAACCGTCCTTGGCCACAACGTAGTAAGTGTACAAAAGAGCAGCAAAAGAAACAGAACAGAAAGCAATGGAACACCCATAACTAACCTTGTAAGAAGGTCCGAACTTTGATTGGTAAATTTGTGGTCCAACGAAACCCAGGGTAATACAAATAGCATTAGTCCAGCCAATTGCTAACCCTGCAGAAGCGGTTCCGTTTGCCAAACGAATTCTGTCAGGCCATAAAATTGCATACAAAGAATTACTAATACCAGTAGCTATAAGCAACATGAAATACTTTGCCAAGCTGTTGTCCACGGTGATTAATACAACGTAGCAAATAAGTTGAATAAAAGCTAAGACAGAAGCAACAGGGAATGCCTTCAAGTATTTTTTATGGATGAAGTATGCTAAAGTGTTCAATAAAACAAAACCAAAAGCTGAAGGTGGAATAGTCATTAACTGAGTTTTAGCAGTGTCTGTGAAACCCAATTCGTAGACAATAGTAGGCAACACAAAAGAGATACCCCAGCCTCCTAAACCTTGGAAGAACCAAAAGGCAGTATAACTCCAGAAAGTTTTTTGACGGAGCAAGTCTTTAATTTGGGAGAGTTCGAAGGATGATTGATGCTTGCTTGGAGCTGACTTTGGAAGTTGATCAAGAAGGTACTTCTTTTCAGCATCATCCAACATTTTAGCGTCTTCGATGTAATTTGGTAAGAAGAATACACTGTAAATACCGAGACAAACAGTAGGGATACCTTCGATGATAAAAATCCATTGCCAACCAGCTAAATCACGAAGTCCATTCATGAAGGAAACACCATACGATAAAATACCAGCGACAGCTCCACTCAACATCCCCATTGAATAGAAGAAACCAATCTTTCTAGTCAATTGTTTGGCGGGCAACCAAAAACTCAAATGATATAACACACAAGTATAAAAACTTGACTCCATCAATCCTAAGAAAAATCTAGCAGCCAATAATCCTGAGTAGTTTTTAGCAGCAGCCTGAGTCATGGAAACGGTACCCCAACTAATCATCATTCTACTTTGCCATCCTCTAGGAGTAAATTTTTTCATCAACATGGTGAAAAGAGGCTCGAACACAAAATACGGGTAGTAAAATATAGAAATCACCCAAGCCCATTTTTCGGAATCAAGATTGAGTTGGTCTTTGATATTTGTACCATCTTCTTTATTGACAATTGCCGTGTTACTAATATTGGATTTATTAATCGAAGTACAGACGTACACAAAAGAATATAAGAGCACCAATCTGTAATTGATCTTTCTGTGTATCTTCTTGACGTTGACTTCTTCAGTGACATCCACTTCAACAGATTCTTTATCTTTTTCGCCCATGATGTATTCAAATAGAACGGTTTAGTAGTTTCAAACCTTATGGAAAAAACTTCTAACTTTAGGAAATTCATCTTAATATATAGACAGGCCGCAGAGAGCTTTTCCTTTATTTTAGAGTTTGGATAGGAAATATAATTGTGGTTATATCAGAGCTTCGAATGCAACAATATAACGGGTAAAGTAGTTTGTTCTCCCAGCACTTTATTGGTATGATAACGGGTATACAACTGTGGTTGCAGAATTGGAAACGTCTGGCAGGGCAAATCAGGTACAAATCGGGTAAAGAAATTGATCAATTCACCACCTTTTGACACGATACATAGTATTACATAAGAAATTGCAATTGTGGTTTCCGTAGTTATGATCAAATACAATACAGTTCACACACAAATCGGGCAAATATATTGATAAATTCACAACCATATTGACATGATTAAGTGTGGATGCACTGTGGATTTTTTTCGTTCTTTTTTCCTACCCTTTCCGGCATATTTTTTTTTGCAGCTGCCTCAAACCCGCATATTGACATAAAAGATTTACAACCCTTATTCTTGAAAAATATTTTGAACCATCCATGAGCCTAAAGCTTCCTTTCCAACATTGCCTAAAGAAAACAGGCAAAGAAATAAAAGCCTAGATAAGGAGCTTGTGTTATGGCCACATGGCGATTTTCACAAGATTAGAAACCTAGTCTCATTTTTACAGGTTTAGTGCTAAGTTCAGACACAAGAAACTTGAGTGTGACTTGATTTGAAAATGATATTTGCATGAAGCTTGATGAAGACTCGGAATTTCTCGTCAAACAAGAGGAAATATGTGCTCTCCATAGATAAGCCCTTAGCTTTCCGAACCCTTCGAGGGTAGGATAACGTTTTCCAATAGCAGATCAAATTTTGCCAAGAATTCAATCAGTAATAAATCCTCTCTTTCATTTTTTAGGGGCTGTGACCTTGCTCAGGGTTTTCCAACGAGTGCTGTTCTTTTTTTTTATCGAAGTGCGGAACAATTTGCAGCCAGTTTCGCGGATAATACGGGGTACATATTTTTCAATTTAAGCAATCTTGCCTTCAGACTCAAGTATGTTCAAATCATCATCATTAACCACAAAAACAGCTGTTTATAAGAACAGGAACTCTACAGGATTGCACTTGGTAGATAAACAAATCCCTTTGACCCCCAAAGGTGATGGTTATGGAGCTGCTGACGATGAGATTTTGGTCAAAATCCACTCTGCTGCTTTTAATCCGGTCGACTTCTTCTTGAAAAGTATGGCTTATCCAATTTTCAATTACTTCTATGAAGATTTCGGCATCTGTAATGATTTTTCAGGGGTGGTTGCTGACATTGGTGCTACTGCGTCTGGAAAATATGGTTTAAAAGTTGGTGATAAAGTGTGTGGTCAGACTCAAGCAGGTTCTTATACAAAAACATTAACTCAGTATCTCAAGTTGGAATTGAAAAAAGAAAGTCTCTGGACTTTGATTCGTGTTCCAGAAAATTTGACCATGGAAGAAGCTGCTTCGTTCACCATGACTTATTCTACTGCTTATGCGACGGTCGAGAGTTGTAAGATTGAAGATAATGCTAAAATATTAGTCAACGGTGCTTCAACTTCTGTCGGGAAATTAGTCGTCAGTCTTTTGAGAGCAAATCCAAAAGTGAAAGAGATCGTAGGAATTTGCTCCGGAAGATCTGAACAAATTGTTAAAAGTTTGGGTGCCGATGCTATCGTTGACTACACCACTACTAACAATATTACTAATGAGGTCTTGAAGCATTGTAGTGATAGAAAGTTCGATTCCTATTTGGATTGTTGTGGAGGTGAAGCTTTATTAATTCATTTGGACGATTTCGTCGTCAAAAATGGTGAAGCTTTATTCGTCAGCGGAGGTGTCAAAAAAGACTTGAGTCAAAAGAATTTAGCTCTCGGTTCAGTTTCAGTGCTGATGCTCAAACAACTTATTCGCTCAAAATTTGGGTTTTTGGGAGTCAGTATAATTAACGTCGTGCTCAAAACAGGAACAGGCATGCACGAAGCCAAAACATTATTCGAACAAAACAAGATAAAAGCATTCGTTGACTCGGTTTACTCTTTTGAACAATATCAAGAAGCTTACAATTTAGTTGTTAGTGGTAAGAATAATGGTAAAGTTGTAGTCAAAGTGTCCGAAGAATAAATGGCTGCAAACAAATTCCGCATCCGGTAAACCATCTAAATGGAGACAATCCCATCCGGAAGTAAAGCCCGCAAGGGCCCTGGAATAAGCACAGCCTTTCCTGATTTTTGAAGATTTTTATGTACGGAGATATTATGGTATGAAGCTCTTTATGTACGAGATATTATGGTATGAAATATATGCAAAGTTGAAAATAATAACCTGCTGAACAAATCTCTCTGACCCGGAATAATCCGACATTGATTGGTATTTTCATTTAACCGGGAATTGTTTTTCTTTTCGTAACGCCACCAGGAAACGACCTGAATCAGTAGGTATTAAGTCGGGATTGCAGCCACTAAGGCAACCATTATTTAAATATAGAAAAGTACCCCACTGCAACTCCTCATCTCTGATCACACACGCGGAATTTCTCCTCATCGGAAAAATTCTTTTTTGCTTACAAGTCCGAAATCGCGACATTACATTCCATCTATCAAATATTGCAATGCTAGTTGATCGAATATTCACCGTCCACTTGTTATCGAAGTACCCTAAGACATGTTTGACGACGAGAAGTTTTTCCTTGTTCAACAGTGCCAGGCACTATTTCCTTTCTCGAGAAAAAGATGAAGATTTGGAGCCGGAAAATCCCTACATCCAGTATCCCATAGTTACTAAAGATCAAATGAAGAAAATAGCCATAGACAAGTACAAGTTAGACTTCGCTTATTCCTCGTTCAGCTTTCATTCCACAAGGGGAGAGGCCGCTATTCACTCTTTGTCAGATTTAACGGACCCAGCCCAGTTGAACAGTTTGCTACCAAGAAGAAGACCTCATGGATCTCCTGCTGACACTTTATCAATAAAATCTGGGGACGATGCCATGCTTGTATCGCCCACTGTTTTGGCGGTTGCTGATGGTGTTAGTGGATGGGAGAGTAAAGGTGAGCAAAGCTCTTCGGGGGTATGGTCCAGATCCATGCTTGAAACCTTGAGTAGGTTATTGACAGAGTATAAAATATCCCATTTCCCACATCACCTCAACAAACGGGATGTGGACCAGATCATCGATGATTCGTACTTGCACACCTCTCATTTAATGGACTTGCAAAATTTGAAAGGGTCTTCAACCTTGGTGTTGTGCATGTTGGCAGGTGACAGTTTGAAGATGATAAGCATCGGTGATTCTAAAATCTTTGTCATGAGAGATGGAGAAATCATCAAAACCAATGAAGAGCAAATGGTGTCAGAGTTGTGCCCTCAACAAATAGGTACACAGACCTTGACTGATTTGCCTTCAGAATTAGCATGGGTTGATTCCATCAAGCTCAAAGAGAACGATATCATATTGGCGTGTTCTGATGGTATCACGGATAATCTCTATGAGGGGGAGATCAACCAGTATTTGGATGAATACTTGAACATTCTGAAGTTGAGTTTGCGGGAAGCAGCCAACAGACTTCTCGGTAAAGCAAAGGAGGTAGCCTTTGATGATTATGCTTACACTCCATATAACGAGAAAGTTAATAATTTACCGGAGGAAAAGTATGGTAAAAAATCTAGTAGTGGAGGGAAATTGGACGATATGTCCATATGTTTGGCCAGGGTAGAGCCAAATCTTAATAAAAAATAATAGGGTACGGTTTGTATAGATATGTTTAATATAAAAGTTGGTTTAATAATTCAAGTTGTAGCAAGGCAACTTCGAAATGGTCTCTTTGTACAAATAAATTTATTTCTAACTATCTAAAAATTTTAACTAAGAGAAGCAACTTCGGTGAAGTATTGTCTCAAGATTAAAGAAAGCATTTCAGGTAATTCATTGATGTTTCTGACCACAACGTAGAATTCGAATGGGAAGCTGTCGAGGTACTTATCAACTTTAAGAACACTGTTTCCATTCTTGTCTTGTTCATACCTCACTTGGGACATGTCCAAGATAGATTCGTTGGAATTGATACCATCGATGATGACAAACACCAACATGACTCTTGATTCTCTGGCTCTTCTAACCAAGGCTTGAACCGTTTCGTGGTCTTCACAAACCCCGTCAGACAAGATGATTTGTAATTGCCATAAATCATTGTTGGAAGAAATCTTTGCGTTTTCAAAGATTTTTAATGATTTGGTACATAAGTTCTTGATATCAGTTCTTGTTTGTTGGAAGTCAAAGTACTGGAAGATTTTGGCTCCGGATTCTTGATTGTTGAATGGTTTCTCGAATGGATGAACCACTTTGACATCTTCACCAAACCTGACAACAGATAAACCACCACTTTCAAGTTGAGTCAATGCTTTGGAGACTAAGGCAATGGAATGGAAGGCTAATTCGGTAGATTTGCTTTCACTCATTGATTTGGAGTCATCCACTGCAATCATGATTTGATATTGTCTCTTAGAAGGTTTGGTTCTTCTCAACCAAATCTTATCCTTTCTAAATTCAGAGGCAATATATGGGATAATTCTCTTCATGTTCAATCTCTTACCGGTTTTGTAGTCACCTTTCAATTTAGTGGCCATTGTTGGTTCAAGAATTAATCTCAATTGTTCACACAATCCGGAAGCTAAATCTTGAGTAGCCAACTCACTGTGACGCCACAAGTCTCTAGCTGTTTCGAGATCGATTGGAGCAAGGTCTTTGTCACTAACTTTGACATCCTCGTCATTGAAATCGAAAGCTTCGTCCATAACGTCATCGTCAAATTCATGTTTCATCATGGTACCATCTTCTTCTTTAACTTTAGTTCTATCGTTGATGAAACCACCTTCTCTCTTACCTTTGAAATCAGCATTTGGATCATTTTCTTCCATTTGATCGAGATTTTCTTCTACTTCCATGTCGTCTTGGTCAGCTTCTTCGGCTTCTTCCTTGACTTTTGGTTCTTCTTCAACATCTTGTTCCATGTCATCGTCAATTGCCTTGTCGTCATCTATGGATTGCACTTGATCTTTGTCAGCGGCACCCATAGCTTGAGTATCAGTGTTTGTATTTTCACCTTCGACATGTTCAAACTCATCTGGTCTTTCATTGGCCTTCTCCTCGACTTTCTCTTCAGTCTTACTTGCCTCTTTGATTTCTTGATGACGACGATGGAACTCCTTCAAGGCGTCACCCAATTCTTTAATGGATTCCTGTGCAACATCACTGGCTTCATCATTTTGAGGTACATCCTGTTGTTTGTCCTCTTCTTGTTGTTGATTCATTGAAGCAGAACCAGATGCTCCCAAGTCGTCTTGTTCTTCGATGACTTGATTATCGGCACCTTCACCACGTTCACCAGATTCTTGTTTGACGGCGGACTCGACATCCACTTCGTCATCGTTCTGATCTGTCTTGGATCCATCTACACCTTCTGTTGCTTCTTGTTCTTCTTGATCCTCTTGGTCTCCTCCACCTTCTTCTTGTTTTTCTTCGTTATCTTGTTTGCCTACTTCTTCATCTTCTGACTCCATCGCATCTTCGTTGACTTCCCCGTCTTCCTTGGCAGCTTCGCCTTCTTCGCCTTCTTCACCTTCTTCATCCATTGCATCTTCGCCTTGCTTTTCCTCTTCGCCTTCTTCCATATCATTCTCTTCTTCGGCACCTTCGCCATTATCATTCTTTGTTTCTTCTTCTTCATTGATCTTTTCTTCTTCTTCTAAGTCCATATCATGGGCATCGTCTTTATCGTCTTCCCCACCTTCTTCTTCGTCATCTCCATCTAAATTCATATCATCAGGAAGATCTAATGCTTCGGTCTCTGGCACATGCTCATCAACTTGGTCATTCTCTTGGTTTTGAACCTCATCCTCTTGTTCACCTACATCCTTTTCTTCACCGTCATCTTGATCCTCTTTATCTTCTTCGTCTTCTTTGTTTTCTCCATTTTCTTGCTCTTTATCATCTTTATTCTCAGCATCCTTCTCATCCTCATTGGCAACCATATCGTTCTGGTCTTTGTTGGACTCAGGCACTTTGTCGGAATCCTTTTCTTTATCGTTTTCCTTAGCTTCTTCGTCCCACATCTTTTCATCGACCTCATTTGGATCCAAGTCATCAATGTCATCAATTTCTTCATCCATTTCTTTATCCTCATCTTCGTCTTCGTCACTGTTATCTTGATCAGAGGCATCTTCGAGATCCCCGGCCATGTCACCTTCCATGTCAACAGCATCATCATTTTCATCCTGGTCATCATTCTCTTCTTTTTCTTTGTTTTCAGTTTGTGCCTGTTCACTGAGATCTTCATCTTCCTCAACATCGTTTGAGTTGTTGGTAGCACCTTCTCCATCACCTAAACCAGTTCCATCTTTGAGGTTATCATCCATTTTTTCTTCGGATGGCGCTTCTGGAGAACAGAAACCTTTAGTGACCAAAGTGTAAAGAATCGATAAGAAGATGTAACCAGCATGGGAGTTTTGAATGTAATTTTCTCTAGCATTAGACATGACTGAAACAAGCAATTTGAAGTAGTTTTGAATGATTGGCATGGAAAAGGTCAATAATGACGATACGATCTTCGAAGTTTCTGAATTGTATTCAACACACTTGACTTTTCTTATAATAGCATTCATCTTGCTCAAGAGTTTCTTATGATAAGAAGACTTGATGTAGCTTGAAAGTCTATTTTGAACAATTTCAAACCAGTCATCATCATCATCACTAACTTCAGTTTTTTGAAGTTCAGTAACTTTTTGAACAACAACAATAACGTTATTACTCAAGTCACGGAGATCTTTTTCAATATCTTCGGCTACTCTTAGTTCACTAATGGTAGTACTTGAGTTTACGAACAAATTGTTGTCACGGCAGTTCAACCAATCAGATACCATCGAGAAAATGAATCCTACTTGGCTGCTTTCAGACCATTTTTGCATTTCGAATTTGATGTAGTGAATGAACTGTTGGAAATCTCTGATGAACAAAACGGTCGAATCAGTGAAAATCAATTTATCCGTCTCGTCATATCTTGCTTGTAAGTCTCTAGATTTGTTCTTTAATTCATAGAGAATTTCAGCAGCAGCATCGCCATAAATAGCATTGCAAGATCTTGTAGCTTCAATGGCGAAACCAAGTACTCTTGGGAACCATACTAAAAAGTCTTCGATCTTTTCGAGGTTTGCCTCAATGGAGTCGACAATAGTAGTTGGAGCAAGGGCATCTGTCTCTGAATCGTACAATACAGACAACTTACTGAAAGATTGGTTGATAGCTTGCAACTCTTCGATTGTCTCGTTGAGCTTGAATAATGGCTCACGAGAAACCAACAATGAATAGATAAGATTTTCAGCTGATCCAAGCCCTTTTTCGATGTCAGGCTGGGGCACATCGTCAGGAAGTTGCAACATTGCTGATTTTAATCTCGGTAACAAGTCAATAATCTTGAAGTAGTAGAAATCAGATCCTTCCATCAAACTACCTTCGAAAGATTTACTTATACTCAACAACAAGTTACTGCTTGTTTGTGCCTTCTTGACTTCAGGTTTGGAGTTGTTCTTCAAGCCTAATCTTCTGAACTCTTTCAAAGTGTTACTGAACAATTTGGCCTTTTCGTTCTTCAATGCAGCGATTTTCTTCTTGTTTTCTTCATTGTAGACGGAAGGAGTTTCGTCTCTAAGCTTGTTAGCCTCTTCCAAGATTTCCTTAGCGAACCCATACAAGTCAGGTAAGCTTTCATCACTAATTCTCTTGACATAAACGTTCATGTTCTTATCCACCATGGTTATGTCTTGTAACCGTTTAGGTCTCTCTTGCCAGGTAGACACTTGTGAACTGACTGAGGTCACCTTTTCCATGTCAACAGCACTTGGGCTTATCAATGGCAATGGTTGCCTACTCAATGAAACTTCGTCTCCAAGACCCAGTTCGATCACCTCAGCAACAGAAGTTGACAATAAGCTTCTGTATTTTCTGATGATCTTATAAAGACTGTTGTGAGAACGTCTGGCACTCTGTTTAAGTGCATCAATATTGACATCCTTCCAACTGGCTAACAAAATTACTTCGTTGATATCTTTCTCCAACTTCTTTCTCTCAGCCTCTAACCTATTTTCAATTACCGATGAATATTGGTCGTAGAATTTGATAAAGTTAGAAATAGCATCAAAAGTTTCTCCTCTACCCTGGATCTTGAAAATGTGTCCTTTGAAGGCTTTCATCAATTTCAATCTGAACTTGAACTCACCGAAACTGGTTTGGCTTATGAAGACATTTAAAGCAGCCAAAATACTGGTAAGTTGGGTTTCTTCTCCAGAATACAATGGGAGAATAATGGTTTCAAATAAGTGGAACCACCATTTACCAATATTAATTTCCAATGCTTTGTCTTCGTGTTTGAACAATTGTTTCCAGGTGTTCAACTCTAATCTTCTCCACGACACAATAAGGTTAGTGAGTTGATCGAAATACACTTTTAAGGACACTTTTGATGAGGCATACTTCTCCCATTCAGCAATGTACGTGTAAATTTGCTCAATCTTTTGGAGTTGTCTGGCGATAGGCATGCTCAAAGGATAGTCCAAGAATTCGTTACAAACTCTGAAAATATCCTTCAAAGTTGCATGGTCAGGCCATTCTTTCAATAGTTTTGAAACTTCCACAACGATCCCATGAATGATTTCAATGGCTTTTGTGGTTTCGACATTAGATGATTCTCTGTAGAAATCCAAATTAGCGCCACTGTCTTGGGAGAATTCGTTATAAGATTCAGCAAAACTGAACACAGTGTTAACAATGTTAGCTGCAACAACTGGTGAGGACATGAATTTGTCCTTGGAGTCTGCCAAAGAAACGATCAACTGATTACCTTCACTAACAATTTCTGTCCATTCAGGGCTCTCTTCGGTGAAAGCCTTAATGTAACAACTGGCTAATTTATAATAGGCATCATCAAAAGATTGGTTATTTTTGATGGAATTTACATCAACTTCTATAACATCATCGAAATCGGGGAATAAAGTTTTGAAGTCACCTTCAATGTCAGCATCTGGATCGTTGTACTTGTACAAGCTTTCACTTTGCATATTCTCTTCACTTTCCTTCAACTTCCTCAAGGTCCATCTGTAATAAACTGCTTGTAAGGCTGTGCTGATGATGTCTTGAGATAAATCAACACCGTGAACAAATGCCAACTTCATGAAGTAAGCCATGATTCTTTCACTGACCTGAGAGTCTGGTTTTTGTTTCTTAGCAAACTTAACAAACTCACCAAACATGTTGCTGAAGCTTGCGTGATTGGCTACTTTGCTAACATCAGTAATATCCAACAAAGAAGTGTTGTATCTATTGGATTCATTGGCAGCAGTGGTGATCAAGTCGTAACCAAATTTCAATGATAAAACATACCCTTTCAAGATATCGTTCAAATCAGCAAACTCTTTGAAGTTAATATCAATTCTGTGAAGAAACTGGGATGAATTGTTTTGGAACATTCTGATCATTTGCTCAGAATCTTCTGAAACTTCTTCAGCTGCCTTCAAGAGGGATTCGATCAGCTCTGCATTGACAGATGAATCCATAAATACCTTCCACTCCTCGAAAAGGTTATCGAAAGGTTGTGCTCTGAAAACTCGAGGTTTGAGTGGTTCTTCGGTCAACTTATCATTTTTGATGACTTTCAAGGCATGCATTTCTTCGCCGCTTAAAACACCACTGACCTGAATCCAAGAATCGACCAATTCTGCCGTTTTATTTCTTTGAACAGACACTTTATCGAAAATGACGTGCTCTTTGATGGCAGGGTCATAAGCTGAACTTGGCAAATAAGATTGAATTGCACCACAAGCGAACAACACCCAGGCAACACCCAACTGGTCTTTGGACTGCGCTTCCCTAGCAAGTTTCACGGCAGGAATGAAGTACTTCACAATGATCAATTGCACTGGTTCAGTGCATCTGTCGGCTAACAATCCAAGAGCACCAACAACATCTTGGTTATCTAATAATTCTTGAATGTCGGCTTCGACGTCGTTGGCTTCTGCCAACACCTTGGTCCATGAGACTAATAGTTCACTGAATACGGTCTTCATGTCAGTCAATAAGTCACGGTAATTAGCAATAAGCTCCTTACCAAAGATTTTCATATCCTTCAATTTCATTTTCAACAATTTACCAGAGGTATTTTTGAATTTGGTCGATTTGTTCAAAGCGCCAAAGACCAAAGAATCATCAAACAAAGTGGAGACAATCGAACTGTATCTACCATCTTCCAAAGCCCCGATGTTCTCCAAGACTGAAGGGTATGGATTAAACAACTTTTCAACTTTATTGTGGGTAAATTGGATGGTAGGTCTTCCAGCAAACGATGACATTCTAACGATATCATCCAAATTTTTGTCTTGTGAGAGCATTCTGTTAGATTGAACAATCAATGACAATAAGTTGAACTCCTGTTGGAATTCGTTAGTCCGCTTGACAGAGTAAGTTTCGTTAATGGATTCAAGCTTTTCAATGCTTGCTTTCAAATTAGAAACAACGTTCTCGTAGTCTTCATCGGAGATTGAACCATCGATGACCGCATCGTAGATACTGAACAAAGTAGTCTTGAATGAAACCATTTGCTCAATAGACTCTGGCGATTGTTCAAGAACAGCAGAATCGAAATCAGTGAAGATTTTGGTCAATTCTTCCAATCTCAACCAATTGTTCTGTGAGCTAGGGTACAAGGTTTTGAAGCTTTCCCAAATCTTTTCCATAAGGAACCCACTTTGAAGCTCCAAAGAGCTGGAAAATGAGTCTATGGCATTAGACAAGAATTCTCTTGATTCCTTGATCGCTGGATTTTCTCCGTTTTCAGATAACCAAATAGAAATAAGATCTCTATAAACTCTTATTTGAGATTCGTTTTGGCTATGGGAGGTTTGCCACAAGCTCAGTCTAATAACTTCCAATTCGAACAACGACTTGAAGACCCCGTCAAATCTGAAGATGTCACCCTGTGAAGCATTTCCGAAAACCTTGTTGAAGAATTCGTCAATAGACTTCAAGAATGCATAAACATTCAAATTTGGAACTTTCTTTATACTTCTGCCCAAGGTACTAGCTGCAGACCTTTCCAAGTAGCTAAGGTCACTCATGTTACCATTCATAGCCTTCTGCTCAACCTTATGGAGTTGGACTTGGAAGTTCAAAATAGTGCCGATTAATTGGAAGAAATAATTAGGCTCAGACGAGTTCATAGCATCTCTATTCTTGGATAACGTAGACAAAATCAAGCTATTGATAGTTGGATTGAACATTTGGGTCATTGCAAAAGCTTCTGCTTCCATAGGTTTGTATACATCATAGAGATTCTGCAAAACTGAGCCAGTCTTTAACAACTCTTTTCTACTTTCGATTTCACTGCCGTAGAAAAAGTCATTGTCGTTGAATTCACTCGAGCTTCTGATGGTATCCACCCATCTCTTGACATCGTCAAACATATTGAACTGGACCAATCCAGTGACTATAGAAGCCATTGTTTCAGATTGGGGATACAAGCTAAACAAGTCATGTAACTGACTGTAAACATGGTCGACAGAAATGCTTGATGAAACAAATCTTGAAGATGGAATCACTTTAGAGTTCACGAAGGACAACTCTTTCAAAGCTTCTTCGATGTCCTGAACTGGCTCAGGAAGCCCGAGAAGTTTTCTGTCGAAAGTAGTAGCCCTCTGTTCTAATGGATCAAGGTACAATTCAATACCTCTATTACGCATTGCTCTAGACAATTCACCATATTTAGGATCCATGGTAAGAAATAATCTAAAGTTTGGATGTGGCTTCAAGACTCTAGGTTGACCGTCTTCTGAGCTACATTCATTGATGATCAATGAACCATTGGTTTCAAGCAATGAGTTGAGTCTATCCAAGACTGAGGGGCTACAAAGATTGGCATTATCCAAAATCAACCAGTAACCATTTTGAACAGCTTGAACTAAAAGACCATCAAACCACTCAAACTTGACAGAAGATTCTTGAGCAATCTTTTCGGATAAGACGTTTGCTTCGTCCAATAAGTTGGTGAATTCATCGTCATTATGTACCGAAAGGAAAGCTTTCAAAAACTCAATCAAAGAGTTGAAATTGGTGGTATGAATCTCTTTCTTGAGAAGGAAATCGTAGAATTCCAATGCTTGTTTCAATGCCAAGTCGTTGATGCTGTTTGATTTGTACTGTTGCAAGATTAAGACCTGTAAAGAACCCTTCAATTTGGAAATAAGACCAGAAATACCTCTGGCCAAATCTACTTGTTCATACCCACCCAAGATATCCATACTATCAACGTCACTGTTCATGGCAAACTCATTAGTTTTGGCACCAACAATCTTGGCCATGAACCTGATCAATTCAGTCTTACCTGAATTAGATGGACCAGCAAGTATCAATGGTAAGTTATGGTTGATACACCTGATAATGGCTTCGATCAACTTGTAGTTGGCTTGAAGTGGAGTGGATTGGTTACTTTCGTTATGATGAACAATCTCTTTTCTATTTATAACGGCAGTTCCAGCTTGGATAAAGTTCTGGTGCTTCTTGAAGTAGTTGTCTCTGGCTTTGACTCTACCGAAAATAGACTCGAACAATTGAGTTGCTTTAGCCTGGTCTTCAGGAGTTCTGAATCTCTTGCAGATAATCATATCGAGGTAATCTGAAGGTTCCATGTCTTGAGAAATAGACTTGGAGTTGTATAAGTCTAACCAACGAAGAGTATCACGCAAGTTGAATTCCCATGGGCCCCCAGAAGATCCCCAAGATCTTTTGATGACAACCTCTTCTTCCAATCTACTCATAAAGTTGATGATCTTGGAAGAGATTTCACTGTCAATTCTTGGGTATAAGTGCTGAGCAATCATCTTCAAATCAACATTTTTCAAAACATCAACGTATACCACGGTGAATCTGTTAACAAACGATTTGGGTAAACCCTTTCTTCCACCACCTTGGTATTGTGGATTCTGTGCTGCAAACACTGTGAACCCTGGATGACATGCAAAAGACCGGTCTAATTCTGGGATATAAGCTTCACCACGGTGATCCAAACAAGCGTTCAAACCTTCCAAGACAGACTGAGAAGCCAAATTCATTTCATCCAATAACACCCATTCACCTTTTTGCATTGCTCTCAAGAATGGGGCATCTCTCCAAACGAACTCACCAGTTTTACCGCCTTCAGCTGGAGTATCTGACCCAAACAAGTCGACCAAGTCGGTTTGCTCAGATAAATTGATACGAATCAAATTATTTCCGGTGGCCTTGGCTATAGCTGAAACTAAACTGGTTTTACCAACACCAGGACTACCTTCCAATAAAATCGGCTTGTGGACTTGCATTGCTCTCACCACACGCATGGCGTTGGCAGCCGTAGTTGGTGCATGAAGTAAAAAGTCATCAATAGGATCAGGTCTAACTCTAGGTACAGAGAAGGAACCAGCAGTCAAATTTTTGTCAGTCAAAGTGATATCAAAGTCTGAGGTATAGTATGGTAACAATTCTTCACCTGCCAAAGCAGATAACTTGTTGACACATTTGAGCTTTTCTTTGTTCAAGTTCTCTTCAGAATCAGCTAGATAGGCGGTGTTGTTGGTACCCAAAGCATCAATAAAAACTAAAGCAGCCCCATGGAGCAATGCAGCGGCCGGAGTGGTGAATTCAGCAGCAGTGTTCACGAACTGAACCCAGGCTAAAATATCACGTAACGAGATCACCCCAGATGTAGCATTACCACCACCATAGGTTTTACCATAATATTCAGAGAATTGAACGATAACTTCCATCAAATGTTTGGACTTGTCATTCAACTTAGTGTTGACAATTTGTCTAACATCATTGAAGTCATCTAAGGAAGGAACCCAGATTTCAGTGAACCGATTTCTCAAAGCAGGCGATAACTCTTTCTTCCCGTAGTCACCACCTGGATTCATAGTAGCTAAGAATTGGAACGAGTCGCTAGCAACGATAAATGAATCATCAGTACCCTTCTCGGCCAACAATAAACTTCTTTCAGGTTCTAATACTGAGTTCAATCTTTCTAAAACAGAGTCATCAGCTAAAGAGATTTCATCTAATAAGAACATTTCGCCGTTCTTCATTGCTTGGATCAAAGGACCGTCATTCCACTCGAATAAAACCTTGCTATTGACAATATCTTTCTTTATTTCAACCACAAGTACATCTTGAGTATCGACGTCTTTTAAGCCATTGAACTTTTGTATAAGGTCATCCAACTTGGCTTCCTCTAAAGGAATATTGATATCCAAGTTGTGGAAGTATGTGACCAAGTTGTTGAACAACCTACTTCTAGTCTCGAATCTATTACGTACCGGTCTTTGAGCACCTAAAATATCACTGGTCTCGGTGTTTTGGTGGGCATTGACGGTGGTTAAACCTTGGTTCAAAAATTGGGCAATGATCTGGCACACAGTAGTTTTACCACAACCAGTTTCACCAACCAATAATAATGGCTCCTTGTACTTCATAGAAGTTGATACCAAAACAGCCAATCTTCTCATAGCTTTAGTCCAAACTATAGACGACTCTATATCCATTAATGCCTTTTCTTCCAACAGTTCATAGAAAGAGTCCATGTCTAACTTGACTCTCATCACCTTTTCAATAGTCTCCTTGACCACCAATCTTTCGTCGTCTTTCCTCACCCTTTCAGCCAAAAGCATGTAACCATTTGCAGCCAATTCCTCGTATCCGACAGCATCTCTCAAAGCCCATCTGAACAAATCTCTCAACGTAGCAAAAGAATTCTTCTGTTCGAATAACCTGGTGGACTGTCTTTGGATGGATAACTGCTTGTAGACTTCGACGATTCTTTTACCGTAAGAAGGAGCGATTTTACATCTTTCTTTCAAGATGATTTCTAATTCGTCTTGAGGAATATCGTCGAAATGTAATTCCAAGAATCTGTTTCTGAAAGCTCTCGATAAGACCTTTCTACCCCCGTAGATACCAGGAGGATTCTGAGTGGCGAACAACATGAAATCTGGGTGAGGATGTACCACTTGTTGAGTTTCTGGAATGAATAATTCTCTATTGTCATCCAATAAACGATTCAAGGCTTCCAAGATATCAGTAGGTGCAAGATTCAATTCATCCAATACAATCCAGTACCCATTTCTAATAGCTTCCACCAAAATACCTTCTCTGAAAGCCAATTTACCAGTGGAATCGGAAATATAAGTACCTAAGTACTCTTGCAAATCGGTGTGTTCATGATTATTGATTCTCACAAACTTATGACCAGTGATGTTGGCCAAGTAATTAATCATAGATGTCTTACCAGCCGAGGTTGGACCTTGAATCAACACCGGGAAACGTCTACCAGCAGTGGCTCTTACAAGGTTCAACATGTTCTTTTCGACAAATGGGGTTATGATATAGTTTGGTTGTGGAACAATAGGATGAGGACCGTGCTTCATCCAGTAATGTCTGAATTGAACGTACTCATCGGGAACTTTGGATGGACATGGCGGAGCCTGACTCATGACAGACTTCATATTTTTCAATTTGGAAATGGTGTATTTTTCAATCAAAGGTTTCAACAAGTTCTCTGATTTCAAGTCCAACAAAGTCAAAAATGACATACAGAACCCTTCGTACAAGGATCTTCTGAGCCCATAGATGGAGATAATGTCAACCACGTAAATAAGGGTTCTGGTCAAAGTACGTATACTGAAATGAGGCTTTTGATTAGCACCGTCTACGATCTTATTGGATTCTGACAAACCTTTGGCTTCCAAGTATAAGTTGGCGATATCATGAGCCACCAACTCATCACTAACAGAATACCGTCCGATGTACTTGTCGATAATGGCTAATAAGTCATTAAAGTCTCTGTCTGGAGAATGGACATAAATCTCAGTGAATCTGGACCTTATGCTTAGAGGCAAGTCCTTCTTACCCACATCAGTAGATGGATTCATACACCCAAAGATTCTGAATTCTGGGTGGGCTTTGATCGGTTCAATGTCACCCTTTTCACTCAACAAGATGGATCTTTGATCGGCAGACTCTGCCAACAAATCAGCTATACTTTCCAAAGTATCAGAAGAAGCCAAATTGATTTCATCAAGTAACAACCAGTCACCATTTCTGATGGCATTAACCAAAGAACCCTCCACGAAATTGAACACGAAACTATTGTCTAAAGACGAAGATTGAATTTCGAAATCTTTCACTTGGGCTTCGAATTCGACCCATTTGTCTAACAAGATTTTTCTTTCGTGGGACTTCAATTTCCTTTTCTTTTTAGGGTTATCATCGTTGTCTGAGTCTGAGTCATTGATCTCCACATTCAAGAGCTCTTTGGACATTTTGATAGCTTCCCTCCACAATTTGATGACATTCTTCCACTGGTTCCTGTTAAAAACCTTGGACAAAATCATTGAAAACTTTTCATTCTTCTTTCTAGAGAATGTTGTTATGAAGAGGTTTTCGAATACCTCTTGTAATGGTATAGCAATGATCTTGGTATTCACAGGTTTATAGCCACCCAATAAGTCACCAGCCTCGGTCTGTTGAGAGACATTGATAACTGTTAATTTTTTATTCATCAATTTGGCAATTTGTTGCACAACGGTGGTTTTACCTGTACCGGTTTCCCCTACCAATAATGCTGGTTCCAACAATTCAATTGCAACACAAATTTGTTCCATTAACCGCAAAGAGTGGTTAGTGGTGGCAAACGTGGTGACGTTATTAGACTTTCTTGACTTGTTTAAAGCGTTATCGGTGGCAGATTTATTCAAAACAGCCCGTCCGACTTTCAAGCTTGAATCGTCGTTCATGAATTGAGGAACATGTTTTGCCATGAATAAATTGATTCTAGATGGAGGTATTTCCAAGCATTCACCAATGGCATTAGTTAATGGTATCAATGCATCATGTTCGGTGATAGCACTTCCGAAACAATCGATGGCTTCTTGGAAAAAATTGTCGTAGATAGAAGATTCCAATAATTGGTCACTGGCAGTTATGCTATTATTTATCAAAATCTTGTTACAACGGCTGCAAAACTTGACTAAATCCCTGGAGGAAATGACTCTTGGATGTGATCCTTTATTCAACGAAATGAAGGAGTTACTGGAATATATCGTCAATATTTGGTTGTAGCATTTGATGAAGATTTTGATAAGATTCTTCAATAATGGGAATTTAAGAGTCAAAATCTTTTGCAATTCGAATTCGTCGGGGATCTTGACTTCGACCATGTTCCACAATCTCAACCCGATAAGATCAGGTACTTGGCTTTGGGAATTGTCATTAGTGATTCTGATGGTGGAAATAATTTGGAAATTATTGTGGGCCTTGATAACTTCACCTCTGGATGGAATGATCAATTGTCTTTTTTCCAACAAGGTCAACAAGATGGATAGTACCTCTGTTGGAGCCTTATCAATGTCTTCGATTAAAACCCATTTCCCTTCCTTCACGGCGGTGGTCAACACACCGGATCTCCACTTGAAGGTACCTGGTCTATCACCGGATGAGTATGTTCCTAATAATAATTTGGCATCAGTTTGTTCACCTAAATGAATTTTCACCACTGAATCTTCATATGACATGATCTTGGCAAGCTGGTTGAAAAGGAAAGTTTTACCTGACCCAGATTTACCGAACAAAAGAGTTGGCTTGTTGTTCTGAATATTCAAAGCTAAATTTCTCATTACTTGGACAGAGTCTTCAGTTGGTACCAATTCACTATCTTGTTGTTGGTGAGGATTCTTTGACTCTATGAGGTGAGGAATCAAAATCCCAAAGATGGAGGTGACCAAGCTGGATAAGTCGGTTGCAGCGACCGATACAACCTTACCCTGGCTCTTGAAAGTTGCCTTTTGGTTGACGGCAGTGTGGAAATTGGAGATTCTCTTTGCTTCCACTGGACTCAAAAACTTGTAGTCGATTTTGTCACCATCATAGGTAGACACTAAGTTGTTGGTGTCAACATATTTGCTGACCATTTCCAGTAAAATTTGTTCTGAACTTTCTAGGTAAGCGGCTAACAAAGATGCCGACAAGTAGCTAACAACATTGAAGCTTGAATTTTCAAGCGTGAGGAAATAATTTAAGACCTTTGGATTGACAAATTTTTTAAACTTGAAATGATCATAATTAAGTAATCTAGTATATGCTAAAAGGATGATCTCCAATTCTTTTTCGTTGAAATCAGACTTGGTATTGACTGAGTTCTCCAACTGTTCGAATATGTTGTTCTTGGAGAGATAGTATTCGATCAAAGTGACGGATTCATTGAATATTCCAATTAATTTTGATAAAGAATATACGATCGCAGACCCTTCGATCTTGTAGTTCAACTTGAATGCCAGTTTGTATTGCTTATCGAAGACGGGGTTTTCAACCCATCTACTTATAAGATCTAAAAATATTGATTGGTATGAGTAAAGGACTGGCAATGTGTCATGCAATGCAAAAAAAGATAAATGATTTAAATTGTCTGAAATTGATAATTTGGTGTCAAATTTATAGTTCTTGTGGACCTTTTTGGAGGGGAAAATTTCCCTAAACTTGGTATAAAGAGCCTCTGACTCTTCTAAATTGATCAAGATATGGTTACTCATGATTCAAGACTTTGTCACCGAAAATTTATCAATTTTATATCGATAGTTAGGGCCTTAATTTGAAAAAAAATAAGATGAGATGCGAAGACCTTCGGTTTTTGCATCCACACACTGATCGACCAACTGAAAAGCTGCACACTGCACCATAATGCACTGCACATCCTACTGCACTAGATAAAATAAATACTTCTTTGTCATGTCTGCTACTAAATTTGGCGCCCAATTGAATGAGTTTTTGTCTTCCAAAGAGCTATTAAGAGTCCTTTACCAATCCAGCACTCCCAGCACCTCTATCTTCGTGTTGGACTCGTCTTTCAATCCCCCACACTATGGACATTTAGAATTGGTTCGTCGAGCTGTAGTCCCGAATTCCCATATTATTCTTCTTTTATCGGTGAACAACGCTGATAAAAAACCTGCTCCTGCTGCTTTCGGGAACAGGCTCGACATGATGTACGAGTTTGGTGAACACTTGTTGAAAAATAAAGAACAGAATATCGCTTACTCCATATGCGTATCCAAGTCACCAAAATTTGTTGAAAAGTCTATTGAACTAAACCGATTTTTCACCGGCACAGTTACCTACTTGTTAGGCTTCGACACTCTCATCAGAGTATTGAATCCAAAGTACTATTCGCCGGCCACGATAGAAGAATCGCTAGACTCTTTCATGGTTAATAACAAGTTCGTATGTCTCACAAGAGAAGCAGAGTACCAAGACCAATTGAAATACTTGAGAGACTTAAAATCTGGTGCATTGAACTTACCAACTCATTGGCATGATGGTATCAAGCTTTTAGTCAATGAGAAGCCGAATAATGCCATAAGCTCTTCGACCTTAAGAGAGAATATCAGCCATGGCCAACAGGTGGATACTATGACCAGCAGCAAAATTATCCAGTACATCCAGAAAAACGGTTTGTACAAGTAAGAGCATATTAGAAATTTCCAGCTGCAATACGGCGTAGAAATAAGTGCAATAGCTGGTCTACGTGGGGCAGCCCCATTTCAAATTAGCAACATTTATATTGATTCTACAGATGCACTAGCATTGAATCAAAGTAGATAAGACAATGAAAACAAGGTCACGAGAAGTCCATCCTTGAAGGGCTTAGAACCTGAAGATTTACTTTTCATTTGGTAGTCCAACGAACTCCCACGACCTTGACTGCCAGCTTCCTTTGGCTCATTAGAGCATTCAATTTTTCCACCTCTTATGGCTAGCGATAACGAATCTTTGAGAAGCTTATTACAGTCAAATTTGGAACTGCTTGATTTTATGGTGGCTGAACCTTTAACCAATTTCAAGTTTTTAAAAGAGATATTATCGAAATTACCATTCAACTCGATTCCTCCCCCAATTTTGGTCAAATTGTCCAAAAATTCAATTTTAGATAGCTTTGTATTATTAATCACCATTAAACCACCGTTGACTTCTCTCAAACTGTTCAAGTCGTTCGAATCAAGAAGTTCGTTCTCGGAGATAGACAAAGTACCCCCAATTTTGTTTAGACTGGGAAGGCTCAAATTATCAAAGTTATTATCGATAACGCTTATGCTTTCGCTAATCTCCTCTAAATTCTCTAAATTGATGTCTTGAATATTACTCAAGGAAACATTGTTGACGAAGTGTAACTTAGGAAGGTCCACCTTCAAGTTTTCGGAATTTGAAACGATATGCAATTTACCTTTAATTGTTTCAACATTGGATTCTAAAACTTCAAGAAACCTATTATTATTGACATCCAAATTTTTTAAGCCTTTAGTCTGGAATCCTGAGAATCCTGTCAACGAAGTATCACTGATTACAATATTTTCAATGTCAGAGATGTCTTCATTAAAGTCGACATTAATCAAGATCGGAATCACAGTCCAGTCTAAACTTCTGACTGACTTTAAGCTAGGAAAAGAAATTACTGACAACGAAGTCAACTGCCGCAATAAGAAGCTGTTACCGATTTTCAGAAGGAGAGGGGCTTCAACTCTAACCAAACCAGAGGAATTCTTTATGGTGAAGTCACCGGTTACTTCTTGCAAGTTTCTAAGCTCAATGAATGGGTCGTTGAAACTCTCAATGTGCAAGTCTCCTTTTATAATTTGGCAATTTCCAAACCTTTGTAACTGTCCTGGTTCATTGATGACTTCAGAGACCTCACATTCGGTAAGGCCGGTTGAATTAGCAGTAAGGACGAACGATAAATAAAGTAAAATAAATAACATCGAGTAGTCTGTGGCTGCAAATTTTTGTACTTCTCACCTTATGGTACTTAATTCGATGTTTTTGTACCATGAGCCGCCCCCGAATAAAGCTGATCAGTCTGGAAGTGTAACATCGGTTCCAGGGTTTTTTAGGAATTTTTTATAGCTTTTGTCTTGTAATACTCTTACATATAGTCATTGGTGAATTTCACATTATTTGTAACTGACGAGAATAAGACTGAAAAATAACAAAAAAACCTTAAACAGGGATCGCTCTGCAGTACGAAATCACCAAACATACATTGAATACACAATCATAACTACAATTCGTCTTTCTTCAAGCCGGCGATATCCACCAATTCAGTTTCGAAGATTAATTCGGCATTTGGAGGAATTGGACCAATACCCCTAGAACCGTAACCTAATTCTGGTGGGATTATCAATTTTCTCTTGTCCCCTGGACACATACCAACGATACCTTGTTCCCAGCCCTTAATGACTTGGCCAGAGCCCAATTTGAAAGTCAAAGGGCTTTTTCTGTCGTAAGAGGAGTCGAATTTGGTTCCATCGCTCAAGAAGCCTGAATAGTGCACCGAGACTAAATCACCATTGGCGGATCTAGTGTCACATTCGTTGGTTTCAATTGGTTCTAAATTGTCAGTAATGAAACTTGAGTTATGACAGATTATACATACCGATTTGGAGGTCTGCAGCCAACACAGCTGGTAATAAAAATGGTAAAATTGAAGAAATCTTCATTGCTGGGGAAGTTTTGATGGTGAGGTTTTTCAATGGACACCTCACCGATCAAGTCCCCGACAACTACGAAACAACTAAATAATTTTTGGTTTTTTTCTATTATACAAAACTAAACCCTATATAACCATAAACTAAATTAAATAATTGAAAAGCAAATGTACTTCTTGTACTTATATATGTAATAAACTTCAAACCCCATAAATTTCTTTTAAAACTAAACTTTACACCTTTTTAAACTCAAAACTAATTTACAAAATAACGACCACTTTCCAATTCGTCAATGGTCGTTTCGATTACTTCATCATCATCGTCATCTTCAACTAACTCAATTGTGGCATATTTAATCATATCCCATCTATTCCAAAAATTTTGTAAATCTTGATAATCATCACTATCAACCAAATCTTGTAAATAATATTTAGCTTTGGTTAATCTATCTTTCAACAATTGGTATTGATTTGTTGAACTAGCAGAATTAGATCTTGATCTAATATCATACTGATTATTCTTTCTATATTGGTTAAGATAACCATCAGACATATCAGTCAAATCGGTTGAATTCATTGAATAATTATCAATGATTTCACTCTTTGTTTCATCTTCATCTTCATCTTCAGACTTAAAGTGATTTTTATGATTGGAACCGGTTTTTTGTGGTGTATTATCGAAACGAACTTGATTCAAATTCACATTAGATAATTTCTTATTTACATTCTTTTCCCCGTTAGAATCACTGTAAAATACTTCATCTTCAATACAAGATGTAACATCACAATATCTAGCCCAAGCTTCATCGATAGCACCGATTAAGTATTCGAAGCATTTGGCTCTAGAAATTTTGTCTGTTTTAGGAATTTCAACCAATTTGAAATCATAGTTATTCGATTGGTTGTTACCTGATTGAGGTTGAAAATTGTTAGAATTATTGAAAATAGATTCATCATCTTCCTCATCATTATAATTATGACTATTGGAACGAGTATGACCATTTCCTAATTCTTCATCTTCATCATCACTATACTTGGATACCAACCGGGATAACTCAGTATTAGGGGTTGAAGAAAATGATATTCTTGAACTAGCTCTTCTCTTAGCCTTAATTTGGTCTAATTTATAACATAATTGTTCATCTTCAGAATTTTCATCTTCCGAACTGGAAATATTATGATTATAACTAGTCAAATCAGGAGTCTTATAGGGAAATTTGTAACTAGTAAGACAAACTCTTTTGGATGTGTCATTATCAAAAGAAGAACAACTTCTTTTGATGGATCGGTTAAAAGCTTGTGAGCACAAAGCCATCGTGGAGGATGTGTATATGCTAGACGTGTACCAAACAATAAAATAATATAGCTGGTCGCGGAAAAACAAAAACTAAATTCAGCGGGAGTCTCAGAAAAATAGTGCCTAGAACAAAAGTCGGTTCAGCCAATAAGATTCAGAAAACAGCAATTTGGTTTCGGGCCTTCTGATTGGTCGAAACAAAAAAATTGGGCGAATTTAGGGGGCAAAGTGGATGAACACCTGTCAGTCACTAACGTTTGCTTTCCTAATTAATAAACTGAAGCAAACCAATCAAGGAGTCCAGTAAAGTGTATCAACGGATAAGGTAGATAATATATAACTTCCTCAAGTATTAAGTGGTGGGTAAATACTTGAAAAAAAGTTGTTATTTTCCTCTGAGTAAGATTACTATGAGCAGTGGAAAAAAGTTGGGAGTTGGAAGAGAAGAAAAAAAAAAAAGGTTCTCAAAAAAGTGACCTAAAGTTTTCTCTTTGTGAATTTCCCGTAAAAGAATTTAATGGAAAAAAAAATAAATTCGAGGGAAATGGGAAATATTTATATGTAATTTGGTTATTTATCCATTTTAGACAGGGAAAAATCTAGAGATTTTCTTTGACTAATAAGGATGGTACACGACGTTGTTGTGCTTTATTGTTATTATTTAATTTCTAAATTATTATATTTCCTGATTAAAACACCTGTTATAACAGAATTTTTCACTTTGGCCCACTTTTTAATCAAACTATTCCAACTGTAATACCAAACACCTCTACTCAAATCCTATATCTCAGGTAAATGAAGAACTGGCTCGTCTTGCGTGACCAATACTCGGTTTTCCGGATTTTTTTCACTCAGTATCTTAAAAGCCCTCCCTAACATAAAAACCTGTTCTACCTCACGGTTTCTTCACTCACCGTGCATTTTCTTCGACTTGGCCCTGCTGGTTTTCTGGCGTAAAATCTGGTCGTGTTTCGACCCACCTGGTTTTGCTGCAAAATATTCTTCACGAAAATGATACATCACCTATCACCATGTCTTTCACCACATTTCGGATAAAGAAGTACAGAAAAGTTGACCTCACTAAGCAGGACTTGGAACGCCACTTCTTGAACACCGATTCTGATGCCTCTTGGGTTGAGCAGTCCCTTCTAACCATTTCGTTCATTCACGCCGAGAGAGGTACCAATTTCTATATCTGTAGAGCAGGGTCGGTACAGATACAAGATTGTTTACGTAGAGAGGAGCTGGTGGTGGTGATACAGAAGAATCCTTGTATAGGGTTCAAACACTCCTTTGACCAGATCCAATTTGTGTTTGAGGCCACAGAAGAGTTTGCCAAATGCCTTCAACACATCGAGAGTTTGGGGTACCGTGCTGTGGAGGGTGCTTCCGTGGTTGGGAGAGATAGGTACCGAGGTGAACGTTACGGGGAATGGGAGACGAAGGAGGCAAGGAAACAACGTAAACTGGCGGCAAGAAAGCAACGGAAACTGGCGGTAAGGGAACCATCTTTGTCACCAGCACTGCTGATGCTGGCGGCTAGTGAACTGGTGATTCTGGTGGCACTGGCATCATCAAGTACAGCAACATCGATTTCGACAGCTACAAGCGCTTCCAGAACTCCAATGAATCCAAACCCAGTCACCTTAGCCCCAGCCGCAACCGCCTTACCAACCTATTCACAGGCCGTACCAACTCACTCACAGGCCGTGTCAAAACCACCGCTCACAGCACCTCGTCCACCCGTACACCAGGTCACCCATCCACCGACACCCACACCGCACATGGTGTTTGTGCCAGTAGTAATGCTATCATCTCCCAGCTCCGACTTTCAGTCTCTCTGCCAATCGCTCTACTCTAGTCAGCCCAATTTTTTGCACCCGCAAGAGTGGTTGCAAACGGCCCGTCGAAATGGTTGTACGTGTGATGCCAGTGCTCGTCAGAAAGGAGCAGAGAGCCCACCATAATTTAGCCGTTTCACCTTCAGGAGTGCCTGTTAGTTTATCAGTAAATATGCTATATAAGGAATATCCTATTGACAAAGGGTTATTTTCGGGATTATTATTCTTGATAATAAAGGTGTATTTTTGTATAGTGCCACGTATCATATTTCATGAGCCAATTAAAATAACTATTTGTGATAATATACAGGTCGCTCGAAATACAGAATAGGAGAAATGAAAACCTTCGATTAACTTTACTCGTGAATTACCATGTCAACCAAAATCGTTTAACGCCAATCCAGCGCACAATCGCCATTTTTCAGTTTCTCATACCAGGATAAGCTTCGACATGGGCATAGAGCAATGCCTTGAACACGATTAATTCAAACGCTCAATTACTAGCGTCTTAGGCTATGTCAATTGACTTATTATAAAGATAACAAAAACCTCCTTTATCTCTATTATACAGGCCCACCCCCAGAACCTTTCATTTCAGAAAGGTTCAACTCCTTTTTTGGGAGCAAGTTGCAAGAGTAAACGGTTTAAGCTTTCTGGAACAGTTCGATTACCATTTGCGGAAAAAATATTTTCAATCCCCCCCTTGAATATGGATCCACTTGAAACCCTGTTGGAATTACACCAGGGCCATTAAGTATCACTGAACACCAACCTCTACGCCTAAAAACTACAACATCTATTCCCGAGTATCCATTGTTATAAAATCCTAAATCATTATTTTCCTAAATATGGTGCCAAAGGTCCCACGGTCTCATACGGCCTTATAGGGGTAGCAACCAAACCTTATCGCGCACTTAATTTGCAGCCACTTGACTCACCGTCTACTGCAACTGTTTAGCGAACTCTTCTGCTATGGTCAACATACTGGAGCCCCCATCAGCACCCGCATCGTCCCCAATCAACCGGTTCATATCTCTAAGATGGTTCCATCCGAAACTAAATATCCCATACTTACTAGATATCGACCCGAGCATCTTCCCCATCATACCCTTGTCATCTTCACTATTGCTGTCGCTCAACCGGTTCCTCGAAGATTGCTCCAATTCTCGCTCTACGTCTAAAAACTCATGCTGCTCTTTGTTGTAGTTTTTATCAATTCCATTCAACAACCGAATCAAATAGTTCAAGAGCTTATTGTAATTGTTATTATTGAACACCATCATTTGGTTGGATATGAACTTGTAGTAAATTTTCTTACTCAACGGGATAGAGTATCGTACCAAAAGAAAGTTCAACTTGACCAAGAGGATCACAAGCACTTCAAATTTTTCGAAATTGTTCATATTCCTGATCGCCTCCTCGTTGTTGCGCTCCTGCTGTAACTGAGCGTACACTTTGTCCTTGGTTTCACCATCGAGTGATTCAAGAAACTTGGTGATATCACTATCGGAGAGGCTTTGTTTGTCGTAAAGCTTAACCTCCATGTCGTGGTCCCACTTGTAGACATCGGTGAGGTTGAGAGATGGATGCGAGACGTAGCCCAAGTTCCAGTTGATGAGCTCGTTGAATTTCTTGTTCTGCTCCGTCAAGTACCGACTGACCTGGGTATCATCGCCGTCACTATCACCATTGCTATCACTGTCACTACCACCATCAGTCTCACTATCACTGTAATCACCACCACCAGCCGGTCCATAATTCTGTTCGCCCTCTCCACCCTCAGCCTTACGCTTATTCAATATCCGGTAGTGAATTTTTTCTCGTACGCTGACACCGCAGTCGGATTCCAGTGGGATCCCCAGCAGACGGGCTCGCTCGTATTCTACCTGTAACTCTCGCTGCTGCACCCTATTCTCTATCTCCGTCTCAATGTTTCTATTCAAAAGCCTCCTAATCATCAACATGATGTTGCTTTAATTAACCTGATGGCCTTTAATGCTTCCGCGACTGATTATATGCAGCCCCATGTGAAATTTCATGTTGCAGGCTTTTCGCAGCAACTCAAAGGGTCCCACCATCAACTTACTGCTGACATCTTTACCAATGTTAAACTACTTAGTCAAATCGCTTCTTTCCCGGTACTTCAAGTTGGAGTACAACTTGACTGTCCTGGATCCCTATCATGACAGAATTCCCGTGAACAACCAACGAACCAAATTCAAAAAGATCCCCAAGAAATTGCCCGACAACTTGACCCCCAATGATGAGGCTATAATGAAAAAATTTAAAGCCAGAGCTTACCGCTACGACATGGTGTTCAGCTTCTTAGGGGTTCCATTTGGTACTGCTGCCTTCTTCCAACTTCTCCCGATCGTGGGGACCGTTTACACCACCTGGAACTCCTTGCAACTCTTACTTCTTACTCGCAAGTTGTCCAATGGGTTCCCCATTGACTTGTTCATCTTTTGCATCTTGAACATCATCATCGACCTTCTTATCGGGCTCATACCGATTGTGGGGGAATTGATCAATATTGGGTTCAAGGCCAATTCCAGAAACTACGGTATCTTGAGAAAGCACTTACTCGTGATAAGCGATTACAACAACGGCTTGTTATCTAAGGACCAAATTAGAAGCAATTGGTTGAACGACCGGTTCTCGTGGTTTAAGGAAAGTAACGGGGTGTTGTTGGACATGCCATCGCCCAATTTCAAGAGCCTTTCGACCAAGAGTGGGTCCAGTACCTTTCATAATCCAGACACCGCTAAGGCCAAACTGATTAGCAGCGTGAGTACCTTGGACGAAGGTTCCGAGTTGACTCACCTTAAATAGAACCGGTTGCCAGCAATTGCCATGAACATCTTAGATAGGACAGACTAGAAGGCCAAGGGCCAGAAAAGCCATTGATTTATGAATATACAATATAATTTTAGTAGCGCAACACTTTACGGAAATGTAGACCCACTGGCCCTGATGCTAGTACCAGCCCGCACTACCACTGGCCCCGACGCTAGCACCAGCCCGCACTACCACTGTCCCTGGTACACTACCATCACCGTCACCCCCACACTGCCTGCTCGATCTACTTTCGCAGACGGTGCAGGATTTTTCATCCATAATGACCGATTCACTTCAGTCTGTAGAGTTACAGACCCAACCGTCACATCCTCAAGCTTCCCCTGCTTCTAATGACCTACCGGACCCACCACCAGCTGCACCCATTTCTCGAAAATCCTCCTCCGCCAGCTCCTTAAGTTCCACTCAGGCCATCTCCGATGTTCCAAACGATCACTTGGACCAAGTCACCCCCGATGCTCCAACCGAACAGGACCTAAACCCAAACCTCCTGAAGTTCATGGCCGCCTGTCAGCAGGGAAACCTCCCGGTGGTCAGAGACCTCCTCGAGTCCAAAGCTGTCGACACCAACGACACCTTCTCCGATGGAATCACTGGGCTCCACTGGGCTGCCATCAACAACCGGATGGAAGTAACTAAGTACATGATCGAGGACGCCGATAGCAAGGCCAAGGTCGATGTGTTTGGGGGAGAAGTCAATGCCACGCCGCTCCATTGGGCCTGTAGAAACGGTCTCGTTTACATGGTGGATTACTTGATCAGCCAGGGAGCCGATCCGACCTTAAGAGACTGCCAAAGCTACAACGCATTGCACTTGAGTGTACACAGCAGTAACATCATGTTGGTGATTTACATACTCTACAAGTTCTGCGGACCCACCGGGGGCGATAAGAGTATTTACGTCGATACCCCCGATGACGGTAACAGAACCAGTTTGCATTGGGCCTGTCACCAGGGCGACATTTTATCGGTCCAGGCGTTGCTTAAGTTTGGGGCCGATGTGTCTAAAACCGATAACAGCTTGTTCACCCCGTTGCACTGGTCGTTCATGCGGGCTCATAAGCCGTTGTTGAAGTTGTTGGTGGACCATGATGCCGATATCTTTGTCAAAAACGACAAGAACAAAAACTCCTTCGACGTGGCCACCGACATGGACTGCCATAAGCTCTGGTGTAAGGTGCTTAACGAGACCAACCGGTACGAGAAGAACGGCTGGTTGAAGGGACCGACTTACTTGAGCGCTGAAGCCAGTAAGGCCATCACCTTCTTGACGCCATACGTCGTTCTCCCGCTCCTCTTGGCCTACAACGATTTTTCCTCCGGCTTTGTGATCCCCAAGTTGTTCTTGTCATTGGTGTCGTTACTCCCGATCAACTACGTGCTCAGACAATTCGTTCTTGTCAACTTTGTCCCCGATAAAGCGTTGTTGAAATCACCTTTGGCCTCAGGGATCTTTTCCGGTACCTTTTTCTGGGTATCTGTTGCGTCCATAATCCGCCTCTTCCCTGGTACCGTGTTCAGGAGCTTCAGCTTGTTCCTTTTGAACTTGTTGTTACTCTCAGCCATCGGTTCCATCACCTACTGCTTCTACAAGTCCATGACATTGAACCCTGGGCTCGTACCGGTACCCACCGACCAGAACAAGATCATCGAACAGATAGATCAGTTGGTGGCATCTCGGAACTTTACCGTCGACACCTTCTGTGTTCATTCGTTGGTCAGGAAACCGTTAAGAAGTAAGTACAGTCACCATAACAAGAGGCTAGTGGCGAAGTTCGATCACTACTGCCCTTGGGTCTTCAACGAGGTCGGGGTCAGAAACCACAAGGTGTTCATGGCCTTCACCTACTCGTTGAACTTGGGAATCTTCATCTTTACTAGTGTACTTTTGGGCTACTTCAAATACTCTCGGGCTTCCACACCAGCTGCCTCGACTTCGGGATACCAAAGTGATAGTGATGATGAGTACGAGGGCACTTGTAGAATTCTTAGTGGCTCCTTGTGTAAAGGGTTTGAAAACCATAGCTTCTTATTCAATTTGCTCGCATGGTGCTGGATACAAAATATCTGGATCACATTGCTCTCGGTGACTCAAACGTTCCAGATCTTGAAGGGGTTGACCAGCTACGAGTTTGCCAGACTCATGGAGCCCTCTAGAGCTGGCCAAGGGTCCAATCCGTGTTTCAAGTTATTGGGAATTGATCAGTTTGTAAGAACGGCTAAAATCAGCGTTTTGTCGATGCTTAAATTTAACACCGACCACTTACAAATCAATGACTTTGAAATTCCAACTGACTATGGCATGAAACAGAATTGGTTGGATTTTTGGGTTCTTGGGCCTGTTAAATGGAGGAACGTGTTTTTGCTTCCGATCAACGGGGAGGCCAATTTGAATGGGGAAGAGGTAGATTACTATAACTTGTACACGTATCCGTCCAAGAGGGCCGTGGACGTTGTTTAGACAGTGCAGATGAAGATGCTTAATATGAATAGATAGATGCGTAGTATGAATAGATAGATGCGTAGTATGAATAGAGATGCGGACAGTGAATATGCCCGAGACTAGGACTAGTGTAACCAGTTTTTAAAGTCAATACGACCCCGTAGATTAACGAAATGTGCTCCTCCACCAGAGGGACCAGAGTATTTGTCACTTGCAAGCTTGCAACGCCCCTCGTGCTTTGCAGCCATTACTTCGCGCTATATACAAGCCATGTAATCTATTAATTGCTACTTCCTAATAATTCTAAATTCTTCCGTCGCTTACTAAACGTCGACTCATAATCGGTGTAACGTAATCAATGCCTTATTTTGATACCGCCTTCAACCCCAACCCTTCAGAGCCAAAGCCGGAAGGCTCCACAATCTTGCATCATGCATCCGAAGCTTGGATGATTAATAATCATGTCCTGTATATAAATGCCCGGGCCACAGTATATAAGTTAAGCCCGATGCCCACTTGAACAATCCACCAAACAAACATGCACGATACTCAAGGAACATTCGAAATCACTCCACTAGGAGACACCAAGGCTTTCCAGCCAATCAAAGTTGGAGACCACACCTTACAACACAGAGTTGCATTTGCTCCCAGTACCAGATTCAGAAACTTAGACAATCATGTACCCTCGGACTTACAAGTTGACTACTACGATGACAGATCCAAAACTCCAGGATCTTTAATTGTTACCGAGGCTACTTCCATTTCTCCAAGATCCGGATTGTACAGAAACACTCCAGGTATTTGGAATGAAGACCAAGTAAAGGCATGGAAGAAGATCACGGACGCTATTCATAAGAACAAGAGTTTTGCCAGTATTCAATTATGGAATCTCGGAAGAACTGCCGATCCCTCTTATATGAAGGAACTCGGATTAGACGTGCTTTCAAGTTCAGCAGTTCATAAAGACAAGCAAGCAGAAGAGACTTTTGACAAGCTTGGGGTTAAGTTGAGAGCTGCCACCACTGAAGAATTGAAATCGTTCATTAAAGATGATTACACTATTGCTGCCAAAAATGCATTGGCAGCCGGATTCGACTATATCGAGCTTCATGGTGCTCATGGGTACTTCTTAGATCAAACAATCCAAAGCAGTAACAACAAGAGAACCGATGAGTATGGTGGGTCTGTCGAGAATAGAGGTAGATTCATTTTGGAATTAATCGACCATTTGTTAACTTTTGTCAAACCAGAACAACTTGCAATCAGGTTATCACCATGGGGAAACTTCGAGGGGATGTTGGGAGACCAAGACGAGATTCACCCATACGTCAGCTTCGGGTACTTACTCCATGAATTTCAAAAGAGGGCCAACAAGGGCCAACAATTGGCTTATGTTTCGATTGTCGAACCAAGATTCAATTTGAAGGATAGACTCAATCCTGACAGGGAAGTAGAAGCAGTTGATGATAAAACCAACCAATTCGTCTACGATTTGTGGAAGGGTAATATTATCAGAGCTGGTAACTACACTTATGATGCTCCGGAATTCAAGACTATCAGAAAAGATGTTGCAAACGATAGAACATTAGTTGCCTTCTCTAGATTTTACATTTCCAACCCAGATTTACCAGAAAGATTAAAGAACGGGTCACCATTGACCAAGTATGACCGTACTTCTTTCTACATTCCAAAAGTGAATTACGGGTTCAACACGTATCCTGATTCTGGTAAAAAAGTTGAGATTGACGAAGAGAAGGAAATGACTGTGGTATCGAAGCCAATAGAGTCATTAGCATAGTTAGTAATGCATGATAGAAAGTAATAGAAAAAAATGTCATATATGCAGTGTAGTCCAAGTATATACAGAGAGCAGTGTAGTTCAAGTATATACAGGGAGCAGTGCTGGCATACAATATACACATTCATCAAGTATACACCGTCTTTAGTTTACAACGTGCAGTGCCCAATATACACAGCACGGTTCAAGTACATAGCTGACAACGCACACTAATCTACAGTTCTCGTCTCTATATATCCAATTAAATGTTCTCACTTAATTAAACATATAGAAAATAATATGAACCATATTATCTCTATAACGAGGGCCGACACACCACAAGGTTTAACTATAGTCACATAAAACTACTGTTTTATATAACTTGTCAGACAGCCACTTATACCCACCCTAAACCAAGCCTCCCGAAAGAGTATGAGGTAAAGGGTCAAGATCATCGCTCCTTTAAAGGCTTGAAATAAATCTCCAACCATAACTAAAGGCAAATTAATAGATGACTGGACCGCAAAGGATCACAGACAAGCTAAATATTTCTCACTTTGAGGGTATAAGGGTATCTCACTCATCAACCAAGTTGGATTCAGTGGCTCTTTTGAAGAGTCAAAGAGAGACGTGACCTATAGAAATGATCCTATGAAGTACGTCGACAAAGAAAAGAAAAAAGTCAGATAGGACGGCGGATCACTGGTCCTTTTATACTTTTCTCGAGGGCTGGTCGTGTAAAGGAGAGATGAGCTATGGCGTACTACCGACCGCCGACACGACGTTTAGCATCGGAAGCGCGTGGGTGCGGGTAACCACAAGTTTATGGTTAACTTAGTGACTGTCAAGTAGTGAAGAACCCTAGATCTAAGAGCCATGTTCAGAGCTACCGATGGTTTCTTCAGTAGGATCGAGTGTCCCAACTTGAAACACTACCAGACCTGTGACATCATCAATTGCATTTACGCTCATGATGGGGCCACCGCCAAGCGGGCCTTGGAACACGATGAAGGGTCTAGGAAGCGGCCCAGAGGTGAGACGAGAGACCAAGAACCGGGAGAGGAACCTCAGGAAAGACTGGAGCCTGAGAGGGGGCAGGACAGCGAGAAGGAACAAGAACCCGAGAAGGTACAGGAACTCCAGAAGGAGCAGGATTCCGAGAAGGAACAACTTGTGGGTCAACCGTCCAAAGATATCCCCATCATCGTCCCTACCCCCATTTCCCACATAAAGATTCCCCGGTCAGACCGGACCATCAACATCAAGCAGCTCATCAAAGTGGTTGACCCCGACTCCACCACCCCCAACAGAGATGCCACCACCAAAGAGTACCAGTTGGCCCAACAAGCCCAGTCCCCAGAGCAATACAAGGCATTGATCGATCGGGCATTGAACCGAGAAGAGCTCAAGGATCCCGAGTTCGTTTTACCCAAGCACTTGCCAACACCACCCGCTACCATCCAGGTAAGAAAGCAGAACATCATGCAATTGGTCAAGGTGATCCAGCAGATGCAGCCCAATTTGACCACGCCCAAGCTCAGGGCAATTGAAGAAGAGTTTAAAATTGCTGCTTGCACGTCGAACCACACGTACCAGCAGAGTGTCAGGAAGAAGGTTTACGAGCTTAAGAATCCGGCCAAGTTTCTCACCCGTAAGAAAGAGCTCACAGACGATGATTTCTACCAAGAGTTGTGCCGGTTAATCATCCCCACAGAGACATTGAGTAAGTACGGATATATAATGGAAGTCCCCGAGCCCCAAGCACCTAATGAGCTCCGGAAGTGTCGAAGGTGTGGGCACGAGTTCAAGAGGAGCGACCAATTGATCCCGATTCATTGTGAGTACCACCCCGGTAAAACCACCAAGAGAAAGGACCGGTCTCGGGTCTACGATTGCTGCAAGGCCGAAGTGGGTGATAATGAGACCGAAGGGTGCACGTCATACGGCCACCATGTGTTCTACTGGGACAACCCGGGTGAAATGCACCACTTTTTACCGTTCAAGAACACCAGTGACCTCTACAAAGCGAACCCTAACGCCTTCACTGCCTTGGGGGTCGACTGCGAAATGGGATTCACCACCCAGGGGTTTGAGCTCTTGCGGGTCACCGCCATGGACTTCTTCACGGGTGAAGAAGTTCTCGATATTTTGGTCAAACCCAAAGGCCAGGTGGTCGACTTGAACAGTCGTTGGTCAGGAATATCCGAGATCAAACCTGATGCACTTACGTTTGAAGAGCTGGTTAAGCTCCTCGGAGAGATCATGGACTACAACACGATTTTAATTGGTCATGGGTTAGAGAACGATATGAATGCCATGAGACTAATTCACAACCGCGTGGTGGATACCGCCATCCTCTACCCCAAACTTAAAACCTCGCCTCTGTTCCGGTTCCCGTTACGGTACTTGACGTTCAAGTATTTGGGCAAGACAATTCAGACGGGCGAGCACGACAGTGGGGAAGACGCATTGGCTGCAATTGACATCGTCAAATACTTCATAAAGCAAGATTATCAATAATAAATATCCGGGCACCCTTAAGATCTAATTTACGAAAAAGGCACCCCATTCGTACCAAACCACACCACTTACCACCCCACTAACCACACCACTCACCACGAGTTTTATCCCGCAACCCTGGGGTATGTTTGGGTTTCGCACGTCGCTCCACTTTAAATACATTTTGCAACCCCCACCCGTTCCCACTTCTACCTATCACATCTCCTGTAATTGGATCCAGCTCTACAATATGGGATACAACGTTGTTATATTAGTCGGCGGTGAAACCACCGGGACTCGGTTCAGGCCTTTATCAATCAATGCTCCCAAGACCTTATTCCCATTGGCCGGTAAGCCATTGATAACTCATATAATCGACTCATTGATGAGTCAATTGGCGGCAGAAATCGACCACGTCAACTTGTTGGGGTTCTTCAATGACCCCTCGGCATTTGAGAAGTATGCCGACCAGATGAATCACGCTTACCCCCACGTGAACTTTAGGTACTTCTCTGAGACCCTGAGTAAGGGCACGGCTGGGGGGCTCTACCATTTTAAGAACCAGATCTTCGAGCCAGAATCGGACGGGTTGATTTTCATCCACGGTGACATCATCTGTGACTACCCGTTCAAACAGATCCACGATTTCCATATTTCCCACGACTCCGACACCACCATTCTTGGGGTCAACCCGTTATTGGTCATTGAGTATTTGAAAAAGTGTTTGGCGGTGAGGGCTGACGACACGTACAATTTGGACAAGGTCCGGATTTTGGAGAATTTCGGTACGATTATCTCCAAGAGGGGCGACTTTAATGTTGACCATTATGTCGAAAAGCCTTCGAACGAATTTTCGGTCAAGTTCGACCAACAGTTCGATGTGATGATGAACGGAGGAATCTTTTTCTTTAAAAGCACCTCCATCCAAAAGCTTTTGTCGATGGCCAGAGATAGCGATACCGTTAGCTCTAAAATCGACCATATCTCTCTTGAAGTCGATATTCTCCGGAACTTGCCTCAGTTCAGAGACTTCAAATTTATGGTGTACAAATCCGATGACTTTTGGTACCACTTGAAGACCCCGTTGTCTGCTCTTTTGGCCAACAGCTTCTTCCTCCAGAGGGCCGGCCTTACAACGTTGTCCCCGGTGGAATACTCTCAGTGCAGTATAGGCCCCAATGTGACCATTGGTAACAATGTCCGGATTGGAAAAGGAGTTAGGATCAGAAATGCCATCATCGGAGACGATGTGGTTATTGGAAATAATAGCTATATCGTCAATACTATAATTTCCAACGGGGTTGTTGTGGGGGATTGGTGCAGAATTGAGGGTTCCATTAACAATTCCACCATTTGCAAAGACGTCTTGCACGCACACTCTGACGGAAATATCAAGTATATCAGTATAGTTGTTCTCTGTGATAACACCACTGTGTTGCAAGACAGGTTTGTATTCAATTCGATCGTGTTGCCTCACAAGGAGTTGAAGTACGACACCAAGTATGAGATTGTAATGTAATGATGAATATACAAAAATAGGTTACGAACAGATTGCGTGTTGTAAAGCTGAGCGTTTGTAGAGTCAAGAAGCTGAGAATACTGCCGACATAATGATACTTTAGAGCTAAGGAGCGTAGAGCACATGAAGTACCGACGTGCAAAGCACCGGCTGCAAACTCGTTGCAACACCAAACGCGATTTTAAGGATCGCGTCTTTATGCAGACGCTTCACGCTATTAAATTAACGTGGAGTTTTTCATCTACTGGAATCTTATTTTGTTCAACTTGTTCTTTCATTAGACCAGAACATGACTACATCCACAAAAAAACCAGTGACCCCGACTCTGAAAAAAGCAACCCATGTTGCCTCGAGCGGGTCTTCCAAAATGAAGCAGCTGAGTTTGATGTCATTTTTCAAACCAGCAGCAAAGAAACCCAATTTACAATCGTCCCCCATCGCCCAAAAGGTGCCTCCTAAATCTGATGATAGCGACAAGGAAAATGACGATACGGTGATGGACACCAGCATGACTGACACTCCATTGACCTCGGAAATGGACCGGGACCAGGTGAAGAACCTGATCCCTGATTCATCCCCTATCAAACAGAGGCCCTTGAAGGAGCAACCGGCTCCACAAGCATCCAAAGCCCCCAAAAGCGGTAGTCCTAAAGGGGGAAGAGCAGCTAAGAGGATCAACTATACCGAGTCTGATGATGAGGACGATGACATCAAGGTGTCCAAAAGAAGGCGGGTGGTTGAAAGTAGCGATGACGAAGATGAAGACGATTTCAAACCAGAGAGTGACGCAGACGATGATGACATGAGCGACTTCGTGGTGGAGGACGACGCTTCGGAAGAGGAACCGGAACCAGAACCAGAACTGGACTCTGAGATCGAAGCCAAACCCAAGAAGAAGTCCAAAAGCATCAAGAGCACTCCTGTAAAAGAGGCACCCAAAGCCTCGTCAACGGTTGCATCCCGGTTCCAAGCAGGCTCTTCGTTTGTAGCTCCTGCAGCCAAATCCACACCCCCAAGACCAAGCATAGTGGCCAAAAAGGCCTCGTCGTTCACCAAAGAGAACGAAGAAAGGTACCAATGGTTAGTGACCATCAGGGATGCCGAAAAGAGAACCATGGATGACCCAAATTACGACCCTAGAAGTTTGTACATTCCCCAGTCTGCCTGGACCAAGTTCACCCCATTTGAAAAACAGTACTGGCAAATTAAGGGGAAAATGTGGGACACGGTGGTGTTCTTCAAGAAGGGGAAGTTTTATGAATTATACGAAAACGATGCTATCATCGCCAACACCAAATTTGATTTGAAGATAGCGGGTGGTGGTAGAGCTAACATGAAGTTAGCCGGGATTCCTGAGATGTCATTTGATTACTGGGCCAAAGAATTTGTTAGTAACGGATACAAGGTTGCCAAAGTGGACCAGAAGGAAACCATGTTAGCCAAAAAGATGAGAGACGGTGGTTCCAAAGAAGAGAAGATCATTGAAAGAGAACTTACCGGTGTTCTTACTGGAGGAACATTGACTGATTTGAACATGATTACTGATGATATGGCCACCTACTGTTTGAGTATCAAAGAAGAGACGGTGGACGAGCAAACCAAGAGGTTTGGGATTGTGTTTGCAGATACCGCCACCTCTGAATTGAACTTCATAGAGATCGAAGATGACAAGGACTGCAATCGTCTCGAGACTTTAGTCACTCAAATCAGGCCTCGTGAAGTGATTTGTGAAAAGAACAACTTGAGTCCATTGACGATGAAGATCTTGAAGTACAATAACAATAACCAAATATGGAACAATTTAACGTCAGAGGAGTTCTGGGACTATGATACCACCGTTGATCGGTTGGTCAAGAGCCGGTACTACGAGGCAGAAGATTTGGACGATTTTTCCAACTATCCCGAGCTCTTGGTCTCTTACAAGGACAACAACCACTTGACTTTCAACGCGTTTGGTGGGTTGTTATACTACTTGAAGATGTTGAAGTTGGACCAGAGCATCATGACATTGAAGAACTTTAGACTCTACGATATTAACAAGGCGTCCACCACCCACTTGATCTTAGACGGGATCACTCTCAACAACTTGGAAATCTTGAACAACAACAATGACGGGTCCGATAAGGGGACTCTTTTCAAACTCATAAATAGAGCCATCACCCCATTCGGGAAAAGGACTTTGAAAACATGGGTGTTGAACCCATTAGCAAACATCGATCAGATCAACCAAAGGTACCAGTCAATTGAGTTCTTGATGAATGATGGCGTGGACTTCAGGCACATACTTGAAAACGGGTTGAGTGGTTTGCCAGATTTAGAAAGACTTTTGGCCCGGATTCACAGTGGGACTTTGAGGTTCAAAGAGTTCTTAAAGGTGATTGAAAGTTTCGAAAAGATCGCTAAACTTGTGGACAACATCAAGGACTTCACGTCACCAGAGATGGGATCCATTCACCAATTCATCAAGGAGTTCCCGCAAGACCTTCAGTCCATGATTGTAGAGTGGGAAGATTCATTCGACAGAGCACAAGCATTGAACGACGTGATCGTGCCCAGCAAAGGCATTGACCAAAGCTTCGATGAGTCTGTTGAAACCATGAAGGAATTAGAGGACCAATTGGAACAATACTTGCAAGAATACAAAAAGACTTACAAGTCTCATGAAATATGCTACAAGGACTCGGGTAAAGAGATATTTTTAATCGAGTTGCCTAACAAGATCAAGAACATTCCTAAAAACTGGCAAACCATGGGATCCACCTCCAAGGTCAAGAGATACTGGTCTCCTGAGGTCAAGAAGATCGTTGAGCAGTTGCTTGAAAAGAAAGAGATCCATAAAATGGTTTGCGATAATTTGAAGTCCAACATGTTCAAAAAGTTTGATTTAAATTACAACTGCTGGTGTAAAGTTATTCAGACCTTGAGTAAGGTTGACTGCTTGATCTCGTTAACCAGGGCTTCGGAGTTGATAGGATACCCATCATGCAGACCAAAGTTTGTGGATTCCAACAACGGGTTCCTCGACTTTAAAGAGCTTCGGAACCCGGTGTATCAAGGAACCAAAGAGTTCATTCCCAATGACGTCCAGTTGGGAGGAGAGCAGCCCAAGTTTGGGTTGTTGACCGGGGCCAATGCTGCCGGGAAATCTACCATCATGAGAACCACGGCATTGGCGGTGATATTGGCTCAGATTGGGTGCTTCATTCCTGCCAGCGACGCCACCCTCACGCCAGTTGACCGGATCATGACCAGGTTGGGGGCTAATGACAACATCTTACAAGGAAAATCGACGTTTTTTGTCGAATTATCAGAGACTAAAAAGATTTTGAACAACGCTACACCAAACTCGTTGGTGATTCTCGATGAGTTGGGAAGAGGTGGTTCATCGTCCGACGGGTACGCTATTGCCGAAGCGGTCTTATACCATTTGTCCACCCATATCAACTCATTAGGGTTTTTCGCAACCCATTTTGGCAGCCTTGGTCTCTCATTTGAACACCACCCTCAGATCAAACCAATCAGAATGGGGATCATTGTGGAGCCAAATTCTAGAAACATTACATTCTTATACAAACTAGAAACAGGTGCTGCTTCCGGGTCATTTGGTATGAACGTAGCATCTATGTGTGGGATCAACAACGAGATTGTTGAAAACGCTGAAATTGCTGCTAAAAACTACGAAACCACCTCTAATTTGAAGAAATTGAAGGAATTTAACAAAATCAGTTTGGGATTACAAAGTGACTTTAGCTGGTTATATAATACCCGGACATTGACTCTTAATAATGAGCAGGGACTCGTTAATATTTTTAACCTGATCCCATAGAGGATTAAAGTTTGTGAGAAATCACCTCATTTGAAATTTTTCACGATTATTGTATCGGTGTATATTAAATATAATGGTTAGTTTATTAGGATTGTTAGGTACCAAGGCCCCATACCACCTCTTCTTGTACTCCATGGCGTTTGGAGGGTCAGCGTTCTATTCATACGTTGCCAGTCCAATTGCGTTTAAATCTTTAAAAAGAGAGGATTTTGGTGCTTTACAAAATAAGGTATTCCCTCCATACTTTTTGGGCCAAACCATTGCTCCCATCTTATTGGCCTTGACCACCCCCTTGAAGATCTGTCCCTTCACTGGTACCTTGTACGCCTTGTCAAGTATTGCTGGTGCCATCAATTACTTCTACTTATTGCCCGTGACCAAAAAGATCAAGGAACAAAGATTGGCTTTAATTAGAGACCAATTGGACGTTATCGACGGTGAAGAAACCGAAGAATACAAAAGACTTTCCAAGCAGTTTGGTAAGTACCACGGGTTGTCTTTGTTGGCCAATTTGACCTCCATCTTGACCCTTGGTGTCTACGGGTTGGTCTTATCCAAGAGATTTTAAATCTACGTCCAATCTCAGTTTGTATTGTATATTGAATAAATGTTTACTGTTCTTTTTTAGTCTCTTTAGCTTTGTCTTGCCTCTGAGTCACCTGGTCATCTATTGGCGCCCCGGATATCGCTGGGTAGATCTTGTACACTAAGCCGTAGTACATACCCCCACAATTTACCGCCCATAAACCAAACTGCATCGCTATCTCGTGACACTGCATATCTGGGTGGTCCAAGAGCCTTTTCATCACATAGACATAATGGAACAACACAATCAACACCCCCACCATCACACTCCCAATAAGCTTCAAGTCCTTGCCCAACTGCTTACTTCTGTACTCCCGAAACAGGTTGTTGAACACCACGGTTTTCTTTTCGTTGTTAAACACCATCTGAATGTTTCGTGAGGATTGGACTAGATTATCTGGGGATGAGAAAATCTGATGCTGCACCAAGAGTTGCACTCAACCCCTTGGACCAATCGGTGGCCATTTTCTTCGTAATTTCAATTCTCTGTAACTTAACCGCTATTATTCTAGTACTAAGTCAGTTGTAACTGATTCATCATCGCCGTAGCCCCAGCAATCTATTCGGGCCCTTCACCCCCATTAAAGCAAATCGCAGTGCCGAAAAAAATCCATTGATAAATTATCACCCTACCACCATGTCGATAAGATTACCTTCCTCCTTCGAGAATGGAGGCGCCGACGAGTATGTATGGTACCACTGCCGGTCTCTTGTCATCTACTAACCAAAACAGAGAAATGGATATCATCCAAAAAATGGTCTTCAAATCCAAACAGCAACCTCTTGTGCCTATTGGGTGCTTATTGACCACCGGGGCTATTGTCATGGCCACCAGGTCCATTAGAAGAGGTGAAAGGGTCAAGACTCAGATGTACTTCCGGTACCGTGTGGGCTTCCAATTGGCTACGTTGGTTGCGTTGGTTGCCGGGGGTTTCTACTACCAAAGTGAAACTCAGCAGGAGAAGAAGAGTAGGGAAGACCGATTGAGAGAGAAAGCTAAGTTAAGAGAAAAGTTGTGGATTGAAGAGTTGGAAAGACGGGACGCCGCTATTCAGGCCCGGAAAAAGAGAATCGAAGAGCACAAGGAGGAGTTGAACAAGATTGCAAAGGAAGGGTTCGATGAAGCCAAATACCAGCAAAGTTTGGCCCTGAAGAAAGAGGCCATCAAGCAGGAAGTTGAAGCCAGCCAGGATACTGAATCCAGCCAGAACACTGAATCCAACCAAGATGCCTCCGACTAACCGGTTCGCATACCTAGCGATTTGTAAATAGCTAATACGAATATATGAAATTGGGACTTCGTCCTTTGTCTCTCTGATCCGTTGATTTTTATTTACCCATATTTAAACTATTTCATAAACTTTTTTGCCCTTGACTTCTATGTACTTTCCGGCATCCTTCAATTTATCCGATTTACCTAATTCTTCTGATCCCACAATGTAATTCTTGTAGAGGATCATATTCACATCTAGCTCAAAGTCGATCGTTTCAGTAGCTATAATTGACACGTTCTTGGACTCGACTTCCTCTAGAAACTTCTTTACTTCTGTGCTCAATTTGTCCAACACCAAAATATAAGAGCTGTCTTTGTCTGACTTGGTGGTGGTCAATTCATCTTCATTTTGGACTACCACCGCTTTTTCGTCAGCCAACAGTTGTATCAACTCGATCTGTTGATCCCTTTCAGATCTGGTTCCGCTGCCGGTGTTGGCAAAGCGTAAAGACCCAGTTCGGGAAAACCAAGGTGTAATATGTATAGGAACGTTGCTAGTTAAAGGGAATTCGATTGGTGGGGTGATGCTCTGGAACAGATTTTGGTATTTGGTGCGTTCATGCTTGTTCATGAAGGGGAACAGATCCACGAGCTCGGACTCATCGGTGGGCCTTATATGTGCATGTAGTAACTGTAACCGTTGTTGGGCTCTAGTCGACATGATTGCCTTGATACACAGTTAAATTGACTTCTGTCTACAAGCGATGAAGACCGATTGCAAAATCTGATCTCATATCACGTGACATACTGCATTTAAAATGTTTTATTAATCTAATCTAATTATCCAGCCCATCGATGTTGTAGAGTTTGACAAATTGATAAATGTCTTCCATCATATCGATAATACCGTGGTTATTTAAATCCGAATCATTATTTATCTTGTTTGAGTATACTGCTTGAATCAAAGATTGAATTTTAATCAACCCGTCTTTAGCAATTAAATCATTCAAACTCAAAATTAAACTAGAGGAAAAATCACAGTACCATCTATGGTTCCACACGAATAGTTTTATACAACACTCTAAAATCTTCTCGTTCAACTGGTTTATGGATTTTATCGAGTTGGTTGAAGAGTGTAAATTAGACGAAGATTGGTTTGAGTTTTTGAAGATGATTTTTGATCTTTCCATCTGATAAAATTTCAACATCTCTCTGGTAGATTTAGCAGAAAACCGGCCCGATAACGCATTAGCAAACGCTATAGAGCCTTCTTTAAAGTGTTTTAATCTAAAAGCTATTGACCCTAAGATTTCCCATTCTAAAGTAGTTTTCTTATATTCCATTTGTTGCGCTTGAAAGTGAACAAATTCGGCTTGCCACATGGTGTAGGCCCTTAAATCTTCATATAACAACATGAAAAGGTTGTCCAACCATCTCTCACATAACCGTTTCTTTCTGAACTCGCTTTCGTAATCGTTTTCGCTTGCAATCTCTTGTTTAGGCGATTTCATGGCAACCGTAGAAGAGTTGTCATCCTCATTTGTCTCCTCCACGTTCAAATTGGATGTAGATGATTGGGTTCTCTTGTGGTCAACATGGGTGGAACTGGAATTGGAAGATTTGTCCTTTCTGTATTCTTCTTCCATCACGAAAACTTTGGCCCGGTATTTCAACAATGACTCCCAACCAGTTTTGACAACAATATTGGTCAATAAATCGTAGGCTTTAGCGAATGTTGACTTCAAATTTCCAGCGGGTAAGTTGGCTAATTGAGGGTCCAAATTCTTTTGTTCATAAGTTATTTCATTACTTTGTAAGTTAGATACTTCATCCAAAACAACATCAACCGGTGATGGTAAATGTAAGTCCTCATTACCTCCTTTCAAAGGCACAACTCTTTTCAAAGTATATTTTTCTTTATGACTATTCATGGGGCATGAGTTCAAGGTCAAAAGAGCGTTTTCAAAATCGTTCAATTTGGTGTACACTTGCACTAGCATCGACCAAGTCTTGAAGTCAGCGGGCGAAGACTTGACTGCCTGTTTGGCCAACTGCAAGGCGATGTCGTACCGTTTCTTATCAAGACAAAATTCTGCTTGTAACAACAATAAATCAGCATCTCTTTCGTTTTTGGCAATTCCTTCGCTCATAAGTTGAACTGCCTTGATCTCTTCATCCTTCAACAAGTAAATCCGAGCAATCAAACTGATGACGCCAGCTTCCTTTTCATACAATCTCCACAATATTTCAAGAGCCTTGTCGTAAGATTGAGTCAACTCGATACACTTGAGGAAACCATCCACTAAGTAATTGGAGATCAAAGTAGGTTGAGGAATCTCGATGTTGCACCCCAACTTGGGCCCGTCAAAGAAGAGTTTCTCAAACCCTTCCAAGAAGCTATCGAGAATGAGAGGACTAGAGAACGGGTTCTGTTTTCTGACCTCAACTAAGCCCCCGATCTTATTGGAATCATCTTCGTCGGTATCGACCAAGCTTCTGATGATGGAGCTAATGAACGTCTCGTACCAAAGCCTGTTGGACTCCTCGTCGCTGAGATTGTTGCTCAAGAGCTTCCCGTCGTGGTTAATGATTTGACTCTCAAATTTCCCCGGAATATGAACCGTGACCCTCATATCAACCTTGCTGAATGCATTGTAACTGCAGTAGGTCAAGTCGGGCACCTTCCAGTGCTTCTTTTCCCCAAACCAGTACTGAGACTTGGAGGAAATTAAGGTGGCTAAACTCTGTAAGTGGGCGGCAATCGACGCAGAATTGGAGGTATCGACCCCTGTGAAATAGAGAAACGTCCCAATTTCAGACTTAGAACTGGTCGATTGTTTGTGGATAGTACACAAATCGGCTGGTCCCAAGTCGAAGAACGTGTACAATCTGCCGGTTCTTTCGATCAAAGAAGATCCGATATATTCTTCCTTAGCTCTGTAAATTGTTAGTACGGATCAAAAACATGAGGGCACGGGCCAGGAGAGCCATTGACCGGATCAAAAATTGCCCTTGGTATCAGCCGCCGTCCCCTACCTTCGCCACTTCTACTACATACTCAGGTATTGATGATATCGTTGTTTGAAGCATTGTTGGTGTTCAGTCGGTTGGTTAATTTTTCGTTCATTGCCTCGAATGGATTGAGACAAATATTACACAAAATGAGGGGGTAGCTATGAGAGATGGGCCCCATTATTATACGGTTCATTTATTCTATATTACATACAATGGATACATAAAAGGGCTATTGTAGAAGCGGTCTACTTTTTTGGCTTCTTTTTGCCCGGCTCGTCCTCGATTTCGTCGTCCAATTCGTCCCAGTTTCTGGCGGTTAAGCAGTACTTTTCTGGCGGGAGATTCAAGCCCCATTTGGGGGTCACTTGGGGGAGAGGTTTGGAGTTACGCTCCTGCGCCAATTCCAACAAGAGTTCCTTGGGAGGTGTGGGCTTGAACTGGTAGTTGGTCCGGGCGGCTATGGCCAACCTAATGTCATCGGTGTTGACGGTGGTGTTGGTGTTGGGGTTCAAATTGGTGTTGAAATTCACCGGCTTGGAGTGGTCGTTGTACGTCAAGGCGTCCTTCAAAACCGACTTGGTGTACCCTGAAGGTGTTAGTAATGAGGTCTGGGGCACTAGGTGGTGGTTAACATACGATGTGCAAAGTCCATCAATTGTAATGGGACATGATCTTCGTAGTTTTGTATGCCCTGGGTGGCGAAGATCAAGTGGAGCAACCGGAGGTCTCTGGGAACAACGTTCTGCTGCTGTTCTGTTTGGGGCCTCTCCGACATGATGGTAGTTGAGCTGAAGGATTTGCGCGGCTTCCATCTATGAACGAGGACGGTTCCTGCACTGAGGCCGTGCGGTTGGTGGTGCGGTGGTGCACTGAGGTTGGTGGTGCGGTGGTACACTGGGCCGTGCGGTTGGTTAAGCTGCTTATCACCCTCAATAACCCGTATCATGTCTCAGGTCATAGAGAATGAAGACCATATGATAATACAGGTCCCCACGTCGCCCGACGTCAATGTGGTGGAACCGTTCAAATTCCTCAACACGAAGTTCGAAGAATCAAGCTTGATCATATTGAATCAGCGAATCTCAGGCATAGACCTAGTTCATTTATGGAACCACACCCATTTGCATATTTGCGCCGACGGTGGAGCAAATAGACTTTACCACTACTGGTCCGAGTCCCATCAGGAAGACCTCCGGCTGGAACACATACCTCAATTCATTGTGGGAGACTTGGACTCGTTGGATGAGACAGTGAAAAACTACTACGCTAGCAAAGGTGCTGTGATTATCCCTCAGTATTCCCAATACGCCAGTGATTTCATGAAGTCTTTGAACTTGGTGATCTTATACTTCCACTCGCTGCAAGTCAGGGATAAGTTGTACGGGGAAATAGAGAAACAATCGGGGTTGAGTGATCTCGTAGAGTCTCTCGACGCTCATGCTACTATTCCTCTATACTCTTACATCTTGAATGGGCTTGGGGGTCGGTTTGACCAGACCATCCATTCGATCAACCAAATCATCTTGTTCAAAGAGAAGTACGGGTACATCCAGAACTACTTTATCACTCCCGATGATTTGGTGTTCTTGATTCCAAAGGGCCGCAATTACGTCAAGTATTCTTCCAAGGCTCTTTTCTTTAAGTCAAAGGGTAATCCTGTTTGTGGGCTTCTACCACTCAACACGCCGGTGGTGTTGAATACGAATGGACTCAAGTGGGACGTTAAGGACTGGGAAAGTAGCATGAAGGGCAGTGTTAGCTCGAGCAATGCGTTGGTAAGCGATAACGGTGTTTATATAGAGACTTCAGATGACTTGGTGTTGAACATAGAGTTGAAACCTACGTCGAACTAATGTATATTAATATATGAGTCGGCTGACAATAGAGCTGCAAAACGCTAGTTCACTGCCCTTTACTCCACGTCCCGAGGCTAGGTCGAGCACCTCGACCCACCCGCGGTAATACCCAATTTACCTTTTTATCAATGCGACAATTTTCATTCTCTGAAAAATTTTTAGCCAGACATGTTCAGATCCATATTGTCCTCGGGCTTATTCAGGGCCAATGTCAGCAGTGTCAGATGTTTCAGCGGCATTACAAATGTGACCAAATTCCAAATTCCAAAATTTTACTCGATCCCAAAAGTGCTTGTGGGTGAACAGCAAATGTCCAGAAGTATCATGGACCAAATAGAGACTCCAGCTTTCAACCTTCCAGAAGAATTCACAGAAGATGCCGATGACAAAACCATGTACACAGACTCCGTGTTGAGAAAGAGAAGATTGAAGATGAAGAAACATAAGTTAAGAAAGAGAAGAAGAAACCAGAGAGCTTTGAAGAAGAGATTAGGTAAATTATAAACTTGTAAATAGAATGCATTAATAAACATAAACCAATGTTACAATTAAGAGCATGTATTTGTAACTCTACGGTGACTCATGACATCGGAGTTGACTCGTTATGTGCCGTGGTTGGCAACTCTCTCTTAGTTAAAAGTGAAAAATCTCACGGAAAGCGAAAAATTCAACCATGTCTACCATTACATTTGTCACAGGCAATGCCAACAAGTTAAAGGAAGTTGTCGCCATTTTGTCCGAAGGCGCCACCGAAAATAAGGTGGGAAAATTCACCATCGTCAACCAGTCGGTGGACTTAGATGAAGTTCAAGGTACCATTGAAGAAGTCACAATCAGCAAGGCTAAAGCTGCTGCTGACATCATCGGAGGTCCTGTATTGGTTGAAGATACCTGTTTAGGATTTGCTGCTATGAACAACCTTCCTGGTCCATATATCAAATGGTTTGTCCAGCTGATTGGCTTACAAGGATTGGTTGATATGTTATACAAGTTCGAAGATAAGGGAGCAAATGCTATCTGCACGTTTGGCTACTGTGAAGGTCCTGGTAAAGAGGTCCAATTGTTCCAAGGGATCACCAAGGGTAACGTTGTCGACAGCAGAGGGCCAACCAACTTTGGCTGGGACTCCATCTTTGAGCCAGTTGGTTATGAACAAACCTATGCTGAAATGGATAAGTCGATCAAGAACACAATCAGTCACAGATTCAAAGCCTTGAGCAAGGTGAGAGATTATTTGTTGGCCCAATAGCTGAACCGCTAGCGAGCCCCGTTCTTTCATTATTATATCATGTATTCATTATTTAAAACCAGTATAGAGAAATTATATAGACATTTAAACAATTTACTTATGGAAAAAAGACCCGATTTTCTGGAAAAGAGACTTCTTATTTTTATCATCTGCCTTTTTGAGTTCTTCTTCCTGTGGACCTTCGGATGTCACCGTGTATAAATTATCGTCAGAATTTATGAAATTCCCATATCCTCCTCTACCGATGAATGATTTATTGGATGTGACAGGATGAATTTCATTACCACCGTCAACATCTTGTAACTTTCTAGTTAGCTCAGGGTTGTCATTTTTCACCATATTCCCGAACCCTCCTCTACCAGTAGTCACTACGTTATTCTGTAACTGTGGCACTGACGAGTGAGGAGCCAATTCAGGGGAGGATTTGGAAGCTGATTTGACTGGTTTGATGTTTCCAGCCCCTCCTCTGCCTGTAGAGTAGTATTTGTCCGACATTTATGCTAACCGTTTATGTGATCTATAATGAAAAGCGATATTCAACAACTTTTGGGTTTTGATTTTCGGGTAAATATTGAAATCTGGATTGATGACATCTTCACCGAGCGTGATGGAGGATCCACTGTGCGAGTGGTGGGGCTCACCGATAAGAATTTCTCCGAAACCGGGCCATCCACCACTGACAGTATACCACAGGCCTGTGAACTTTGACGGATACATGCGGCTGTTATAATCTACCAAGACCCCTTTGGCGGCTAAATCGATTCTAAGTCCACTCACTGTCAAGATGGTGCACAAACACTCAGGTAGATGCATACCATGTACCTCTCTTAGCACCTGAACTTGACGGTTTAGAGTCAAGAGATGTACTAGAACCATCTACTGCCGTAACCATAACTCTCAGCGCCTCATCTTTGTCTGTTCCGTTAGAAGAATTGTGTGGTTTTTTGTTAACTTTAGGTATAAGATTACGTATTTCACTAGATTGAATGTGCTTAGAAACCTCTCTAAGTCCATCATTGAATTTGGTCCTGATTTTTTTCACATCAGCAACAGAATGCTTTGTAGCAAGTTTTCTTTTCAAGTTCGACTTCAAAAATTTAACCGCTGGATTGTGATGGGAAAGGACATTTAGCAAAGCCTCCGAGGGCAAGGCTGATTTAAATCTTGGTTCCAAGTGAGTGACACTTGGAACGGGTGGGGGCTTCCTTGTCACCTGAAACTCTTTCACGGGGTCTCGTGGTTGTCTAAGGTGATATATCGGCTGGTCGGTAAGGCTTGCGGTGGATTCACTCAAGTAATTAGATAACGGGGTTGTCTTGTCTAGCGTTGTCAACTGCTTCGATTCTGGCGGTCTACCCGTTTGGATCTTGAGGTCACTAAACGACCGTTTCAACGATTTTATGCTGAGCTCCACCATTATTTGTACTGGGATGGAAATACGAAAAATATATTTGCAGCCATTCTACACATCACATTTTGAGAAATCTATGTTTATACACACTTCACCGCTGTTAAACGCTACTATCAAAACTCTCGTCCTGTGAATACAGCCCAGTTTGTATACCCTGTGGTAGCTTCTCGCCATGGCCAAGTAGTTGAATCAATTGTAAACAATTCCGAAGAATTAAATCGGACTTGAAGTTGTTGATACTGATCAACTGGTTGACGTCGCCAATTTGACCGGCTAGCTGGTAGTAGCTCGATAATACCTGTAGCTGTTCCATACCCTCGAGCTTACTGTGCTGAATTGGCTTAAGTGTCAACGAACTTAGGTACCGGAGGTTCATCGACAACTTATCGAGTATCTCCTGGGGCCCACGGGCTAGGGACAAATTGAACATTTCGAGCTCAGTCGTGGTGCAGTCAGCCGCTGATTGGGGAATATCTGCTGGTCTACTGGGTGATTTGTTACACGTATCATTATATATTTCATTACAGTGAGGCTCCTCTATTCTTCTGTTACTATCGCTTAATCTGAGCCCTTGGATGAACTTCTCACCAGCCTCACCGCCAACCAAATCATCAAACTTGGATTTCCTGAGCGGACTCTCCTGGTGATTATAATTCTCTTTGTAATCACCCCCAACTCGAGAGCTTGTAGTGGAAGATGTATCGAACGGCATGAACATTGGAAATTCGAGTTTGTGGAAAAAATACAAATTTGTCTAGAAAACATCGGGAAGTCTCTCGATGACGTAAGCACGAGCTCCAACACCCATAATTGGAATACCAGGAATCTTTCTTATTCTTCTCTTCAAATCAGCATCATTGGTGGCAACAATATAACATTTGTGTTGCATGACCCTGTTTACAATACAGTCATCCGCATAAGTACCTTTATGACTACATGTTAACCGTTTAATTCTTGGGTCTTTAGCCAATTTTAAAGCAATTCTGTACTTAGACCCCAATTTTTCCAATTCCGCCATAACACAGTCGGTTATAATAGGAATACATTTGGCCATGGTACAGTCCATAAGCCCGTGAATGATGTCGATTTTTTTCTGAATGGAAAAATTTATGAAATTGGTATCGATCAATATTTGATATGGTGGTTTTATACTTTGATTGTATTGGAAAAATAATGCAGACGAGACTTGTGGAACAGATTTTGTGAGTTCTGGGTCGGTTTCATTGACCTTCTTCTTGTTGATGTCATTGTTCTTTTTCTTTATATCTTTGGAGTTGATCACTCTTTTGACAGAGGCAAACTTTCTAGTCTTTTTAGCTTGACCCATGCTTAATTGATATACAATTTTTTTCAAGATGAGAAACAATTTTACACAGGTCTTCCAGGCCGTTTTGGTAAATAGACGAATTTTGTAACCTGTAAAATTGCGCAAAGGCCTTTGAGTTTGCACCCATAAGCTTAAATAGTGGGAGGGTACAAAGCTTCAAATTTGAGTGACGAGTGAATGGCATTGGGCTCAGTTAGTGGATTGTGAGCCTATGACCGATGCCATTATTTTTTTTTTTTTTCAAAACGCAAATCCTACATTTCCCAGTACTGTAGAGAGAACCTTGGTTAAATTAGAGTATTGACCATGGGTAAGTTTCACTCTTTAGAACTATAAAATCCCGGAAAATTTTATTTTCTTCTAATCCAATTGTATCGAGGTGGGCGTAAGGACAAGAGCCATAATTGGTAAGCCATTGCTTTGGAACATAGAGCTTAAGGACCTAGATCGAACAAGCTTTTGCTGACTGCAGTTACTTGATTCGGATCACCAAGGGAAAATCACAGAAAATCAAGCATCACACCTCTCTTCATTTCTAATGGAAGACTTTTTGCTAAACCCTAAATCATCTCAGATGAAAGACCCACTTCCGATATGGAGGAGATCATACTTTTTGCACCCAGGCCTCGTCTACAAATATCTATGATTTTTCCAACAATCTGAGCGCCTATTATCAAAAGGTACAAAATGTAGTACCTGCACATCCGATGCAAAGAATAAAGACAATTTTTGAACCTAACCTGTGCATAGCAAAGACTTCCACTCATGCAACCCCATGGTGAGATTAACTTCAAGATTTTCGGTGTACGCACCTCCCTAATCTGCACGCCCAAGAGGGGTGGCTTGAGACAAATGACATTTCCGGCACTCCACTTGATTTTTTGGGATAATTAAAGCTCTATTTGTTTGACATCCCTACGGTACCGACTGATATTTTTTTGGCAATACGGAAAAGTAATTTTTTCCATGACAAGTTGAATTTTCGGCATTCCTCATATGTTTTACAGCCAAGTTACCGCAATTGTGAAAGGCTAATGCTTATTCTCTGAGTGCCGTGCCCTATTAATTGACTACTACTCTATAAAAAATCAGCCAATACCTGGCAGGATGTCTCAAAATCAAATAGGCATTAAATTAACGTTTAATTGTTCGTAATAGGTTCCTGTATATTGGTATATTCCCCGGCAATAACTTTACCAAAGTTGCTATTTGTGCCAAGTCCGTAATTAACCCGAGCCTCATTCAAGCATGGAGAACCCCTGCTTGTCCCAAAAAAGTCAAAGTGTCTCAGATTTATTATCATTTAAAAATCCTTGATAAGCACCTTTTTTTACATTATTGCTTCCTTTTTACGTTGATATTTTTCATAGAATAGCACAGAAAGTTTGATATTTTCACAGAGGAAATGGAAAGGCCGCCAAAAAGAAGAGCCAGTTGTGCTTCAAAGTTGCAAATTGGGTGCAAATATCATTCAAATCGAGAAATATCCCAAGATCGCTACGAGAAAAGAATAATAGAAGATTTCCGCCATCTATACAGCTCTGACCCTTTGTTGCCTGTTAAGAAAGATACAAAGCCCCTTAGGAAACCGTCTCCTTCTAGTCCTACCAACAGTTTGTTCGATTATTCTTATGTTGCTCCGAAAGAAAGTAATTATAAATGGGGAGGCCAGGAGGTGACACTGGATTTCAGCACACCGTATCAAGGATCGAGTTCTGCTGTCCCTCCAGCAACACCCATAAATCGTGATGAGCCATATGTTCATCTTGACACTTTTCAGATAATTCATGCAAACGTAGAGGAAGGTACATACGAATCTACAACTAGTAAACGGCCCACAATAAGCAAAGAAAAGTATCAGTGGGTAAGAAATCAACTTCTGGATTTCAATTGTGGTTCGATTGGTGGAGCAAATTGGAAGGTTCAAGAGAAAGAGAAATCTGCAAGAGTATATTTTAATGACGATTACGAAATTAAGGGCAATTTAGAGTTTTAATAGGCATGGTATCATTGGGAATAAAAAAATATTGGTTTATGGTTTTTATATAATATGTTGGGTAGAACAATTAGGATAGTATTAATAAATTAGAAAAAAAATGGACGAGTCCGGAGTCGAACCGGAGACCTTTCCCATGCTAAGGGAACGCGCTACCAACTACGCCACACGCCCTGGATAATGATAGCAGACGGGTTCTATTTCAGGTACAAAGTCTTTTACCATTTTTATCACATGACTAGGTCTCATACGGTGTATATTCGAAGCCAATACGATCAGGACGTATAGTTGAACTGACGAATGATGATGCGATAAAAGAATTTGCTTCATCTGAGCTGATGATCACGAAGTTGATATGAAAGCTTATACGCGACCGCAATGGGTGATCGAATCCAAAACAGGAATCGGCTCATCGAAATAGTAAAAAGTTGCAAGTCTCACTAAATACAAGCCTGAACTAAAAATTGAGGTGCAAAACTAAGGTTATGCTGAATACGATAAAGTGGGACAGCTTATAGACTGCAAAAGCAAAAAAGAATGGACGAGTCCGGAGTCGAACCGGAGACCTTTCCCATGCTAAGGGAACGCGCTACCAACTACGCCACACGCCCGTGTTGTTCACTTCTTGTGGTTGAGTTACTTATGATGTCAAAATTGTGATGTTAGTTATGAGTAAGTGGACCGGATAATAGAGTAGTTTTCCTGGTTAGTGAATACAGTTTGGGTATGTATCAGTGATAATTCAGTATAGTTCCCCAAATTATACTTAAAACCGAATTTTTTGACTATGTGGCAACTGTATTCAGTACAGAGAAATTGAGCCCCTTTGAGATAACGTCTTAAAGAAAATATACAAACTTACTTTATACGACCGGAATCGGAAGAGGATAGGGCAATCCAAAATCTGAACGGAATGTATAGGACAAATATATATGCACGAGTGAAGAAGCGTCGAAATCATCGGTCAACAGGAAATTTCACTCGTACTGGTTTCTACTGCAAATCATTCTGACAGGGGGGACTTTTCAACGCAAATCTTAGATGTGCCTCTGCTTGCATCTCAACAGGGTGAAATACTGTCACATAGATATCTATTTTATACTGCAATACGATTATAAATAGCAAAACAGAGAAATTCGAAACACTTTCCCCGTCTCTTTTACGTATTACAAACATTATACTATACCAATTATTAATTAATACCCAAACACCTACACCTAAAGAAACACTATTTACATGAGTCATTTAAACTGATGAATAATTTGATAGTCGAACCCTTTACCAGTCTTTTCATTGACCTTCCAACTCAATAGTTTTTTGTCACCCACCTCAAACACCCGAAGGTTCCTGTCATTATCGTTTTGAGTTTTAGCTTGAAGTCCCGTCACCGAACTGTAACACAACCAAAGTTTATTGTTCAAATCGGCCACATCTTTACTATTATCTGAATCCTTGTTGCCGTTGTTGTTGTGTAAGAAGCAGCCGTCATTTTCGTGTTCGTGACTGGCACTAATAACGTTATAGTTGAGGTTAATAAAGTCATTCAAAGCCAACTTGTCTGTGTCAGTCTTCAATCTGTCCATCTTGTTATAAGTACCCACAATCTTGAACTTACCTACCGGTCTGAAGTTGGGTAAAGGGTAATGAATGAATGCCAACTTAGCAACGTTGTTGATTTGGTTCAATGAATTGAACTTATAGAGCGAGTTGATTTGATTCGAGCTCACAAAATTGTTGTAAGTATCCAAGAGCGAGATGGCGGCAACAACCTCATTGTTCAAATAGAGATTGAAATTGTAGTTGGTCAACCCGTGCAAATTGCGGTCATAGTTGTCAAAAGAGTTCAAGCAGTAAGGAAGATTCGATATGAACTCCAAATATTTCATCTTGTTGGGGGACCTATGGTCGGACTCACCAAAATTGATGATGTATGGGATCTTGAACTTGATGAACAAGCTGAGACTGTTGAGAAGAATGGTGGATAAATGGTTCACATCGAGAGGGTCACCATAATTGATTCTGGCATGCTCATCCCGAACATCAAAGTCAATCAAGTCCCCGTTGATTATGATTAAATTAGGGAGCTCCTTGCTGATGGCCTTGGCTAAAAAGATTTCTGTTAACGAATCAATTTGGCCGTTTGCAAAGTGCAAATCGCTGATTTGGAAGATTTTAAACGACTTTCGGGCCGGAACATTTTCAGATTGCAAGTTGATCATCTGATTTTTTTTGCAGTTGTTGAGCAGGGTGAGAGTATTCAAATGATTACCAGAGTCATCACCCGAGATCCTGAACATTGCTATCATCTTGGACCGGATCGGGACCTTGAACCAATGGTCCCGGGTATCCACCACATTTTTATTGAAGAGATCAATTGATCGCACGATGGGGTCTGCGTTAGAAACTTTAGACTTTGTCGTGGTGGTAGCGTAGATGCCGTGGCCTAAATACTGCACCAGCGTATTTTCAACCGGCTCACTAGGGTCAGGGTGAAGGTTTAAGATCACCTGGTCATCGTCGCCTAATTGGTCCAACGTAGAGTACTGGAATTTTATGTAGTAACAGAACAATAAGTTGGAGTGGAAGTGGAGGGCATTGGAATCGCCTGAGGGGGAAAGACTGAAAATCCGGGGGTACCTATCGATAGATACCTGGGACACAAGTCGATTGTTGATTAGAAGATCATATTCATTGTTATAGTAGTCGTTAACGAAAGGAGGATGATGGAAGTAAAGCCAGAAAACAAGAAGTAGTGGAATCAATAGAAAATATCGCTTGAATCTAAACATAATGAACCATGAGCGTTTGGCAAAGGGGTCCAATACAAAGCGATGGAACAGTCTATTCAAACCACCAATAAGGCAAAGCACAGAGGAACAAGCCCAAAAAATTATATTCGTCACTATAATCACTGGTGAAAATTAATCTTGAGGAATGTATTAAATTTAAATCACCCTAAATTTCACGACATTTCCGACCCAATTCGTACTCCGGTTCACTAAGAACAGCAACATCTTGCGGAATAGGAAATTGAATTAGCGAAAAAGATGCTTACTAGTGCTCGAAATTTTACATTTGGTGCCGCCTTTACTTATCAAACGGTCTAGATTCTTATTTGGGGACGGCACACGACCCAAAACCTTAGATTTGGGGAGGAATCTTGGGTTTCACCGCAATTACACCGCAGGAGCTGGGGTTGTTTTGTAATCAGGGTTTAAATGGAGACATTACAGTCTTAGTTACAAGTGAAAGTTAGTAAATTGGGCTCAGACTCGAATGGTGGTGGTTAATGAATGAGTAGAATCCCCCCACAGGTGGTAAGGCTTTCACCCCAGGAGGGGATACTTTCGCCCTAGGGGGTGATGTCATGTGGAGGGTTTTTTCGAGATTAGCGTTTCTCTCTGACCTCATGCTTGTCAAGATTTCTTCCATTTTTTTGCGCATGACATCTCTTGAACCCTCTTAAGGCGCTCGGGCGTTTGTTGCGGGAAGCGCAACTCGCATCACTACGGTTAAATCATCGATCGGTCAGATTTTGGTAATCGGCTAGATCTGTTCCATCGGGTAAACATTCTTACCAATAAAGCCCTGCAAGCTCAAAAAGACGACCTGGAATAGTTTCGGGCGTCCGATCGAAAAAACATGATTAATTCGGCCGCTGCATGTTCTATAACCAGCTAGCTGTATTGGGCAAGCCGCCCAGATTTGAGCTAATGGGGCCGCCGAAAAAAAAAACAGGCCAGATTTCGCTTTTTTTGATTTTTGCCCGAATGTGATATTTCCCATACCCCCGTCAGACGGATTGACTATTTGAATCCTGAACACAAGTTTTGTAACGTGAAATTGTATAAGCGGATATGAATAATCTTTTACTTTGGAGTCTTAAACGTGCTCGAAAAACCGATGAACTGAATACCAAAGTTTCTACACCCTGAACACAATTGGTTATGAACTAATAATTACGAAACGGGACGTGGCATCTAATAATAATAATTTAAAAATTAGAACTCTGACAACAAGGATATCTCTTATCGAATACGCAACCCAGTTTATGGGGCAAAGGGCCAATTTCATCTTTTTATATCCGTTATTGAAAGATTTCCCATCTTGTACTGACCCAAAGCTTCTCTAGCAGATAAGGTTTGGTCTATGATTCGTTCGGGGAAACCAAGTCAATAATGGCTGTATATCAGCTGATGTTTTTGAATTGCAAACGTCCTGCAATTGCGTTTGTAATCGTTCCCTCACAAACATTACCGCATTTGGTAACCCTGATTACGTTTTTGACATTAAATAAGAGAATGGTTATGAACAACGTGACTTAAAATCTAGATTCTACATGGGACAAATTGTGGGTGTGCAAGGAAAGGTAGTCGATCTCTTTCAGCACGATACTGCGCCCACAATAGCTTAGAGTCTAGATAATTGAGCGCAACATGGAGTATGATGGGCGGACTATTCTATACTATTGTGAGACCTGCAAGCTATATCCACCGCATGATAAAATAGAACACAGGGTGTTAACAATCGATAAGGGCTATTAACAGAACAAGTCCGGTAATTAATTATATACGACCCGTATTGAGCGAGTTTTAAAAAAGTCAACTATAGCCCAAAAATCGAATGGACAGCCCGATGGCTGTCCCACTTTTCCGCTATAGAGGGCCAGGTGGTACAAGATCTTTTTCGTTGTACAAGTAGAAAAAATAGTCGTTCTATCAATTTAAGGTTTGAGATAACCTGAGAGGTCAGAATAGACCAATCAAGGCCCGTCAGTTTAGTAGTAGGGAAAGGAGTTAAGAAACCAATTTGGAAAGAATCGCAATGGCCAGATACGAATAGCTAATTTTGCACTTGTAGCGTCAGTGATATGAACATGTTCAGAATAATACTCCAATCGAAGCTTATTAGAGTGGCTCGAATAAAAAAATAATAAACTTAAATAAGAAAAAAAAAAATTCAGCATTCGGAAACCTCCTATATTCGTACTAAAGGCGTTTTTCAATCGCGAAAGGATCATAACCCTTATTAAAACTTACGAATACTAACAAAATTATTATCGTATTTATATTTAAGAGAGATTTTTCCAAAAAATTCCAAAAATTTTCTTTATTGTGTTTTATTTTTTCTACGGAAATGGACCCTCCAATGTTAGTACCATACTTACCCTCAATCAACACCTCAATTTATCCAATGGAATACAATTATAATGTGAATAATGCCAATAATATGACTATGACAAGTAGCATGGCCAATAACATGGCCAATATGGCCAACATGGCTAATAATATGAATAATATGGCCAATATGAACATGAATATGAACAATGCCCCTCACATGGCTGCCATGAACAATATTGCCATGCCCAATATGGCCAACATGAGTAATATGAATAATATGAATATGACCAATGTTAATGCCATGGTTAACATGGGTAACATGGGTAATATGAATGCCATGAACAACTCAATGATATCTACCGCATCAGTCCCTAGTGGATCGAGTGTAAGTTCGCTCAATCTGATGAACATGGGTAATATGGCTCCGGTCACTAATAATATGATGAATGGGGTGCCTAGTAACCCCAAGATTGGAGTCAATGTTCAAGGATATAATTCAAGCCCTTCCAATGATTTAGTCAACAACATGTCTTACAACTACAACCAACTTCCCTACAACGCCCCTCCTGATAATATGAGCTTGCCGCCCAATTCGTTTCTCGAGAAGATAGCCGGATATTTGCCGGTGCCCCCAATGGTAAAGATACCCGAAAGACCTTCAATCAGCCACCAACCTCCTAGTAAAAGAAGCAAGAGGAAGTCCAAATTCACCAGACAACAAGACGAAATGATCATACAGTTGAAACAAAATGGGAAAAACTGGGTTGAAATCGCTGAAATCACCAAAGTCGGTAGTTATTTAGCGGCTAGAAATAGGTATCAAGTGATTATTGGTCAACAAGGTAACAACAACTTGTCTAGTTGGAGTCAGGACTTGAACCCCGTACTCAAAAAATTACTTGACAAATTCGAAATTGATAAATGGAAATTCATCACTAACGAATTGAACAAAATTTACAATAAGGATTTCAGCTGCAAGGAAGTTCAAGCCTTGGTCAGCGAGTTGTTCCAATCAAACCCTTATAGTTTCAACGTAAATGAAGATCTAATCAAGGAGTTGATCAAGGAGAAGAAAGTATTGGATAAAGAGTCATATAAAGCTAATGAATTCGACGATTTTTTGAATTATCCAATGGATAATCAGTATGAATAGGGGAAGGGTAACGGTGTAATGTGTTTAATTTTGTATTTATAATAATGGATGGGATGTATATATTAATTTAATAAATGATTACGAATCTAAAAAAGAGCTTTCTAGTGATAGCCGGAACTCGGTCCGGAAGGGTGTTTGTGAACTTGATTACTACTTAACCGCTGTACAATATGTATATGCAGGATTTAGTTTCTTCCAAAAAAAATTACGCATGAAAATGCAGGATTACACTAATAGCTTGATCAATACAGGAGTGTATTTGTATCTCTTAACAATACAGGAGTTAGGCGCAAGTTTAAAGCTCATCACCTAAACTTTGCAGTCGCGCAGCCAAAGTCGACTACCTGTCTGGCAGTAATCCTTGCCTTTAAGTGTTCGAAACCCTTTACCTTTGTTCTTATTGGATTTGACAGTTTCTTTCTCACCCCGAGCCTTTTCGAACTGAAAAAATTACTATTTACAAAATTCAACCTTTAAGCTATTATAAAGCGTAAACCCGGCCCGCTTTCTGTGCAATAGTCAGTTCCATTCGGCCGTGTCTTCTGCTTCACGAAAGCTGCAACCATACGGTTGAAAGAAAGAATTTGCCAATCCACCCAACCCTCCGATTCGCGATCATCACTTCTAAGAGATACTAAAGCTTCATCATTACTTCGACAGGGTAAAAAAAACACTCGAGCCGTTATAATGTCACAGTGTGATGGAGGGGATGACTTTTCAGGTGATTACTTCGAGCTTCGGGTAGCATCGATATTCGTTCTTCTAGTTCTAAATGCTGTAGGGGCTTTTCTCCCGGTGATCATGGTACGAGCTAAGTGGAACGTTCCCTACACGTTTTTGTTCATTTTCAGGTATGTTGGTGGTGGGGTCATAGTATCCACTGGTTTCGTCCACTTGTTGGCCGAGGGTGCCAGCACCCTAGGAAACCCATGCTTGGGTGAGCCGTTCACTGAATACCCGTTCTGCCTCCTCTTTGCCTTGATCGGAGTCATGCTGATGTTCTTGTTCGATAATGTTGCTCATAGGCGTCTTGAAAAAAAAATTGGCCGTGTGCATAACTTGGAGAGGTTGAAGGAAGGGGCACCGGTGGTAAAGGACGAAGAGAACATAAAGTCTAGTGATCCGGTCAAAGAGGACAGTGGTAACGACCAAAAACTCTATTTCCAAATGTTGAATTGCTTTTTATTAGAGTTTGGTATCGTATTTCACTCAGTGTTCTTAGGGTTGTCGTTGGCTGTTGCCGGTGAAATGTTTGTCTCTTTGCTCATTGCAGTATCCTTCCATCAGATGTTTGAAGGGTTGGGCTTGGGGGCTAGATTTGCTGTAACCAAATGGCCTGAAGGTAAGCAGTATACTCCATGGCTATTGTCATTGGGTTACTCTCTCTCAACTCCCATTTCCATTGCTATCGGTTTAAGGGTAAGAAACAGCTACCCATCCGGTAGTTCTACGGCGCTTTTGGTGACGGGGATATTTGACTCTCTATGTGGAGGTATTTTGGCGTACAATGGGTTGGTCGGGATCATGGCACATGATTTCATCAATTCTGACGACTTTAAAGGTTCCAGTTCCAAAAAGCTCATATGGGCGATTGCATGCCTGTCATTAGGAGAAGCTGCAATGGCTGTAATTCGCAAATGCGCTTAATTATACAAGATATTTATAGAGGTTATACAATTTAATTAATAAAAGGTTTTGAATCAGCATAATTATATGCAGGTCACAAATAACTTGGCTGCAAGTTTTTAACATTAGTCATCTTCCAAAGACAAGTTACAAGAATCACAGCCGTCTGACCTTCCGGTGAAGTGGACTTTGATCTAACATGGTGGACAAGGCGTTTGATCAAGCTGTAGCCACACCGCTCCGGGCCTTGAGTAACATCACCACTAATATCCGGTATAGCTGAAAGAAAGAATTTGCCAATCCACTAAACCCTCCGATTTGCAATCATCACCTCTAAGAAATATTTAAGCTTCACCATTGCTTCGACAGGGTAAAAAAAACACTTGAGCCGTGATAATGTTACAGTGTGATGAAGGGAATGATTTTTCAGGTGATTACTTCGAGCTTCGGGTAGCATCGATATTCGTTCTTCTAGTTGTAAGTGCTGTAGGGGCTTTTCTCCCGGTGATCATAGTACGAGCTAAGTGGAATGTTCCCTACACGTTTTTTTTCATTTTCAGGTATGTTGGTAGTGGGGTCATAGTATCCACTGCTTTCATCCACTTATTAGCCGAGGGTGCCACTGCTCTAGGAAACTCATGTTTGGGTGAACCGTTCACTGAATACCCGTTCTGCTTCCTCTTTGCCTTGATCGGAGTCATGCTGATGTTCTTGTTTGATATTGTTGCTCATAGGCGTCTTGAAAAAAAAATTGGCCGCATGCATAATCATAATGTCGGGGTTTCCGACTTGGAGAGGTTGAAGGAAGAGACACCGGTCGTAAAGGACGAAGAGAACATAGAGTCTAGTGACTCTGTCAAAGAGGATAGTGGTAACGACCAAAATTTCTATTTCCAAATGTTGAATTGCTTTGTATTAGAGTTTGGTATCATATTTCACTCAGTGTTCGTAGGGTTGTCGTTGGCTATTGCCGGTGAAGAGTTTGTCCCGTTGTTCATTGCAATATCCTTCCATCAGATGTTTGAAGGGTTGGGCTTGGGGGCTAGATTTGCTGTAACCAAATGGCCTGAAGGTAAGCAATATACTCCATGGCTATTGTCGTTGGCTTACTCTCTCACAACCCCCATTTCCATTGCAATTGGTATAGGAGTAAGAAACAGCTACCCACCCGGTAGTTCTACGGCGCTCTTAGTGACGGGGATATTTGACTCTCTATGTGGAGGTGTTTTGGCGTACAATGGGTTGGTCGAGCTCATGGCACATGATTTCATCATTTCTGACGACTTTAAAGGTTCCAGTTCCAAAAAGCTCATAGGGGCGGTTGCATGCTTGTCATTAGGAGCAGTTGCAATGGCTGTAATTGGAAAATGGGCTTAATTATACAAGATATTTATAGAGGTTATACAATTTCATTAATAAAAGGTTTTGAATCAGCATAATTATATGCAGGTCACAAAAAACTTGGCTGCAAGTTTTCAACATTAGTCATCTTCCCAAAACAAGCTGCAAGAATCGTAGCCGTCTGATCTTCCGGTGCAGTGAACTTCGATCAAATATGATGGACAAGGTGTTTGATCAAGCTATAGCCACACCGCTCCAGGCCTTGAGTAACATCACCAATAACAGTCCGGTATAGCTTTATGATCTTGGCATTTGGGCTGGCGCGAGCAAATTCTTCACAATTCAAAATTTCTTGTCATTACTTACGAGTTCTGTATATAGCTTCGAATTTAATCTATTCTATCAGTTAGCCAATTAGGCGCACCTCCCAATGCCGGAAATCGTAAATCGATACCAAAATGGACTTTTTTTTATTGGAATTATATTTTGCAGCAGCCATATTTAACTTCAACTAATTGATCTTTTTGATAAAACTTGAATAGATTTTTCAGCCCTTTCAATATGGATGAGAAAGCTGATTTCGAGATTCAGAACCAAGTCGTATACCAACGAAGATGGTTCTCATTCTTGATGGATAAATCCATCCCGCCACTTACGGAAGACAAACCCGTCTATGATGATTCAGGGCTACTTAATAAAATTACATTCAAATTTGTATTCAAAATCCTTAGAATCGGTTACAAAAGAACTATTGAAGTGGATGATTTATTCCGTCTTCCACCCAAATTGCAAGTGGAGCATTTGCATTCTGAGTTCCTGAATAACTTCGATCGTAGGACAAAGAACGGTATTACAACCTTTAGAATAATAATGGCCCTTTTTGATACTTTCAGATTCCAATATTTGTACTCCATCCTTGCCATTGCCCTTTGTGACATGGGTAACTGCTGCTTGCCTTTGCTATCCAGAAAATTAATCCAAACTGTTCAACTGAGAGCTTACGGGGACGACTCTGTTGTTGGGGACGGAATTGGTTATGCTCTTGGTTGTGCTTTCGGTATTTACGTATGCTTTTTGCTTGGTAACCACTATTTATATTACTCCATTATCAGTGGGGTTCAGGCTACTGGTATTATGACTAAAGTTTTGATGCAAAAAGCTTTCAAAGCAGACGACAAGTCCAGACATACATACCCGATATCCAAATTGACAACCTTTGTTTCGACAGACTTAGCCAAAATGGCGATGGGAATTCAGTTGGCTCCCATAGTCTTGTCATTTCCGTTCACCTTTGCAGTAGTGGTGGCTGTCTTGGCCATCTATGTTGGAGCCCCTGCCGCAGTTGGTATTGGTGTGGTTATCTTATTCACAATCACATTGAGTGGATTGGCTGCTCTCATGGTAAAGATTAGAAAAAGATCATTGATATTTACCGATAAAAGAATAAATTATATCAAAGAGGTGGTGAATAACTTGAAAATCATCAAGTTCTACAGTTGGGAGGACTCTTATCACGATAGTATCAAGAAAACCAGAAAGAATGAAACCATTCAACTTTACAAATTGCAGTTCATCAGGAACATATTGGTAGCAATTGCAATTTCTTTATCTTCCTTCGCTTCTATGGCTTCATTTTTGGTCTTGTTCGAGACAAACTCTAACGGAAAAGACCCAGCTATCGTCTTTTCATCACTTTCCTTATTTGGTCTTTTGGGATATTTTATCATCACTATCCCATTGGCTGTAGGAAGTTCTGCTGATGCAGTAATTAGCATTGGTAGAATCGCCGGGTTCTTAGAGTCTGATGAAACATTTATTGAAAACAACGTCAATTTCAATCAGTTTGATGACACAAGACCCGCTGTCGAGGTGAAAGATGCTACTTTTTTTTGGAACTCTTTCGAAGATGTCGAAGTAGATGATTCGAAGAAGAAAAAGAAGAAGAAGGAAGCCAGTTTCCTAGAAACAGAGACTAAAGTACATGAATCTTTTGCCTTGAATAACATGTCATTTGAGCTTGGGCACAAAGAATTTGTGATAGTAACTGGTATGATTGGAACGGGAAAATCTTCCTTGCTTAATGCCATGGCTGGGCTCATGACTCTTAAATCAGGGCTGGTGGACATCAATGGTTCAATTCTATTGTGTTCAACAAATTGGATTCAAAATGAAAGCTTGAAACACAACATTGTATTTGGTAATGACTACGACGAGGCCAGGTACAATAGAGTGGTCACAGCCTGTGGCTTGCTTGATGATTTTGCCATGTTGCCAGCAAGCGACAGAACCGAAATTGGTGAAAGAGGGATCACCTTGTCTGGGGGTCAAAAAGCAAGAATAAACCTTGCAAGAGCTGTTTATCAGAACACCGATTTGATATTATTGGATGATGTTTTGAGTGCTGTAGATGCAAGAGTCGGAAAGCATATAATGGATGAGTGTATACTTGGACTCTTGAGTAACAAGACGAGGGTCTTAGCTACTCACCAGCTTTCTTACATCAATAGTGCCGATAGAATCATCTTCATGAATGGCGATGGTTCTATCAGTGTAGGTACTGCTGACGAATTGAAGCAAACCAATGAAGGATTCAGGAATTTGACCTCGTACAACTATAAGGACCAGAGTACGGATTTAAATCCCAAATCAGCTGAGATAGAAATTCAAGAGGGTGAAGAAGAAGATGACAGTATTATAGAGAAAGAGTCCCATACGGTTGAGCATACAGAAGAGCTCAAGAGAGTTCAATCGAGAGATCATGATAAAACCGGAAAGTTGATTGAGGATGAAAAAAGAGCTGTGAATACAATTGGTTGGGATATCTACAAGCAATATGTGAAATTGGGTTCTAGTCCCTTCCATCCGTCTATATTCATCTTCTTGATTTTGTTTTCATTGACCGCCAGTACATTTTGCCAATTGTTTACTAATGTCTGGCTTTCGTTCTGGACTGAAGACAGGTTTGATAAGCCAGATGGAATCTACATGGGTATGTACATTATGTTCACTTTCTTGTCCTTCCTCTTCTTGGTTTTGCAATTCTTGTGTTTCATTCACTTGACCAATGTGTCATCGAGAAGATTGAATGTCAAGTCTGTACAAAACTTGTTGAATGCACCCATGGCGTACTTGGATACCACACCTATCGGAAGAATAATGAACAGGTTCACAAAGGACACTGACTCATTAGACAATGAAATTGTAGAACAAATCAGATTGTTCTCTCATGCAAGTTCTTTTATAATTGGTGTTGTCATTTTGTGTATCATCTACTTGCCTTGGTTTGCAATCGCTGTACCAATATTGTTAATTCTATTTGCATTTGTTGGGAGTTACTATCAAGCATCTTCAAGAGAAATCAAGAGATTAGAGGCTATACAAAGATCTTTTGTCTACAACAACTACAACGAGTGTTTGACCGGAATGGAAGTCATCAAAGCTTTCAAGAAAGGTAATGACTTCTTGCTCAAGAATGACAAATGTGTCAATGAGATGAACGAAGCTAACTACTTGGTTAACGCCGTTCAAAGATGGTTGGCTATGCAATTAAATGGAATTTCTTTTCTTCTTGTGGCTAGCGTAACTTTATTGAGTGTCAATAGAGTTTTCAATATCAGCCCTTCTTCTGCTGGTTTGGTTGTTGCTTACTTGATGGGTATGCCCAACATGTTGACTTTAATCGTTCAAAGCTACACTCAATTGGAGAATGAAATGAATGCTGTTGAAAGAATGTGTGAGTTTGCATTCAGGATGCCCCAAGAAAAGGCTTACCATATAACCGAAACAGCCCCACAATCAAATTGGCCCACTAAGGGCCAAATAGAATTCGACAATGTTTCTATGCGCTATAGACCAGGGCTTCCAAGAAGCTTAAGGAATCTTACATTCGAAGCGAACCCGTATGAACGAATTGGTATTTGTGGTAGGACCGGTGCTGGTAAGTCTTCTTTGATTTCAGTTATCTTCCGACTCACAGAGTTGTTAGAAGGGACTATCAAGATCGATGGAACCGATATATCTACACTTGGGTTGCATGAATTAAGGTCAAGGCTCTCAATTATTCCACAAGAATCGGTGCTTTTCAGAGGTACAATTCGTTCGAATTTGGATCCCTTTAATGAAAGATCCGATGGCCAGTTGTGGAAAGTGTTGGTGCAAGCGGGGTGTATCAGCCAGGAAGAGTTGGAAAAACTAAAAAATGTCAATGATCCGACTGATAGCCACAAATTTCACCTCAAGACATCCGTTGAAGACGAAGGGACTAACTTCTCTCTAGGAGAAAGGCAATTAATTGCATTCGCCAGAGCGTTGGTGAAAAAGTCCAAGATATTGATGTTAGATGAAGCCACCTCGTCTGTAGACTATAAAACGGACTCAAGAATCCAAAACCTAATCTTAAACAACTTTAAACAATGCACCATCATTTGCATTGCCCACAGGTTGCAAACGATCCTTAGCTACGATCGTATCATTGTTTTAGACAATGGAAGCATTGAAGAGTTTGACACTCCATGGAAATTGTTCAATAATAAAGACTCTATATTCAGGGCTTTGTGTGACAAGGCGAAGATAAACGAAGACGACTTTATCAACAAATCTTGAGTGGCATACTTGCGTTAAAGGTGAATCTTTATTTTACTACTGTACAAACTATATATGATAATACTCATTCTACTAATCTACATAATCTTACTTCATCTTTTTTTTATAGTCAGCGAACGATAACTTCTTTTTGGCCACAGGCTTGACAACTTCTTCGACCGTCTTGTTTACAGGTTTTTCCACCTCGAGCTTGAGCGCCTTATTGATCTTCTCCAATTCAGTGCTGTCAGCAATCTTTAACTTGATCTCACTGATACTCTTCTTGATCTCAGGCTTGACCGTGATCTCTTCGACAGAGTGTTCGATCTTCTCGGTAGAGTTTTCATTCAACTGGAACAATCCCAACACGTCTTCAATGACGTTCTCATTAACGTTTTCCTTCTCCTCTTGCGGCCGGACCAAGCTCTTGGTAATTACTGCCTCTCTTATGTTCTGGGTCTTGACTGGGTGGTCAAAGTCATCGACCACCACCTCGGCATTGTTGGGCTTGGGCAAAAACACTCTAGCTTCTATCACGTTATCCCGTTGTTTCAAACGCTCTTCCCATGACACGAACGGCTTGGGGTCGTCAGTCATGATCAAATCTTCTTTAGCCCGGTGGGCGTTGGAACTGGTGATACCAGAGATCTTCCGGGTGGACCTCAACAAATATGACATGGCCTTCTTCACCTTGAACACTGCACAGTTGGGCACATACAGCGGCGAGCTCGAAGTAGTCGAGCAGCCACATTCGGTGAAATAGAGAATGTTATCAATGGTGTTCATGAGTAATCCCTTTTCTCTCTTGGGCAACTGGTCCACCTTCAAACCCTCGATATTCTTTGACTCGTCTCCGTTCAACTTATGGATGGGGTGGGTTTCATCCCATTCCCATGGCAATCTCAACTCTTCTTCGCTTGCATCGTTGCTCAACTTGATGTCCTTCGAAGCCACCACCAAAAATCGGAACGCACTGATTTCAGGCACGTAAAATGGCTTGATTTCACAATTGGCGGCATATGGGCAAGCTTTCCTGATGAACCGAGTTTCGTTACCAACGAACCGGGAGTCCAACACTACGTCCAATTTTTCTGGCGAGTTATCGGGCCCCACCAAATCAACAGACGTTTTTAAGACCTTGGGCTTAGTGGTCCCCCAAATGTGGTACTGGTTGGTCTGATTGTCCCGATAATTAGTGAACAAGTCCAAGACTCCAAGGTACTCCAAGATCGGGGTTCCCTTGGGGATAATTTCCTCAAAGGCCTCCTCGGTGTCCTCGGGAACGTTGGCCTGGATGAAAAGGCTCAACTTTGAGATCCCATTAAACTTCTGCTTTTGAGAGTCGGAGTAAGCTTTCACTTGCACCGACACTCGAGGGGTGTTTATCGGCTTGTTATTATCTTTGTTATGCTTTTCGTGGTTGGGAAGTTTGATGGGAATCTTGGGGATCGATCTGAACTCCTTCAAGGGGCATACCTCCACATTGATACGCCGTTTATCGGCCAATTTTTGGTACCGAGTGAAGAACTGCAGTCCCAACTTCTCAAAGTAATGCTGGAATTGGTGGTTCCTATAGTCGTTGTTTCTCAACTTATAGTAGGTCGATTGGTAGTTCTCAGAGGTACAACCATCTTCAAACAATTCGTTGTCTTTGCTGGGGACAAACACCGTGGGCTCTTCAGGCTTCGTGGTATCCACATCGTCGTCCTTGAAATCGTCCCGCAATTGCTTTCTTTTGTCTTTACCCTTGTCACCGTCCACCCTTCTCTTCTTCTTATCATCTGCTCTACCAGAATCAGAGACCTTTCTCTTGTTCAAAGGCTTCTCGTGATCTACTGGCTTGTCATTATCATTATCATTATCATTTTCCTGCTGTAACCGAAGAATGGTGTCTCTTCTACACTTTGCCGCATCGAATTTGCCCCATTTATTCGGGTCACAGTAATAGCATCGGTATTCTTCCTCCTCTTCCGGAACCTCTTCGTTCGTCTTGTAGTCCATGCACAAGCAATGCTGCCACCTATGACATACGTCACACTGGATGGTGAACCCGTCATCATCAGGAATATCACAGATACACCCTATGATCCCCGAGTCGGGTTCCACCTTATACTCTTGCAAAGCAGGAACGGTAAACTCTGGTTTTGGCTCAGGCTCTGAAGCCTTGTCCTTCAACGTCACGAGAGGAGCGCCTAGCTGAAGCTGTTCAGACTTGACTTGCACCTTATTGGCGTCGTCCCGTTTAAGGAGCGGCAACGGGTTTTCTGCAGCCTGGGCCAATGCAGCCGCCACTATGGCAGCATTACTAGTTACTCTGCCGGTATCGTTCTCGCTACCTCTGGCCAACGCTATGCTAGCAGGCCCCGGAGAAAGGGAATGATTGAACTGGCTCGTGGAAGGTATGGAATTGGATTTTTTGTGGCTTTTGCGGTCAGCAGGTCTTTCTGGGGCATGACTTGGGTCAACGTCGTGCGATGCCAGGGACACCGATGAGTGGGTGGAGTTGTTGTTTGACACGGGTGCTGAGCTATGAGCTGGGGCTGTATGGGTCACAGGTAATGGAACTGATGGGGCGGTATAGGTCGTAGAAGGGGCAGGCACTGCACTTTGAGGTGGTTTGGTATATGAACCCGGAGGATGCACGGCTGAAGGTTGAGGAGCGGCAACCGGGGGGCTATGGGATTGAGCTGGCTTCTCTGTCGAGACCGCCACCCGGGTTTGTTCATTACTAGGCGGAGACTGACTTGGTGCAGGGTTGGGGAGGTAAATTTGTCTTATAGGATCAAAAACTGTGGCCGGTTTGAGTGGTTGAGGCTGAACTTGTTGGGGGAACGGGAATAACACCAGCACCAGGGCAGTCTGAGGTGACTGCAGTTGGGACTGAACTTGTGAGTTGGCGCCCGAAGGTATTTGTGAACCAGAGGCAGAAACAGCAGGGGATTGCAGCTGAGGCTGGGGGGACTGAGAGCTTCGTTTTAAATCCTGCTGTTGCTTGGCCGCCACGTTTGCAAACATCAACAACGCCGAAGCATCGTGTAAAAGTTGCTCCTGGCTATCGCCGGCATCATTGGGAGTACTCATGGTTGGGTGGTTACTCCTACAATAACTTGGGGGTTGCCAAAATAGTTTGAGAGGGAATTTTTCAGTTCGCATATTGTTCTCGTACCCGATCGTATAAATTAAGCAAGGTCGTTTATTTCATGTATAAGGTGATATGTTACTTACAGTATACAAAGACAGAATTATTTACAATAGGGTACAAATAGCATAAACAAGAACGGGACATTTAACCGGGAATTCTACCCTGCCGGTCCCGTCATTTCTTCAAGTCAGGCCCTGCACCCAGAAGGGCCATCCAGTCCTAGAAGCCGCTAGCAGCAATGGTAGTGAAGGTTTAAGTCCCTAGTTGGCGGTCGGCTCAGACTTGTTGACTTTGTCTTGTTTCAACTTTTCCAAGTATTCCAACTCTTTTCGTAAAGCATCCATGGCGTAATACACCTTCGATTGTAAGTAAAACGAGTTACCCTTCTCCTTTGAATTCACGTCAAACAAGTAGTTGTATTTCTGGTCGATTTGGTCTAAACTCAACTCTTTCTTCTCCAATCCTAAGATTTTGCAGGCCTCATCCACAGGGATTCCACCTATACTTTGACTTTTACTAACCCCGTTAGCAGCAGCAGAGGCACTGACTTTGGCAGCTTGTTTGTAAGCTTCTGTGAATGCCCTTCCAAACACGGTGGCACCGGTGAGCACCACGTTAACGATCAATCTATGAGCCATGCTTAGTTGGATAATAAATTTTTTCCAGAATTTTTCGATGATTCGCATCTTCAGGGTGATAGTCACAGGCCCTTAAGTGATGTCCGCTAGTGCCATGACCCAGCGGAATCTTGGGGAAATCTATGTTAATCGGTACGGTTGATCAGTTCAACACTACGAAACGCTCAAATTATCGGGTCAAGTACAAGAGAATTCTAATTCTTTTACAAGGTATAGATTTAAAAAATGTAGCACAATGAATTAATCTAATAAAATAGGTCAGCAACCAACGTTACTAACAAATATTAGAACTTTTCTAAAACATAAAGTGCTATACTCTAAAAGACCGGAAACGAAGTGTTAATTGTGGCCAATCTGTTAAAAAGGTCAAAAAACACTTAGCTGACGCCAAACCTAATTCACACAATCACTCACGTGGTGTACTTAAAGCTTGTACTAAGGTCTTTATGTAGTTGTACATTAAAGTACAAGTTATATATCTATTAAGAGATAGTATAACCACTACTGATGATTAAAGAAGAAAAGAAAATTTTAATAGTAGCCTGCTCGCGCTCTATTTATACGGCAGACCTGGCGCCGGGTTACCTCTGCTGCTGCGAGATGAGCACCGGTATGCAGGACTGACGACACTTTAACTGTTTAATTCGTATGGGCAAATAGCAAATAGACATGCTGACCCAAAACATTGATAGCTACTACAGATGGCTTAGAGAGAACTCTCTTTGGAATGAGGAAGTGGTAGAAACAAAACAGTCGGCCCTCGGTGGTGTCGGGGTTTTTTGGAAGGATCCTAGTCAGTTGGACGACTCTTTAATTGAGACAGTCTTATTAAGAGTCCCCAAATCAAATATACTATCCACCAAAAACTCCCTGATATATAACTTGCTTGTCGACTACAATGAGTCGTACGGCGATGAAGATACCGAAATTGATCTCACCGAGGCCATGCACGGCTTGATCATTGCGTTCATCTATGAGTTGAGTATGAAAGAAGCTTCGCCTTGGTGTGATTACTTGAAGGCCATTGATCCTGCGGTGACCAAAATTGATACTCCTATTTGTTTATGGGATGCTAAGGAGAGAAGCTTGCTTGAAAACACCGAATGCACTGTCTTGGGTATGGATGATTTGCAAGAATTGATAGTGTTGTTTGAAGCATGCGTTAAGTTTGCCAAATTTAATGAAAAATTACTTAATGTTCCAGAAGTATTTGACGTGGACTTGGAACATAAAGACGACAATCTCGATGTTTATAAACAAAAGTTAACTGTTTTCGGTACTTATGTTCAAACCGTCATTTCCAAGGCTTTCCAGGTCGATGACTACCACGGACCTGCGTTAGTTCCTGGTGCTGACCTCTTCAACCACTTGTCCCCATTGCTTCAAGACGAGGAGGTGGTGGAAAGGGAAAACGTTCACTTCGTGTGTGATGGTGGTGATGATGTCTGCCATATCTGTGGTGAACAGGAGTGTGACCATATGTTTGAAGATTTAAACCAGCTGGAGATTCTCGATGATATGGAGGATGTTGGGTCTGAAGAAGAACTTGACGAGGAAGATTTTGAGGAGCTTGAGGAAGATGATGACGAAGAACCCAGCAGTCCCATCAACGTTTCAGATATTGAAGTCAGTGACGTGGACATAGAAATAGATGACTCTGATGACGGTGAAGACGAAGACGAAGAACACGACCATGCAAACTGTGGCCACGACCATGACCATGACCATGACCACGATAATTCGCAAGAGGAAGACTCTGGCTCAGAAGCTGATGAAGATATTGGCGAAATCACCATGGAACTCATCGAGAGGCTTGAGCAAGAAGAGTTGGATAGAGACGAAGACAGTGACGAAGATGACGAAAATGATATTACCGACTTTGAGATCAGTGAGTTGAACAATGATACCATTGACGGTGCTGATACCTCAATCAATGAAGACCTTCAAAAACAATTAGCCGACAGTTCTCAATGTGTTGATATTATCTTGACGTCCTTGCCAGAGAAACAATATGACTATGAATTATTCAATACCTACGGTAATGAGCTTTCTAACCCATATTTGTTGCAAAGGTACGGGTTTGTATGTAAGCATACGGAGCCTAATGTGAATGATTCGGTCCAATTATTCAACCAGTTTGTTGGGTATGTGAACAATTTGAAGAAGACTGCTACTTCCAACAAGTTAAAACAATTGACTGTCAAGCTTGACTGGTTAGAAGACAACTTTGGTTTAGCTTGTGAGCTTATCCATGAGTATAGAAAGCAGCAGTTCAGAGAGGTGATTCAAATGCAGAAAGAGAATGAGGAGAATGAGGAAGACGAGGAAGAAGAAGAAAAAGACGAAGAAGACGAAGACGAAGAAGGAGAAGACGAAGACGAAGACGAGCAAGACTTTGATGACGACGACGATTTTCCAGAAACCTGGCAGTTATCTGCCCGGGTCTTGTTCGATGGGACCGTCAGCATTCACACCCATTTTATTTTAAGGTTGATCCACATGCCGTTCAAACTCTTCAAATTGAAGCTTCTCAGTTGCAAGCCATCCAAAGTCGATGAGAGAATGGCCAAATATTTACTTAACGAGCTCCAATATAACGACACAGAAAACAAGATCGAAGAGGTGATCAAGTCGTTGGTGCAGAAGAAGTTGAGCTTGTACCCAGCCGAAGTCACTGCCAGCAACACCAGGTTGCAAATTATCAAAGATTTGATCGAACAAGAGAAACAAATTTTGAACAGAGCACTCGATTAGAATTTTGTAAAGTATAAATGTCACAGTTTCGTATGACTTTCCCCTATTGTAGTATGTCACAGTTTTGTAGTATAGTTTCCAGTCCGCTTTGCACCTTCCCTCTGCAGCTTCACTTCGAATTTCCTCCTGGTCCGTACCTGCATACACCACTGCGTATACCGATGCGAACCTGATCAGACCTAATCCCCACCAAACTATCTTCAAGCATGTCTGACGATGAATACCTGGCTGAAAGTATAGCTGACTCCGAGTTTTCCTTCGACGATGACTCCGACTTCGACCTCAACCCCGCCGGAAACGGTCCCCTGGAAGAGGGAGGTGATGATCCTTCCAGACGCTACGATACCATCATTAAAACCAATGCCGTGGAGTATAAATGCTCTACCTTACACGATTTTGTGTACAACGAATTCATCTCGGTGGCAAACATCATCCAGCTGCAATTGGTAAATGTGGACTACGACGATATTTTAATCATGCTTCATTACTGTAGGTGGCAACAAGAGGATGTCACCGATAAGTACTACGACTCTCATGACCAGTTGTACGCTGCTTGTGGATTGGTCGAGCCTCTGCGCAAGGCCAATCGGTTTGCCACTCGTCAGGGGTTCACCTGCTCTATATGCTGTGAAGAGTATGAAGCTACGCAGACGTTCGCATTGAGTTGCGGCCATGAATATTGTACGGGATGTTACGGTGAATACGTCAGGACAGAAATTCCCGCTGGTTCTCTCATCCGATGCATGGACTTGTCTTGTACGCTATCGGTGCCCCATGAGGTGGTACAGAAATTGTACGGCCCCGTGTGTAAGCCCCAGTCCATCCCCAGTCTAGATGAAAATCGGTTCGACAGCGTGCTATCCTTGGATAAAGACACTCTGAACGAGTTCCACCATTTAAGAGGAAGGCCCAATGAAATTTTCTCGTACAACAATTTGCTTAAAGCTGCTGCCAAAACTTACATTACCGGTAGACGGAGTAATTTCAAGTGGTGTCCAGCCCCCGATTGCGACGGGCTCGTTGAGGTGTTGAACTCGGCCAACTTGGATACCCCGGTGGACGCAGATGCCATGAATGGGGATATAAACAAGATCCCTATGGTATCATGCCCCAACGGCCACGGATTCTGCTACCAGTGCCAGAAAGAGGACCATTTACCGTGCCCCTGCGCCATGGTCAAATTATGGATCAAGAAATGTAATGACGACTCAGAAACCGCCAATTGGATCGATGCAAACACCCACTCGTGCCCCAAATGTATTGCTTCCATTGAGAAGAATGGTGGATGTAACCACATGACATGCCCCACTTGCAAGTATGAGTTTTGCTGGATATGTTTGAAAAAATGGTCGATACATGGAACAGAGTACTACAAGTGCAGTAAGTTCGAACAAAATGCTAAGGACGAAATAGAGAATAACCAGAAGAAGAAACGGCAATTACTCCAGCGGTATCTTCATTACTACAAGCGGTTCTCCTTACACGAGTCGTCCATGAAGGGAGACATCAAAACGCTTAACACGGTCAATCAAAGAATGAAGGTGTTTATGGAAGAACAGCTGAAACTCAATAAAGACATATTGTCGTGGATCGATATTCAGTTCCTCCAAGACGCATATAGAGCTCTTACCAACGGCCGGAAAACTTTAAAGTGGACTTACTGTTTCAGCTTCTACCTTGAAAACAGCAACTATGCCGATGTCTTTGAACAACTTCAAGAGTACTTGAATAAGGTGGTAGAAGACTTGTCGAGTATATTTGAAAAGCTTGAAAATAAGAAGAATAAAGATAAGAGTACCGCCATCATCATGGAAGAGAAGCAAAATATCATCACTCTTTATACGTTGGTGATTAAACGACAAAAGACGTTGATCGAATGTGCTGCCAGCGGGTTGAACGATAACCTCTTGCAAGTGTCGGATCGCTAGTGCTATCCCACTGTTTATACCTGTAATATACGACTTTAAGTTAGTGTGCACAGAGTCGTGGTCGGTCTTATTGGACAAATTTGATTTATCGAAAATGGTTATCGGTGCGGCTCACCTCGCTGATAAGATAAGGTTGAACCGTCGATAAAACAATTTCCCACCACTATGGCTGAGCAAGTGGACTTGATACGTGCTTCTAGCCGGGATAAAAACTTACGCCAGAACCGGTTTAGAATAAGAGATGAGATCGGCTCCCTTAGGAATAGTTCTGCCGACGCTCCTGTGAGAGTTCACCGATCTTTGAGCCGTTTGAGCCACCCCACCAATAAGCCCGGCGACAAACACTTGCTACAACAAGCCCTACAGAACCGCAACCTTAGAAACTCTTCCCCGGCACCCAACTTTCCAAGTCGACTGTCGGAGTCCAACATCCAAAGACCCTCGGGCCCTTCCAGAACCCACCTGGTCAAATCACTCACAGATCGAGGTAAAGCTCGGGTTGGCCGACTGGAACAAAGGCCGGTAGTCAAACGATGGAACTCGATCCAGTACTTGGCGGCAGACTCTGACCAGCGACAACCCCGGGACATAGATCCTAGCAGTATATCGCCATTAACTGTGATCAAAGATCAATACGACATCGAACGGCCGGTTCGAAACTACGTGGCCTCCACCGACAACTGCTACAACGATCTAGAGACCCCCAAAATGTCCCCAAACATGGGCTCGGGGCATGAGCTGAAGCTGACTCATACTCAGACTACTGACCTGTTTACCAACAAAATCTACAACAAAATGTCTCGGATATTGCATGTGGATGGGTACCGGAGCAACGAGACCAACAACCACAGCGAGCTGGATGACAGCGAATCTGATACTCTAAGTGACAACCTAGACCACCCGGACTCCTGGGCATCACCAAACGTCAACTTGACCGAGGAATCGATGGCGGAGGGGATCAATCTCGATGGGTTAATGAACGAAATCAATGACTTCCAGGACAACTTTGTCCAAAAGTACAACGCAAATGCGCCGGCAGACCAGTATTCGTCCCGGACCCAGCAGAAGATTCTAGATTACAGAGACTTGTATGACCAAGACGACACCATATCCCGAGTGCCCAGCTACTTCAACTTCCTCCAAGCCCGGTCTGGCACCCGGTCAGGGTCCCAGACCCCAGTGATAGACCATAGTTTCAAGATCCAGCACGAGACCATCATGCAGCAGTACGACCAGGTCCGTCTACGGTTCTGTCACTCGACTGACTTTGGGCTCTATCAGATGAACCACAAACCCATTTCTAAGTCCGATAAGTCCAAGCGTTTCATGAAGGCAGATATAGGGCCATTGGGGTACTTGAACCGGAAGCTAGTGCAAGACCCCGAGAGGGCCAAGTTGCCCAAGCTGGACCCACCTAACACCACCAAATCGGACTTGGTCAACCAAATCTGGAGCGAAAGCATGGATGAAATGTTTCCCGAGTCTGCAACGCTACTGCCTACAACCCCCACACGGGCCAACGGGCCTCCATTAAACCAGCCTCCACTCATCAACCCAGCAGTCCGTCTCAATTGAATAACCTGCCTCTACCCCGCCCCACGAGCCAATACCACCGCCACTTACATTCAATATACGCAACCAACCTCTACCTCCGTAACTTTTCAGTTCGCAGCCAGAAAATTTCCAAACGGCCTAATTCCCCAAGTCATTGATCCACACCCACCGACCTCCCAATGAGCAAACGGTTCAATTTGCCCTACACAACTCAAGATCTCTTCCCCCTGGTGCCACCAACCATCGGGTCCCTGAGAAGACCCGGGTCAATATCCAGTCGCTCCAATTCGCTAAGTATACCCGAACCCAATTCTGACATGGAAGCCGCATCTTCCACGGTCCAATCAGCCAAAATAATGTTCAGGCGGTTGTTCAAGCCCAGGACATTGGACTTTGAGACCGCCACTTGGGAAATCTTCCACCTCATAATCAACCCCCGTAAGATGTACCGGTCTCAGTACTACTATAAGCAATACCAGGCCAATGGGAAAAATAGCTACGCCAGAGACGACCCGTCGTTCTTGGTACTCTTGACATTGTTCCTATGCATCAGTGCCATTGCATGGGGGTTGGCCTACTCCCCTCACGTGCTCGATATCTTGAAGTTGATTCTTTACATGGTGTTTATTGATTTTTACTTAATAGGGACCATTATATCCACCCTCAGTTGGACGGGTGCCAATAAACTTTTCAACGACACCTGGGGTATCGACAAGTTCTCCCGGTACAACGTCAATTATATCGAGTGGGGGTTCTGCTTCGATGTCCATTGTAACTCATTCTTGATCATCTGGGTGCTCTTATACTTGGTCCAATTCATTCTTCTCCCGTTAATCACCATAAGGAGCTCGTTCCTCTCCTTGGTGTTGGGTAACACTCTCTACTTCGGAGCCCTCTCTTACTATTTTGTCATCACCTTTTACGGGTTCAGCTCACTCCCTTTTGTTAACACCCAGTCAATCAATGCTAAAAACACCGCCAACCCAGCTAAATTGTTGCAGTTGTTTATAGTGGCGGGCATCTTGCCATTATTGGCATTGGCGTGGATTTTGACCATCGGGTTCAGAGTTAACGTTGCATCAACCATGATTGACACTTACTTTGACTAACTTTTTACTTAGTATAATATATATGTGTAACTACACACTATTAGCTATTTGATCCAACTTTTCGCTGGCCGCTTTAATTCTCATATTGGTCCGGTTACTCAACTCATAGTCTCCTACGTCACTAATCAAACTGGCTTTCTTAAGCCATTCCTTGGTTTCATTGGCAGTAGTCTTGATGTCGAAATTAGGCTTGGACGTCTCTAACAACCATACAAACATCGTCTTTTCATACAATGCAGTGGGGCACAAGTATGGACTGTACAACAAACGATTGAACTTGAAGGGTAAGTCATGGACCACAAACTTGGAAATCACTTTTTCTTCAAGTAGCTTCAACCCTTTATTTATTTCACCCAACAGCCTAAGACAAACAGATTGGGTAAAATACCTGATCATACTTTCATCGTTTGTCTCCGGGATTTTAGCGTAGCCCGCAGCGTACTCAGTTCCAGCAGCACCAGAATAGCTCAAAATTTTAATCGATAACTCCAATTTCTCTTTATTCATCCGGTTGTACCCATTCCAGAAATATATCAATTCGTGAATGATAGATGTTCCCATGGTATCAATAAACGGTAAATCGGGGTGGGCCTTGACCCTTTCCTCTATTTGATTGAATTTCCTCAACACGAATTTATCGAATGGTAGTTGCTTATTACCACCACCAATACCTCCTTTCCTTCCAGTGGCATTATGACCATGTCCTGGAATATAGGTGGGGGCCAACCTGATGTATTTTTCAGTTTTTTTGGCGTACTCTTGTAACTTCTTTTCCGTCTCTTCATCAGTTGCATACTTGACAATTCCCATTTTTATCATTCTATACCGGGCCAAGTAACAACCCCCGGCCATGAGCAAGTAAGCACTCCGACACCATGAGCTCAAGTCAATAAGCTTGATGAAATCCTCCGCGGCCTCATCAAACTGGTGGTTGAAGGCGTAGAAGGTGGCTCTATCAAACACTAATAATGCTTCCGATTGTTTCATTTGAATCTTATTATTTGGATTGTCAGTGAACTCTTGCATCATTTTGATTGCGTTTTCTAATTGGCCGTGAGAGGCTAACACTCTACCTTGTTGTAATACCCATAACGCATTATGGGGGAAGAATCTTCTGACCTTGTCTAATAATTGAGGCGTATAGAAATCAGGGTTCAACAACACTTTATCCAACTCCTCGTCTGAAATGAATGTCCGGGCACTGATATCGATGATATTGCTGACATTAGCGTTCGAGTGCTCGGGCAATTGGAATCCTTGATCAACAAACTGAACAGGCCCATCGTAGAAAACCAATAAACACAATAAGGCTAAATCTCCATGAATGTTCCGGCAAGTGATGGCATTCTTCCAAAGCAACTTAAGCCCGACATCACGTTCTCCTTTGAACCCGACAATCGATAAAACCTTACCAATAGCTGGAGGGATCAAAGATAATACCACTTGTAAGATACCAAAGCAAAGCTGGACCCCTGAGTGGATAAACTCGTCGATCGTCGATACGTGCAAGTAGTTGTCGTTCTTATCGCTGGAAGATTCGGTCATCAAAGATATGTTGGAGCTTTCCATTGTATCTGAGAAGTTGGGGTCGGGAAGACTGGGGGCCAAATCTGTGGATTCGTCCAAGTTGTCGAATGCATCTGAAAATTCGTCTGAATCGTCATCTGAATCTTCCGCTGGATCGCCGTTTTCAACCATGATGGTTGGAGGAGTAGCGGTGTCAGATCTAAACTTCATGTTGATATCTGGCTTTGGCGACACTCCTCTTACCGAACTTTGTCTCAATAAAGAGCTCCCCTTTCTCGATAACGAGGCCTTGGACGAGCTTGCAGAGATATTGGCAAACAAGTTCACGGACTTGGGATCAATCGAGTTGCCCAAGTTGGTACCTTCAATCCGGGACTTTCTCATCTGGAACACCTTTTCAAGGTCTTTGATCAATTTCAAGTCCTGAGGCAAAGAGGCACTGGAGTCATTCAGCTTAATAAGCCCTGGTAAATCTACTGAGCTCACACTGGCATTTTGACCAAAGTTCTTGGAGGATTGCTTCTTCAACTTGCTCAAATTCTTATTGAACAAAGGCTCCAGCTCCTTGATCTTCTTATGCACAGAATCAAGAGAGTGGTATGCTTTTCTCAACTTGTACAAAGCCTTAGCACTTTCCATCATCCCATTATTCTCCTGCAACAACATCACCAACGCATTCAACAAAGTGGCTTCCGCCTGGGTCACCTGGAACTCAGTCCCAGGGGGGTATATATGCGAGGTCACCATTCCATGTCTGACGTTGTACTTCGAATTATTCACCGAAGCGTTTTCGGCTTCGGATAATGTCGAATGAGCCTTGGCCATAATCTCTGGCTCAAACCCCAAAGTAGCCTCAAGGAACTCCATGACACCAAGGGCAAGGTGGAAAATACCTGCTGGTTGATCTGAACCAGTCTCTTTATGATGCTTCAACTTCTTTTGTAAAAGGTCGGTACCTTCGGGTGTTCTGTCATCCAACAAGTAGTCCATTGCTTTCAAAGCTACCTCAAAATCATGAACCTCTTTCAAGATCAAGCCATACGATGCCTCGTCATTAGCAGGTGCTTGGGGTGGTGAGGACAACAGGAGAATGGATGCTTTCTTTCTTAAGCCCTTTAACATATTCAAAGGTTATTTGGGTAAAGGGTGGGTGGTGATGCGGTGGATCAATGCAAAAGTGATGATCTCCTGTAGCAATGCTCGGGGGGTCAGGTTTTAAAGGAATACGTTTCGATAAAACGGTATGAAAATTCCCTACAAATAAATAACTGACGTTACTAATTAGACCAAAGCTAAGGACTCAGTGATTAAGTGACGGACAGTATTGAAAAATATCAAATTGGTTGTGTCAACGATAATTGATTGATGTCCGAAAAAAAGAGGTGTCCAAAACAGAGAGGTGTAAGAGCCGATGTTTTGATATGCTTGTGATTAGGCAATGACATCATTTTGAGTGATGGGTATGCTGGTCCCCCAACGATGTAGAGTTTTGCGGTCTATTATGTCTATGTATGGCTGATATATAATACTGACTGTGGTCCTATATCGCGTGTGACAAATATTGATCCCCCACCCCTTTATGCCCCATCTTCACGTCCCGCAGGTGCTCAAAAATGATTGACGTTTTGTAAAACCAAGACTTTGTTTTATCATTGACAGCTAGAGCCGTTTATTGTACATATTTGAATGCTCTAGATCTGCTCATTGGTCCGGGGAAATTGTTTGACACAAGATCTTTGATCTCTCCGACAATTCAAGCCCCCCTTATCAAAAATAGGGGACAAAAACAAAACAAAAATAAAAGAAATTGCGGTGTCAGGATTTGTGGTGTCGAGATGGTTCTTCGGTGAGAGATCTTCTGGTGTACGGAGCTAGTATCTCATTACCACCTAAATTGAGACCGGATCAAACTTTATTACCAAAACCTTATTGTAGAATCAGCTCACTAAGCCGTAGTTTTCATGTTCTTGGAAAATTAATAAACCTTATTGATGTATCAGCTCACTGAAGGATCTGTTTCTTGGCCAAATATAGGTATATTGCTATCGGTGTTCCCGTGCTAAACCTTCTGCTGGCCCACCGCTTCGCCTATTTGTCGTTTTGCAATATTTTATTTTGTAGTGCGTGCACCATGATGTTCCCAAATAGTCGGCTGGTTAAAAATTTTGGCTGCTAAAAAACTCTTGAACCTAACCTGTACGGGCTGGCTATTATCCATTTATTGATTTAAACAATATTTTCTACATACATGCTTTGATTTGACTTTTTATGCATGCATCATCTACCCAAATGAGCTAATTGTTCCATTGCTGGCTACAGGAGATGCCTTGATAGACCTTTAAATATTCTAAAATCTGCTCTTGAGTGAAAATCTGTAATTGTTATATTTTACATTCACTATCATAAATAAAATTGAATTTCAGGTTAACTCCTTCCCTCCCTTACATTACTGAATAACAAATTCATTCTATTAACTAAATACATTCTTTTCCCTTAGTTTACCATTAATTTTAGCTAACTTAGACATTCTTTCATAAAAAGTTAACTTTATACAATCTTTCAAATCACACGTATAATGAAATTCACTTTACTCCTTACTGCCTTAATTTCTTTATCACAGGCTGCTCCTGTGAAAGTTGTTACTAGAGTCCACACTGCTGCTCCTGTGACTGATTGGGTAACCTTTACTACGAATACCGTCACCAGAACTGATGTTCAAACTGTAAATGGTCCTCCTCCTCAACAAACTCCTACAACTACAGCTATCGAAACCCCAACTACTGAGGCTACGACTACTGAAGCTCCAACTACTGAAGCTACTACTTCTGAAACTCCAGCTGTTGAAACTCCAACTACTTCTACTGAAGCTCCAACTACTGAGACTCCAACTACTGAGACTCCAACTACTCAAACCCCAGCTACTTCAAGCACTCAGGAAGATCCAATGGCTAAACCAGTTGAGTCCACCACTGCTACCGAAGAAACCACTTCTGAAACTCCAGAAGTCCCAACTACTACTTCTACTCCTGTCACCACATCTACTCCAGAAACTACTACCACTCCGGAAACTACTTCTACTCCAGAAACTACTTCTACTCCTGTCACCACTTCAACTCCTGCTACCACCTCAACTCCTGCTACCACTTCCACCACCCCAACCACTACTTCTAGCTCAACTACTTCTGAGTCTACTGAAACTTCTAGCTTGAGTGACTTCCAACAAGAAATCTTGGACGAACATAACAACAAGAGAGATTTACATGGAGTTCAACACTTACAATGGAACGCTACTTTAGCCAAATATGCTGCCGACTATGCTGCCAGCTCATTCTCTTGTGATAATGTTCAATTAATTCATTCTGGTGGACCATATGGTGAAAACTTGGCTGCTGGTTACACTGGTGGTGCTTCTCCAGTTGACGCTTGGTACGATGAAATCAAAGATTACGACTACAGTAACCCAGGATTCGGGGAAGCTACCGGACACTTTACTCAAGTTGTTTGGAAATCAACTTCTCAACTTGGTTGTGCTTATGTCACTTGTAACAATGCCTGGAGACAATACACCATTTGTGAATACAGTAATCAAAGAGGTAACATTGTCGGTACTGACTCCAATGGTAAGACATATTTCGAAGAAAATGTTCTTGAACCAATTAGTAGCTAAACATCATTTTTATCTTCTTTATTTCGTTAATTTTTGGTTCGGTTTTAAAAACACATATAGTTTAATTGTACATTATAAGAATAACTTGACTCTCTCAGATTTCGATCGAACTTCCAAAAGGTGCTGAATTGTATAAGGTACCCGAATTCATCTCTACAACAACTTTATAGGCGAAAATGATATTTATTGTCTAATCCTATTCAATTTTAAACTATATATCAAATGTTTCACATCCTTCATCAACTCAAAAAATTAATTTAATCTTTTAAGACTTGAGCGAAAGTACCTTTAGATGGTTTAGCTTTTGGTTGTTCAACTTTAGCAGAACCTAATTTTTCTTTGGAGAAAGTTTTGGCGTATGGGTTTAATCTTAATAAGACTTGTTTGTTCTTTAATGGGTTCTTTTTCAAGACGTGAGTTCTCTTTTGAGTGGCTTGAGCAGCTGGTCTAACAACGGCTTGGATTTCAGAAGAGTTGATCAATCTGGTGACATCAGTGTTAGCAATGATGTTAGATGGTAAAGAGTAGTTAGATTTGATGGATTTGGTGTTTTCAGAACCGTAGATAGAGTCTAAAGATTCGAAAGCACTTTGAGTCCAGATAACGAATCTACCTAAGTGAGCACCTGGAGCTAATTGTAATAAACCTAAGTGTTTAACGGAAGTAGTTTCAACACCTGGAATGTTTCTTAAAGCTTTAACGAGACCGTTATCTTGAGAGTAGACAACTAATGGACCTCTTCTTTGAGTGAATCTTCTACCTCTCATTTTACCTTTACCGGCTCTCAATTTTTTAGATTTGATGACTTTAACGACATCTTTGTGAGCACCAACAGCTTTTAAGACAGCAACGGCATCTTTAGTTTTTTGAACGGATTCGAATTCGTTAGAGACAACTAATGGTAATTCTTTAACTTGTTCAACTCTGTGACCTCTAGCTAAAACTAAAGAGGTAACAGCAGAGGCAGCAATAGCAGAAGCAGTAGCGTATCTCTTTTCGTTGTGGTTAACTTTAATGTTCCATCTTCTCCAGGTTTTAGTTGGAGCGAACATTCTACCACCTCTACACATGTTACCGAAAGCACCTTGACCGGATCTGTGAGTACCAGAACCACCAACTCTTGGAATTCTGGCTAAAGCTCTACCAGTACCCCAAGATTCAGCGGAGTGTTGGTGACCGGCTTTGTCAGAGACAGCGTAAGCTTGTCTTTTGTTCTTGTTAACTCTGGTGAAGACAGAGTGGACTAAGTCTGGTCTGACTGGAGCAGCGAAAACAGCTGGTAATGGTAATTGGGTGGAGGTTTGTTCACCTTGAGCGGAGACAACAGAAACTTGTGGACGAGTAGACATCTTTAATGAAATTATAATTAACAAAGAATTAAAAGAAAAATTTTTCTAAAAATTTTCACTGGTGAAAACTTGATGGTGGTATTGGTATATGGACGACTTTTAGAAAAAAATTTGGTTAACGGTGCAATGCGCTTACCCGGACGCTTAGCGATGGCTAGGAAAGGTATGGTTACACGGGGCTACTGACTGGGACTGGTGGTGTTAAAGGGAATAGTGAGATTCTTGAGACCCATGAAGCCTAGAGATCAAGACCAAGATTGGCTGGGTCTAGTTAAGCTATGGCATGTTTTGACCAGGGCCTACGGGGCGTAGAGAAGCATCGAAGAAGCTCAGACGCCAGCACAACATCAATAGATAGTGGTACCGTAGACAACTACTAACTCGACCAAGTAAACTAGTGTGTATTGTATATAAAAGCCCTAGAGTATTAAAAGTCACACAAGTGAAACTAAAATGTTAATCATCTACCCTGTCATCATGAAAGCTCCTGGTGTACGGCAGGAAGCAGGTTCAAAGCTGAACGAAGTGAAATCATTAGAAGCAAAAATCAGAGGTTCGAATTCAATGTCATTAACAACAACTCGAATTTTGTGGCTGTTGACGGTTTCTATTCAAATCAACCCCCGGCTTCTTACTACCAACTTGTCTGGATCTATTGTTGGCACTATCTATCGCCTCTTCCACCGGCAAGGCTCTACCAATTTTGTTGAATATGTCCAACACCCCATCGCCTGACTTGGCAGAACACTCGGCCATTATCACGTTATCCTCCTCTTGGTTCAATTCATGCACGTATTGGATCACTTCATCCTGCTCTACCTGTCTCTCTTCCGTCAAGTCGGTCTTGTTCCCGACCAAACAGATGACAATACCTTCGGGAGCTTGCTTCTTTAACTCTTTGATCCAATCTTGAGCTTTTTTGAATGAGGCAGCACTGGTTATATCGTAAACACATAAAGCAGCATTGGCGTTCCGGTAGTACATTGGCGCCAATGACTTGTACCGTTCCTGGCCAGCGGTGTCCCAAATTTCAAACTTGATCGTGGTGTTGGACTCAGGCAAGTCGATGGTCTGCGTCAAGAATGCAGCACCTATGGTTGACTCTCTGAAATTATCGAAAGTATTTTTAACAAATCTGTGGACTATAGACGACTTACCAACGGCACTTTCCCCTAAAAGAACTAATTTGAATTGGGCAAATCTTTGTGAATTATCTGACATGATTAAGTTGTAGGAAGATGTTAATCTAGGGAGGTTATTTTCTGAGTGCGGCCGACCCCAGAGTTGATGAGGCTGGTGAGAAGCTCGTTACGGTGGTATTTACAGTGTTTGTAACCTGTCAGCTAACACTGTTTAACTGTAACTGCAGAGTTCTGACTGATTCTGTTTAAGTTCTGATTGTTCAGCAATTGTTAACTGGGGCAGCTGCTACTGTTTGAGCCACAGTTCTGTTAACTCTCCTATTGATGTTCCTCTCATTGTCGCTACTAGACGATGTTTATTACTCTATTTACATGTACTTAGTTACCATCGATCTTGGCCAAGATTTCTTTGTCGGTGTATAATAAGTATTCTTCGTCACCAACATTGACTGGGTTACCACCAAATGGTGGTAATAAAACTTTGTCACCAGCCTTCAAACTAACAGGAATGTTTTCCCCGTTGGTTGGGTTGATCAAACCTGGTCCAGCAGCAATAACAGTACCTTGGTTCAATTTTTCTTGGTTCTTTTCTGGAATGTAGATACCAGAAGCAGTTTGAGTCTTTGGTTTTAATCTTTGGATTAAAACTCTGTCAAATAATGGTTTCAAGGATTGAGCACTTTTTAATAATGACTAGTCTGGTTAGTATACTTATTTGTGATTTCAAGGAGTAACAACATCTTGTTTGTACATACCATTTTGATCTTGAGGTCGGATATCTGGGGGAATTGCCTGGTTATAAGCAGAATTTTTTCACTCCAGTCGCATTCAAAAAGTCACTAGAAAGTTCTTCTGGTGGGTAAGGCACGCTCGATTTGCAGCTAGGTAGTTGCAACCAGTAGTACAGCCAGTAGTTACAGTAGTTGCAGCCAGTACAGCCCATACAACATTAAACGTTTAATTACCCTATTTACACTAATCTAAATATCTGTCTAAAGGCTCACCTAATAAGTTTTCAATAACCCTGATAAGACCTTTTCTTACCTCTAATTCCACTGCTTCGTCGTCGTCTTCTAATAATTCTGCAATATATGGAACCAATGTTGGTAAATGGCTCAACCAGTTTTCTCCCAATTTTTGGAAAATTGACTTCAAGGTTCTGATGGCCCAGATCTTGGTCTTACTGCTGACTTCATGTTCGTTAGATACAAACTGGAGAAGTTCTTGAATGATGACGTTGTTGTATTCATCAGATGAAACATTGGCAGTGAAGTTGGTAATAGCTTTGATCAAGTATTTACCAATAGTATCTTCAATGTTGGTTAATTGAGATAACAATGGCTTGCACATCATTTCGAATCTCGAAGTTTGACCCCAGTAGTCGTCTTGATCGTATTTGACTGAGGTGTTGATCGAGATCAAAATGATTCTTCTCAAATTAATATCTACCAATTCGTTGGAGGCGAATCTCTTCAATAATTCGGCAACTGGTTCAATGATGTACGAGAAGTAGGAGGTGATGATACTCTTGAACTCATCCTGCAACTTGTTGAAGAATTTAAAGAATGACAAGTATCTGGAGATTTCATCTTGCACGGTGGAATCTTCACCATTAACAGTCCATCTAGTCAAAGAGGCGAATAATGGTCTGAAAGACTTGTCATTCAATTTCATAATGAATGTGATACCACATTTATGGAACGACCCTTCTAATCTGTGGATAGTATTATTGTTGAATTTATTATTAACTTCACAATAGTATCTGAACTCGAAAGCTTTGATTAACCAGCTCAAAAAGTTAGTAGAACTGCTGATGGCAGCTTTCTTCTCGAGGTTTTCAATGGTCAATTCAAAACTGTTCAAGTATAATCCGAGATTTTCTGGTCTTTCGTTCTCGTAGAACTTTCTGACATTCCAAATATTGATCAAGCTCTTAAAGAGAACAGACAATTCCATGTGTTTGATGAAACCGTTCAAGATTTCGGATCTAATATCAGTTGAAACCAAGTTACTATTCAAAATAATGAAAAGCATTTGGTCGAGATCAGATCCCAAGAAAGCAGGCAACTTCTTGACCAAGTTCAAGTATAATAACAAGATGGAGGTTTGTACCAATTTTTGTGATTGTAATTGGTCGTCTTCTTCGATATCACTTTGATCATCATCAACTTCAGGAGCCTCGGATTGGTTTTGGCTCCAGATGCTGAATGAAGGTTTGATGATTTTGGGGAAGAATCCAATGGCTTTAATACCCAAAATGTTAACGATGCTACCGATAGCGTTAACTGAAGAGATGATTAACTCTGGTTTGTCGCTCAACAAGCCTCTTTCTTCAGTAACCAATTTCAAAGCATTAATCAAGACCTTGTTGGTAGCAAACGCTTCAGGATCAACCACAGCCATCTTGGTGACAGTGACGGCAAAAGTGTCGATAAGACTTTGTTGCAATTCACGGTCCAAGTTGGCAGATATACCTTCAATCAAAACTGGGATGAACTTGTCAACAATAATAGACTTCAAGTCATCGTCAACGTTATTAACGTTTAATTCGTTTTCGAATTTGACGCTGGTCAAGTTGCTGAAATTGATGGCAATCTTGATGGAAATTGGATCATTGATCGATTTGGGATTCAATGAGCTGGTGATAGAGTTAACAAAGTATGAAACTGGTAACATTTCCAAAAAGTTGTTCAAGATTTGGTAAATGTTGTTACTGATTTTAGCACTCTTTTTGTTGAAAGCATCGAGTGATTTCAACAAGAAGGAAATGATTTCATTGAAGCTTGATAAGAGTCCAGATTTATCGGCTTCATCAATATCTTGGTCTAATAATTTGATGTTCATCTTCAATTTCAATAAATTGATTTCATTGAACTCGTCCTTAGGACTGATTATGTCATTCAAGTATTCCAACAAGTTCAATTTCAATCTAAGAAGCTCTTCCTTGGTCATGGCGGAAATAGAAGCTCCGAAAACTGGTCTCTTCATCAAGTAATCATAGGTAGAGCTATTCTTCTCGACAGTGTCATTTGGAATAGTGTCCCATAAGGTCAAGAATTTCAACATGCTATCTAATTGCTCTTTAGCATCGAAATTCTTGATCAAGGTAGATGAAAATTCAATCAATGAACTCTTACTGTCGACGTGGTTAGTTTCCAATCTGTATAATTGTTTACCCACCAAGAAGAGAATGACATGTAAGGATTTTTCAACTGTCAAAGTTTTAACCAATGAACTGAACAATTTGTTACGACGGTGTCTTGGAATGTGTTGTAAAGCAGCAACGAAACTTGCTAATAAGAATTCAATATCTTCATCGACATTGGTAGTTCCATTAGCAGCCAAAGCAGGAATAACTCTCGAGACAGTTTCTTGTAAGGCAGAGTTAGAGAACTCATCGTCTTGCTTGATTGTGTGAGCTCCCATAAAGGTGAAAATGGGCATGACAGAATGCAAGATGATTTCTGGGGCCAATGAGGCCAATTCAGCAATGACTAAGAGTAATCTATTTTGCACTTGAGGACTGGTAGAGTTTCTAATAGAATTGACAATCAAATCAGCTCTGATAGAGTTGGAATCAAATTTGAAGTTTTTGAATTTCATCAACTTGATAGAGCTGAGCATACAGCTTGCTAAAGTTTCTTGAGCGTATAAGACTGGCAAGTGACCGTCATTACCGAGATAGTCCAAATCAGTCAATACTTTGAATAACTCAATCAATAACTCTGGTTTGGAGATGGTGTCAGATGCACCACCATCGTTCAACTTCAAGTTTTCGTTCAATTTAACTTCCAAGTAATCCAAAATTATAGTGAGTTTTTTCAAATGAACCGAGGCCATGTTGTTGATGTCGCTTCTGGCCATGGTTTGTTTGGTTTGACTCGATGATCTTCTCTTTCTCTTTACAATTCCTTGATCTGGTACTTGTTCATTTAATTGAACAGTACTCAAAACGGCAGAGATAGAGCTGAAGTCCAACTTCAAATTGGTCAAAACTTCAAATGCATCGAAGCTGACGTTAGCTTCACCCATAGATAAGTCAATGAGCTTAACGATAATCTTGAATCTTAAATCAACTGACTTGATGTGCTCGAAAATGACCACCAATCTTTCACTAATTAAATCTTGGACGCTTTGTGGCCCAATTAACAAGTTCAAAATGATGTCAACTTCTTTGTTGGCGAACTTGTCATTGATGTGACCGCCACCGATAACACCGACCAAGTTAGACTCTAACGCAGCGAAGTCGATCTTCAAATCATTGGCTTCTTTGATCAAGTTACCTCTGATCGATAAGTAGTTTGACAAGTCATTTTCAACAAATGGTAGTCTAAAACCATTTTGTTCAAACTGGTTGTTCAACTGGTTCATAATGGCCCAGATTTTGTTCTTGAACACCAATGGCAAGAAGCTCAAGCACCATTGGTTGAGAATGAAATCTTTTAAGTAGTTGGCACCAAACTTCTTAGCGTTGGCTTTAGAATATGTAAACAACGAGTGAACCAACGCCACCAATTTGGAGTTGTCAACCAAAATGTCATCAAACTTGCTGGTTTGCAAAATATCGAGGAACGCATGGCCATCTTTTGGTGATAATATAGCTCTGCTATTTTGAGGTAAATCGTTGTAAATTTCATCTTCCAAGAATAAAGCCGCCTTCTTGGAAGCAATTTTAGTGGTGGTGATTTTGGTCAATAAGTTGACGAGAAGTTGACGAATCAATTTATTGGAATCGTAAAGCCCTAATAAGAGGATTGGGATCATCAAATAGAATTCACAGTCTTCTTTGATAAGTTTATTGAATTTCTTGTTCAAAAATCTCATGGCAGTAAGCCTGGCGACTATAGGCAAGGATGAAGTCAAAGAGAACCTTATCAAGAATGTTGTGGACAATTCAAAAGTCTTGAATTTGTTGACAAAATCTTGGATGAGCTTGATGTTCTTTATGAGCACTTGAGACAATCTATTGAACTCTTCATTGGAGGACGAGTGGAAGAACGAGTTGACTGATGGAGAAATAGAAAGTTGAGATAATTGAGCCTTGATGGCTTCAAGGTCGTCACTTTCCATCACGTCGTCTTCTTCGAGATCTTCAACTTCGAACTCGGTGTCGGCTTCGTGGTTGTCATTTTCATCCAAAGTCGTCATCAAAATCATTTCCAAATCGGACAATTTGAGCTCTGGGTCGAATTTTTCCAATACCTTGAGGAAGGACTCTTTATCGGACTTGTACAATATCTCTAAAGCTCTGGTGACATTGACCTTCGTAGCTTCATCTTCAGCCTTGATATTCTTCAATAACTTACTCATGAGATATTGGAAATCATGTTCGTGTTTCAATGCAATTAACTTGAAGACCTTGGAGTATCCACTGACTGAGAGGTTTGACACATAATTGTACATCAAAAACTTTGTGCAAGGGAATTCTTCAGCAGATAAGGCTTCCAACTCTTTGTAGTGATCGAGAAGATTCAAGCTTATATCGAAGGTTTCATCTTCAACTATAGCATTCGACCATAAGTGACTCAAAACTATCAAGGTTCTCTTCTTCAAAGTGGAGTTGAAACATCCTGGAGAATTTATTATGCTGTCGGTGATGGAAGTGACCACTTTCAAGTTCAAAGGCAAGATTGAGCCAATAACCGAGATCAAAGAGAACGCAGTTAAGTATAAGTCATTGGCAATTTTTGACTCAGCGGTGACTGGTAAAAGTAAAGTACCAACCAATTTCAAAATTATGGGTAAGAACTCACTTTCCAAATTGCTGTCATTACTATTGGCCGATAATAATTGAACGGCTATAGATAAGTAAAAGATCAATTGTTGCTTGAAAATTAATTTGTGATTGATTTGGTCGATGATATAGAAGGAGTACAACTTGAATAAATCGAAGTTATTGAAAAAATTCTTGAAGATCGAGATACTAGAAGGATTTTTCAACAAATCTTTGAACCCCATCAAAGATTGGAAAATTTTTGGGAAGGAGTTCTTTGGGATCACATTCAAGAACTTCACAAACACCGGTTCTTTGTAGTATGATAAAGCCACAAGGAGCAACATCTCGGAGTTGTACAAGTTAGCATTGAATTTTCTCACCAACCATTCTAATGCTTTTATAGAACTGTTTAAATTTAAGTATGGAGATATTAATAACAAAAACAGGTTGATGTTTTCGTTCAAGTCCTTCAACATGTCTTGTTGTTGTACATTACGGTCAAAGTTGACAGAGGTTTCACTGAACAACGTCTTGTGGAATCTGGTGAATCTTGTGTCTATTATTGATAATTCTTCTAACCCTTCTAATGCGATTTGATATATGAATTCATAGTCCTGGGTGGCAGCGATCTTAGGGTCAAAAATCAAAGACCTAGAGTGGATTTTGGATCTGGACTTCCTATCCACCACTGCTGAAACGGAATTGTCGGCAATAGCACTTAATTGTTGTGACAAACTCATGGTTGAATCGTAGGTTTCACCTTCAATATTGAGTTTTTCAGGAAAAAAAAAATTGTGATGAGATGGTATGCGTCGTGTAAAAATTAAACATGGCTGCAACCTCTTCGCTGCAACATGAGAGAGCTGAAGTAAAGAGTTCGATATCATAATTTAACTATACAAATAAATCAGGCAATCCAGTACCAGACTTTCTCCACTTTATTTTTTGGAACTGGTAAAGCAACATTGGCGTCTTCTTCTTCAATTAAGTCCAAATTAGTAAAAAGGTCAATGTCTTCGATGGGTCGAGCAAAATATATTCTCCCCGTGGTGATATATTGGTAAATTTTATGACCCACGTATAAGACAATCAATACCGGGAATGTGATATAAGCAGCCACAAAGTCAGCCCCATTAAAATCAAAGAAAACTGCAAACCCGTTGGTGATACAGATTAAGCCGACAAAGAAGATGACAAAATATGCTCCGTAAGGTTGGAAAATGGTTCTGTAAGTGACTCTGTCCCAAAGGTTATTATAAGTTATGGCCCTTCTCCATCTTGTGTAAGCAATTGCCAAAGCTATCCAAGATAAGAAACCGGAGATGGTGGCAATATTGGATAACCAGGTGAAAACATTCGAAGATGAAGATGAAGAGTTCAAATAAGCCAAACATCCGAATGCACCAGTAAGACCAACAGCGAAGTATGGTACACCAAATCTGTTAACTCTTTTAAAGATAGAAGGACCAATACCTTTGACGGCATTAGAATACAACACCCTAGAAGCAGAGTACAAGAAAGAGTTACCGGAAGAAGCAGCAGAAGTCAAGATGGCAGCATTGATTATATGAGGCAAAACATTAATCCCAGCGTTTTTAATCCCAATAACAAATGGTGAAGCACTTGTATCGTAACTACCACCTAATAATTGACCATCGGTAGAGTCACAAATTACCCCAATAACCAACGTACCAAACACATAGAAAAAAGCCAATCTATAAATAAATCTAGAGGCAGCTTTGGGAATGTTAGCTCTTGGTTTAATGGATTCGGACCCAGCAGTGGCTACCAATTCAGGAGAACAAATGAATGCAAACCCGGATTTAATAACAGCGTACCAAAATCCTAAAAACCTACCAGTACTATTATCGACCAAATAAGGTTTGAAAGCCTCTCCATGCTTCCAATACCTAAATCCTAACCGGTCATGATCAGGACCCCCACCAAAGAAGAGAACCACTCCCAAAATAATCAACCCCACAATAGCGATTATTTTTAAACTGGCCATATAAAACTCAGATTCACCATAAATGTGAACAGGGCACATATTCAAAATCACCATCAATAACCAAAAAATTGTAATCCATACAGGTGTGGGAACCGGATTCGGCCAATAATCAACCAACATAGCAGCAGCGGTTATTTCTGTGGCAACCAAAATAGAAAATGCATACCAATAATTCCAACTAATGGCGAAACCCAAAGAATCGTCTACATAGTCAGTAACAAAACTTTGAGAACCATTACCAGGTAAGGGTAAAAAAGTAATCATTTCCCCCAACATATTCATGACGAAAAAAATAACCACGGACATGATACAATAAGATAAAAATAATGACCCGGGACCACCATTAGATAAAGCACTACCACTCCCAATGAAAAGACCGGTACCAATACAACCACCAAGGGCAAGTAATTGAACATGACGAGATTTAAGACCTCTATGTAAAGAAGTATCTTTATCTAACCCTTCAGGTACAAATCCAATAGGTTCACCATCTTCATCGAGATCGATGATTTTCGAATTTGAGATCGAGATGTCCAAATAAGATGAACCAGTTCTATAAATGCTATGCCTTGAAGTCGACGACTTTATTGAATGCGCTTTCATTTCGACAGAACTAGGTTGCAAAATTCAATCACTTAAGTTGCAGATTAAAAAAAATTCGGTATAAAAAGTGGAAATGAGTCTGATTTATATAATCGTCATCTAGTGTGGAGACTTGATCTTATACGGTATTTTATTTGCAAATTCTTTAAGTTCCCTCAAATGCATTATAGATTCCATACCCTGTCTATGTGCGGGGGCTCGAAACCGAGCTAAGAAATGTTTAGGAAAAATTTTTGATAAGTAACGGGAAGAAGAAGCGCAAAAATAGATAGGGAGATAGTACATAGGCTAGATGACTGTCGAGAGCTAAGCAACTAATTATAACATGACTTACTGATGGTATCTAGTCTAAAATCGTCTACAAAACCCCCGGATACGATTCTGCACCAAGTATAAATTTAGCAGGGTAACTTTAAAGAAGTGGCTGCTTTCGGTAAATTTGGTAAATAACAGCGAAACTGAAAAACTTGGGAATAAAGTAGCGACTGATTAGGAAGATCGGTCAACAATTTACGGCAAAATTAACTATTGATACGGTATTTTGATAAGATATCTACCCAATGACAGATTAGAGTGATCATGCGGGTTAAATCCTAGGTATATTCACATATGAAGTTATAAATTGTACAATAGTAATGTCAGTTTCGGTTATTTCAAATAATAAATATTTTACGGTGTATCGAGTCTAAAAAAAAACGGTCCTAGTCGTGTGGGGAAATAGTTAGGCAATAATTCTTCTACCCCCCATTCAGTCATTGACCCTACATATGGCATCTTTATTATTGTATATTGATATATATATCGTGAAAAAATCATAAATGTATCATTAATTCAAAGAGGCTTACGCTTTCTTTTTGAACAAAGGTTCACCAATTTGTTTACCTCTCAATTTGACACCAAGAGCTCTTTCCATTTTACCTAATAATTGTTGGTTTGGAACTGCTCTACCAGCTTCATAATCATTGATCACTTGTGGTTTTTCATTGATTTTGGTGGCTAAATCTTTTTGAGTAAGACCTTTATCTTGTCTGGCTTTTTGGATGGTTCTACCAACGTTGGTGTCCACTTTTTTGACCGCCACAACGTCGTCGGTATCGTCTAATTTAGTTAATCTTTGACCTTCAGGGTTAGATTTAGTGTTAGCACTACCGTATTTCTTTTCGGTACCAACGATATTACCACTTCTTCTAGCAGCGTTTAATTGAGAATTGGTTTTGGCGATGGTTTGTCTTGGACCACCTCCACCAACTCTGGCTTTTTGACCGATAATAGTAACTGAATCCCAATCTGACATGATTTAAATATTGATGTGTAACGAGTGGAAACTTTTCCAGGTTTTTTTTGCGGATACTTCAAGTGACTAATCTGGTAAGTACACTGAAAAAAGTATGGATTTTTCGATCAAGTTCCAAACGATTCGAGTAACCCAGATGCTAATAATAAATCCTTAGTGTCTTACAATTGTCCAAGTTTGAATCTGAAATTGGGGAACCCTTGCGACATGACCAGCTTGTAGGTATTGTGTTTTTAAGCTAGTCTATCTATCACCCCATTTCCATCTCTAAGGCATACTCCCACACCGCCAACTGCCTGCGGCTATTGATTCAGTTGCTTTGCCACCAGCCACCGCTATTCTCTTGCCAGGTGCTCCGACCCACCGTAATTTGGCTCGGTTGGCTCCCGCACTACCCTGAAAAACTCAGGCAATAGGATCAGATGAAATAACCCTGCACCAAGCCTACTTGTAATTGCCGGCAATTCGAACCCTCTGTGACCAATTGAACTTCCTCGACAACTCCAAAATGGACCAGCAGACCATCAACTTCTACGGCACAATCTTCAATGACGAGAAGAAAGACCACCAGTTTTACAAGACGCTTTACTCCACATTAGTGCACTTTGATGGACTCAAGTCGGTCTTGATATCGAACTTGTCGCTGGAATTGTACCTGAATCGAGAGGACTACAAATGGGAACGGAAGCACGAGCTTGTGATTCAGCTTCTCAACAATGGGATCGATTTTTTGAAGGATGTCAGTGATTGGAATGAAGATATCACCCTCGATGAATTCGAGGAAGAAGGTGATATCACCAATATCTCTCCCACTAAACCTCAAACCTTCGAGTCATTTAAGAATATCGATCAAGAGTTGAAGTTCGAATTGGTGGCAAACATCATAGAAGTCATTCGAATCATCATCACCAGCATTGCTGAGTCTAAGAATAGCGACTTGATATTGGATAAGAAGATCAATTACGATACCCTTTTCAAGGTGACTGCTTTCTTATTGGACACACACTTCAAGGACTTGGATATGCCCAAAGTGAACCATGCCATCTTGTCGATATACAAGGGCATAATATATTTCATTTACGACTACACGATTATCATCACCGCTATTGACGGTAAAATTTTGACCAACTTCCAGTCCTTCGGCTTTCTCAAGAAGTTCGTCCAGGTGTTGAACAAAACCCATCCACGCTACTTGAACGGGGAAGTCGAAAAAATTCCCCATACCAAGTTGTCATTGGAAACTCTCATCCGAATCTTCACCATAATTCTGATTCTCAACGAAGACCAACACTTCAAACTAGACTTGGACGATGACGATAACTTCAAACAATGGGTGGGCCAATTCTCTGCTGTTTTGAGATTGAATTTGAAACTATGTCACGAGTACCAACCAGACTTGATCCATTATAAAGTGATGAACGAGTCGTTCTTCAACTGGATGACTTCAAATTACCTAAACTTCAGTGACAAATACCTAAACGATTCCACAATCAAAAAGGTCAGTGATATCAATAAAGACTTGGAATCCACTTTAAACAATCGTTACAAGAGTTGCAAATCATTACAACTCGACTTTTATGAACCTCTTGAGTTCTTGGGTATTTCTTTGTACATCACTACGTTCCTCGCTGATGATAGAGTCATTAGTAAATTTATACAGAGTATTGAGTTCCGCTATTGGATATGTTTAGCATCTTACGTGTTGACGTATCAATTCAAATCTCCCAAACTTCAACTAAGCACCAAAGTGATCCTTCATATCTTTCAGAAAGTGGTGACCAACCAGAGTTGCAAAGATTCAACCGTGGACGAATGTAAGTGGAAGCTTTGCCATCAAAAGCAGCCCATAGTTCCCTTGAACAAAGACGGTTCTCCCAAACCTTTAACATCATATATTTTAGACAATTTGTTGATATTCATCCGTTTCAATGTGAACAAACGTTTGGTCATTGGAACTACCATCAAAGCTCTTAAGCTTATAGGGTACATTTTGTTGGAGTTTCCTATTGATCCCAATTATGCCTACGAGGAAATATTCAAGTCTTTGCTCACGTTGTTCAATTTCAACCTCAATCATATACAAAACGACGAGCTAACCAATGAACTATATAGCTTGTTTGAAGTGGTTTTGACCAAGCCCATTAGACCAACCTTGATATATCAAATCTTGTTGAATATCGATAAGTTCAAAGTTGATATAGAAGACCATAATGTCCTCAAAAGCTTAATAGTCTTTTTATATGATAAGTTTGATCTTAAAAACGAGGACAAGAATAAGATTAGCCTTCTTGATACTGACTTTGATTCCCCGATCTTAACTGAAACCATAAATAAGTTTTCGGCTGAACAGGAATTCAGCAAGCCCGATATCAGCATCGATCTAAAGAAAGTTTTGGGAGAATTATGAATAGAGTACCATTTTTTATAGCTAAATGACAATATGAGCCTTATATGGAAGCATGTCTGTATTAATTTTTCAAAAGTATACAAATTATTTATAGTGGTAACCTCTGAAGAAGTCCATACAAGTGGTGAACACCACCAATAAAATTCCCCCACCAGGACCCAATCTCAAAACCTTTGGAACGAAACCCTTATATAAAGTAGCAAGCCCTTCTTCTTTGGCCACCATCAACAAAGAGGGGTAGGTCCATCTATATTTGGTAGAACCAGCTTGAATTCTTGATTTGACCACATCGAATGGAGTGTTCAATATAGTACCAAAAGTACCACCAATACTACCACAAGTTAAATCAATCAAGGTCTTTTCAGTTGAAGACTTTGGTTTTGGCATCAAACTTCTAACTTGGAAGATTAATCCGAAATATCCAGCATTCCACCAAATGTGTCTCCATAAAGTAGATTCTAACCCTTTGTATAACCCTAAGACCCCATTTTTCTTGATAATATCTTTGGTCACATCAGCCATCCCATTGAACTGAGTGGTCTTGTCTTGTAATCTAATTTTGATTAATTCGAAAGGAACAACCACAAAAGATTCAGTAGCACCAGCGGTAGCACCGGTCAAGATAGCTAATGGTTGATTCATTTTTGGAGTATCAAACAAATTTCTGTAGAATTTACCCCATTCATCGTTAGCAGCAAATTTAGTAGCTCTTTTAGGTGCTTCCATCAAAATTGGGGCACTAATACCCTTATATAATCTTGAAAACCCCTCCTCTGAAACGATTTTTTTCAAACTTTGTAAAGTACCTTTATAAGCATTGGTGGAATCCAATTGTTGTCTAGTTTTGACCACATCTAATGGATACATCACCAAGATCTCACTGACCCCAGCAACGGCCCCACTTATGAATTGATAGATGAATGGTAACGGTTTTTCAGACATATTTGATAGAATAAAGAGAAAAGAAGTTGGGAGACTTTAAATTTGAGATATTTTCTGTTCTCCACAGTGACTCTGAAAAAATACGGTTGATCCCGCTTTGATAACGGTCGTAAGACTTTCGCAAGGCGAATCAGGGGACACGAGGTAAACAATTTTAGCGGCTTAAATGTGCCTCGAGCATTACGGCGGAATTCTTACATAGAAGGTTTGGAATTGTGACTCATATGCCTTACATATTACTTTGAGCTCCGGTGAGATCTATTTTGGTTTACTCCGCTCTTTCTCATTTGACCGGTTACGGTGAGACTCGATTGACAGACAATTTTTCGGACCTCGTATGGCCAATAATACCGACATGATTTACAATTTTGGCCCCTCCTTTGATTGTATGATTTTTTACCTCATTAACTCTATCTTGCATCTTAACTCATCGTTTTTAGCTCCATATAGATCTATATTACTGTAAAACACTTCTATTCTCATAGTGTCTCTATCATTTACCTACCAAAAATTAATGAAGAGAAAAATTTTCAGCTTACCCGGACTCAAAAGAGAAGTATATAAACCCCATCACATCCTTGTTCAAAGAAATTGTGCGGCAGCCTTAACTATTACCGTGTTGCTTGTCTTTTTCAGATATCCCTACGAGTCGGCAAGCGTCAAGTTAATGGCGAGATTAATGTTCACTTTTGGTCATCTTAACGCTCTGATTAGTCTTTCTGAACCATACCTGATTCGTTAGGTATATGAGAATTATTAAGGGCTGGTAGATCCATACATTTACTTTTCCTCTCTTATGTAGATAGTATCTCTGTAATGACTGAGATTACTTGTGACCTCCCGTGTATGTTGTACACCTTGTGTCGTATGTGAGTTTACTTGTAACCTCCCGTGTACACCTTGTTACGTATGTGAGTTGCACTACTTCATTGGACTCGTTTTACCCTATGAGTTGTACTACAGGTTTTACCCTTCACAGTTGCCGTTGTGCTTACTGATAATCTTGGTTACACTACGAGCTTTCTAAGCTATCCGCTTATCGTTACTTTTTTATATTCAAAGCCCTATCCCTATAACCATTGGCCCCTAAATATCGCCATGGAAAAATTTATGAACAACCCAGCTATAACGGCCATCTTTTGTCTCTTGTTAAATACTGTGTCATCTGCTAGTATAAATACAATCCCAACAACGCCAAGGAACACCCCCACTAGCAATCCTATCAATAAATCCTCATTATGGTCACCTGCTAGATCATGTTGAGGTACCACATGATTAAGGTGTTCATCAGTATTCTCAGTGGTAGTTGCATTCCCACTGGTCTCAGCACCAGCTCTCGAACTGTCCGTAGTGCCAGGTCCGTTATTGTCGGAGTTTACAGTTGAATTTATCCACCTTTCCTCCAACTGCCTCACATAGTTTTGGTGATATTCCTCTTCCTCCAAGTCATCAATACCAGAGCTAGAGTTCCGGTCTATATTGTAAATCAGCTCAAACTGTGCTCTCAAATCGTCAATATCCTGTTGACTAAACCCTTGCTGTAACAATCGATCAAACCCAATGATCTCAGGTTGTGTTGTTCTTTTAATTTCTCTATTATCCAACTCGTTTTCCTTGGATAGTTGAGCATTCGTAAGCTCTTCCCCGATAACACAGTGGATATATATCCGGTCGATATCTGGACCAAATCTGTTCAACAAGTCAGCCTTGAAATTAAACAGCTCGTTCAACACTCTCCCATTATGAATCAACTTCAATCGTCTTTTCAAGCAAATCTTATTCTCAGACCGAATGAGGCTCTTAAGTTTTTTGTAGTTAATGCCCTCAATGTCGGTGATTTCCTGATCTTTGACATTGGCACCTCCATTCGAATCGATAAACCGTATCACAAGTCTGTTGGTCATGGGAACGGTGAATTGAGGAGTGGGTTTTCCACTCGCGAATAAGAAGTGAGACCAGAGCCAGAGGCCTACAACAACGCTTATCATCAATGTATAGTTACGTATGAACCGAGAACTCTATTTCCAATCTATAAACCCAATAGCTTCAAGCCATTTTATTGACATGCCCTTGAAAGCATTCAACCCTGATATTTCCGGAGCAAATCACTATTTTTCAACCTTTCCACATTCAATTGGCCGTTTTCAGTCGACTCTTTGACCAAGTTATCTATATAGTCCATATAGACGAGATAAATAAGGATATCTGATGCATCGTTCTTAACTCTCTTCTTCGACTTTTTCTGTATGATCTTCTTGAATCTAGCTTGGTCCAACATGCTGGGACGATATTTATTTTGGTTTCAGTCTCATTTCAAATGGCCGCACGACCTACGGGGGAAGATGGCAAATAAAACCTATAAAAATCGAACAGTGCCAATAAGTAGATATCGCAGGTGTAGGAGCAAGACTAAGGTGGTCCCCGTTTAGAACCGATTTTCAGAGTTTATTTATTGTCAAAACTCTAAGTTAGATGTTTTTATAGATTGAATAAAAGTTGCAAATTTCACTTCTCACATAGGACCCTGTGTAGTCTTAAAGCTTTCGGCATTGTTATACTAGTCATTATTGGAAGAGGATTAACTCGGGGTGTTTACCAAAGTATATCCACAAGAAACTCCAGCTCCTTTATCCAGCCCACAAGCTTGTATATCCAAACGACAATTGCTGATAAAGTAAGTCACGTGATCGGCAACCTAAATGAATGATAATCAAATTACATTTTCCGGCAGAACTCTAATTTACTCCAGAATCCACACCCAATGTCATCAACAGACACTGTTACCAAATTAAAAGAAACCGTCGCTCCAGAAGAAGTCGATGATATCGACCAAAGCTCCTTAAGATACGCAGCTTATGCCAACAGATTTAGAACCATTTTATTGGCCTCCCACCGTTACGTTGCCTACACCTCTGACATTGGTGAGAGTTTCAGGCCAGTGGCTCACCCTTACTTAGTTACTTTAGGGTACGGTGTCTCTTGGTTATATATACTTGGTGACGTGGGTTATGCTTCTTGGAAAGTCAAAATGAAGAGCGAAGGTAGATACACCCCAGATTTATATCCTTGGAACTACCCTTACCCAGAACCAAACCCAGTTACAAAGGAATTGTATGACATAAACTCCGAAAGTTTGGTCGAAAAAGACTGGAGATTAGCTGGGCTCAAAAGAGGTATTTTCCAAAGTATTGCTTCCATGGGTTTACCTGCTTTTACTATTCACAGTGCTGTGAGATATTCGTCGGTCTTATTCAAGAATACCAAGATAAAACCACTCAAGACCTACGGACCCGTTGCTATTGGTTTAGGTATCGTCCCTCTTTTACCATACGTCTTTGATGAGCCTGTAGAAGGAGCTATTGATTTCATTTTCGAAAAAGGTGAAGAATTCTACAGCAAGTCAAAGAAATTAGATTAATCATATTAGAGTATATACAGTAATTCACAACGTTAACAGGTTTTTTGATTCTCTTAAAGTCCGTTCAAACTGGGTGAGAATAGTTCAAGCTTCCACAGTTCTTACAAGTTCTGGCGTCAGTATCTTGATCAAAGTTCAATATAGCCTCTTTGACCTGTGTACCCAAATCATGACAGAAGAACTCAACCTCATGAATTTGTTCCCGACAGTCTTTGCAATACCATCTGAGCTTATCGTTAACACCCTCTGGTCTATCTTGTTCCACGACTAAGCCAATAGTTTCAGCAAATCTGGTAGGGTTGTGGGGAGTATTTGGAGGCAATAAAAACGATTCCCCTTCCTTGATAAAGATATCTCTGAATTGTCCTTCATCCACCACTTTGAGGCACATGGTTCCTTTGAATTGGTAGAAGTACTCTGGGGTTTGGTTGATGTGATAATCGGTACGAGCATTAGGCCCACCCACTATCATGATGGAAAAACCTCCTTTATGAACGAGAAAGTTATTAACAGGAGGCTGAAGTAGGTGTTGATTTTCCCTAAGCCATTTCTGAAGATCTAAAGGTTCTGGAAGCATTATTAAATTTCGATTACAAGGTAATGTGGTATTCAAGTATTTCAAACAGATTGGTGACGGTTCTCAGGTGATGGTGAAAAATAGATTTGCGGCTCGTTTAAGATAATCTACAGGTGGGGTTTAACAGAAGCTTTACAACAACAACATATATATTTGAAATTATAGAGTTACCTGGTTCATGGAACCAAGTTACTAGAATGAAAGTAAGTAATTTTGATCAAAATAATGAGTTGACGATCAGAAGTTAGAACAATCTAATGTTCTAAGATTGATAAGCTTCCGGTAACAACAACGTTTTCCAAAATACTTCCATTTGGAATATCGATCTTGTCACCTTCGTTACAGACTATGATAACAGTACCTTTTAAAGTAACGTTTTTACCCAAATTAACATTACCAGTAATTGTTAAATGATCCAATTCCAAAATTTTTGGCATGTGAGGAATTCTGGATTGGAAATTAGAAACCTTTTTGAAATGACTACCTAATTTGATCAAAGGATTAGAAAATCCTTCTCTGACAGGGTCTAATTTTAATGCACCATGTTCCAAGAAGAAAAGATCAGATTTAACTAATAATAAATCAGAACAAGTTTTCACCGGTAAGAATCTTGATCTTGGAACAACAATACCATGAGCATTGTTGAAGTGTTTAATAGAAGCACCAACAGCAGTTTCTAATTGTAAAACGTTGATATCACTAGATCCAGAAGAAATAGATTTTTGATTTGGAATGATTTCTGATTGAATTCCGTTAGATTCCACTAATCTTTTAATAGCTTTCAAGTTAATCCACAAGTTATTGGTGTTGAAATTTTTGAATTTCTTAATAGATTTGAATTCTTCAACATGTTCTTTTGGAACTTGAGCGATTTCCAATAATCTAACTTGACCATCGTAGTTGATAAGAGTACCACCCTTAACATCAGCTCTGGTTTTATCAGTTAATTCCATGATGAATTCACTGTTGGTTTCAATCATGTGATTCAAGATGTTTGGATCAACAGTAGCACCTAAGTTATCACCATTGGAAACAAAGATGATTTCTTTACCTTGACTTAACAAGTAGTCTAATTCACCGGAGCTAATTAAACTTTCGAATAAATCACCATGTCCTGGTGGGTACCAGTTTTCACCAGCATCTTCGTGGTTAGATGGAACTGGTAACAAAGAATCTTTGAAAATTCTTGGGAATTTGGATTGGTTGAAAGTTCTAACTCTAATTCTGTGACCTTGGTATTTTTTAATAATTTTGGCGGTATCAGCATCAGTGTTGAAAGAGTTCATTAACAATAATGGAACATCAGCATCGTAGTTTCTGTTCAAGTGTTCAATTTGTCTGACAGTTAAATCTAAAAAGGTGTTACCGTCTCTGACTTCAATGACAGATTTTGGACCAACACAACCCATAGAGGTACCTAAACCACCGTTTAATTTTAAAACAGCCAATTTAGATAAGTTGTCAGCACTGTCATTAGTTAAAGTATTGTAACTAACAACTTCTTCTTTGGATGGACTTTTAATTTTGTCCCAGTCTAAAGAAGTGTCAGACACTTTGTCGGTTAAATATCTTCTGAACAAAGCAAAGAAAGAATCCATTTCATTTTCAAATTTTCTTTGTTGTTCTTGATCTTCAACACTGTCGACAAGGTTGTTCAATGCATTTCTCATTTGAGAGGCTGCAACATTGGTAGCAGTATTATCAAATGCCTAAATAGTTAGTATTACTCGTGTATTAACGTGGCAGGTGCAAAATATTCTCAAGGCGTGAATCGAGGTGGACACAATCTGACAGGTTGCACTAAAGAGAAGTACAAGACTGCCATTCAAACTCTTGCCGTATCCAATCACCTCTAGGCCATATGAGCGGATCACGTCTTCTTAGATCATCCATTGACCTGGGGGGCTTTTGTTGCATTACCGCTGCTGAGGTAGTTTTCCAAATCAGTTCTAGGGCGAGGCCTAGTAGGGCTAACAGCCATCTAATTGATTCGATCAAACGTCAGACAACAGCGGAAACCACTTCAATTCAATACATACGTAAGCAGATTGACTTTTGGTGTGTTTCTTAGGGGTCAGTTGGGACATGGTTGGAAAAAAGTTAATAGACTTCCTAGGTGTTTCAATAAAAAATTGAGCGAGCCCAAAACTTTTTGACACTTAAAAATAAACACTGTAGTGTCCGAACCATCATATATACAGAGCAGGGTAGCAAGCAAAGATGGGGATATTGATGTGGGATCGGAGTCCCACTTTTAGCTAGATGAAAATGGTTGCTTAAGCGTGTAAATTGGGTGCCATATTTAAGTTGTTTTTACTGTCAGTTATCAATCTATGGTATAGGGTATCACTATATTAGTACACACCGTGTAGCTTCGAAAACAATAGACGTGCTTATTATTAACCGGGAGTACATGTCGTGCCCTAACCACTGAAAAGTGTTTCACGTTAATTTCTTAAAACCAGGTACCGAGTCTGGGGTATAGTTACAGTATGAGCTAAGTAACTATTCGAACGAAATAATGCTACAAGTGTTAGTTAATCCAGGTATAATGTATTAATTTTTTATATAATGATAACAATGTCTAGAATAATTTAAATTAAACTATAAGAACCGAAAATAAGGTTAAAATGAAACAGTAGAAAAATGCAATTTTTTTGGACTTAGTTAAGTACTAGTGACACCAGGGCACTTATAATAATAAAGCACCGACGACAGCTAAACCGCTTAAACCAATCATTTGTTTGTTGGCACCGTTGTCGAAAGTGGAAACTTCAGCGACAGTGGATGGTTGGTGGGTTTGAGATGAAAGGGTGGTAGCTTGAGAGCTGGATGGAGCAGCAGTGGTAGAAGCAGCAGTAGTTGGAGCTTCAGTGCTTGGGACAACACATTCACCGGTGACAGTGATGGTTTTTGGTTCATCAACAGTGACGGTGTGTGGAGCACATTTTTGTTCACTACAGGTAGTGATGGTAAGGGTGGTGGAGTATGGACAGTAAGTGGTGTAGTCAGTGACGGTGATGTCAGTGGTGGTGACGTTACTGTATGGAGCAGATGGAGCAGCGGAAGTGGCAGCAGATGGAGCAGCAGAAGAAGCAGAAGCAGAATCAGAAGATTCACCGCTAGCTTTAATCTTTAATGGGTGACAGTCACCAATTTCTTCAGTAGTAACGAAGTAAGATTCTTGGGAGTAGTTGTATGGGTCGTTAATGTTTTTACAACCAAAGAAGCTGTCGGAACCATCAACAGATAAGTAACCGTTGGAGAAAGTAGCTTTAGCAGCTTGAGTACCACCGAGAGCTAAGATACCAGCAGTGGAAGAAAGTGGTAATGGAATTGGACCAGAGCTTCCAGTAATTTGACTTTTGCTTTCATCGTATTCTAAGTCTTCACCGTTTTCACCTAATTGGAAGTAGTTTAAACCAGCACCTTCGTGGATAGAAGAAAGAGCTTTACCGTTGACTTCAGTGGAGTCGGAGACGGTTTCTAAAGTTAAAGCAGCAGCAATGGATAATAATGGTAAGTAAGCGAAGGTTCTCATCTTAAAATATTTGTTGTTTGTTAGTTTGTTTGATTGATAATGATAAAAATCCTATGAGGAGGAAGAAATTTGTTACTTATATACTTTTTCGAGCAGACGTAATTAAAAGTCGGCTTTAAAGGTGGCTTCCAAAAATAGAATACAAACGAGTTTACTTTTAGCCTGACTTTGTCGAAAAAGGTAAACAGAATAACAATAATTACTGTGACCGCTCTTTTTGCATTAATTGAAAAATAAGCGACATGCAGAAATTACTTTTTTTCGGGCTATTTTTAACTTGGAACGGCATCGCAATTGCGTCATGACAATAGTTTGCGATGACTGAGTTGTAACCCTTATCGTAAAATTAGGATCGTCTACTAAGACAGAGACATCCATTGCAGTCGAGGATTGTTATTACTAGGTTATACAGGCTAGCCTACGAAGACATTAGCTGGTCATAAAGGTTAATTGGTTATGGCTGGTCCGAAAAGCGGGTCAATCTCCGCAGAAGGTTGTGCATAAAGACTTTAGGTTTTTTTTTTCAGCGAGAGTCAGCATCAGATTACCCCGATGTAACATGACTTATGATGCGCTACCCCTATTGGCCGAGGTAAAGTATGACTTAATCACTTATCCATGACCCAATTACTACGTTGGATAATTATGGGGCACTTGGTTGCTTGATAGTAGTATAGAAGAGAATATGTCAACCTAAAGGTGCCGAGAAGAAGCAAAACATAAACTATGATTGACATATTCTCCCCATAGATTTAAGGTTTCATGGCAGCCAAGGTTGTTTTGTTAATCGGCAACATTTTCTATAGTCTTTTATGTAGAAGAACAATATCCCAGGGCATAATCGAATAATACACATTATAAGATGCATCATGTGCTAGGTTAACAAGCGTCAATAGGTATGTTTATTTTGATTACAAATTTATTGTGCAAAATTAGTAACCAAAATATTTTGCCAATTAAAAACGTTTTGGGAATAAGATTTGCGGTTGACAGTCGAATTTCGAAAAGGTACCGAATTATTATTGTCCCTCGTTCCAGGTGGGTACTAAAATTAGCTGGGTTAGACTTTCGTAGAAAACTAAATTTAGATAACTTAGACATCGGTAGGTAATTGACTTTAGTTGGGTACACTGTTGTGTTTATTTCTCAAACAGAAGGTGATATTCCTTTTCTGGAAGGATTCCGTTGTATTAACTATCCTACACAATACGCTATTATATTTCTGGTGACTATGACATAACCAAACCATTTTACACGAGGTCTGAACAGCGCTTGCAACCATTAGACTAAGCCAGTAACAGTCGAGTTACATACAGGACTTTGAGACCCCAGATTTTCAAAAAAAATGGTGAATCGGGCGAGATTCGAACTCGCGCGACTTTACGTCAGTAGGACTTGAATCTACCGCCTTAACCACTCGGCCACCGATCCATTTCATATGTGTAGGAAAACATTTCCGAGCTGAGAGGTCAACTGGAGTAGCTTGTATAGTGTTCAATGATCGATGTAGGAGTTTGTAGTAATGGTAGAAACGATTCAAAATGTATCAGAGGTACAGAAGTGACCAATGGATCACAGGGTTTCAGCTGCAGCCTCAAGCTTTCCAAATCAAACAAATATATCACAATATAGCATGGGCCAGCATGCCCCAACAGCCAGAAACCGTGTCCCTCAATTAATGCTTGCACCCACTACACTCGACCCAATTCCACAACCTAAAACATAAAACGTGGTGTTTCTAATAGAGGAGAATCAAACGGCTGCGTAATCTCAATCAAGCCTTATTTCAGCGCTCCAGTCCGTCCCGCCATATCCCCTGCTGCAGGTGACTGCAATTATCCGCGATCCCAATTCCAGTTCATCACTCTTATCTAATGTCACTACAATTTGTCCCCATAACTTCCTTTATCGACTCATCGTTCTTCAAAAGGCTTTCAGAGTTGAAACTTAATGAGTTCAAGCTCGACTCAAAGCCCCAATCGATCAAAGGCTCGTTGACAGATCCTGCGAAGCTCACCAAATTTAATAATGTGCCTATATTGACCCTCGATTCAAGTTCGTTTGACAGCTCCTCGAGCCACAAGGTCAGTGGTCTCCTCCACAACTTCAACACCATTGAGGAGTTTAAATCTGCCAACAAGCAGCAGCTTCTTCAAACCTGGGGGGCTCAATTGCTCGAGGACTTAACGAGTGGTGTTGATGAAGTACAGTTTCACATCATATCCTTTAGTGATTTGAAGAAATACAAATTCTACTACTGGGTAGCGTACCCTTGCCTTCATAGCGAGTGGGAGGTACTAGAGCAACTGGTAAGTGATGTCGAATTTGATTTGACCCAAAAGTTCTACAAAGCTGGCCTGGAGTATGTGTTCATTGATAACTGCTTAGATGACCGGATCTCTTCGTCTTTCAAAAATCATTTGTTCAAGTTGGCTGCCGATGAGGCCACAGAGATTGTGGTACATGTATTCAAACCACAACATCCCAAGAAGTACACTCTCAAGCTCAAGACCCCTGTGGACAAGGATAGCCTCAAAGTGACTGGGTGGGAGAGGACTAGTGCCGGAAAGGTAGGGCCAAAGCTCGCAAACCTCGGGTCATTGATAAATCCCAATGAGCTTGCCAACCAGGCAGTGGACTTGAACTTGGAGCTAATGAAATGGAGAATTGCCCCTCAATTGGACTTGGACATAATCAAGAGCCAAAGAATTTTACTTCTCGGAGCTGGTACTTTGGGAAGCTACGTGGCTCGGGCATTGCTTGGGTGGGGCGTGAGAGATATTACATTTGTAGACAACGGTCGAGTGTCGTATTCCAACCCGGTTAGACAGCCATTATTCAATTTCGAGGACTGTTTTGCCGACCAAGGCCAAGGGCTGAAAAAGGCCGCTACTGCCAGCGAGGCATTAAAGAAGATCTTTCCCGGAGTGAATTCGAAAGGGGTGGAACTCGAGGTGCCGATGATTGGGCACACATCTCGTGAAGAAGATTTCGAAACGTTGAATCAGCTATTTGACGACCACGATGTAGTATTTTTGCTCATGGACTCAAGAGAGTCAAGATGGTTGCCTACGGTGATGGGATTAGCTAAAGACAAGCTTGTAATTAATGCAGCCTTGGGGTTTGATAGTTACTTAATTCTCAGGCACGGCACTCAAAATATCGACCTTGGATGTTACTACTGTAATGACGTGGTTGCGCCCAACGATAGCCTTACTGACCGGACCTTGGACCAGATGTGTACCGTCACTCGACCTGGTGCAGCCCTCATGGCATCATCCATAGCGGTGGAGCTTATGGTATCGGTCTTGCAAAACAAAGATAAGCAGGATGCTGCAAGCAATAGTTCCGGGATCCTAGGTAACACACCTCATCAAATCCGGGGATTTCTTCACAACTACGAGCAAATCAAGTTGACCACCCCTCGGTACCAACACTGTTCTGCCTGCTCATCGAAAGTGGTGGAGCGATTCAGAGAAGAGGGGTGGAACTTTATAGAGAAATGTATCAGTGATGTTCTGTACTTGGAAGATGTATGTGGTCTCACCGACATCAAGAAACAGGCGGACGAATTGGAGGGGCTCATGGAAGACTTCGATATCGACGACGGGGACATGGAATAAGTCTATAAGTTATGGTACATACACGTAATCTTCGGACCCCACTAGTATAAGCTCTGAGCGCGTAATTGTAAACAAGCCAATGAGTTTTGATACCGTGACCCTAGGGACACCCAATCTTCTTCAGCCATGTGTATCACACCAACTTACGTACCAGAAAACCAAATACCCCAGTCTCAAGGATTTGAATGATATCAATGTGCAACAAGCGCTCATTATCAAGGACTTACTCTTCATTCTCTTAGGGTCGGAGGGCCACTACATCCGCTTTAGCAACAACTACGATGCCCTTGATATTCAAACCAGCATATCGGGGCCCGAGTTCAAGATAGCCAAGCACTTGGACATCTCGTTGAAGCTCATGACTAAAAAAATCATCAAGTTTGGCCGGTATTACTGTTCCATGAATAACTTTGTGCAGAGTTACAATAATGAGATGTTCGGACAGGTAGTTCAGCGGTTGTGCCATTCGATTGAGGAATTTAGGAGCCGGTTCGAACTGGTGGTCGGTGAGATAGAGCAGCAGTTCAAGTACAATGCCAACTTCAATTTGAACAGTTTGGATAATATGTTGAAAGAGGTAGGTAACACCATGTTTCATTATTACGAGTTAATCAATCACATTCACGTCGACACGGTGGAGAGGTTCAGAAGTGATGTGAAGACTGTACCGGTTGATGAGAAGACGGATTTGTTCATAGATGCAACCAAATCTGATGTTTGCAAAGGGGGGAGTGTGTTGAAGATCATACAACACCGGATCAAAGGTTTTAAAGGAGATGCCGCTAGCGTCAAGTTCTTGATGCAGTTGTTTGAGGATGTGAGTCAGGACTACTTATCAGCATTGAACCAATGGCTCATCCACGGTATAATCGATGATCCTTTCCAAGAGTTCTTGGTAAAGCAGACCAACTTCCAGAGCTTTTTAACGCCCGATATGCAGATATACTGGGATGAAATTTTCAAAATACGATATGATGGGCTCATAGACCAGATGACAGCTAAAGAGATTCAAGAAAAGGTACTTCTAACGGGGAAGTATTTGAATGTGTTCAAATATTGCGTTCAACTAGAAAATTTTGAATCTTTGAACGAAAATATCAGTCCTATCACCAGTCTATTCAACCAGGATTTCGAACTAAAGGTCCAACATTACTACCAAAGGGCAAACAAGCTATTAATGAAACTCGTGTTTGAGGGATATCATTTACCTGCGATAATAGACTATTATAAAGAAGTATTCTTGTTGAATAACTCCACTATCGACCAGTTCATTGACCTCAATTTCAATGACTTGTGCAGAAATAAGTTCAAGATGTCTATTTCCAAACTTTCTAAAAATTTCAATAGTTTGAGGCGGGATGCATCTGATATTCAGGAGACTTTGAACAATAATTTAGAGTTTTCGGTCAACTCCTTGAATTTTTATGAATTGTCGAAGGAAGTATTGAATATTGAACCTATAACCAACCTTGAATCGAGGAACGTAGAGGAAATTTTGGGTCGAATCCCGAAATTAAATAGCTCTTCCAGTGGTGGAGGTGATGAATTAACTGACAATCAAATGTCAGTAGCGTCGATAAACTTGAACTTGGATTTACCATTTCCAATAAATTTGATAATCAATTACAATTTCAACCTTCAGTATCAATTAATATTCAACAATCAGCTTTATATTAAGTTTATCAATAAATTGGTGGATAATACGTGGAAAGAGGTTAACATGAGTAAAGTTTGGAGACATAGGTTCGACATCAAAGTACGAAAGTGGGTTGTTAGAAGCAGAGTTCTTCTTAATAGAATACGAGATTTCATTAATGAGCTTCACTACTACATCAGCTTTGAAGTCATTGACAAGAATCACTCTGATTTTTGTGAAAAACTAGACAAGACCCTGAACCATATCAGCGGTGAATCATTTGGAAGCAATTTCGAAGAAAGTAGTAATTCTTTCAAAGGAATGAACGTCTATAATGGGCTCTTTAACAAAGTGAATTCGTCTGAACCGGACACATTCGATATCGACAACTTGATCGACTCAATGTCCACATACTTGAACAACATCCTTCGAGATTCATTCCTAGCTCACGAGCAAATAATGAATAATCTTTCCAACTTGTTGCATTTGATCATTCAGTACAACCAATTCTTAACTAAGCTCAAAACTTCGTTGGTGCTGACAGATCTAGATTTGTTGCAATCCTACCAAGACTTATATCCCGATACTTTCGGTGATGTGGAGCCCACAACCTCTAACATTTTTCTCGAGAACATGAATGAGGAGTTGAACAAATACTACGATGGGTTCAACGTATTGTTAACAAGATTCATGAGTTGTATAAACGGGAACTTTGACAATTCGAGTCAACAATTTTTGAATTTTTACGAAACATTGGAAAACTGCTTTCCATCTTAAATAAGATAAGTCTAAATCTTAATATGTATTATACCTAATTATCACCTTCTTCAGCTTGTAATTGCTCATTCAACACTTTAATTATTTCGTCAGTTTCTTGGTCGCTATAAATTCTGAAACCATCTTTTTCAGTAACACTAGCCAATTGGGCGTTCTTACAATCCAATTTTTCTTCCATGACCTGCTTCAATACCTTCAAAGCCAAAACCTCTGCTTCCTTGAGGGTAAGAGACTTGTGATATTCGTTTTGTAATTCGGCTTGAGCCCCTTCAGAACCAGATCCAATGGCCTTAGCATCGTATCTGTAGAAAGTACCACTTGGTTCAGCATGGAACAATTGTGGACCCTTTTGTTTGTCGATACCAGCAATCAATAAGGCAACCCCGAATGGTCTAGACATCAATCTTTTTTCACCACTGGCACCTTCACCGAACCTAAGAGCCAAATCACAAACGTTTTGGGTCAAACTTTCGACTTGGATATCTTCGTCATAGTACAAATTGTGAGTCAAACTACTGACCCGAGCATGATCAATCATGGACCTGGCATCAGCAGTTAAACCAGACATGGCACAACCTATATGTCTGTCGACTTCAAGGATTTTTTCAATGGAGGAGTGCTCTAATAATGGTGAAGTTACTCTTTTTTCAACACCCAAAATAACCCCCTCAGAGGTGGCAATTCCTATGGCAGTAGAACCTAATTTAATGGCTTCGAGCGAATATTCAACTTGGAAAAGTCTTCCTTCCGGGGAGAAGGTCGATACCCCTCTATCGTATTCACTTCTAGTTAAAAACATGGTGGTTAACAGACAACTAGGTGAGAATTGAGCTAAAATTTGGGGTGGCAATTTCGCGGTCTAATTTGGGGCCGGTGAGAGAGGAGCTACGAGGAGAATTTTTAAACACGGAAACCAATGGTTTCAATCAATTTATATTTATTTAAGCTTTTGGAGCTAAGGAGACGATCTTTTCAGCAGCAGGATCTAAATCTTGGTAAGCGTATAATTTCAAACCAGAGTTGTTAATTAAATCCATGGCAATTTCCATATTAGTACCTTGTAATCTAACGACAACTGGGATATCTAAGTTGAAGTTTTTAGTAGCAGCAATTAAACCTTGAGCGACGTAGTCACATCTGACAATACCACCGAAAATGTTGACGAAAATACCGTTAACTTTCTTGTCGGATAAGATTAATTCGAAAGCTTTTTCAATGGTTTCTGGAGTAGCAGTACCACCACAATCTAAGAAATTGGCTGGTTCACCACCGTATAATTTAATAATATCCATAGTGGCCATAGCTAAACCGGCACCGTTGACGATGTTAGCAATGTTACCATCTAATTTGATAAAGTTTAATCCGTATTTAGAAGCTTCAACTTCTTGTGGATCTTCTTGAGTTGGGTCTCTCCATGAGAAAACTTCTTCTTGTCTGAAATCAGCATTGTCATCAAAACCTAATTTAGCATCCATAGCTAAAACTTTGTGGTCTGGAGTTTCAGATAATGGGTTAATTTCAACTTGAGTACAATCTCTTTCGATGAAAACTTTGTAAAGGTTTTGAACGGCTTTAGCAGCTTCTGGAATGGCTTCTTGAGTGTAACCGAGAACAGAGGCAATATCGGTGGCTAAAGCATCACTGACACCTTCCTTTAATGGGACTGGGAAAGTTTTAATGGCAGATGGGTCTTTAGCAGCGACACCTTCAATGTCCATACCACCTTGAGCGGAGGCAACAATCATTGGACTTTGAGTACTTCTATCCATAAGAATGGCCAAGTAAGCTTCAGTTCTAGCATCTCTTCTTTCACAGACGTAGACGGCGGTGACTTCTTTACCAGCAGCACCAGTTTGTTTAGTGATCAATTTGTGGTTTAACATTTTTTCGGCTAATTCTTTAGCTTCTTCTGGACTAGAAGCTAATTTAACACCACCTTGGAAACCATTGTCAAAGTGACCTTTACCTCTACCACCAGTTAAGGCTTGGGCTTTGATGACTAATTCGTTGGTAGCTAAATCTTGAGCAGCTTTGTAAGCACCTTCTGGGGTGGTGGCAGCTTCACCTCTTGGGACACCAACACCGTATTGCTTTAATAAAGCAGCAGAACGGAACTCATGAAGAGAGAGGAATCTTTTTTGATTAGCGAGCTGTCAAAAAACGTTAGTATAAGTTCAGATTCCACAGGGCGTTAGGGGGCGAGATCTGTGGTTATAAACCTTATGGCAAAGATCAATTTTGGCACAATTGAGAAGATGTGAAATCAACTATAATTAAACGCAGTAACCCTTCAATTGAGTCAACCACTTGGCCACGTCTCAAGTACTCGAATGGTACCACAACCCCATGCTAATTGGCCGGTTTCCAACGTTACATACCTTAGCAGTTCTAATGAAAGATCTTGATAACATTTTTGTTTAGGAAGAAAAAATTAAAGGAAAGAAAATTCCAAATTTGTTGAAAAAGTTGAAAAAATGCGTTTCTGTTGTCCGAGGGTCGAAGACAGAACAGGTGGGGATGGTGGTAGGACTGGTGCGAAAGTTAGGGCCATAATGGTATCGGATTGTAAACTACCGGGGTCGCATTTGGTGGTTAACAGAGTGTGCGATTACATGAATATGAATAAGAGGTTTAAGGTAAAAATTGAGGGGGTAGATGCTTGTTAGTGATTATGGGACCATGACGGGGGTCAGGGTAGCATCAATGTATGATTTAGTCCCGAAGGAATAGTGCCAATGGGTCTTTGAGTCCCTTAGATGTGCATAAACAAAAACGCTCCTGATCCGACCGAGCGCCGGGATGGCAGTTATTGGCTCAAGCGGTACCACTGCAAACGGTGGGCAATTACATAATTTTGGGCTAAAATATACTTTTAACATTCCACTAACCTCGCAGTATATAACAAGTAGCAGTGGCTTAGATCTGGACTGCAGCCTATCAATTCTCTACGTAGACGGTTCCACCTGTCAAAACCGCCGCAGCGGCCCTGAGTCCGCAGGCATCGCTTCATCGCATTTTTCACCTACCGATATAAGAGAAGCAAGAATGAAGCATATAAGACACTCTAACTTCGACGACGATGAAGTGTTGGTGTCATCCTTAAGAAAGCGGAAGGCCGATGAGTCTGACGATGAATATAACGGGATGTCCTTTGGGGCCTTGAACGCAGCCCAACGCAAGATGAACCAAGAAAGTGACAGTGAAGATAGTGATAGTGATCAGAGCGAGCCTGAAAGCTACAGTAATAAACCAAACAAGCCCAACAAAAGCAACAACAGTAAGGGTGACGACAGCAAGAAAAGACACAAGCATGCTCCCACCGAAGCCTCATCCAAGAAACCAGTCTCGAGAATACGGAAGTTGGAAGTCAATCCTAAATACAGCAATTCTCTTCATCAGGACTTACGGTTTGATGCTGCTTACGGTAAAGCCGATTTGAAGGAAACCAGAAAGAACTACGGGTTCTTGGACGAGTACAGACAAAAAGAAGTCGATGATCTCAAAAAGTTGATGGGTGATAAGAAGACGTTCAATAAGTTATCCTTCAGAGAGCAGAATGAGGTACGAGAAAACCTTCAAAGTCTTAAATCGAGACTCGATACTTTGAAGAATAGAGATCTCGAATTCAAAGTGTTGGATGATTATAAGAAGGAGCAACAAGAGAATTACAGGTCCGGTAAGCAATCTAGTCCTTATTACTTGAAGAGAAGTGATCAAAGAAAATTGGTTCAAAAGGCCAAATTTGACGCTATGAAACCAGCACAAAGAGAAAAGGTGATGGAGAGAAAGAGAAAGAGAAAATTGGGTAAAGAGTTCAAGGAGTTAGAATTCAGAAAGTAGTGATGGGAAATTGTGACAAAAATATCTAATTAAGGTATTATATTTAGACATCTATAACTAAATATACTCAACCAATGGTAACTATATGACAAGATTCGTAACTGTAACTGTAGCGGTAATTGTGACTATAACTATACAAAGCACACGAATTACGCATGGAAAACGATGATAAAAGCAAATTAAGATTAATAAATATCAATCTGGACTGAGTCCACTATTCCAAGAGCCAAAGAAAGTTCGAGCAAACTTAATTTTGCTTGAGCTCATTATTTAACCAGTCTTCCCAGCTGCCAACGTAATTTCCTCTCTTCTTATATCCAAAAGTCTTTGCTATGTCTTCAGCGGCAGTGGACCTAATACCGGCTAAACAGTAAAAGATCAATTCTTTTTCTTGTTCTGGTTTAGGGAACCCGAAGCTGTCTTCGAATTCTTCATCACTTAATCCCAAGGCTCCTGGGTTGGATTTAAATGGGATATTTATGGCTCCCGGGATGTGTCCTTCTTGATATTCCACTGGTTCTCTTACATCGACAATGATCGAGTTGTTGTTTGGGTGACTGACCAACTGTTTGAGTTCTTTGTATCCGTATGGTTTAGCTTTACATTCTTCAGAAATGACACTGTATGATCTGTAACAATTCTTGAACGGACTAGCGGCAGTCCTGGTGGACCCGACGAGGGTTTTGGTCATAAAAGACGCTCTTGGTACAAGAAAACTTCTTGCTACAGCACCGCTGCTGATTCTACCAATCATGGCAATTGGTGTTATTAATCTTCTCCCACTCATCCCTTTGGTGCTAAGTATTGCTGATTAAATGGAAAGCAGTTGCCCTTTAAAAACTTTTCTCCTTGAGGGATCCACTTGGTGCGACCAAACCCACTGGACTCGACGTGGACGAACCAAGAGTCCCCCCAGTCCGAGTTCGTGGCCAATTCCGGATGTCCTTTAAGGCAAGTTGCAACCATGGTTAATTAGAAATGAATTAATATATATTATTTTCTATTGTTGTTGAAACTATTTAAACAACACTCTAAGTCGTAAAATCATAAGGTTGAACTAGATAAACGTATGAACGTGGTGAGATTATGGTAGGTCGTCGATTAGAAAAGACCGTCGATTTCACCATCTTCATTCACTTCCACATTCATAAAACCACAATGGGTTGGTAAACCAGGAATGGTTTGAATTTCAGCTGCTAAAGCGTATAAGTACCCAGCACCAATAGAGGCTCTAACATCTCTGATTGGGAATTTGAATCCACTTGGAACACCCTTTAAGTTAGCATCATGAGATAAAGAATATTGAGTCTTAGCAATACAAATTGGCAAGTCTCCAAAACCTTGTTTGGTGTACAAGTCAATTTTCTTTTGTGCTTCTGGAAGGAATTCAACTTCAGCGGCACCGTACATTTTTTTAGCAATGGTGCTAATTCTTTCTTCAACGGAACCTGGAGCTTTGTTTTCAGCTTCGTATAAGAATTGGAAGTTTTTATCAATGACGTTACAAGCATCAATGACACCTTGAGCAAGGTCAACGGCACCTTGACCACCTTCTTCCCAATGGTTAGAAACAATGGCTTCGTAAGCACCGTATTTAAGAGCTTCTTGTTTGATGATTTCGTGTTCTTTATCACTGTCACTGGACATTTTGTTGATGGCAACAACAACTGGTAAACCGTAAGCTTTGGCGTTTTCAATATGTTTACCCAAGTTAGCACAACCAGCAGTTAAGAGATCAACATTTTCTTGAGTGTATTCTGGAGCCAATGGAGCACCGGCTTTAACTTCTGGACCACCACCATGAACTTTAAGAGCTCTGACAGTGGCAACAATGACAATACAGTCTGGTTTTAATCCACTTGATCTACATTTGATGTTCATGAATCTTTCACCACCCATGGTGAAATCGAAACCAGCTTCAGTGACAACGTAACCTTCTTGTTCTTTCTTTTCTTCAGCAGAAAGATCTTTAGAGGTACCAGCTAATTTTAAGGCCATTTTATCGGCTAAAATAGAAGAGGCACCAATGGAGATGTTGGCGAAAGGACCAGCATGGACAAACACTGGAGTACCTTCTAAAGTTTGCATAATGTTTGGTTTGATGGCATCTTTCAATAAGGCAGTAAGAGCACCAGCACATCCAATATCTTCACAAGTGATTGGTTCACCAGCTCTGGAAGAGGCAATAACCATTTTACCTAATCTTTCTCTCATATCTTGTAAGGAGTTAGCTAAGGCTAAAATGGCCATACATTCAGAGGCGACGGTGATATCGAAACCGGTACTTCTAGTCATACCTTTTTCAGTTGGAGCTTCACCGACAGTGATTCCTCTAAGGAATCTATCGTTACAATCAACAACTCTTCTCCAGGTGATGGTTTCAGGGTCAATGTCTAATCTGACGAATTGAGAAATTTCTTCTTGAGTTAATTCGTCTGGGTTGGTTTTGTTAATACCTAATTTTTCTAATCTCTTTAACATACAGACTGGGAATTTTCTGACACCTTTTTTGGCTGGCACCAATCTTCTGTAAAGAGGACCATCTTTTTGGGTACTTTCGTGGAACATTCTGGTGTCAATGGCAGCAGCTAATAAATTGTTAGCCATGGTGATAGCGTGGATATCACCGGTGACGTGCATGTTGAATTCATCCATAGGAATGACTTGAGAGTAACCACCACCAGCGGCACCACCTTTGATACCGAAAGTTGGACCCATACTTGGTTGTCTAACGTTAGCAAAAACGTTTTTGTTTAAGTGGGCACCTAAAGCTTGAGCTAAACCAACGGTGGTGGTAGATTTACCTTCACCTAATGGGGTTGGAGTGATACCGGTAACCAAAACGTATTTACCGTTATCTTTATTTTCTAATCTCTTTAATAAGTCTAAGGAAACTTTAGCCTTGTAGCTTCCGAAAGGTTCTAATTCACTTTCTAAGATACCTGATTCGTAAGCGACTTGGTCGATGTTTTTAGGTTGTTGAGCACGAGAGATTTCGTAATCACTTGGAACTGGTTTTTGTAAATCCAATTTAAGAGGGTTGGTGAATTTAGGGGTAGCGTTGTTTTTGGAGTAGTGGTTTTTAGCAGCAACAACAACGTTGTCTAACAACAGAGCAACTGTCATTGGACCAACTCCACCTGGAACTGGGGTGATTAAGCTAGCCTTAGCGGAACAGGAAGCGAAATCACAGTCACCGACCATTCTGCTACCAGATTTGGTGGAAGCGTCATCAACAAAGTTGGTACCAACATCGATAACAACGGCACCAGCTTTGAGCCAGTCACCTTGAATGAAGTTAGGTTGACCAATGGCAGCGACAACAATATCGGCATGACCTAAGTAAGCTTTGATTTGGTCAGCTGGGGTTCTAGAGTGTAAAACAGAGACGGTAGCGTTAGCTTTGGTCAATAAGTTGGCCATTGGTTTACCAACAATGTCACTTCTTCCTAAAACGACGGCATTACTACCGGCAATGTTAACATTACTTTCTTCCAATAATTTCAAGATACCTTTTGGAGTACATGGTAAGAAGTGTGGGTTACCACCTTTTTTGTTCAATTCGCCAACATTGTAAGGACCGAATCCATCAACGTCCTTATCGGCCAAAACCGCGTTGGTGACTTTGGTCTCATCGATGTGGGCTGGTAATGGTAATTGAACTAAAATACCATCAACGTCTAAACTGTTGTTCAATTTAGAAATCTTGTTTAATAATTCGAACTCACTAACAGTTTCTAGTAAGTTGATAATTTCACAATCGATGCTAGCTTCTTTAGCAGCTTTGAGTTTCATTCTCACGTAAGTGGAAGAATCAGGTCTTTCACCGACTTGAATAATAGTTAACTTAGGACGGAAATCAGCATGTTTAGCTTGAATTTGATCAATCTCTTGATGAATTTCTTGACGGATATTAGCAGCTATGGCTTTACCATCAATAATTTGAGCCATTATAGTTTAAGGTTACGTTTGAAAAATTTTTATTGGAAATTGGCCGGTTTAAATGCCGGTTATTGTCAGAGTCAGAGGAGTCACCGAACGAGCTGAGATCAAATTGATTTTATCAATACAGCGTGCATATAACATGAAAAATTTATACGATATATACAGGATACCATACTCAAATGATAAAGGTTATACGAGATATATACAGGATAGAATTGTGCAACTATTGATTACAAGTGGTGAAGAAACGTTTGTAAATCATGAACCTCTTGGTCTGAAAGGGTGTCTACCAGGAAGTTTTTGAATTTGAACGGCAGCTTGGTGTTGAGATTCTGGATTACCAGACCCGGGCCCAAATTGACTATGCCTGTGACCCCCATATTATTCAATGTCTCGAGAGATTTGACCCATTGCACTGGCTGGGAGTTTACTTTGATTAAGTGGTTTATTATCTCATCAGGTTCTGCAGCTAGCTCCCCACTGAGGTTGGAAATTACCGGGATCGTGGGACGAACGATGCGCTTATCGTTCAAAAAACAATTCAATTTGTCTTGTATGGGGTGCAACACCGTGTTGTGGAATGGGATTTGCACCGGTAACGGGACGGCCCGCAAAATTAGTTTTTTATCAGAATTGATATTGTTGATCGTCAGTGCTACCACAGACTCTACGCCCGATAGCACAAGCTGCTGATGCGAGTTAACATTGGCTAAAACTCCTGCCTCGATACACTTCTCTTTTATAATTTCGAAATTCCCCGGTTTAAACATAAGCGCCTTCATGGTGTATTGATCTGGTGGGAGCATTGTCTCCATCAACTGACCGCGTAGAGCCACCAACTTTACCGCGGTGGCTAGGTCGATGGTGCCGTTCAACAGTAGCGCCGTGTACTCCCCAAGCGAATGGCCAAGCACTGCAGATGCCCTAACACCATCACTAGTACCACTGGAATTATGGTCTGGCACAGCCGGTGAAACAAGATTTATACCAAAGTGTTTAGTGAGAATTTCATTGATAATAAAAGTTGTCGTTAATATAGCGGGTTGGGCATTGGAGGTCTTATGTAACCATTTTTCATCATTAATAAAAAGCTTATTAGAGAAATTGGACCCCAATGCTTCGTCTATTTGGTCGAGACTCGCTTGAAATAGCGGGCGGAACCTTTTGTAAGGAGCGAGGATATTTGCTCTAACAAATCCCTGGCCAGGACAAGTCAAAGCCAATTTGTTCATTGGGTGCAAATAATTAGGGCAGTAGTGGGATGGGATCACGACAGACGGTGCAAAAGTGAGGATCAATTCCCGCCTCCCCAAAACATACGCGGTTTAAAATTTGTCGCCTTAAAATTACCACACGGGCCCGCATAGCCTCGGCAGTTGGGAAAAATTAATTTAATCGTGGTTGACAACTAAAATCGCCCACTCCTTCCGCCGATCGTCTACCCAGCGGGGCCGAGAACCAACCACCCGCATCCCCCCAATTAAAAGTTTTTTTTCGCTCTCTCACACCACTGGCTCACCGAACCAGCCAGTCAGTCATATTCCCCAGTGTCGCCCCATTTGTTTTTTTTTTCCAAACTCCCTTTTTCTACCACTACACCGGTTTACCATCGCTGTAAATACTACCATCCCACACTCTCACGGTTCTCATACTAATAACAATGTCTGACGTTAAAGCTGCTAAAGATGCTTTGGTTGCATCTTTATTTGAATTATCCAGATCTGCTAAAGATGCTGCATCTGCTACTGCCAACCTTTATAAGGCTTCTAATTCTGAACCTGGTGCTGCTCATGATAGTCTCAATAGTTTAGCTAGAGCCATTAACACTTTTGTTGCCAGTGTTGAAGCTCCAACTGGTGATGTTGGTGCTTCTGGTGTCAAGAAAACTGAAAAGAAGAAGGTTGAAAGAGATCCTAATGCTCCAAAGAAACCTTTGACTATGTACTTTGCTTATTCATTTCATATTAGAGAACAAATTAGAGATGAAAGAAAAGCTCAAGGTTTACCACCATTAAGTGCCATTGAAATGAATGCTTATGTTAAAGATCGTTGGAGTGGTTTAACCCCTGCTGAAAAGGCTGTTTGGCAAAAGAAATACCAAGATGAATTGGTTATCTACAATAAAGAAAAAGAAGCTTATAAGGCCAAATTAGAAGGTAGACCAGTACCAGAAATTGATTCAGTTCCAATTCCTGACCACACTCCTGATGATGTCATTGCTCCTTTACCTCCAATGTCTGACAAAGATTCTAGTGACTCTACTAGTAGTAGTAGTAGTTCAGATTCTGAAATTGAACCAGAACCAGAAAAGAAGAAGAAGGAAAAAAAGAGAAAACACGATAAAGAAAAAAGTGAAAAGAAGAAAAAATCAAAGAGTAAATCTGTAAAAAACTAATGACTTCTCTTCTTGTTAATTATTAATCTTTCCCCTTGTAACTAAGGAACTTCAATTCAACTGTGTATTATCAATTGAACGTGTATTGTTTTGTATCAAATATATAAATCTTCCTAACCTGTCAATTATTTACCCTTTTCTCTTTTGTTTAGTTATATGAGCTTTTAACACTTTTTGACGATCTCTTAATGATAATTTTTGTTTACCTTGAACAGATTTTTTGTGAATCATCATAACGAAATTCTTCTTTCTAGCCTTTTCTTTATTAGTAGTAGAATGTGGAGCTTCTCTCTTACCCTTTCTTGATCCGAATTTTTCTCTACCTTCTCTACCTTCTTTAGCATGCTCAATTCTTTCAGCTCTCAATTGTTTATACTTAACTGGTCCAACCAATAAGTCACTATCAACTTGGTCGTCAGTCTTAATACCCATTTCTTTGGCAACACCGGCTTGAAGCTTAAGCTCATCTAATTTGGCAAAATCTGCTGGTGTAAGAATCTTACTGGTTAAAATATCATTCATAGCCTTTTCTGCCTCTGCTGCAGTCATGGCAGCAGGTTTGGCTTCTGAATCTTCATCTTCATCTTCAGATAAATCCAAATCAGAATCTTCACTGTCTCTATCTTCTTGTTCACCTTTGGCGGCGTCGTTCTTTTCGTCATCAGAGAATTCAACATCGTATTCCTTGTCACTTTCGACTTCAACCCAATCACCTTCATCTTCTTCGCTTTCTTCTTCCTCACTATTTTCAGCCACTTCCCAATCATCATCGTTTTCTTCATCATTAGCCAATCCTTGATCTTTTCTCCATTGAGCGAAAAGTTCAAGCCCTGGAATGGTGGTAACACTCTTTTGAACCCCGAATTCAGGTAATTTGCTTCCTTTACCTTGTAATTCGATACTAGCAGCTTTACCCCTGTCTTTTCTATGTAACATTTCTGGGGCAACTTCTCTATACAACCCAATCAAAGATCTTGCAGCCATCATCACTGCCTTAGATTTGGATCCTTTATACTCAGTTAAATCTTGTAATAAAGTTTTATCGATGGCCAATGGGGCTCTGGATAAAATTTCTCTGATGGTATTCAAACCGGCACTGGCAACTTCAGCTGAAACCCCATCACTTACGAACTCATCTGCAATCTTTCTAACTATGACGGTGATATTTTCTGGCGGTACCAAGTCATGAGAAGATTGAGCAGCAGCAGCCATGATCTGAGTGACGTTACGTTGTTTTGGAGTCAAGTATTTCAAGAAGAAAGAGTAAATACCTAACACGGTTAACTTGTGACTACCAATCAATCTGGAAATTAAGTTCATGAACAAAATCTTTTGGTCCAAGTCGAACCGATTAGAATTTTTACCCGAAAGTTGTTGATCGAATAATTGTTCGGCAAACCCTTGAGGATCTCTTAATAAATGTATAGCAGAGAAATTAAGGAAATACTGGTTTTGTTTACCATCATTCTTTTTCTTGACTGTCTTAACGGCTTGAGATAACTTCTTACTTCTCTTACCAGTCTTTTTATTAATAGACATTTTGTGTCTTAATGCATTCATATCAACTTCATCTTCGTCACTGGAATGTTCTTCAAAAGCATCATCTCTTTCTTTATCAGCACCAAGGAAAAATCTAGCACCAGCAACACTAACTTTAGCGTCAGGATGTAAAGCAGCTTGGGTCATAATTTCAACAGTTCTACTGTCATCCCAGATACCTCTTCTCCACAATTCTCTGGTCAATTTAGTAGCCCAAAGCCCTTGATTATCTCTTTGTTCTAACAAATTAAATAATAATGCTTGGGTAGACCTATTGAGTTTTTGATTTTTAACATTAGCATTAACGGCTTTAAGAAGGGTGATAAGCGTACTGTAGATTTGACGTCTCAAGTTCTTAGCTTGTGAACCGGCATTGTTACTACCAGCACCGTAAGCGGTCAATAACGGGAAAATAGCTTGAATCAAATACTCGGCCGTTATAACACCTTTATTTCTTAACATAGTCAAGCATTGAATAATTTTTTGTCTAAGTTCAGGGGACAAACTTCTGTGATTTTCAAGCAACAACTTCTTCAAGTCATCTGGGAAGTTAGCGGTCTCCTTAGGGTAGCAATTACAGACAGCAGAGACAAAACCGATCAACTCATCGAACTCTTGAAAATTAGCAGAAGAATCATCGGGGTTGGTGAGGAAAATGTCTCTTAACGATTCATAATGGTTAAACTGTTGAAGGAACTCTTCATGATACGAGCCAGGGTCTCTCTTGACCACGTTCTGTAACAAGATTATGTTTGTAGGGAGCACTGCAACTCTTCTCTTCTTAACCATGTTAGATAGATGGATAAAAATTTACCTCATCGCGGATGATATCTAGTGGGGCCCTGGTCCTGCATGAAACCCTTGGGTTATAAGGCGATTCAAATTGTCGATAAGTTTACCTAAATTATCGTTCAAATACATTCGTATACACATGTTCTATTTAACTGCCTAATAACAGTGTCATTAGAGTTCATTAACCTGATTGTCCTTCGAAATTCAAACTATCAATCAATTTATAGTTAATCTTCTTAGAGAATTTCTTTTGTTCCCTACCGTTGGCATCAAGTGATTCTCCAGCACCTTGTCCACCAACATTGGTGTTGACCTTTCTTCTTCTCTTAGTGGCACTGGTATTACCCGCCAATATATCGGTTTCAGCTTTCAATCTCTTTCTCTCTTGATCTAACAAGTAGTCTTTATACATGGCGGTCCACGCCTGTTCCTTCATGGCAACCAGGTCAGCATCGTTAAAGTAACTGTCCATTTCACCTTCGGCGAAATATTCATCGTCTAACGTCTCTGAAGAGGTGACCATATCGAGGAAATGTTGCGTTGGCTGGCATCGTTCTACGAGGTTTTTGGGAGCATTCACATCCAATTCAAGGTTCTTTTTCCGAATAGCGTTTTGTTCGTCGGACACCTTATTCAAATCAGCAATCCGTTTCTCTTCAAGCAATGCTTCGTACCCCTTGTTGATAATGTCCCGGAAACTAATCAACTCTTTTTCCACAAGCTCAGGTTTGAACCCAAGTCCTGCCATCTCTCGCACAAACATTGGACTATCATTAGCTACTGCCTCCGGTTCCTGGCTGGCCCGTGCAGAACTCACCTTACTGGAATACTCTGGACTTTCTGCACCCGATTCTGCCCCTGAATCTTCTTCTGATTGAGTTGCGGGCACAAATGTTTCGGGCTCAGGACTGCTGGCCGCTTCACCTGATGATTTCAAGCCCAGTAACCGTTTGGACTTTTTATCTTTGGGAGAGCTGATTGGACCAGCGCTCGTTACTCCACCTTTGAGCCCCCCTAATCTACCGGGCTTGGGTCTGCTGGCCTGGGAGTTATACCCGGCCATCGCCTCCAACCTCTTGATCTTCCGCTCATAAAGTTCTCTGGCTTTCTCGTCTCTCCGTTCTTTCCGATTGAAAGATGGCGGATTAGCAGGTGACAAACTGTCGGCCTTTTCCCTGAACTTCAGCAATGATAAATTACCCGAATCGGTTTTACTAAACTCCCCCAACCGAGTTTGCAATGTTCCTTCAGAGACGTGAGATACAGCAACGATTTCGGCATGAGACCTTCTGAACCCGTTCATTCTAGCGGCCAATAGCACGCACGCCCCAGCTATACCGGCAGGTCTTCTACCCTCATCTATCCAATCATCAGACATTCTTTTGGCTATCATCAACGCATCTTTGATAACCTTCACCTTCCCGTTTTCTTTCTCTCGATCAAACTCCAACTTCTCCACGAAATGAGATATGAAAAGAGACGGATCGGCCAAAGGAATCTCCACGATGTTTAGGTACCGGACCATTTTCAAGAACGTAGCCCCTAAGGTAAACACCGAAATTTGAAGCTTGGAACTGAAATCTATGAGCAAGTGATGTGTCTTTTCTTTCCTACAAGCGATGTAGAGGCACGCAGCCGTGACATTCTGCGACCGCCTACCTTTGACAAAATTTTGGTTTAATGCTAATAAGAACCAACTATAACCAGCATCGGCGATAAAATCAGGGATGTTTAAAGAGGCAGCCAAATCCTTGATGCTTCTTCTTCCGTTGTTCAAAGTTTGTTCCCGAGAGTCCATGGCGTTCTGTCTTCCCACCAAGGTGGGTCTAGCTTGGCCATGGTTGACCATGGTCCCCTGGACCATAGCACCTCCACTAGCAGTCTCACCAAACGATACTTCACTAACAATAGGATTCTCATAAGCAATGGTACCACAGCTTGAGCACGTAAGTGTGCCCGAGTTACTGGTCAAGTCTGACACCAAGGGTGACTCACAGACCCTACAGATTTTCAAAGCAGACATAGTTTATAAAAATATTATCGCGATGATGTTGTTAATTAAGGTTTAGGACTGGTGATGCGGCAGGCGGGAGTAGGTCGCGCCGAGCGTGGAGCGTAGAGCGTAGAGCAGAGCGATTGAAAGGTCGTGGAAGTACCGCAGCTCTGCGAGGAACGGCATCACAACAATCCATCGTGACACCTAACGGTGGGCATTGATCGGGACAATAACCGCAGAAGGCAGCCTGGACTTCCTACTCGTAGTAAACGTGGTCTCAGCACTGTAATCTTTGTACCTACCCAGATCATAAACTTATCGCAATACCTACCCTCTACCTTCTTATCTAGTCCCGGTCTGCACACACTATTCCATATCCACATTCCGTGCATTCGCGTGCGACTGATAACCGCTGTTTTTTTTTTCTTAAACCCCTTATCGATCCAGACAATCTGTCACCGGGTTAACATTAATTATCGATTTAAACACTTAACTAAACGTTCCAATTACACCGTGATTCATGAGTAACTTCAACAGAGTGATCACCCTTGCTCCTGGCGAAATTGCCCATATAAAAAGGGCTTCTACCAGGGATCCCCTGAGACCCTCTCGCGCTAATAACTTGTTCTTCAATCACAGTCAACTTTCTAAACAACACGCCACGTTGTACAACGACAATGGCCAGCTTTTAATCGAAGATAGCGGCTCCACCTTCGGAACCGTTTTGAACAACAAGTACCTTCCTGCTGGATCCAAATACCCGGTCGAATCGGGCGACGCTGTCAGCTTTATTTTGAGTAAGCCTCATAATCAGATTTCAAAGATTGCAGAGTCACAAACCGACGCTATCGACGTAAGCGACTTTGGCAACCCTAAAATCCTCTTGAACTTTGAAGTTCGTGTTGACAGTTCGGATGAACAATTGACGATTGAATTTCTTCACGATAAGGAAGATGTTGATGCGGGTGGCGAACTTAATGATGACGTTACTGTTGCATTTGCTGGTGAGGAATCTGATGATGATGATGACTATGTTGTCGGCGACGATAGCTTTGACTCCAAGTTAGATGAAGATTCTACTAAACACGATGACCTGATCCGCTCTGCTTCTATTTATGTTTCCAGTGAATCGGATTCGGAACCAGAACAAATTACCGTGCCAGCTAAATCAAAACTTGATTTAGAATTTGAAAAGGCTAAAGAAGAAGCCATGGCTGCGTACCTTGAACAAAACCCTAATCTGGAATCCGAAGCAGAATTATCCGATAATGACTACACAGTGGAAGATCCTGGTGCTTTACTTCTCGGAAAAACTATTAATGAACTCCTCGGTCAAGACTATAGTAGCAGCGACTCTGGCGACGATGATTACGACAAGGATGAAGATGAATACGATAATGGTTCAGACGATGCAATCTACGTCGAGACTGTCTTAGAGATCAAAGACGATTCTGATGCTTCTGATTCTGATTCTGAAGATGATTATGATTATCAGGTCGATGGACGTGACGCTTCAGATAGCGAATCTGACTTTTCTGAGGGTGACGATGAATCCATTGGTTATATTCCCGTTAAACCAAAAAAATCATTGGCTGAGTTGGAAAGAGATTGGGAACAACAAAGAGATGAAGCTTTACTCGCTTATCTTTCAGCTGAAAGCCGCTGCGGTAAATCATGCCGAAGCTTTGTAGACAACGATGAAGAATCGGATGACTACGAGGATAGTTCAGATGATGGTGCGGTCAAAGATGATCATAAAAACTTATCTGAATTTTATCAGAACGAGTACAACGATGATACTGATGATGAAGATTATGTCGATGAAAACGTTCTTTACTACCAATTGATTCCCAACAAAGACGGTCGTACCCCACCTCCATCGAAATTCAAAAATTTCCTCAAAGCTACAGTTAAAGAAGCTTCCAGGGCATTTATTTATGGTTCGATTACCGTGGTGGCTTTGGCTACATACGGAATCTGGAATCAGAAGGCTTAATGTGTTCATATTTGTTCATTTCTCGGTAAAAGGGGATTACTTATTTTGTTTATTTGATTATGTTAGGTTTGTATTTGGTGATTATATTTAAGGTTTTTTAATATAAATTATATATTTGTTACATGGTAAAGAAAGGTTTTAAATTTACATGGTTTCGAAAGAGTCATTTAGCGCTTAAACTTTCTCTTCTTATCATCATCATAATCAATAAACTGATTCATTGGCAGCTGGACCATTGGCAGAGATTGGTTCATTGGCAGAGGAGCCATCATCATACTGGGACTAAATTGGGGCAGTTGTGACATCATGGATTGTGGCATAGATTGGTTCATCGGTTTGTTAATGGACTGCTGCATTGGTTGGCCCATTGACTGATTCATTTGAGAGTTCATCTGATTCATTTGTTGCATTGGCTGATTCATCGACTGGTTCATCTGTGGACTCATCTGCGGGTTCATCTGTTGGTTCAACTGTGGGTTCATCTGTTGGTTCATCTGTTGATTCATCTGTTGATTCATCTGCGGGTTTATTTGCAGATTCATCTGCTGTTGCATAGGCTGACCCATGGCCTGTTGCATGGGCTGATTCATCAGGTTCATTTGCTGATTCATCAGTTGCCTCATTTGCTGATTGATTGGCTGGTTCATTTGTTGATTACCAGGTTGTCTCCCTTGTTGATTCATGGGTTGCTGCTGATTGGCCCCACCTTGTGCCTGGGCTTGCGCCTGCTGCTGGGCCCGTTGTCTTGCCATCTGTAATTGCCTAAGACGCTGGAAGTAGTTGGGGAATTTCTGCACCAAACTTTGTTGAATTTGCTTTGCCTGTTGAATAGCGGCCTGCTGTTGTTGAGGGGTTAACCTGCTTTTATTTGGGGCTATACCCGTTTGCCCCATACCAATCAAAATGTTGACTTTGCCTTGTAAGCTCTTGAAACTAGCTTGTTCTTGTGGGCTCAACATACGCTGAAAGAGTTGTTGTTGTTGTTGCTGGAATATTTGCCTTGCCTGGTTGGCCACGGCAGAATTGGCCCCTTGGCCTTGTGCAGGGGTCTGACCTTGTCCCAGAACGGAGCCTGAGTTCATTTGATTAAACTGCTGAGAAGACAGCTGCTGGGGTACCCGGTTTTGTTGCATGGGCACTTGTTGTTGAAGTTGCTGCATCCGTTGGTTGGGAGCCGTCCGTCCCATCACCGGAGTGCCCATGTTATTGTTTACAGGGGAATTGATATTACCCATTTGTGGAGACTGGTAATTTTGATTGAATTGGCCAGGAATATTGACTCCAGCCCCGGCAACTCCCGCGGTAGGACCTGGGTTTTGGTTCATTCCTGGACCGAGCTTCTGCCTCTTCGCCTGGGCTTGTAATTGAGCTTGCTGTTGGGCAGCTTGACGCTGTTTCAATCTCATCTGCTGCAATTGAGCTTGTTGTAACTGGGATGGAACCGGTCCTTGGGCGGTTTGAGGAGACTGTTGCAGCAAAGGCTTTTGTTGCATTCTTGCTTGAGCTTGTTGCTGTTCCGGAAGCAGCATTGGTACTGGGGCAGGTGCTTGTGCGGGAGGCACCCTTGATGGACCAGAGATACTTGGGTTGGGTGTACCTTGTTGAGGAATCTGAGGTGATGAAGCCTTTCTATTCATGAGCTTCTCGGGACTTTGGCCCACATTTCCCTGGTTGATGGTATTGATACCACTGCTTTGGGCTTGCATCGCCACGGTAGCATCTTTTTGAAGTTTCTGCGCTTCTTTCCTCTTTCTTATATCTTCAATAAACCGAAGTCTCATGAATTGACCGGTAGTTGACATGTTTGTCGTCGAACCACCTCCAAGCGCTGCAGAAGAAATCACTTCGGACTTTTGAGACTTGAATTGAGGGTCTGCTGTACCTTCCTTCGAATCATGGGGACTAGCCGGCGTTCCAAGTGCGTTGGTAGAGGAAGTAGCACCGTTGGAACCATTGGCACCTGAGGCCCGTAAGCTTCCACCCACTACCACCAACTTCTTATCGTTATCCTCAGTACGCTTGTACTTGTTGGAGAGCAAGAACATGATTTCTTCATAATCAGAAGACTTGTGGAGCACCATTTCTTCGTGATGAAGTTTCCGAGGAGGCTTCTCCATGGCTTCCCGATGGCTATGAACCAACTTATAGTCCTGAGTTTTCTCGTCCCACACCTTCTTGGGGTATTCATTATCGAGTTGTATCACCGGGTCGTTGTAGGGATTCAACGGGGCACTCAAATCGAGTTTACGGTTGGTGAGTGTGAGGATTTCTGACTCCATTTGAAGCGACAACGGGTCGGTGAACTTAGTGAGCGCCGAGTCTGTGTGATAGAGAAGATCGTAATAAAGGGAAAGTTGAGTGGGCCTGAGCACCGTACGGTAGGTTTTAGGTTTGGCACCAGTTTTGGCGTTGGCAGCATTGTTGTCGGGGTTGGTATTAGCAGTGGTGTTGGCGGTATTGGTATTGGCCCCAGGAGTGGGATTGGCGGCGTTGTCAGGATTGGTGGTAGCGTTTGGTCCAGCATTACCCGAGGAAGTCCCGCTAACACTAGTACCATTATCAATAGACACCATGTTCCTATGATCGTATACTTGTAATATAATACACCCGTCGTACGACTTGATGGCAAAATCTTTAATCAACTCACTCATGGCAATAGGAATCTCTTCTCGTATCACATGGGCCAAAAAGTCCTTGATCATGGGACTATCTTTCGGTATAGTGTTGGAGTCAGGAGAGCCACTAAAACGATAGTATCGTTCAAAAATATGGAACGAAAGTGATGGAGGGTACTTTGAATACTTCCGCAAGATCTCGTCCGACGTCAGAGCAAACTCGTAATTATGAAGCTTCTTTTGTTTGAGACTTTGTTGCTTTAATAACTGCTGTCTTTGTAGTTGAGATTGTGATAAATTTTGTTTATCAGTTGAAGCAGAGCCATTGAGTTTGGGCGAGGCCTGTCCGGATCCATAACCATTCAAACCATTGGTATGAGTTCCACTGGTGTTCATTTTCTCTGACATTAGCTACAAGCTTGACGGCACTTACGATCAAAGTCGGGGCTAGTTATGGATTGATTATGGTGTTTGGTGAAATTAGATGAAAAATTTCCTCGCGGTATTAAAGTATGGGGAGCGAGGGAGCAAAGGCCTGGCACACGAGATGCACCGGTGGGTGAGAGACGTTGAGAGTTGGTACGGTGCTTCTGGGGGTTAGTCTGATATAGGTATGTAGAGTTTTCAGGGTAAAAGGTAGGTAAGTACCCTCGCACTATAACGGTTCTATTTTATATGTTCATTACATTCTATATGACATAAATCAAGGTAGGCCACGTACATCCCGGATATACGTTGTATGAGTTCGTATCGACCACGTTCATATGTAGTTCAGGCTGGTGAGAATGACACTCCAATTCAGATGGGGCGATAGACCTGGGGCAGTACCTACCAGTGAGTACCCACCAGTTAGTACCTGGGAAGACCTGATACAAGACTTGGGAGACCTGACAAAGCCGAGACAAGACCTGACAAAGCCGAGTACAATTCCTTCATACCTTAGAGTCGCTCAAGCAAAATTCCAACAACTTGAACAATTTCATTCTATCCACTTCATTAAACACCCATAACCCGTAGATTTCCCCCAACAAGTTCTTCACAATAATCAAGTTGTCATTCAACTCCACGTCCATTTTCACAATCCCATTGTTGTTGACTCCCCGAGGAAAGTAATGTCTGATGACGTTGTTGGGCAATAATCCAATGGAGAAACACTCTGGATTGCTTCTATTCAATAGTATAAGGCCGTAACAGAATAAGTTTTGGAGATCTTGGTATGTGGGGTAGAAATTAGGCTGAGGAGTCTGAAACCCTCTTAAATAAAGCGATAATGTGCCCTGGAAATCGGTCTTATTCCACTGCTCATTGAATTCATCAAACTTGTAAATTACGCAGTATGAAGTATTGTATAGTAGCTTCTTGACACTGGGATCATATCGACTAATCACGTTATAATTCAACGTATTCTTATAAAGCTCTAATGCTTTTTTCCGGGTTAATCTTTCTTCTTTCCCGTCTTTTTTATTATTGCCTTTAGCCATAGTAAAGTGGTTTATAGTGCTGAGAGGTGAAACATTTTTTTTTCCACCTCGCACGGGATCCTGGTGTGTGGAGGCTCGGTGTGCCCTCATCCCGGTGCAGGCTGGTCGACATTAATTAGTTTTACCTAATTGCTTTCATCCCAAAAATGTTCAGTTTAGCTACTAGATCTATTGCAAAGACTCAATTCACTCGTGGTCTCAAAACCTCTGCCCCATTGTTCGTCAATGCCGGTGACAAGATCCCTAGTGTTCCTTTAACCTTTGAAAAACCCGGTAATGAAATCAACCTTGCTAATGAAACTAAATCCGGTAAATCCATCATCGTTGGGGTTCCAGGTGCTTTCTCTGGTGGTTGTACTTTCACTCATATCCCAGGCTACTTAGAAAACTTAAAGAGTTTCAAATCCAAAGGCTTCAACAAGGTTTACTTTGTTGCTGTCAACGATGCCTTTGTCATGGATGCTTGGTCCAAATCTATCATTGGCGATAATTTCGCTGATGAAGTCAAATTTTTAGCTGATCCGAAAGCCGAATTCATCGATGCTTTAGACTTGAAATTTGATGCTTCTGCTTTCTTCGGTAACCCTCGTTCTAAGAGATTTGCTCTCTTGGTTGAAGATGGTACCGTCTCCAAGACCTTTGTTGAACCAGAAAACACTCCAGTTGACGTTTCTGCCGCCGAAAAAGTCTTGGAAAGTATCTAGATATTTAGACTCGCTAGCCGTGACTCGTAGACATCAATTGTGTAATTGGTCTAATAAATATACATTCATTCGTATCTGGGGTCGCATACCTGAATTTTTCAAATTGCATTAAAGCATGCTACAAGCTTATATCACCCCGTTATTCACTCGTAGACTTCTATGGGGCCCGGGAATTGGCCATATCATCAGGTCCAAGTCCACCACGACGTTCAGCCCTGATGAAATCAACCAGGCCAAAAAATGGATCAAAGATTACACTGCTAGCCAAATACCCACACATGAATTTGAAATTTCGTACAGTCGAGCATCGGGTCCTGGAGGCCAGAAAGTCAATAAAACCTCGTCCAAGGCCACGGTATCGTTGGCAGGAGACAGGTGGCTCAACCCTCAATTCTGCTACTGGATCCCCAAGCCGATTCTACTGCAAATTTCACACAAAAGAATCCGATACGAGACCAAAACCGGTGGGGTATTGATCCAGAGCGATGGTTCTCGTAATCGGGACGTCAACACCACCGAGTGCTTCAACAAGCTCCTACAGGAGATCAAGCAGGTGGCGTACTTCGAGGAGGAGATGAGTGAAGAGGACAAGCAGAGATGGGGAGAGATAAAAGAGAAAGCAAAGGAAAAGAGGTTGTTCCATAAGAAACGTCAAAGTGATAAAAAGAAGAGTCGATCTAAGAACTTCGATATATAGACGGCAGTCGATCTAAGAATTTCGATATATAGACGGCGGGATTATTGGCCTGCTTAGCTCAAAGTGTAAATAGGTATATGCAAATGTACGAAGCCATAGACATCAAGTCTCAGTAAATCGCATTATAAAAAAATCTCCATCACCATGTCTGGCACTCGCTTGGATGAACCCATTGGTGTCTGTGCCGAGGAAATAACCAATCGTGTTGCTCAAATTCTCGAGTCCAATGACTCCATAATATTGGGTCAGCCGTTGAGTTTCGACCAATTCGACCTGTTGGTGCCTGAACTAGAGCTGGCCATGGACTTGAAAAATTTCCAGTACGCTATCTCCCCAGACCTCGAAATCGACCCGGACCATAAAGAGGCATTTGAAAAAGATGTCGATGCTTTCAACGCCTCCATCGACTCTCGTCTCAAAGAAACCATTCTACTCGGCTCTTTGGAGAAAATTGTCGACGGTGATATAACTGAGGTTATCAACCATCATAAATCGCCCACTGGTGCCTGGGTCGACATTTGCGACACTAAAGTGCCCCAGGAGCTTTTGCCTCCGCTCAACCACATCTCCACTGTGTTGGATTTTGCCATTTTCTTATCTTCACAAACTGCTAGTTACAAGCGGATATTCCACCGGATAGTGTCCACATTGCTGGAGGTCCTTTTAGACATTTCCAGCAGGAAATTGGAGATGTTCTGGGTATACATGGAAACCAGAATCGAGCTTCTTGGTGAGTACGTGTTCAACAAGTCTATCACGGGTGATAGAATGGCCCTTTTGGAGATATGCAATCCTCTTACCGATAAGTTTTATAAGAAAACCGGCGTCAATGATACTTACAAAAAAGATTCGTTTAACGATGGGATCCAGGCTAGAATCAGGCACTTTGTGAACAATCTTCTTAGTTTGGAAGATAACACGGGGCTAAACAAATACTTCTCTGTTGCTGGACGGACAGTACCCGAGTCCAGTGTGGCCAAACGTACCGATAGTTTTGTCCAGGACTTGATCACGTGCTTGAAGATAATAAGAGACCCATATACGTTTTTGAAGCCGTCCAAGTTTCGGGATTTCAAAGAGGCTAGTCATGCTTGCAGAAGAGTATTCGAAGAGCTTATGGATAACGAGCAAAAGTTCCTATATAAAAAGGGTAAGTCGAATGATTTGTTTTTGGCTAAGCCCGAGCTTGATGATGCCGACAAGGTATACCTCAGGAAGAAGTATCGGGAAACGGAGTATTTCCCTGAATTATACTGGTCCAGTATTTTCAACAACGACCCCCAGACCCTCGACAAGGAAATCAAAGAGGACCGCGATCAAATGTATGCTCTATTGGATGATAGCAAGCTTCGTGAAGTGTTCTTGGTGCAGATTGTAATTGTTGCGTCGTTCTTTAGCGAGATGAATAGCACGTTCAGAAAGCTGTTCCTTCTGAAACTTCCACCGAAAACAAAACACATAGTTGATGACACTGCCAATGAACAAGTGTCTAGCACGTTCAACAGGATCAAGCGGACAGCCATAAGTGAGTTTAGAAGAGCCGACTCTTCATACTCGTTTTTATTTCTGACCACTCTTACGTTGGAAAGGTACTGGTGGAAGTGGTTGGTGTATAACAAAGATCCCGAAACACAAAAGCCACTTTTGAGTAATAGAACCTTAAGTGAAGAGGAACTTCTAGGGGTCAAAGAAAAGTTTGAATCTTTGTATCCCATGAAAGAAAAGAGATATTTCAACGTGTATGTGACTCCACAACTTTCAAGAAGAATGAAGGGTAAAAGGGGACTCGAGAACATTGAGTTGAAGCAGTGGGATCCCGAAAATGATATGATGGATACAGAAGAGGTGGATGAAGAGTTGAAGAATGTAAAGAAATGGAAAGAGTTCAGGTTGAAGAGAAGCCATCAATGGTTAGAGTTTGGTGAGTTATTGAACGAAGAGCTAATTACGGGCCCAAAGAAGGCCAAAAAAGCGGTGGCAGATAGTGTGGAAGCAGAGGGTGATGGTGAAGCTCACGAGACCGGTGACAATGCTGGCGCTGCTGAGAAGGAAGAGACAGATAAGTCTGAACCAGTTGAGACTGAGACCAAGAACGAGACGGTGGAGTCTGAACCAGTCAAGACTGAGACGCCCGAGGCCATAGAGTCATCTGAGACTGTAGAAATGTCTGTGGACCCAGTACCAGCGGACGAAACTACCACGACTACCCTCGATACAGAAAATGCCCCCGAGTCAGACTCAGCTGAGGCACCTCAAGATCGGGGCTCTGACGCACTCAATTAACACCACTTCCCCAGCCCATCGCACAACCTGTCCCATCCACGTAGATCGACTTATAGAAATTTTCACGGTAATATAACGCGTATAACCTCTTCCCCATCGGCTAATTTGTACTACCTCTAATTTTGGATCCAGGCGATGATGGTAGCTGTTCCCCTAGATGATAGACCGGTTACCCGATCTAGATCCAAAACCTTAGATGCTCCCGAAACTCCCTCCACCGTGAAGAAAAAACCAGCACCCAAGTCCAAGAAGACTAAGGGGAAAAGCAAGAAGAAGAAGGCCGAAAAGGAGGCCAAAGTTGTCAAGGGGGGGAAGGAAAAGAGCCGAAGCAAAAGTCCTTCCAAGAGTCCCGTACCAGAATTGACGCCCAACGAGGAAGACACCAATCAGGCTGCTGATGAGAAGCCCGTTATTCCTGAAGAAAGCATCGAGAATGGCCCGTTTCTCGATATAGGTGAGAGTGCTGACCTGGCCGGCTCCACCGATAAAATCAAAATCACAGATGTGGCAGGTGGGGCGGCTGCAGACCTACCCGTCGAGGTGCTGGGAGACAAGCAGCCCTTGGACAACCGTCTCGAAGACAGCGAGGCCACCATCCCCGATTCCATCAGCCTAGCCACTAGTATGCCTGACTTGGGTCCAGATACCGGCACAATTACTCAGCCGCCAGTTCCTTCTCTCCCGCCTCCTACACGTACAACAGAATGCAACACACAGCCCGACGCTTTGGCGTCCCCACCAGCTCGGAAACCTATCACAGACGATCTCATGGAGGACAGATTCGACATATCAGAGCTTGATTCGAGTCCTATAAAACGACATGCACCACCAGACTCCCACCCTAACTCATCTCCAATCAAAAGAAGGAAACAAGTTGAATTTCGGGAAGATTTGGTCAGTGAATCGTCTTCTCTCCCCGCCGGATTGACCCAGCCAGTGTGCTTATCGGCTACGCCCAAGCGGTCAATTTTAAAGTCTGGATTTTCAGACCCTCCATCTTCCTCTCCCGTCAAGGCTCAAGTAACCGAGTACACTAGGGAAAATTTTCATCCAGAACGACCCACTTTCTGGTCAAAGGGCAATATAATACAATTGCCTTCTGGCTCAGTATTGCATGAGAAGTTGGTTTCAGGAAGTATCGCCGTTTTGAAGAACAGGACGTTTTCCAACCGATTCGAGGTGTATGCCACTTTGAATCACAACTTCAAAAACAACTCTATCGACTACATCCAGTCGATCCTCAATCCTAATAAACAAACGTCGCCATCCAAAACAGGGGATTCGGATAAGCAAGATAAGAACACTATATCAGTACTCTCCGCCATTATACAGAGAGATATCACCATAATAGAGAATCTGCTCAATTTGGATGGAGAAGAAGAGAAAGAGAATCAGGTGAGTCCTTCTAAAAACGACCCGTTCTCTATCAGGATCATAAGTCAAGCATTAAAGCTAGCTTCTTTTCTCATGAGTGAACCTGAATTGAACGGATGTCTCAGTGTCGATGATGCTAGATGGTTCTACATGCATGCGAGTTCAACAATCTTGAAGCCTAAGCTCTCTAAAACCTTGGCCATTCCATACGTGGGCATTCTTAAAGAATGCAGGTTCTCGGTTAAGAAAAAGAGATTGATTTTCAACGTGGTAAATGGAGTGGATATACCTGAACATATGCTTCTTGCCATTTTGAATATGAAAAACTTTCCAAGTTCTTCCTTGGTGACAGAGAAATTTGCATGTTTGAGAAACTTTGTCCATAACTTCCCATTGATGATGATTAATAATTTCAAGCACTGGTTTGAGATCTATTTGTTGAACTTGTGTGACTTGGGCAGCCGGTTTTACTCCAAAGTCATTAACACTGGTATTCTCTCATTGATGGAAATTTCTCGGGTTTACCTAAAAAAGAAAGAGGTGGCATTCATGGTTCAGCAATGCTTGAACAAACCGAAGTCCAAAAGTTTCAAGTCATTCTCTTCAGAAAATCGTGTTTTTATGCCGGACAGCTTGGACACCAATTATGACGTTTTGGTTGATACAATAGAAGAACTTGCAAGGTCTAAAAAATATAAAGCGGCCGTTGATCTTTGGGTGGGTATCTCCTTGTTAGTTTGTGATAAAGATCAAGGCTTCGATAAATGGGAGAAGGTCTCTAGCTGGATTAACGTTTTGAAGCATCTCTTACACAATTCGGGTCCAGTGGCTCGAGGAATTGCGGACATGGGCTGGAGAGCCGTGGCTTATAATCTCTGTGTTTCGGACTTGGATGATCTCAACAAATACATTATCAGCAAGGATCTTGTATTCACCAATAATCACTACGAGGTATCACCATTATTCGACAACAAGATTGAGCTATTGCTTTCATTCCTTGAAGGGAATACGAAATATGCTTTTTACACCCCTAGCTTTGGGGTCAACTCAATCTTGTACAACCTTCTAAACCAACCGGGCAGCAAGAATCAACGTTTCCTTGACGTCTATTGGGACAAAATTTTGAGCCATATTTTCACGTCATTTTACTTCACACCAAAAAATCCTCAAGAATTTTATTCTTTAGGGGTCCAGACGCTTTGTGAACTCACAGAAGCAGATACTAACGAGTTCAAAAGCTTTCATTCTCTTAGGTGTCTCTCCAATGAGCTTATAAGCATACGTGAAATTAGCCCTATCAGTCGCAAATGGCTACTTTGTAACTCTGATAAGGTTCTCAATGTGTTGATGTATATCGCCCTGGTAACAGAGATGTCGGTTGGCTCCAAGCTTGATATATTGAGAGTGTTACGAAATGTATTGGACCCGGTGATGTTCAAAGAATATCCACTAACAGAATGGGGGGTCCACTATAAGAATAGGGTCCACGATATTTTCACCACGGCTTTCATCGGGAAACTGGTTGAACCCGATCACATCGTGGATATTTTTCGAAATCTGGTTCAATTATTTGGCATATTTAACATGACAAACATTGATGGTAGGCAGGACAATTCGAAGGATCTCTTGTCTTTCTTTATGACTCTTGTTGGCTCTTTACCCCATGATTCAAGACCTCGAACCATTGAGATGATGCTCGAAGTTTTGGACCCTCAGAAATGCTTTCCACTCATCCTCTACTTGCTCAAAGCCAACTTGATAGACGAAGACTCAGCCATAATACTGGAACGGTTGAAGAAATGCACAGCTACGACTGCTCACGCTATCGAGGTCAGACTTGCCGGTTCACTTTTCGAGATATTGACTGTCCACTTCAAAGTTTTTGCTAAAAGCTTCATACAATCTTTGGTTCTTTTAAACGATGTCACGTTCGAAAAAACTATCAACCTCGCTAGTGTCCATAAATGGTCGCTCCCGATATTCAAGTTTTATATGTGGCTTATCCGTCCTTCACCCAATAATTTCATTAAACTGAAATCTTTGAATCATATTCTCGTCAAATTTGAAGCCGAGAGCACATTCTTGGATATCACCGATTTTTTGGCCTGTGAGAGCTTTCATGATGAGTTGCGTAGCTTAAGGTCTTTGATGTTCAAGAGATACGGTCTGCTCAGTGGTGATGGCAAGAAGCAGTTCGAAAGTATATGGCATACATACGTCAAGGGTTTGACGGGAGAAGATCATGAAGAAAACGTTAAGGCTTGCCAGGAAAGTGGGATGAATTTGTTATTCGAAGCTGCTATTGATACCCAAGCTGCTCTGCAGGGTTTGAAAGTCGGCGAAGTGAACGAAAAGGAACAACTTGAAGCCAATGTTCAACTGGATACCCACAAAGAGTTCTTTCTGGATTCAGGTAATGAGAGCGATGATAACGAGGACAGCTTTATAGCTACAGAGGAAGCTTTGAGTAGCCAGGATGACTCGATGGCCCTTTATGACCCAGATTCGAAACCTGTGGAAGCGGATTTACAGAGCACCAATCACCCAAGCGCATCTACAGTGACACCAGTCCTCTCCATGGAAGTAACAGAGCTGGCCGAACCTGAAGAATTGGCAAACCCCGAAACCCAAGTGCCAGAATCGTGTCCCAGACCTACGTCCCCTATAACCACCACGACTGTCGATACCTCTGAGCTTCCTCGAGATGATGCCCCAGTCATAGACTCGTTGCCCTCGCAAGAATTGGCACCGATAGAAAAATTGCTGCAAATAATGGGCCAAATCGGTGAGACAGAATTGGCGCTGATGACATCTACGGACCAAGAGAACTTGGAAACACAATTGTTGGAACTTGTTTTAAGAATCAAAAAGTCAAGAAAACCACCCGCATAATGAGCCTACCACTCTAACCCTACATAGTTTTCTGTTAATGACAGAATATTGCATGGCCTAGTGCCCTATAAAAATATACGCATAATGAATTTTTCAATCTCTGCTCGACATTTTGTGAAAAATTGATGAGTTCTACCAGAGCGATGTCAAAAGTCAAACGGAAGAGAGAAGTCAGCCCTGACCAACAGAGCCAGGCCAAGAAGCCGAAGCTCAAGAAACGGTTGTCCAATAGACGGAAGAAGGAAGGGTTGGTGGTGCCGGCCGAAAATAACTACAACACATTGCATTCAGACCAAGGTTCTGACTCTGAGGTAATCTACGATCACGGCCGTAAAGGACAAGATATTGTCTTGAAAGACGATTCCGCCTCTAGTGGGGACGAGGAAAACGACAGTGACGATATACTCATTGAGTCTGACGAGGACGAAGAGCCCCAAGAAGCCCCAGAGGTGCCTAAGGTCGCCGATGAGGTGCCCTCAAAGGCCGATAATGAGTTAAGTAGAAACAACGATTTCATTGGGTTTGGGTTTGAATCTTCTGAAGAAGAGCAAAACGATGATTATGACCAGTATTCGGATGACGGAGTGCTCAGCAACGACGAATCTCAAGTGAATGCTACATCTCCTACGACGCTTTACCCATGGATTAAAGCACACGATCACTCAAAACAGAAGGAAATCGCCGACTGGCTCACCATGGAGATAAAGGACTTTGTCAATTATATCTCACCGGCCAAGAGTGAAATTATTGCCAGAAACGCCGTGGTAAAGAACTTGAATGAAAAGATCAAACAGTGCTGGCCAGAAGTTGAAGTGAGTGTATTTGGATCCTTTGCCACGGATTTGTATCTTCCAGGGTCAGATATTGATATGGTGGTGATATCCCCTCGAGGTGACTGTGAAAGCAGACACAAGCTCTATCAATTATCGTCTTTCTTGAGACAAAAGAAGTTGGCCAAAGATATAGAAGTGATAGCTGGGGCCAAAGTTCCAATTATTAAATTCGTGGATCCAACTACAAACATTCATTTAGATATTTCTTTCGAAAGAACCAACGGGCTCGATGCCGCTAGAAGAATTCGTAAATGGTTAGATACCACTAAAGGGTTAAGAGAATTGGTGTTGGTGGTGAAGCAATTCTTGAGAAGTAGAAAATTGAACAATGTGCATGTTGGTGGGTTAGGGGGCTACTCGACCATTATTTTGTGTTACCATTTCTTGAAGTTACACCCCCGGATCGCTTCGGGTACAATGGACGCTCTTGAGAATTTGGGAGCCTTATTGATCGAATTCTTCGAACTTTACGGTAGAAATTTTTCTTACGACAATTTGATCATCGCTATAGACAGACAAACTGATCTCCCCAAATACCTCAAAAAGACTCATTATCCTAGCTTGAATACCGGACGTAACCCGTTCACGATAGTTGTGCAAGACCCGGCTGACCCTGACAATAATATCACCAGATCTTCATACAACTTGAGAGATATCAAGAAGGCTTTTGGGGGTGCATATCAGATATTGGTTGATAGGTGCTATCAGTTGAACTCTGCTACCTACAAACACCGGATAGGACAGCTGATATTGGGAGATATCATCAAGTATAAGGGTAAGGAAAGAGACTTTAACGACGAGAGAAACTTGGTGGTCAACGATGCTTTGATAAACCATGAACTCGTCAAGGTTAAGAAGAGCGTTAAAAAAGAAAAGGGTGGTAAAAAGAAGGAGGCAAAAGAAGTTAAAGTGGTGAACGTGGACGACGAAAGCGACGATTCCGTTAAAGAGTTGGGCGCTAATTACTTCTCTGAAGTGTCGGTGGATAGCGAAGATAACGAGTCCAAGCTGACCCCACCGGCTGAAAAGCTGAAGGCAGCCACAAAGTCCATCGACGCACCAAAGAATACCACGAAAACCAACTTAAAGGCCAGTGATCTCTTATTGGGCAAGCAGGACAATTCAGGCTCCGAGTCTGAGGGCGAGTCAGTCAAGAACAATAAAGAAAGCGTAGACAAAGACACTAGAAGAGACTACTGGAGACAGAAGGGGTTAGAATTGTAATATAGATTCATAATGTACATAATTAAATAACATAATCCTCAGGGAGAACCGGCCAATGAATTTAGCAGCATTTATTACTGCCGGAACTAAACTGGAAGTTGATACTTTGGTTCTTCTTAGTTTCAGCCTCTTGTCGAGCCTTTTCGTAGTGTTGGGTGAAATAGTCGTCAGGAATGTCCGACATGACCTTGTCGAACATTTGATGAATTCCCTCGCCAGTCTTGGAACTGGTCACATAATGCTCTAGCTGATTCTCCGACACGAACGACTCGATCTCCACGCTATTGGGGACCTTGTCGACTAAATCTCGCTTGGTTCCCACTAGTATAATTGAGATTTTATCTTCGGATGCGGTATCATTATTCAACTTAAGCTGATCAATCCAGTACTTGCCCTTGTTAAAACTGTCTTCGACGTTGGTCAAATCGTAGCATACCAAGGCCACTTTCGAATTTCGGTAGTACATGGGCGTAAGAGACCGGTACCGTTCCTGGCCTGCAGTGTCCCAGATCTCGAATCTAATTTGACGATTGTTTAAGGTATGGTCTTTGGTGATAAATGCAGCACCTATAGTATTGGCAAGTTTATTATTGAACTCGTCGGTGGTGAACCGGTGGATGAGAGACGTTTTCCCTACCGACGAGTCCCCGAGGATAACTACTTTATAGGATGGACAGGGGAGTTCTTCAGACATGAATGGTTGTGTAGTGGGGAAATTGCGATAAAGAGATGAGACGATCGCCCGGACCAGGGCTGCGAAGGTTAAACTACAATTTACTAATTGGGCTAAGATATACATTAATCAGAGGTCATTAATTATCATCTAAATTCATATCATCTAATTCATCCAACAATTCATCAACATTAATTTCTGGAGCGTCTTCATCATCAGCCATTTCACTTTCTTCATCTTGTTGTGGGGCTGGAGCACTACTCTTATATAAATTGATGGCTTGTCTCATTTCTTCATCTTCCTCTAATTCTTGTAAGAATACTTCATAATCTCTTTCAGCTCTTTCTTGTTCTTGTCTAGCTTGTCTAGAATCTTCAGAACCACCCAATTCTTTATGTTCTCTAGCCATTCTCTTCAATTTCCAGTTTCTGTTCTTAGATTTACGTGATTTTCTTGGGTAGTGTTTCTTAACTAAAATCACTTCTGGGGTATTAGATGGGTCCAATGAATCCCATAAATCGTGGTTAAAATTCGAATTGGTCAAATAGTAACCAAGACATGAATCCCCTGGGTGTAAAATGGCACCAAGGTGTGATCTGATGTAGAATGAGTGATCATTGACTCCCAAATCACTTTCTCTAGAAACAGTGATATCTGCCAAAACGTTTTTACCTCTAACTTCACCAGTTGGTTCGACATCCAACACTATGAACTCAACTAAATTAGTGACATTAGCTAAAGATGGGAATGGTGCTCTCCAGTAAATTTGAGGTTGTAAATCAGCCGTTTGCAAAGTGAATGGATCGATGAAATGGATCAAGTTACTGATCTTAGAACATAATACAATTCTGGATATGTTACCTAAAGAATTGGCCAATTTTTTAGGTAAAATAACCAAGTCATCACGACATATAGGAGCCAATTCAACCGAGAAGGCAAACTTATAAGTGGAAGAACCGGAGTGGATATCTTGACTGACCAACTCTTCGGCTTTTTTGTATTTCATAGGAGTGACGGCTGACAAGAAGTCCAACATCTTAACCGCATGATTCTTTTGAGAGTAAAAGAAATCCAACCCATCGGCACTTTCTTGAATAGAAACGGTATCTTGATGAGCATTATGTTTCAAAATTAATTGTTCCAAGTACAAGAAAGTTCTTTTATGAGGAACTTTTTGTCTGATTTGCACGGTGGCTCTCCAGGTATTTGGAGTATAAGATTTGGCACAATCTGGACATTGCATGGCCACAACCACGTACATGACTTCAAAAGCTTGTTGAACAATGGTATTATTGAAAGCTTCACCTTGAACGGTGATTTTAATTCTAATACGACGAGAGTGGGGTTCAGTCCAAATAAATGAAGCATCAACCAATCTAACTTTGTTCAAACCTTTCAATCTTTTCAAACACAAAGCCAACAATTCTCTGGATTCTAACTCGGCTTTAAGCCATTGTTGTGGTGGTTGTAAGAATCTTTCACAGTTTCTACAGAAGGAAACATTGGCTTCTCTAGGAATACCTTCAGTAATATCAACGGTTAATTTGATACAATCGTAACACATGACCATCCCGGTGGACCCATCCATAGGCACACCACAGTTACAACATAAGACTGTTGCCACATTATGACCAGTGTTGTCGAGTTGAGTATAATTTGACATTATGGTTTATTAATGAAAAAAAATTATTGAATCTCATCTTTTGTCATCAAGTCATCTCTGAGATGATCCTGGTGTGCGGATGTGCCGCTTCAAGAAAATTGGCTTGGTGTGAGGGTTTTGTGGTGTCCTGAACGCTCGCCGATATGAGTGAAAAATGCTCAACGCCTAAACAATTACCGAGTCATGGTTGATAGAAAAAGGCACACCCCCGGTAGGGATGTATCGAATGGCCAGATAAAGAAAGCGAAGCACAATGTGGAAGTCAAGAAGGAAGATGTGGACAACGAGGGCCTCAATGATAACGGCGGAGACGAGGTTGATGCCAGTGATCATATTGAGCAAGACCCCCAAGATGAAAAGGCTGAAGAAAGTGACGACGAAGGCGAGGAAAGTGAGTATGAGGATGCCGATAAGGGGGACGAGGCAGCAGACGAAAAGCCTGAAACCGATAAGACAGATAAAAATGAGAACGAAGAGGAGGAAGATGATGACGACGAAGATGACTCAGCAGAAGAGAAAAGACGAATCACCACCTTCAAGTTCGATGGCATAGAATATTCATTCAAGGAGCGGCCGTCGGTTTTGGAAGAAAAGGACGGAAAGATTGAGTTTCGGGTGGTTAATAATGACGACACCAAAGAGAATTTGATGGTATTGACTGGGTTAAAGAATATCTTTCAGAAACAATTGCCCAAGATGCCCCGGGAATATATCGCCAGGTTGGTATACGATAGATCACATTTATCTATGGCGGTAGTTCGTAAACCGTTGACGGTTGTAGGGGGTATCACATATAGACCGTTTAATAATCGAGAATTTGCTGAAATTGTGTTTTGTGCCATATCTTCTACCGAACAAGTTAGAGGTTATGGGGCCCATTTGATGAATCATTTGAAAGACTATGTTCGTGCCACTTCCCCCGTGAAATACTTTTTAACGTACGCGGATAATTATGCCATTGGGTATTTCAAAAAACAAGGGTTCACTAAGGAAATCACGTTGGACAAATCAGTGTGGATGGGGTATATCAAAGATTACGAGGGGGGAACTCTAATGCAATGTGCCATGCTACCAAACATACTTCGGTACCTTGACTCAGGTAAAATACTTTTGTTGCAGAGAGCTGCTATTGAAAAGAAGATCAAAGAAAAGTCTAAAGCTCATGTGATCAGGTCTGGGTTGCAGATATTCAAGACTAATAAGGCCCCAAATTTAAAATACGAGGATATACCGGGTCTTAAAGAAGCAGGGTGGCTGGAAGAAATGGATAAGTTGGCACAAAAACCTAAACGAGGTCCTCATTACAATTTCATGGTTACTTTACTATCGGAGTTAACTAATCATCCATCAGCCTGGCCATTTGCCACCGCTGTTAATAAAGAAGAAGTGGGAGACTACTATGACGTGATCAAAGAACCAATGGATTTGGGTACAATGGAACAAAAATTAGAAAATGATAAGTACGAAGCATTTGATCAATTCCTTTATGATGCTAGATTGATCTTCAATAATTGTAGAGCTTATAATGCTGAAACAACCACTTATTATAAAAATGCTTCAAAACTCGAGAAATTCTTCAATAATAAGGTCAAGGAAGCACCGGAATATGCCCATTATTTAGAATAATTGTAGTTATAGACATGTATAATATAATGAATGATAATGAACGTTGGCTTAAGATGCGCAATTCAGTTGCGATCTGCCCGGCCTGAAAAAGTCCTAATTCACCACCAGATCTCAATTCATATTCACTCAATTGTACCATGGGCGCTACTATTTACTCATACAAAGACTCTGTTGATGTTGCAGGAGCACTTGCTAAACACGTGTTGAAGCTTCAAAACCAAGCCATTCAAGAATCAGGTAAATTTAAACTTGCTGTCTCCGGTGGTTCATTAGGTAAAGCCTTGAAAAAAGCATTAATCGATAACCAAGAAGTTTTAAACCAAGTTCAATGGGACAAATGGGAAGTTTACTTCAGTGATGAAAGATTGGTTCCAATCTCCCATGAAGACTCTAATTGTGGATTATTCATTCAGCTGGTCACTGACCATTTACCACAAGGTTCTGCCAAACCTAAGATCATTTCTATTGACGAATCCTTATTAACTGGTAAAGATGGCCAAGTTGAAGGCGCTGATATCAACAAAGACAAATCCATTGCTGAAGACTACGAATCTAAATTACCTGCCGACAAAAAAATCGACCTTGTATTGTTAGGATGTGGTCCTGATGGTCACACTTGTTCATTGTTCCCCGGCCATGACTTATTGAAAGAAAAGACTCAATTGATCTCTTACATTCAAGACTCTCCAAAACCACCACCAAGAAGAATCACATTCACCTTCCCGTTATTGGAAAAGGCTACTGCCTTGGCCTTTGTTGCTGAAGGTGCTGGTAAAGCTCCAATCTTGAAGGAAATCTTCAACGATCCAAATTCCCAATTACCATCGAAATTGGTCAACCAATTAGACAGAGAAGTTTCATGGTTTGTTAACGATGATGCTATTAACGGTGTTGATGTGATTCCTTCTAAGTACTAGTTAGAATACAATAATATACAATTATGTAACTCAACATGGTCTCTACTACCGAATACTGGTTATCTGACGAAGAGGCATACCTTACTAGGCGGGTTCAATTTTGTTGACACTCAGTGCCCCGCTACTGACGTTGCTGCAACCGTTTCTCATGGGGCCGAGCCCGAAAATTGCGGGACAATAACCAATTTATACTAAACCAATTGACCAAAATGGGTATGTCACAGTAATCACCACAATCATATAGCTCCTGAACTAACATTGCAGCAACTTTAGGCGTCAGCTTATGGCTTTGTCCAAAGAATAATTCCCCGTTGCACGATAAATTGACCACTCTCATGTCTTCATTGAGTACAGTGTTTCCGGGACAACCCCCAAAATTCGATCCTCATATTACCATCACCAGCAACATTTCAATCAACCTACAAAACCCTCACGACGAAGTCGACCGGGTACTATCTGCCAGTGCAGTGGCATTGAATTCGTTGCCTAAAAATCATTCAAACCTCATCACTTTAGGCAGAATTGAAAGTCAGAGAAAGTTCTTCAAAAAATTGTACTTTCAAGCCCGAAAGGATCCCAACCTTTTATCTTTCACTCGGATCATCAGAGAGCTCTTTGTCATATTACCGTTGAAGATAGAGCTTGAAAATCAAAAGGAAAACCCCCATCTCTATACCAAAGACAATCATGGAACATTGGTGAGAAAATCAGCTAAAAAAGACAAACATAGCACGGTGGAAGAGGCGCCCGTCAAAGACCTAGACTTGGATCGTCTAAGGGCTGAGGCAGCTACCGAGGCGGCTAATTGGACTCAGAATGAGTACGACCCTCATCTCTCGTTAGTGTATAGTGACATTCACCCCATTGATAGCGCATTATGGAGAACAATTAAAACAAGAATCCAAGACTATTTGAATATAGACAGCTGTGATTCGCCTGACTTGGTGGATAATGGTTTATCTTGGGACGGTGGAGTATTAAAATTGGTTCTAACCGAAGGAGACGTTAATGATTGGGTGGTTTTGGGTAGTGTAGATTTACATTAGAGTTATGTTTGTACTAATATACTATATATTCAGAGGTTGTTGTAGTGATTAGAGAAGGTCGTGGTATGTAGTGATTAGAGACTAGAGGTGCAAAAAGACTGCCAAAGTGGCAAAAAATAATGAAGGAAGCGAGGTTCGAACTCGCGCGGTGAAACCACCAACAGATCTTAAGTCTGCCGCCTTAGACCACTCGGCCATCCCTCCAATTGTTGAATGATGAAAGCACCATCTTCCTCATATAGTCAATTCCAAAAATTATTAATATTATTCAGGTTAAGTTATTTTTCATAATAACAGAGACTGACACTGATGGGTTTCGGCACAAAATCAAAAGTTAACTACCTCCAATAGTTGCGAAATCTTTCACGTCTACAAAAATTGCAAAAATTGCCTAATTTTTTCAAACCATATATTATTTAAAAACAATTTAAAAGTTTCAACCTCTTGTGCGAGAAGTTGACTAATAAGCAACAATTGACCCATCATGTTCGTAGAAGTTACCGGAGAAGGTTTCGTCCGCTTTCTCTACAACAGTCAAAATATTGGAAGCACTTTGCTCCACAGTCAAAACTTGATCTGGCCCAAAGATACCACCATCAACAGCCTCTTTCGCCATATCAGTATCGACAACCCCGGGTGAAATCACAAAACTGATAGATTTATTTACAATTTTGTTCTCATCTGCCAAATTCTCATTTGCAGCTTGTTTAACAAAGTAGTTGACGGCTGCTTTCGAAATTCCGTAAGCATTGAACCCATTGATACCTAATTTTGCCAATGGTCCCAATTGAGAAATTGAGCCTGCGATTGAGCTGATAACAACAAACTTCTTGGTTGAGTTATCAGTTCTGTATAAGTAGGGGCGGATCGCTCTGTATAATTTGACTGTACCCACAACATTCACCTCGAAAATCGAACTGTACAGTTCAAGTTCTTGTACCTGGGAATGCTTTAATGAATTATCATTGATAACAGCAGCATTGTGAATAACAACGTCAACACCTTCGGGGGTCACCAGGTCAATTATCTTCAATGCCGATTCATATTCTTCTAAGGAGCTGGAGATTTCTAGCTTGACAGGCTTGATGTTTTTCAAGCCTAAGGCCTCTAAATCTTTCTTCTTTGAGTCGCTTCTTACTGTTGCGTAAACGACATTTTTGGGATCGCTTGCCAACTTTTTAACTAAGCCTAAGCCAATTCCTTTATTAGTTCCTGTTACAAAATATACTGTCATTGTAGTTCAATCTGATATGATTATTGAACAATTGAAAGAGACTAGAGCCGTATTTATAGCCAGTCCTTTCGCCACTAGCTATTACTAATGCCTGCCGGCTACAGCATTTATCCGGATTTGGCTGCGAAAAATTAATTAGTAAGCTTATGATGCAATGAACGATTGTTTATCTGAGTTTAAAGTGAATTTGGCTCACGCTAACGGAATCGGAGTTTGAACACAGGTGGAAGAAATTTTCCGTATAACCGCTTTATTTGTAATTGTAAACAATACATTTGTATCGATATGCAGCAATTCGATTGATTACAAGGTCTCTCAAGTAGTACTCGTATACAAACGAATTGACTGCTAGGCAACATGACCTTCAAGTCAGAATCATCCGTATCAAATTTGAGATGGTGCAAAAATTCTGAAGACCTTGAAATTCGATGTTTTCACATATCGCCTTTTGGCTTGGCTGAGCCATAGTAGTCGTAAAACTTGCCCGAATAGGACTGCTTTCACAACAAATGAAACAAAACTGTTTTAGCTCTCGGATTTGGTTCAAAGCCATACTGGGCCAAAACTTTTTCTTCGTAGGGACCTGTTATCATGCAGATGGAACGGCGAAACAGAATAGACTTAATGCATGAAAGAGAGAACTTTACACAGCCCAGCAGAGCTCACTTATCCATGCTCTTTGATGGGCTGGCTTCTCATTTGACGCCATATCAATACAAGCAATGATTCCTACACTAGCATTTACTAACAAATCATAGTCTGTTTTTATTTACAAGAATTATAAACTAGTTACATAGTCTCAAGCGGAGACGTTAGTTGCAGGCATTGCAGCCAACTCACCATCGGTGTAGGAAGCCCTGAAAAAAGAGTAATGCAAGACAATATCATCAATGGAACGTAAGTCTGGATCACTAGCAAAGTCTGGGTCTAAGAAGAAGAACACTGGCATGTCAACTTCTTCACCTGGAGCCAACCGTTGTTCCTCAAAGCAGAAACACTGGATCTTGTTGAAGTAACCGGCAGCAGGTTCTGGGGTGACTGAGTAAGTGGCCATACCAATGATATCTTCCTTGGACATGTTTTTGGCTCTATAAAACGCAAGAGCAGTCTCCCCCGGAACAATGTACACTTCTCTTTGCAAAGGGGTGAATTTCCAAGGTAAAATACCGGACGACTGACATGTGAATGACACTCTTATCCTCTTATTGGTATCAACAGGAATGACTTTGTCTTTGGTGAATTTTGAGGCATCGGTGATGGGATTACCACCCCAACCAGTTCTTTTACAAAGAGCTCTGTATAAGGGGACGGCCATAAAGGCTAAGGCCAAAAAGAAGATCCCTAGGGAAAAGGCGTAGTTCTGGGTCGTTTGCATCCGGTACTTTTGTTGGGCTTCCCGTTCTTTTTGTAATTTGATAAAGTTTTCAGTGTATAATCGACTCTTTTCCTCTTGTGAAAGGTTTCTCACGGGGAGAGAGCTGTGGAAAGATCTGGTGAGCGGTGAAAAAGCTACGGGCGCCACCTTGAACATAATCGGATGGAATCTCATGAACCTAGTGGTCTGTATCCATGGTTGGGGTACCCCAAGCAGTCTGATAATGGTTGCACTCATTGATGTTCAGTAAATTTTTCAATTGGCAAATGGTGCGATTTTACTGTCAGGTTTGTATGTATTGATACGATGCAATGATATAAAAAAATTTATGACATGAGGCTTGTAAGTTGCTCTAAAGTGTATTCGTCCACAGAGCCTATGAGTTGGTTAAATTGGGCGGAATCAAGTTTTTCTTTCATCTCCTTCATGACCATGACCAAGTATTGTCTGACGTTAAGATTAAATACCGGGTCGTATTTTTGCAATAATTCCATGTACCGAAACTTTTCTCCATTCTCTTTGATATCCGGATCTAAATACCTGTAGTCATCAATTTCTTCGTATATGAGGTCCAGTTGGTATGCATCGACTTTTCCTGAAGCATCTTCCTGTATTTCCTCCAAGAAAAGGAGGGTGTTTTTAACCACTGTTGGGAATAATGAAATGAATGGTTGACTATTGAGTTTGAGAAGGGAGAGCATGGCCAACAAATTGACTTTCTTGTTTCTTGGATTCCCATTGTTGATATAGTAGTTGATCCAAGTGTTGAGGAATCTCGACAGATCACTCGATAAATGTGCCAACATTTGCATAAAGAAGTCGTTAGAACTATAGGCCAATCTTGACAACACTAACAAGATCTTATTGGCGTTAACAATCGACTGAGTATCGTCCAACACATATGAGATCATTGAATTCACAAGCCCGCTGTCTATCATCGCCTTCAAGAAGCTTTCGTTCGTGGAGTTTTGCAAGAAGAGAATATCTGCAAATGCAATAAAGACGCTGAAGGAGTCGTCCCTCATGGTCAGTAAATAGCCTGACAAGACTCTTAATAAATCACATATGGAAGAGTCGGTAAAGAGCTCAGGCGAAAGCAAACTGTAGCTTCTTATGATTGAAAGAACAAGTGGTAACACCTCAGTGGAGTTCAAAAGACCATATTGTACGTAAGTGAATAAGCCATTAACTTCGGTTTTGTCACTCGAACCGTGGGGGAAGAATTGCAAGAGTGACAACCATAACTCGTAGCCATCTTCTCCGAGAAGCTGGAAGTTGCCCGAGTTGGCCTCACCATCGCAGCAACTTCTAATTAAAGGAACGGCGATGTTATGGGCTAACACGGAGTTTTCATTTAGACAGATGATCAAGTTCTTCAAGATTCTGATCAAAGAATTCTTGAGAATTGTTTCCTCCAGGTTTTCGGCATAATCCCAGTATTTAGGGATGATTGTCATAATGTTAACCAAGACGTCGTAATCGATAAGGGGGTTGCACCTTTCAATCAATACCGCTAAAGTCTTGAGGATGAACAATTTAGATTCGGTGAAGTTCATGGTGTCCAAGATCTGGATCAATTTCTCGATGAATGGGTTTAAGAATGGTTTGAAATCATGTTTTTGGAAGTCCCAGTCATCAATAATTGTTCTCAAACATTGTATGGCACTGAGCCTGACTACTTGATCATTAATTTTATTTGAATCGGATAACAACTCAAGAAGAAATTTATAGATCTCAACTCTACTGGCAGCAGAGCAGTCAATTCTAACCCATTCCTTGATGATAAGACAAATTCTACGCTTGGTGATTTTCTTTTCCATCAGGTCAACTGCCAACCCCATGGGGATGAAAATATCGACCAAGAGCTGATTGAAGTTGACTTTGTCGGCAATGGAGTCACCGGATAATTGGAAGCAGCATAAGATTGAATCTTTGACCAAGGTCGAGTTTTCGTTGTTTAACAAATTGTTGGAGATCTTTTGTAACAAATACTCTGAAAGGTCGGTATTGAAATATTTGATCAAATCTTGGTAGAAATTTTCAGCACATGGCCTGATCTGGTACTCCCAACTGGAGAAAACTTCTTCGTTGCACCACTCTTCCGGTTCCAAAAGCCAACTATCCAAATCGGACGGGGTCAAAAGAAGGTACCAATTTATCACCAAGTCACATAATTGCTGGACTGTTTGCTGGTTGAAAAAGCTGGTGGTCAATTTATCGATGGAGAGGTTTATCAGTTGTTTATCCTTTGGTTGTTTTAAAGTGATGGCACCCTTCTTGAAGATATAACTCATTAATTTCTTAAGAATCATGAACCCCTTTAATGCAATAGTTTGCCAGAAATCGTTCTCTTCGCTGCTATTATGAATCTGTTCCGCATGGGACTGTAGGTAGTTGAGAAAGAACAGAATTATATCATCGCAGCATGGAAGTAATATGAAACTGGTAGGATTGATAGTGATGATATTGTAGTAGAGTTTACTGTAGCACTTGGCGTACCGTTCGATTAAATCGGAAGAGTATTTGTCATGTTCGTTTATGAGCAATTGCATATGACCAACACTTATTTTCAAGAATTCTGAAATCTCTTCAACTTTGCTGATTTCTTCGTAGCTTTCAGGTATGAGTCTCCTAAGGTTTTTCAACACCAGATAACAGATCTCCATGATCCCCAAATCCAACGACAGAGTCCATTCGTGGAAGAATTTGAGGTACAACTTGATGAGCAAGGGAATGATGATGGGCGACTTACTCTGCATCGCTTGTCTTGGTCTCCCAATTCTGACAGCAGACAAACTCTTTATGATTTGATTCAAGATAATCAACAAGTTATTGGTGGAGGTCATGTCATTGTTGACGAAAACGAAATCGTGTAAGCTTTTATGGAGCTCATCGAAAAGTTGGGGCCAATCGGCTGGGAACTCGAATCGAACGATTCTAGCAATGGAGTGAGCACTTTGGATGGAAAGTTGGTTATTCTTTTCGTTGAGGAGGTAGAATAACCGAGACTTGATTTTCAGCTTCTCCTCTTTGGTGATAGCATGTTGTCTGCTGGGTCTCCAATACTTATCTACCCCATTTTTGAAGCAAATGATGGCCAACCACCTGATTTGGAGGGGGAGGTCGGTGTTAAGGTAAACCGATTGGAGGGTATAATGATAGCCGGGAATGATTTCCCATTGTTTCAATTGAGACTCGGCCTGTTGCTGTTGAAGATTCCGTTCCGACTCATTGGCAACGGTAAGAGTAGTTATTAGGTTGGGCTCATTGAGTTCCATGGTTGGTAAATTTTTCATCCCTCGCATCGACTGCAAAAAAATGGACCCATTAGCAGCGATTCAACCTTCGGGCTTTTATTCAACTAGCAATTCATTATGCATTAACTATATATCTATGGTTCATATTTTGTATCGGTCTATATCTGTATCAAATTAAATTTTACTTAACATCGTTCACGGCTTAGCGCTCCATCTCTTGGACTCATCACCTTCTGACCATTCCCTCTCAACGTAACCCAATTGGGATTTCACCTGTGACACCACCAAAGGGTCTCCCATGTTCTTGCCTAAATTATCACTCAATTTGATGGAGGGGTGACCACCTGCCTCTTTCAACTTGATGACTATGTTCAAAGGCTCTGATTTAATCGAGGGGTCCGACTGGGCCCTGAAATCGTTGGTGAAGAAAGTCCCGATCCCAAAAGTGGCTATGAGCCCCACCAGTTGGGCTTTTTGCTTATACTTCAAGCATTTTTCGATGTTTAAAGAGTCACTAAAGCAAATTACTTTGGAGTTTTCGGGGTAGCCCAACGACTTGAAGTGGTCACTTATCTTTTGGGCGTACTCTTCGGGGTCTCCTGAGTCTTGTCTGACTCCTACGTAGCTATCGGTGTAAGGTTTGATAAAGGCCTTAAGGTAGTTATCGGTTCCAAAAGTATCGGTCAAGGCCAACCCGGCGTATTTGTCGCCATAGGTGGCCAACCAGTAGTCCATAGCCAACTTATTAGCCCGCACGTAGTCTTGCTTTATAGACGCAACCCCCATGAACCACTCATGGGCCACGGTCCCAATAGCCTTGAGATCATACTTCTTTGCCAACAACACATTGGAAGTCCCCAAAAGGTACCCGGCTTGGTCTGGGTGTTCGTTTCGGTAGTCAACGAAAGCCTTTACCACGATTTCTTGTGCCTTGAAAGACCGTCTTCTTCTGGTACCAAACTCACTGAACTGGCACTGGTTGTCGAACAAGGCCTTGCACTTCAGCCGGGCCAACTCGGCTTGACCGTCGTAGTTCCAGTCGGTGTCAACAAACTTGAAGTATGCCTCGGAAACCAAGGACAAAAGGGGAATCTCGTAGAGAATGGTGGTTTTCCAAGGACCCCGAACCTCGAGATCAAATCCCCCCTGGTCCAGAAGATACTTGATTTCCTGGCTGGGGTTCAATTTCAACGTTCTAAGGAACTCGAGGTACTGGTCGTTCAATTGGGGCAATGATTCCTTCAAGTATGCGATCTCGTCGTCGGTGAAGGATAAATCACCCAAGCAAGAGATTTGGTGTTTGAGCCAGTCGATAGCGTCTTGATTCAATTGCATGGACGGGGTTCTATTTTTGTAGGTGTAGCAAACATCGACATCCGGGAAGTGCTGGAACACGGCACATTGCATGAACAACTTGTACACGTCTGTGTCAAGGAGAGAAGTGATAGCAACGGACATGGGTGAATTAGTAGATTGAGATTTTCCAGATAGGGCCGATAAATGAGGGAGTTAGTGACTCACGAATGAGACAAGATACGAGACAGAGGAAAGGAATTATCACTAACACCGTGTGACAGAATCACACTATGATCTATATTTCAGCTACTTATAATAAGTTTTTAGCTTTAAATTCATTTAATAATGAGTTACCTAATCTAGCAGGAGATTTTTCAACAATGGCACCAGCAGCTTCTAAAGCAGCGATTTTAGATTTGGCGTCACCTTTACCACCGGCGACAATAGCACCAGCGTGACCCATTCTTCTACCTGGAGGAGCAGAAACACCAGCAATGAAAGAAACAACTGGTTTTGGAACATCTCTGGTCAAGTTGTGTTGTTTCAAGAATTCAGAAGCTTCTTCTTCAGCAGTACCACCGATTTCACCAATTAAGATGATACCTTCAGTTTCTGGATCGTTTAAGAATAAAGTTAAGGCATCAATGTAGTTAGTACCTGGGAATGGATCACCACCCATACCAATAACTAAAGATTGACCTAAACCGACTTGAGTGGTTTGACCAACGGCTTCATAAGTTAAAGTACCGGATCTAGAGATGATACCTACTCTACCTTTTTTGTGGATATGACTTGGCATAATACCAATTTTACATTGTTCTGGGGCAATTATACCAGGACAGTTTGGACCCACTAATCTGGTTTTAGATTGAGTTTTCAAGATTTGAGCAATTCTAACCATATCGTGTTGAGGAATACCTTCAGTGATGGCAACGGCTAATTCAATTTCAGCTTCAATAGCTTCTTCAATAGCAGCAGCAGCAATTGAAGGTGGAACGAAAATACCAGTAGCATTGGCACCAGTTTCTTTGATGGCGTCTTTGACGGAGGCGAAAACTGGTTTATCTAAGTGGGTAGTACCGGCTTTCTTTGGGTTAGTACCACCAACGACTTTGGTACCATAAGCAATAGCTTGTTCAGCGTGGAAAGTGGCTTGTCTACCAGTGAACCCTTGGTAAATAACCTTGGTATCAGCGTTAACCTTCAAGTTCTTGATGGTGGAAGCATAGTTGGATGCTGGTTTAGTACTAGTAAAATTACGAATGAATTGTTTAGGGATCATTTTAATTAAAGAAGAATAATTAACTAAAGGGAAATTTGTTGTTGAAAAATTTATGTAAAAATTCGCTTTCGATTCGGGTGGTTTTAGACCGCCGAGGTGAGCATGGGTCCTGTGAACTGAGTTTAGTTTAGAAGTAATATTTACGCGAGTATAGTTTGGTGGCATTGAGAGACGTGCTAAGAGATGGGAAGGTACGATAAACTTTATTGATTGTTCAACCCTAGCCAATTGAGCCAGGGGATGAACAGGGCAAGGATGGGAATGAGGGGACATTAAACATGGGTTAGACCTCGCTTCCTCATCTTCGCACTAGGTTGGTGCCGGCCTGCCTATTTACTGAGACGATGGACCAGGCGTCTCGGAATTTCTCGGTCTGATGTTCACCGGGTCAAAGTTTTTTTCCCATCCACCGCTTCCACATCTCCATTATCGGAGTTGCAAATTTGACACATCGATTCGAGTTACTTGCCATTTATTCAGTAATTAAATAAGGTTTTGTAGTACAAACTTCTACTCTCTAACATATCCCAATCTTTTTGGGTGATCCACATCTCATTGACCACTTTCAATCTCCCGTACACTGACCCACCTTTCCAAGTTAAGTCTCTTGGATCAAACTCTCTTGGGGGCGGTAACACCGTCACCGGTAAAAGTTGCCCTTTATCAACAATCGAATCTATATAGTTAAGGTCAAAGCTAAGCTTACACTGGTCTTCAATATCAATCATATCTTCTTCGGGTAATTCGTCATCTGGAGTCAAGCCCCTAGCCTTCAATGCTTCATCCACCAATTTTTTCTGCTTGAAATCAAGTTTGGTCTCTTGATTAGCGATGTAGCTGAAAATATCTTCAATGTTGCTGGTGGATAAAAACTTGGGCCTCCAGATATTTATTCTGTCAGTTATCAATAAATCGAACCCATCGATCTTGCTCAATCCACCTCCTACAAAGAGTAAATTGTCGTAGAATTTTTTAGCCTTTCCGAAATCGGTGGCTAGTCCGGCGTTGGTAATAGACTCTATTATGGCCTTTTCCAAAGGTGCTGCCACTTCTTTTTCGTTTATGTCCACGTTGGCAAACTTGGCCTTGGTGAACGGGTTGGCTGTTTTCAAACTTTTGTTCTCGTCATTTAACTTGTGTAACAACTGCTCATCGGTGAGGTTGGTAAATATTTTATCCTCGAGTACGTTGGCTTGTGCTTGAGAGAACGGATTGTGTGCTTTCATGGAGTAATGGTCCAACGATCTGCTAAAGATCTTGTACGAGTGGTTCTTTTTGATATCGAAAATTTGGGGGTAGAAGCACCCCAATGGCGATAAAAACACTTCGTCAAACACTTTGAATTCGTATTTCAATGTGTTTTCAAATGGCTTTCTCTTGTAGAAATTGTAAACTTGCACCGCAATGTCGGCGTCTTGGAAAGTGACAAAGTTCTGCTTCAACGTTTCGGCCAACTCCCAGTCGTAATTATAGTTTAAGTTGATATCTTTGTATGGGAAATGCTGTTGCAACACAAACTTACTGAAAGTTTCGGTGATGTTGTCACCACCATAGTTCAACTTGATTCTCGAATCGTTGATCACCAACCCTTCATCAACACACGATATGGTAGTGGTTTGGCTTCCCACGTCGACTATACATGCACTGGAAGTACCGGCCCCAAAACTGGCGGCCACACTCTCTTGGATGATCCCAAGCTTCCCGAACCCTACCAACTTGAAAAGCATATCAATCAAGTTTTCCACCACCATCTTATCGTACAAGTCAGGTATAATCAACATACACTTCACTTGACTGGGCTGCTCCACTTCCAACTTGCTCAAACCGTACTTGACGATGTGTACCAAGTCTCCTAGAAGTTCCTGCTTACTCAAGTAATCGGAACTCTCATTGAACTTCCCGTTTAACATCGGATACCTGAGCTTCCAGTCCTGGAATTTATCACAAATGGGCAAGCTCAACGCCTCTTCCCCAACAAACACTTTCGCATTGGGGTGCTCTTTTAACTCGATCCACTCTTTCCTGTAAGGGTCATTATGCTCCGGTATAACTTCAGGCTCTTGCCTCTTATTGAAGTTACTGGCAGTTTCCCGGGAGTTGGGCAACACTCTTCTCTTGTAGAATCTCATCCTGGCCTTGAAATCCTTGGTCATTTCTCCTTTGATCGACTCAAATTCGTCCCCAAAGCTTATCTCTCCTGCTTCGGTTTCTTCCCGCTTAGGCGCAGGTGGTTGGTAGTCGGCTGGACTAGTAGTCTGGGGAATTGCTACCACCGTGGGAATCGTCAATGGCACGGCATCGGTGGCCCGACCAATCCTAAAGTTCCCGCTTCCTGGTTGGATTACAATCACATCGGAGCCCACTCTTGCCTTCTCAGTCACCACAGGGTTCCCGTCTCCATCAGCCTCGGCTTCTTCTGCTTCGACATCGGCATCAGCATTTTCATCGTCCTCGTCATCTTCTTCGTCTTCCTCGTCGTTACCAGTATCCACCTTCTGACGCTTCATCTCTTCTTCAATATCGTTCAAGTTAAAGTCATCAAAGTTCTTTGGTCCCTCTTCAGAGTCGTCCGGCTTAGCTTGCTGCAATTTCTTCAATTTTTGCTTTAACAACTTCTCGGTCCTCCAGTTACGAATGAAACTTATCTGGTCATCTTTCTTCAAATAATCGGTGAAATAGTTCTTTTGATTGATCAATGGGATTGGCTTGATGTTACTGAGTGGGAACCCATTCTGCTCCTCGACCCTCATGATCCCGGTTTTTTTAAGGTTTGAAGCAATGGTGGCAGCTGCCTTGATTCTTCCCTCTTTCCGCTTCTGCAACACTTCAGCACTTGGCTTATTGACCTTCTTTCTTTTCTTCTCTGGCTCGTCCATGGTATGGTGGTCAAAACTTTTCATAAAAATCGCGGTGTATATTACAAGGTATGGAGGAGACGGGGGCAGAGTAGAGGTGAGGATCCCAACTGGTTGGAACGGGGTCTAGCTCGAAAACTTCTTAAAAATAATACTACTGTTCACACCCCCGAACCCAAACGAGTTGTTAAGAGCGTAGTTCACCTGTTTCTCTTTACTTACTTTAGGTACATAGTCGAATATGAACCTCTCATTATCGGGCAAAGTGTCTAGATTTAAGGTGGGGGGAAGCTGGTTATTCTTGAGGGCCATGATGGTCATGATCGACTCCACCGAGCCGGCGGCCCCGAGTAAGTGTCCTATAGATGATTTTGTAGATGAGATACTCAACGATGGGTTCTGTTTAAACACATTGTATAGAGCATTGTTCTCGGCAATGTCTCCGATTTTGGTCGAGGTAGCATGGGCATTGACGTAGTCGATTTGCTCAGGCTCGACCCCTCCGGTTTTTAGGGCCATTTCCATGGCAAGCTGGGCCCCTTCTCCGGTTTCTGGAGGAGCCGTGATGTGATGCCCGTCTCCTGAGAGACCATACCCAACAATTTCGGCGTAGATATCTTGAGGTTTGACACCACGACCTATGGCGTGATCTAAACTCTCTACAATCAATATCCCACAACCTTCGCTTAGCACAAACCCATTCCGGTCTTGATCAAATGGTCTGGAGGCCTTTGCGGGTGAATCTTCGAATCCATTCACCACCGATCTGGCCCGGGCAAACCCTGCCAATGCTAGCGGGTGCACACTAGCCTCTGTGCTCCCACTGACCATCACGTCGGCGTATCCGTTCCTGATGAAATTGTACGCATCTCCTATGGCATGTAAGCCGGTAGCACAAGCAGTAGACACTGAATGGTTGGGGCCCTTTAACCCGTACTTGATGGAGATGTTACCACTGGCCATGTTGGTCAAGAGCTTCGGAATGAAAAATGGTTGTACCTTTTTGTACCCTTTAGTCAGAAATTGAACGCTGTTCTGGTAACTGTCGTGGAATGAGCCTATACCGGAGCCAACATTGACCCCTACTCTCTTGAGCTGAACTTGGCCCATTGGTAATGCAGCGTCGTTTATAGCTTCCTCAGCAGCAACCATAGCATACTGGGTGAATAGGGCGAGCCTATTCTGTTCGGTTTTGGTGAAATGTTCACTGGAGTCCCATTTGCTTTCAGAGTGAGGGCCATCTGGGACCTTACCAATTACTTTGCAGGGAATTTGATCCCATTCAGGATCTTGAAATGTGTTGGTGGATATGAGGCCACTTTCGTTAGCGATTATTCTTTTCCATGTGGACTTCAAACCTACCCCAAGAGGAGTGATGGCGCCTAGACCAGTTACAACTACTCTTGTCATTGAGATGTGAATTTTTCACTTTTTCGTGGGGTTGACTTACGCATAGAGGCTAGGGAGAGAAATGGCATGCAACGGCAAGGTACGTGAAAGGCATGGCACTTGAAACTACGTAATATAACTTCTCTTTTATCATTATAGGTCGTAAACACATTATACATCGTTGGTATAGCACTCTAATCTCTTTGTATCGCCCACGATCCAATTCCACTCGTTTTCAACCATCTCTTGTGGTAATTTCAAATCGTTGCACATATTGATCCATTTGTCAAAGTCATTCGAGCCGTGTGGTTCGTACTTGGACGCATCAAATGTAAAGGTAGACAAATACTGGGAGAGCTTTAGCTTCTTCAAATTTACATCGGGGTATGTGGACTTGTTGGCTTTTTCAAACTTGGTTTGTTCTTGAAGCACTGTTTTGTAGGTCAAAAATGCCTTTTGTTTAGCAGCATAGTCACCAGTCAATTGGTCTTTGACGTCGACAAAATGGCCAGTCTTCACTTGCGCTTTCATATCAAAGAGCTGGTTCATGAACAACTGTTTGGCACTGGGGTACTTTTGAGAATCTGCTTTCAGAATCTCTTCTTGGGCCCAGCTATTATACACAGATTGTTTTTCATTGAAATTAAGCTTGTAGAACACCGGATTCTTGATCAACTCATTAATAAGGTCCTCTTCAACAATCAGGTAAGGATCGTAGATATTGATTTGGGACTTGAGGTTGGCCAACACAGACGCAAACTCTTCCAAGTGCAGGTGGTTGTGGGGAACGTGACTAGAGTCGAAATCACTCTCGTCGTCAGCCTCCAGAGATTTCTCATCGCCGTCACTGTCTTGCCCCTTCAAAATGAAATCCACAAGGTTGTCCAAATCCTCCCCCTCATCATCTTCTTTGTCCTTGGCCCCTTCAGCGTCGTCATCGGAACCGCTTTCCTCAGACGACAGGTACCCGAGATCCAATCCCTTGGGGCCATCAGCGCCGGTCGAGTCATCACCAGAGCCATTTGAGACCACCAGCTGGCCCAAACTCTCATTATCTGACTCTGGTTGTGCAATGGGCTCCCCACTTTCCCCTTCGTGGTGCGTCTGAACCAGTTCAACCTCCTCTACATCCAACCCTCTGGCCTTTGCAAGCAAATAATACAAGTGATTCAAATCGATTGAATCGAAATTCACTTCAGGCGGCAACGTCCAAGACTTGGCCTTGGTGACATGATTGAAATAAAAGTGACTGCCATCTCCTATTATTATCCACCAATCATTTATCCGGTAAATAAATTTATACATCGCTCGTGGTAATCGAGTGAATTTCCTGCTCGCTGCTCGTTTCAATTTGAGAAGCGGAGTGGGCGTGTGGCGTGCCAAGACCTCTCGCAAATTCGGGGTTAGCACTGGGTGGCCGTTGTGAGAAAGTGGGGACGAAGTCAAGTGATGGCTGGAGGGGAATTGAAGGCCTTGTGAAAACCGATTTTAATTGATAACAAATATTAGTGATAGCAATATGATCAAATTATAATTGGCGGTGACAGCATATTGTTCATAATAATTAGCAATCTAAAATTCAATAACGTCAATTAATTGGTCTATTATACTGTACAGGGGCATGCTCGGCTTGTTCGATAAGCATTTTCCGCAGCATTGTTGATGTGGGGAATTGCAAGGGGAACTGCAAGGTGCTCAAGTGATTAACATTTTCACTGACATCTTGTCCATATTTGGATCCTGACTACTATCGGAATTTTGCTTAATATTTAGTCTATTTGTATTAGTAGGAGTGGCAGAATTGGTGGTCAAATCAGTTTCGGGACTACCAGAACTGTCATTAGGAGTGTCACTACTAGTACTATTGCGATGTTCAAGACTACTACTCTCCCCCATATCTTCCAGAATCTCTTCATTCGATCCGTCTTCATTAAGCACTTCCCCATTGGCCCCTATGTAATCTTGACCTTGAACACTCTTGATGTATTTTTTCAGTTTTCTGAGCCGGTTAATCGACCGTTCCAGTCCTTCGTGTAAATTTTTTGCATGCCTTAATAACAAATCTCTTCTAGAGAAGGGCCTATCACATATCCCACATATAAATGGCTTTAATTTATGGTGTGTTGATAAGATATGTCTAGTTAAATGTTCATCTCTAGTGAATGCCTTATTACATTTTAAACAATTATATAGTCTGGAATTACCTCCAGCAGTTTTCGATCCCAATTTACTCATTTAATTTACCGAGTTCAATTATTTGGGAACCCTAAACTATAAATAATAGTTGAATTTTCATGGTCAAAAGGCGGGGTGCTTGTCAGGTTCGTCTGTGAGGGAACATTTCAAGAGAAAAAGAAAATTTAAGTAATAGCGAGAGGTGGGGGTGGAATTACCGTACACCCCCATTGCAGTAATCCCCATTTTTAGGTTGATGCTGGAACTAGTGGTCGAAAGGATCTATTCACAAAACTTTCTTCAGGTGAAATTTGTAGTATTTATATTAAAATTCATGACTGGGGTATAGACAAATTCCATATTTGCTTTTATATAACGTCTTTCTGTCTATTCAATAGCTTATCTGATGTACCTTGTGTGTGAAATTGCGCTCCTGGCGCCTCCCCACAAAATTATCAAGTCCGAGGATTAAAGAATATCCGAATATAAAAGCGAGGGTTTGCAAAGTCACACCGCTGGTTGCAAGGTAATTCATCAGCGGATTTAATTCGCTTGAACGGCTGTAATTACTACTCGATAACTGGTCTTGTTGTGTCATGATTTTCAAACGTTTATTCAGTTTGCAGCCAAAGCTACCTAAAGTAATTCAAGTATATAATCAACAAATCTCTTAACTCGCCTTGTCCGGCCAAAAGTTGGTCCAAGTCTCCTTCAAACATCTCGAACACTGTCGGATTCAAAAAGATCTTACTCTCTATTTTCAAGATGATTATGTTGGTCAACAAGTTCCCTTTCTCCGCGTCCCCTTCGTCTTGTTTTAAGTTGATAAGGTTGTCCAAACAACTTAACCGGACGTCTTTCCCGTTAATTATGAAGCTTGGTCTGTACAAGTATTTGAGTAACTGGTAGACAATGAAGACCGATGGACTGATTGAGACAATTCCTAACAACAATTGTTGAGACTTGATCAACTTGTCGATACCATTGATGGCTAAGTCACCGTCCACTTTGGTCTTTTGGATTTGGATCAATATACTTCTGATCAAAGTTCCGTTGATAATATTTTTAATGGGCTTTTGCATTTCTTGTTCGTATTTCGACATAATCAACGTCAAATCACCTGCCTCGACTTGCTGATGAATTTCGGCTCCATCGATGCTGATATTGTTGTCAATCAAGTATTGTTTGATCATCCTTTCCAACGATTCGACGCTGGAATTCAAGGAGTCCTTCGCCATGATGATGTTGGAATCTTGTCTGATGATGTTCACCACGTCCTTGATGGGATTAATGATCCAGTTCTCGTAGAATCCCGTGACAACGTCTCTGACATTATGCTTGAGCCAATCGATTATTTCGTTTTTATTCTGGATGGCTTTGGCCGATATCAACGGACCAAAGAACACGGCCAACCCAATAGGAATCCAGTATCTGACCCAGAAACTCGGCTCGACACTTTCAAGAGGTCCGTTTTTAAACTCATCGGCATTGAACTGGCCCAAGTTGTTTCGATTGTTGTAAAGTTTGCCGAGCTTCTCGTAATTTTGGGTCAACTTTTGCTTGATGGAGGTGATATTATCGTTGATGTCTCGGTTCACGATGCGGACAAGGTTAACATCCTTCACCACTTCAACATTCCAGCTATTCTGCTCTAGCTTCTTGTAGAGATTGTATAGGATCCGAGGTAAGGTTTGGCACCCGTAATACACTTTATATATCCAGGAATGCTTAATCAGGTTCCAGTATTTGAGATTTTCACGGTATGTTAACGTCTGGTAAATCAATTGGTTGGAGATGGTACTATACTGTTTGTCGGGCTCATCCAAAGAATGGCCAATGACATTGTGCTGATTGATCTTCTTCAATAGCGATCTAGAATTGAACAAATCCATGGGTGGTTGCAGAAGAATTGGTGGGTGCTTCGCAGTTACTATTGCTTTATGGCTAACCCACCAGAAGTAACATCGACACGACCCAATTGCTACATTATCAACTACTAATGTTATATTTATTCATCTACTTACTCGTCAGCTTACTCGTCATCTTTTTGATCTAACACTCCAGTCTCTTTGATCAATAACTCGATGTCTTTATCGTTCCAGATCTTACGGATAATTTTGTCTCCAGATTTAGATAAAGTTGCAAACTCCAATTTTTCTGAGTTCAAATTGGACGAGTCCATGGTCTTAGACAACACTTTTATAGCCAATTCACATCCTTGTTTTAAAGTTAAGTCATCTTTATAATCTTTTTTCAATAAGGTTTGTGCAGCAGAATTATTGGCCCCAATACTGGTGGCTCTCCATCCACTGTAATTACCAGAAGGATTGGAGGTATACAATTGGAATTGATATCTATCGTCGTAACCAGCGTATAAGAAACTCACCCCAAATGGTCTTAAACCCCCGTGTTGAGTGTAACCTTGTTTAGTGTCACAAATATTCTTAATTAAGATCTCACAAGGTACTGGTTCATTGTATGACTTCAAATATTGCTGACCGTAAACCCGGGCACTATTGATCAAAATCGATGCATCTGAAGTCATACCTGCCACGGCGGCTATCATTTGATCATTTATGATGTACAATTTCTCTGCCAGTCCATCATTATCTAACAATTTGGAGGTGAACTTCTTTTCACACGCTAACACCACTCCCTCGGTAGTTAATATCCCCATGGCAGTCCCGGCATTCGAAATGGCTTCTTGAGCATATTCAACTTGATATAATCTCCCCTCTGGCGAGAAGATGGTGGTTCTGGAATCGTATCTTCTACTCATAGTGATCGCCACTGAATGAAAACTGGAATATTTCGTCGCGGGTAGAATTTTGGTGAGGACTTTGGGCCACCCGACCGCACACTAACCGCTTGCGTACAACTACCTGGACGGGTGAGATTTGATACCTAAACATGAATGTGTTCATAAGTTCTTTGAACGTGCCCATCGGCTATACCACGCCGAAATTCCCCCTGTTATTTTGGCCCTTGGGGTCCACTGCTTCTCAGTATTCACTGCTGGTGCTTTATTATATGAAAGATGTTTGGTCCTTCACCGTGGGCTGGTTCATGATCATGTTTGTATCAGTATACTCGGTGGCGGCTATCATCTCTTGCATGAACTACGCGTTGGAGAACTATCGCCGTAAGCGACCGGTGAATAAAATGGTGTTTAACATGGTGCTCATGGTAGCTAGCTTCTTGGGGTCTGGCTCGCTTACTGCCATTGTAAGTGGGACGGTGGTAGGTCTCTTGTTATCGATTATTTACCGGGCGGGCTCCATGACTATGAGCACATGGATCCCGTTCACTTGGTCGATAGTGGGTATCCTCTACGATATTTGTTCCAGTTACCTGACGAGCCAGATCACTTTGTAATCAAGAGGATGTCGGCGTGTACTGGTATCAAGCTGTTCTTGTATGGCCTAGCTTGTTTAGTGGCTTGTCCCGTGGGCCTGGCTTGTTCCCTGGCCCTGGGCGGCTATTCACTAATCGGTGCCTGCACACAGCCGCAACCAGTTACCTCGATCGCATCCTTAATCGATTTGCCCACCACCATGTACGACTTTACCCAATTTCCCAAGGCGCTTAATCGCTACAAAACCTCTGGTGACGAGGCACCGCTTGCAACATGTAAGTCCCTCATCGAAAAGTACCAAGTCTACGATGACTCTCTACAATTGGGAACTTTCCCTTACGACCAACACGAATTAGCCACCATAGAAGACAAGGTTAACTCTCATTTCAATGATAACCAAAATATATCCATCGATCTTATCAAGGAGATCCTTCCCAAGTTTTTCGTGACATGTGAGTTTAAGAGACTTAATATTCTACTCGGAAGAGTGCTATTGATTAATAACAACATAGAAGTCTTGGGGTGGAGTTATATATGTCAGATCTATCAATATTGGTTCCAGGAAGACGAATTGAATTTGGTGAAGTCGATCAGAAACAACCAAAGAAAGTTAGAGAATTATAAGAGCAAAAACTCCGATAAGATATCTCAGGATTCCAGCTTATCGGAAATTTTCATTTTTATTGATTTGATAACTTACTTGAATTGTTTCAGAACTGACGACGCAATTGATAAATTGGGCGACAAAGCTGTTGATATCAGTTCCGATGTTTTAGAGAAATCGGGACTCGCTGAGGAGTATCGTGTCGTCAGTCTATTGGTATTACTTCTTACCAAGCCATTCAATTGTACGCCTATCAGTGAAGAGTACGAGGAAAAGTTGGTAGTGGTGGCACCGAATCTTTTAGAATTATACAAAAGTGTACGGCGGATGGAATTAGTTCTGTTTGGAACCATCAAAGATGACTTACAGGTCATCAATTACTTGTACGATAGTAACAGCTTCTTAAGGTACTTTGAAGCAATGATCAAATTTAAATGGTTCGTCAACTTGATGTCCTTTACCAAAAAAATTTCAATCGCTCAGATAACTCGCTTGATCCCGGATGGATCCGATAGCGATATCGAAAGTTTAATTTGCTTGATAACAGTATTGGGATTGAATAGAAGGGGCATTGGTTACGATAACTATAATAAGCTATTTTACAATTGCAATAGTGAATCAACGAGGCAAAATACAGTTCTGGAATTGTCTTACGACATTAATAAAATAAATCATTCCCTTACGTGTCAAGAGCATGTGCTAGGGTTAACTAACGAATTAATGAATCAATACACTAATTAAATATATATTTCACATGCGGAATTTTTAATCTCGTACCACCTATAGTTTATATAGACTAATCGGTGCACTTTTATGCCAGATGCTGTTATATGCCCGTCTCGGCTCTGTCTAAGACCATAAGTCTAGACATGCCACTTTGCCACTATAATCTCTAATATAAATACTTGCTTGAACCCATAATCATTTATGATAATGATTATTGTCTATACCTCACCGATCCCACCTTTAATATATCCAGTGTTCGAATTCATCATCTACCACCTTCTCACCATCATTGGCTTTATCATTAACTTACTTACCGAATTGAAATTAATTTGAACCCAAATGTCTAATAACCTTAAAAATGTCTAACCGGGCTTTCAAAGCGTCAAACTGAATATTGGAAAGATCGAAGTTGATTGACTGATTCAATATCATATTGACAAGATAGCACGATATCATGATTGAGTACACCCCACAATCATCGCTATTTGATTGCTGTTCAATTTTCATGTATTTGACTTTAGATTTGTTGTTCATCAAGATACCATGCTTGTGTAATTTATCCACCAACCCATTTACCAAATTCTTATACTGTCCGTCGCTTTCATCAATCATTGAGTCATAAATCATCACCTCATTCTCTAGCACGTTAATCACCATCAAGAACCAATGATCCCCTTCTTGTGTTTCATTCACCGGTAACACAATGAACTTTGCCGACTTGAACTCTTTGGCATCAAGGATTTCTTGGTCGGTGAAACTGATCAATTGAACTATGGCTGGTGCAATTAGCTTGATATACTGTTTATACTTTGATATAAAGTTTTCGATCAAATATTCGTAGATGAGAGATATCACGTTATCGTTAATCCACTCACCTGGAAGTATCTGGTCTAGGTCTGTAGAGTAGAATGCCACCGATCCGTACTGGAACAACTTGGTCTCTTCTTCGGTGTTCAATTGTGCGTAGAGCTTCTTTATCTCAAACCGGGCAACGGGGGCTGACATTAGCTGAGTCAGAGGCTCGTGGTTATCACTTGCGGTACCAACATGGAGCTTCTCTTTGACTTTCTTTTGACTGACTCGAAGCTTTTTCTGTTGTTTCTCTAACCGTTTCTGAGCCTTGGACTTCTTCCCTTCTGGCTCACTCGATTGTTCTTCGGTGCTGCTGTGATCCTCCGAACAGGAGGTTTCATTGATTACGTCATATGATGGGAGCGAGTCAATACCCGTAGTTAGAAGAGGGCCGTGCTTTTCATTCCTCGAAGTAGGATCGATACAGAAACCTTTATACTCATTTAACACGATGGACATCGATGATTTACTATCAGACACTTTTTCATGCAGACATTTTTCTGCAGCCGATTTTTCATGCAGTCAATTTTTCACTCGCAATACCAAGTACACCATCATCGTACCATGATATTCAAGAGGTTTTTGAGGTCCAGACCCCATATTCCGTATAAGTTGGGTCAGCCAACCTTTGAGACCAGGCCCCATTTCATCACTAGGCCGGGAGATTTGACTCCAGGTATAAGTGCGTTGGAGTATTATGAAAGAAGATTGAAGCTTATAAGAGAATTGCCCAAGAATTCGGCCACAATCTTGGTGGGAAACCAAGTCCAATTTGCATCCGGGTCAGTGTTTCATCAATTCCAACAAGAGAACAACCTCTATTATTTGACCGGGTGGCAAGAACCCAACTCCGTGGCTATCATAGAGAAAGTGAACGACAATGGTGATGAGGAGGATATGGTTTTCCATATGTTGGTGCCAGAGAAGAACCCCCAAGTCGAGATTTGGGAAGGAGAAAGGTCCGGTCTTCAGGGATGCTATGAAAATTTCAACCCGGACTTTGTAGAAAATATCAAGAGTTATCGGAGCTATTTGACCAAGATCTTGAAACTGAATGAGTACATCTTCATTGATAAGAAACAACACAGCGAGTACAATCAATTTTTCGGCTTGAATCAGTCTGAAAATGACGACAACATCAACACCTTGATCAAAAGCCATTGCAGTAACAAGGTGGTTCAGCCCATAACTCCTATCATCACAAAGATGAGGGAAATCAAGTCACCGCAAGAGATCAAAGTCATGAACAAAGCTGGTCAAATTAGTGGTAGGGCTATTAACAAAGCAATAGCCAAGGTAGGCAGTAATGAACCTATACAAAGTGAGAAGGCATTGGCTGCTTATTTGCAATATGAATTCATAAAGAGTGGGTGCGATAAGCAAGCTTATATTCCCGTTGTAGCAGGAGGAGAGAATGCGTTAATCATTCATTACACTAGAAACGACGATTTGTTATATAAGGACGAATTGGTGTTTATAGATGCCGGCGGTCAATTGGGAGGCTATTGTGCCGACATCTCGAGAGCCTGGCCCAACTCAGGTCGATTCTCCGATGCCCAAAAGGATATTTATGAGGTTGTCTTGAGTGTGAACAAAGCTTGTATCAGCCAGTGCTATGCCGAAAACCAAATGTCTCTTAATGATATCCATGATTTCAGTATGACCAAGTTGTTCGGTAACCTCAAGAACCTTCCCGGCTTCCAAGGCCTCACTAGATCGGACTTGACCAGACTGTTGTACCCTCACTACATTGGCCACCATCTAGGACTAGACTTACACGATATTCCTAGTGTGCTGAAGTTCAAGAAGTTGACAGCAGGAAACGTGGTGACTATAGAGCCGGGCTTGTATATACCAAAGAATGATAAATGGCCCAAGCACTATCAAGGCATTGGAGTGAGAGTTGAAGACGATATTGTGGTGGGAAAAACCAGTAAGGATATATTGAACTTGACCAGCAGCTGTGTCAAGGAGATTGAAGATATTGAAAGTTTGATAAGGTCTGGTAAATGTACCACCCCGGGGGTTTATGATGAAGTCACTGACTTGGTGATCGATTAATGTATAGAATAGGTATAACCTGAATATAGAGCTTACAAAGAGAGATGATTTCATATCGTACATGAACTATTTACACACTTAAAGCTTTGACGAGCATATCTTTCACCGGTGAAAGGAAATTGAAGGCCCTGAGACCAAAGTTCCGAAGTAATTTGACGGGGTAAACGTCGTTTGAGAAGAGCTTGTGCAATTTATCACACACGCCAATGACTGCATGGTTAACAGGGTATGAGTTAGAGAAGTATGGTTCTAATACCAACAGAGAGCCGATATCCAATCCCCTGCTAGCACCTTTCTCGATGGCAGCAGTCAACTCTTGGACATCATTTTGACCCAAGTTGAGGCCCTGTCCTGCCAATGGGTGGATGGTGTGGGCAGCGTCACCAATCAAGGCCACTCTTGAAGAAATGTACGTATCTACATGCGACATCTTTAACGGAAATTGGGCCCTTGAACCTGGTTGAATGCCAATTATGTTGGGCAACTCCAAGTCTTCGTTCGGATTTTGGAACTCTTCAAGTCTCCACTTCAAGTCGTCGATAACAGTCACGTCGTTGGGGTCTTTTTGCAATTTTTTGAACACGTACTTCAAGTCCACCTCTTCTAACCGCAAACCAGCGTTCAATAAGGCAACAAAAATATCGTCATTAGTCACAGACTTCAACACCTTGGCGACATCGTTCTTGCAGGACCAAACAAATGTGGCCTTGTCTTCAGGTAACGGCAATAAAGCCAAGGGCCCGGTGGACAAGAACCGTTGCATCATGTTGGTGCTAAAGTCATCGGAGTCCAAGGTCAATACCCCCACGGTCCCCCAGCTATCATAGCTCCATCCACGAGACTGGATCCCGGCGTACTTTCTCACGGGAGAGTTGTAGCCGTCAGCACCAATAAGTAACCTAGTTTGAAACGCTTCCCCATTGGACAATTTGACCACCGGCCAGTCGATATTGGGGTCAGTACTTGCCTCAATGGCCTCCACCTTTACCTTGTCCACAATGGAGTCGGCAGCATCCAATTCATCGATTCTGGCAAGCAACGATTTCTGAATGTTCAACACTTCACACATGGCTCCCATGGGGTTGTAATCGAGGGAATCGTTACCAAACAGAGCACATGAATTGTGACTTTCACTATCAAACACCACCAAAGAGTCGTAAAATTGCATCCGGTCGGGGTCCAAATGGTCAAAGCTTCCGATTTTCTGCATGAACTTCATCGACTTGTTGGTCAATGAGACAATTCTGTTGGAGTACAACTCGTCATCGAAGTTAGCCACTTTGTCTAAATCGCTGCCTTCTACAAGCAGGCAGTCCAAGAGGGCGGTCTTGGGGGAATTTTTAAGGGCTGCAAGCATCGATAACCCTGCGGGGCCACCGCCAACTATCACCACGTCTTTAAGAGTTGGCGTCACGGTGTGAGCAAACCTTTTGAATAGTAAAGATCTGAACATGGTTGGTGATTTTTTTTCATTTCCTGCACTTCTCAAAAATCGTTTGATGCTGGGGTCGGTGGTGTGACGCTGGGGAAACGGCCAGAGAGGTATTGACTTTAGGGGATGTGTATTTGATGAAAGGATGTATCACAACACCCTAAGTCCCTTGAATGGCTTGCTATCGTTCCTAGAGTATATTGCGTTTTCAGTGCTACCGTTATAAGCTAGGTATTTATCTTTCCAGTAAGCTTCGTTCCTCATGGCCCAATGGTCAAGGCGTCTGGCTACGATTTAGTAACCACTTCTGGAACCAGAAGATTCCAGGTTCGAGTCCTGGTGGGGAAGCTTTCTTTTTTGCTCGGGGTTTGTCCGGCCACGCTATTTTTCTCCCCCACTTCTTGTCCCACCAACTTATGCAATCGAACTAATTACTCCGGATTCACTTGGTAGCTGTGGGTATATAGCACCATTGATTGTGTGCTACAAACTAATAATACACCCTTGGATACTCAATTGCCTTCTTTTGTAGTTTAGTAGCATAAGGTGACCCGTAACACCCCATAAAGCAATTCTCAGGGTTCGGAATTTATCCTTTTTTTTTTTATTTTATTTTATTTAAAGGAGCTGCCCCAGCAATAACTAAATCTTCAATTGTCCAGTTCTTAATCCATGGACGATAAAACAATCTTTCTTAGGCTTTCTAATGAAGGTACTCCGATCAACAATGCTGCTGTTAACAACGGTGTGTTGATCTTACCGTCGCTTCCGTTATCTGATAACTACTCTCCTGGTGATATAATTTTCAATTTGCATTTAATTTTAAATGCTGGGTCCAAGGTCAGTGAGGATGGAATTGTTTACCTGAACGTCTGTGACTACGACAAGCCGTTTGACCGGAACCAATATAAACAATTCCCTATCACCACTTCGTTTCATAAGGATATCAACATCAAAATCCCCATCTATAAGAGTGGTTGCTATAACTTTTACATCAAGTATGGCCAAAACGAAACCACTGAAAAATTCTACTTTACGGTTCCTCCAAACCTTAGAATTAATGGCGAGTACGTTGCATTCAATTCTATCAACTTGCAATCGGTGGTATCGAAATGGGTCGGTCCTTTGGATCACTGGGACAATTTCTTCCAGGAAGTTAAGTATAAAGGGTACAACATGGTTCATTTCACTCCTTTGCAACAGAGAGGTGAAAGTAATTCCCCATACTCTATTTACGATCAGTTGAAGTTGGACCCGGAGTTATTTGAATCCAACGAGAAGGGAATTAAGCTTATCAAGGACTTGATGCGTAAGAATGATATGCTCTCTTTGACAGATGTGGTTTGGAACCATACTGCCAACAACTCTGCTTGGCTTAAAGATCACCCTGATGCAGGATACAATGAGGAAACTGCTCCTCATTTGAAACCGGCCATAGAATTGGAAAATAAGCTCTTTGAATACTCTTCTCAGTTGGCTAAGTTGAACTTGCCTACTGTTATCTCCAATACTGGCGACTTGGACCGCATAATTGACGGGTTAAATGACCATGTGTTTTCGCCTTTGAACTTATGGCAATTCTACATTTTCGATAAGACTCAAGCTTTGGACAGTGTTAAGGACGAGTTGAAAAAGAACGACTTTGCTCCTATCGACCTCCCAGCTGACCTTGATCCCCAGAATTTGAAAGCTTTGGCTAGCTTTGTGTTGGCTACTGCAAACGTCAATGACGGGGTTGTCTTGAACGCAAGATTCGGTAATGCTTTGAACCCCAAGAAGCTTTTGGGTATCATTTCGACCTTGTTTAACAAAGACTTGTCAGGCGTGGAGTACAATGTTTTGGAGAACAAAGTATCTGCCATAATCGACGAAATCAATTTAGACTTGTATAGAAACTACGACGACGATGTTAGTAGTATCAAGAACCAGTTGAAAGATAGAATCAGGTTCTTGCGGTTAGATGGTAATGGGCCTAAACTAGGTGAAATTAACGAGGAACTGCCCTTGATTGAGAATTACTTCACAAAAGTCACCACTGACAAGGGCGAGGTTTACTCGTTAGCAAATAATGGTTGGATTTGGGGTGGTAATCCGTTGGTTGACTTTGCTTCTTCCGAGTCCAAAGCCTACTTGAGAAGAGAAGTGATAGTCTGGAGTGATTGTGTGAAGTTGAGGTACGGTAAAAAACCTGAAGATTCTCCGTACTTATGGGAGCGTATGATAAAGTACACCGAGCAATGTGCTGAAACTTTCAATGGGTTCAGAATCGACAATTGCCATTCTACACCTCTCTATGTGGGGGAAAGGTTATTGGATGCTGCTAGAAACGTAAACCCTGACTTGTATGTCGTAGCCGAGTTATTCAGTGGATCTGAAGAAATGGATAAGATTTTTGTCGAGAGATTAGGTATCAACAGTCTTATCAGAGAGGCCATGCAAGCCTGGGAAGTCAGTGAGCTTTCAAGATTGGTGCACAAACATGGCGGTAAGCCAATTGGTTCTTTTACTTGGTTGCCTTTGGATGAATTCTCATATCCCGCTCTTGAAGAGCCTAAGGATAGTAAACTTCCCGTTCCAAGAATTCTTACCTCTCAAGCTCCTCATGCGTTATTCATGGATTGCACCCATGATAACGAAACCCCTGCACAGAAGAGAACGGTTGAAGATACTCTCCCCAATGCTGCTTTAGTTTCGTTCTGCTCGTCTGCCATTGGTTCTGTCTTTGGTTACGATGAAGGTTATCCGGAGCTCTTGAGCGTGGTTACCGAGTCTAGGAGGTATGAATATGGCTCTCAGGGAATCAGAGAAATCAAAAAGAAGTTACATCATATTAGAGCATTGTTGGCTGAAGAATCCAACGATGTGGCCAGAGACCACGAAATGTACATTCACCACGAAGGCCAGTACATCACTATTCAACGTTACAACGCCAGAACTGGTAAAGGTTGGTTCTTGATTGCTAGAACTAAATTCCAAAACAATGAACAGGACCAAATTTTGAATCCAGTAAAGTTGATCGGTACAAAGGCCAAGTTGGAGTTTGCTAATAGCCTCGTAAAGACTGGTGAGTATCAGTACGATGATAAGTACATCACCTCTATTCCAACTGAAGTCAAGGACATCACAATGCCAGAGATTGAAGAAAACGACAATGAAGTGGTCATTCAAGTTGATGGAAACTTTGTTCCTGGCTCCATTGCGGTTTACTCTACTTACATTCCAAAAGTTGACTCGAAATTAGATGATTTCGTTACTACTGGTGGTATTGAATCTACCATCGACTTGGACTTGTATGACTTGAATGCCATTTTATATAGGTCTGAGCCTGAAGAAAGGGACTACAGTCATGGTCAGGAAGGCTGCTACACCATTCCTCGTCATGGGACTTTGGTCTACAGTGGTTTAGAAGGTTGGAACTCGGTTTTAAAGAATGTTATCTGGGAGAATAACTTAGCTCATCCAGTTGCAGACCACTTACGTGACGGACCTTGGGCTTTAGACTATGTTGTCAACCGTTTGGATAAGTATCTCGACGGGTCCAAAGGGCTCAAAAAGTTCCAAGATTGGTTAAGAAGCAGAGTAGACGCTATCAGAGATGTTCCCTACTTCTTAAGACCCCACTTCTTTGCGTTGGTTATTGGTTCTGCTTACGAAGCTTCTAGATTCAGAAGTTTCAGATTGTTGAGTAAACAGATCCAAGAGTCTACCAACTTCGTCCAGAGCTTGTCTTTGACAAGTATCCAGATGGTTGGTAAAATGAATAACACCTCGTTATACCCCACCGAGCAAGTTGCTTCCTTGGCTGCAGGGTTACCACATTTTGCTAACGACTATATGAGATGTTGGGGACGTGATGTTTTCATTTCTTTTAGAGGTTTGTTGCTTGTTCCCGAAAGATATGACGACGCAAAGAACCATATCTTGGGATTTGCAAAGACCTTGAAACACGGCTTGATCCCCAACTTGCTTGATGCCGGTAGAAATCCAAGGTATAATGCCAGAGATGCTGCTTGGTTCTTTTTACAGGCCGTTCAGGACTACATCAAGCATGCTCCTAATGGTATTGATATTTTGGATGAAGAAGTTACTAGAAGATTCCCATTGGATGATACTTATGTTCCATATGATGATGAGAGAGCTTTTAGCTACGAGAGCAGTATCCGGGAAGTTATCTTTGAAATTTTACAACGCCACGCTACAGGCATCAAGTACAGAGAAGCCAATGCCGGACCTAATTTAGACCTGCAAATGAAAGATGAAGGGTTCAATGTAGAAGTTAAGGTTGACTGGGACACTGGTCTTATCTTTGGAGGCCAACAATTCAATTGTGGTACCTGGATGGATAAGATGGGAGAAAGTGAGTTGGCAGGAAATAGAGGTTACCCAGGGACACCTAGGGATGGGGCTGCAATCGAAATTCAAGGTCTCTTGAAGAGTACTTTACGGTTTTTAAACGAGATAGAATCAAGTTTCGGATACTCCAAAGTCAAGAAGTCTGATGGCTCCGAAATATCTTTCAAAGAATGGGAGGCACTCATCGGTGATAACTTTGAAAGGTGCTTCTACGTTCCGTTAGATGTCAGTGAAGATTCTGAATACGAGGTAGACAGCTCCATTGTCAACAGAAGAGGTATTTACAAAGATTTGTACAAGAGTGGTAAACCATTTGAAGACTACCAATTGAGGCCAAACTTTGCCATAGCCATGAGTGTGGCACCAGAGTTGTTCGACTACACGAAAGCATCAAAAGCAGTCAACATTGCAGATGATGTGATCAGAGGACCGGTCGGAATGAGAACCTTGGACCCAAGCGACTGGAATTATAGACCTTACTATTTGAATAGCGTTGATAGCACTGACTTTGCTACCGCCAAAGGACGTAACTACCATCAAGGTCCTGAGTGGGTTTGGTGCTTCGGCTATTTTTTGAGAGCATATTTGATCTTCAACCACAGAGATAGCGACAACATGTTTGTTGACTTGAATGCCAAAATCCAAGGTCATATCCAATGGATAAAAGAGAGTGAATGGGCGGGATTGACCGAATTGACCAACAAAGATGGTGAATTATGTGGCGATTCCAGTCCTTCACAAGCTTGGAGTACCTCTTGTTTACTCGACTTGTACTTCGACTTGTGGAACAATCTCTATAAGTACTAATTATATGCCCGGAAGTTATCAGGTCGATGTCCTGCATGAAACTCTAAACCATATGCGCCAGAGTAATCAGCACCGATTTCACTGATAACGCGATACAACTGTGCATGCATGTGTCTTTGGTCTACTTTAGCCTATATATTTAACCTTGCCTTTGAATCGCTAATTAGAAAATAAAACGTTATAATTACCCTATCGGATCTCTTATCGCCTTCTCTCATATCGGGTATCGGTGGCCATTATCGGAAAATTTGATTGGAGTCGTGTCCCTCCATTTGTGGGGACGGGATAGGGAAACCGACGACTGGTTGTGAAAAATTTCGTATATAAGGAACTAAATCCCGAATCAACTTATTTATTAGCTGGTGAACAAGATGCTTGTAAATACTGTTAGAACCATTTCTAAGAACAAGTTGGGCCACGGTCCATCTATGTTGCAATTGGTCAGACGCTTAAATTTGAATACCACCACCTCCGAGTATCCTAAATCTCACAAGGTAGAACCATATGTGACTCCAAGTTTTGTCAATAACAAATTTTTCAAATCCGAGTCGACTACATGGTACGATATCCATGATCCTGCCACTAACGATGTCATAGCTACCGTTCCACAGCTGACTCAGGCCGAAATGGAAGACGCTATTGCCTCTGCTGATAAGGCCTTTGACGTGTGGAAAGGCTATAGTATTATCAAAAGACAAGGTATTGCTTTCAAGTTTGTCGAATTGTTAAAAGCCAACATGGACCGTTTGGCCTCTATGATTGTGTTGGAACAAGGTAAAACTTTCCCTGATGCCAAAGGTGATGTCTTGAGAGGTTTACAAGTGGCTGAAGCTTCTTGTAATATCACCAATGATATGATGGGAAGCACCTTGGAAGTTGCTACCGATATGGAAACAAAAATGATCAGAGAACCTTTGGGAGTTGTTGCCTCAATTTGTCCATTTAACTTCCCAGCTATGGTCCCATTATGGTCCATTCCATTGATCTTGGTCACAGGTAATACTGGGGTTATCAAGCCTAGTGAAAGAGTTCCAGGTGCCGCTATGATTATTTGTGAGTTGATCAGAGAAGCTGGTGTGCCAGAGGGGGTCATCAACATTATTCACGGTAAACACGACAGTGTTAACAAGATCATTGAAGACCCAAGAATCAAAGCCATCACCTTTGTTGGTGGTGATAGAGCTGGTAAATATATCTACGAAAAAGGTACCGCTTCAGGTAAAAGAGTCCAAAGTAACTTGGGAGCCAAGAATCATATGATTGTTTTACCAGATGCTGATAAGGCCCAATTCGTCAATGCAGTTAATGGTGCTGCCTTTGGTGCTGCTGGTCAAAGATGTATGGCCATCAGTGTCTTGGTCACTGTCGGCGAAAGTAAAAACTGGATCAAGGATGTTGTTGAAGATGCCAAAAAATTGACTGTTGGAAGTGGATTCGACCCATCTAGTGACTTAGGTCCATTAGTCAACCCATCCAGTTTGGATAAAGCCAGAGAAATTATTAAAGATAGTGCTAAACAAGGAGCCACCGTCTTATTGGATGGTTCTGAAAACAAGTTATCTGCTCCTTACGATAAGGGTAACTTCTTATTCCCTACGGTCATCAGTGATGTCAAGCCAGGCATGAGATGTTACGACGAAGAAATTTTTGCCCCAGTCTTAAGTGTCATCAGTGTCGATACTTTAGATGAGGCTATCAGTGTCGTCAATGCTAACAAATATGGTAACGGTGTATCTTTATTCACCACTTCTGGTTCCAACTCTCAAAAATTCGTCAAAAACATTGCTTGTGGTCAAGTTGGTGTTAATGTTCCAATTCCAGTCCCATTACCAATGTTTTCTTTCACCGGTAACAAAGCATCTTTCTTAGGAGACTTGAACTTCTACGGTAAAGCAGGTGTAACTTTCTTGACCCAACCAAAAACCATCACCACATTATGGAGAACTGATAAATTCGAGTACACTAGTCCATCCACCAGTATGCCAATCCAAAATTAAATAGGTAATTTAAAAGTAAAATATAGGATTTCGTTAAATATATATGGAGTAACATCAGCTTTTTAATTTAATTTAGACAGTGAGGAGAGTTGCAAAATAAGTCAAATGGTAAAAATAGCAAATAAATTATTTAGGAAAAAAGGAAAAAAGGAAAAAAAAGGGAAATAGCTCTGACTGACCGGACAAGTACCTGGGATCAAGATGTAGCGTCTATCCTTATAATCTGGGTTACGTAGATGTCCAACAAGCAAAAAAATTTGCAGCCAAAAAAATAATGAAGGAAGCGAGGTTCGAACTCGCGCGGTGAAACCACCAACAGATCTTAAGTCTGCCGCCTTAGACCACTCGGCCATCCCTCCAATTGTATATCACTTGCAAAGGCGAGAATTTCCATATACGAGCTGGCGTAAAACGGTCGGTTAAACTCGCAACGGCCTTATTGATCCGGTTGTCCCAGGCTTGCTTGCTATTGGAAAATAAGATTGCTATGTGAAACGTTTCTAAAGATAAGCGAATGTGATTAAATGATTTTACTAGTAGTAAATTGAGCGATTTAAATTGCTTGTCATTTTTAAGTTATACGACCTGATGTGCTACTTGCATAAACAAATACCCCGTTACAAGCAAAAAAATAAATAAGGCTTAAATCCGAGTAAAAAAATAATGAAGGAAGCGAGGTTCGAACTCGCGCGGTGAAACCACCAACAGATCTTAAGTCTGCCGCCTTAGACCACTCGGCCATCCCTCCAATTGTTGTTGGTTGAGATACGATAATTTTCAGGAAGTAAAAATAAAACATGAATCACGTGAAATGCTTGAAAATCTCGAGACATCTTTAGCCCCGATATGCAGGCAGCGACCGGAAAAGTTAAGTTCAAAAATTTCTTATGAAAGGTTAATTTAACCGTATGAGCCTGAGAGAGTTGGAGAAGGAAAACAATAACATGGGGTTCTACTACGATCTAGTCAACTTGAAAAAAATAGAAGCCCGATTGTACCATCTCCAAAAGTAGATAGAAGTCAGTTGACAATACGAACGGAATTATGTGGCCGGGAGCTACCCAAAAAAAAAAATACATTTCCCCGGATACTAGGAAGTAAGATTTAAGTTGATGAAAATCTGGCCAGTCAAGAGATTCTCAAATATAATCAGAGACAAATTGATTCATCAAAACAATAGAGCGAATTGGTTAAGTTAGCAACTATAAATAGATAAACATTAAATAATAAAGGGTAGAATATAGGAGTAATAAAATAAATTACCGTTGGGAAAGCAATTGAGTCAAGAGTCATCCGTCATCGGAGCGGACTACCATCAGTACCTCCTGTTCGAGTCAAACACTGAAGACGCGGCAAGTTCTGGGGACGCCACGGGTAGGATCGGAAACGTTAACTACTATACTGGCTCGGATTTTAAAATTAGTCGTGCAGAGGTGGTGGAAAATTTTTTATGATTCGTTTTTTATTTTTCAGGTAATCATTTTCCATTGAAGGTATAAAAGGATTGGAAATTCTACATTTGCCAATTAGTTGTAGTTTTGCTATTTGTTTTAATTTAAAAAACAAACAAATAATCTATATTTCTAATACTTCATCAACATAATTGTTTTCCTTGTTTTCAAATGAATATCACTCAATAAACTCAGTATCAATATAGTAACAATTGAAACAACAGCAATATTATCATTTATAATATCAAATTGATTAATCGTAACTTATCATCTATTCAATATTCCAATTCGAGCATTTTTTTTGACAAGATATTATACAATTAAATTATATTGCTATGTCGACCCACAAATTACCGAACGTTGGGCCAAAAACATACCTGCAGAGTAAATTTGATATTTCAAATTTGTCCAATGTAAATTATTTAAATGAAGGAATCAATCTTGTAAATACAGAAAACCAACATTTGAAGTTGAAGTTGTTGGGATTGATAAAGGACTACAAAATTTTGAAGCAATTTGTGTTGAACAACAATGATTACAATAGTAAAAAGAGATCTTTTAACGAGTTAGAAGCCGAGCCAGAATTCGAAGCAGGTGTCACTACCGATCTCAGCAATAATTCCACTACCATCACCACTCCAACTTCTGATATCGAGAAAGGCGATATTTTGGGTATTGAACTTCTTGACGTACCAGTCCAAGACACACCAGTCGAGTTGCAGAACAGTTTAAGTGATTTTATTGAAGATGAAGAATTACTTGATGAAGAAATTGACGATTTCCACGACGATATGGATTCACCTCTCTTATCGAGAACTTCATCACCTTCTGACGATGAGAATCACTCTTTGATGACTTCTTTGACCAGATCTACCACTGTACTGACCAACAATTCGTTCATGGAAAAGCTTCCCACCTCCATCTCGATTCAAAGCAACCAGCAGTCTCGATTCTTCGAGTTGCCTAAATTCATAGACAGTTCTGATAATAAGCCTTTTAAAAATTTGTCCAGAAGCTTTGATATATTACAAGAGGATCAATACAACTTTGTGAACGACTTTTTAGAAGAAAAGTTGATCATAAATGACTTGAACTATTACGAGAACTTGAAGTTGGATAATTGAAAGTTGCCATACTCATAGTCTCAAAACCCTCCTGAACGATTTATGATTTCCCCTTAATGATCCAAACGACCAAAATTAGAGTATTATATACCAATATTTATTTACTTATTTATTTATTTATTATTTATTTCATTCACACTGTATGCCCCACTAAAGTTTTTTCAACATGAGCTTCTTTCGGAATATTCCCTGTTTCCGTGAAAAGACATTCCAAGTATATACCCCTTATCCTCCCATCTCCGAAACACCCTTTTTCAACAAATCTTCGATTCCGATGTTTCCTTGCTGTCAATAATTTCACGTTGTTAAGTTGATCCAATCCTGCGGATAACCCCAAGACGGTATTTTTAAACTAAGGACCATAAGGTCACCTGGTCAGCAACCCCTGTATTGAGAACTCCAGTAAGCTCTGAGAATAGTAACTCACGTTATTTTTAAGAGGTGGTAACAATAAGGTCATCAATTTTACATTCAGCTGAACCATTGAAACGTTCAATGACAAATTTCTAAGATTTTAAGCAGTCCGAACAGTGGAATCGAATCAACCTTCAACCTTCTCTTGCAGCGATCGTTCACAGCCAGGCTAATTCTTCCGAAAGTTCGTACGGTAAACATTCTTATAGTAACGTCGAATTTGACGTTACTTAAAATTGCCCAAGTAAGCTTGCTGTTTTAGGGGAATCATCTTGCGGCAGTATTCAATTGGGTGGGTTACTACACTGGGCGAGGTAATTGTATTGGCTGCAATACACTGATCTGTATGTCTCATAATTATCGTTCCTTTGTTTCCGAATTGGGTAAAAAATAAATTCGTGAAGTGTCAAAATTATACCTTTCGGGTCAATTTCGTGCAGGCAGCACCTCCATCAAACGAGGGAAATACTCAATAAGAAGACATGGCACGAGCATTTTCTGATCTATTAACGTTGCTGCACTTCGGTGAATGGAGAATTGCTTCTCGGAATGGCAAAAGCTAAATCAACGTTAAGTCATTTGGATCAGCGTTGATAGTGGGGGAATTGATTTTGGGTGCGAAAAATGATAGGAATTTAGAATTACCAAATCAGCTTAAGTTCCCGAATTACAAAACCTCCACAACCTGTCTGAATCCTCTTGGTCACTTCTAACTATTATGATATTACCCAATTTTGCTGTAGTCTTCTTTTCGAATCTCTATTGTTCGTCTCTCAAAAACTGTTGACGCTTCAAGATATAAATCTTCCTCCTGATCAACTATACCCAAAGTCTCTTTATTTTAGCGAAAGCTCCAAAAATACCTGGCGATATCCTGCGATCCGAAGTCTTCGTTGATGAATAATCCATGAAACGAATATTTCAGATGTCTGTTCCCAGGTGACAAAAAGGAATCACAACTCTACTGGCAGATGAGTCAGCTCTCAAGACACTGAAAGAAATCGGTTGATCACGAGTGCATAACGAGAGGAACCTTACACTGGTTTTAATTAGCTGCAAAGCTTGGGAAGCGGCAAGTTGTGCAATCAAGGAAATACCTATGGATACGGGTTGGATAAAGCGAACCAACTACCAACCGAATAAGTGTTCACAGTGTGAAGGGTAGCCATGGAGATAGTTTTCTATTGATTATTTCGGAGCATTTTTCTTTCACACATAGAATTAGGGAATCGTATCTACCAAAGACTTGGGAGTCAGTTCTTATGACTTTTTGGGTAGTTTTTCAGGTCGAGTAGTGTTCGGCTGCCAAACGCTTCCCAAAAGGGAAGATTTCGTGCAAAAAATGTTTCAAGATTTATTCTCATCTTTAAAATTGCTTGAGCGATCTCGTCAACAATAATATTGTGCAGGAAAGGTTCGTTTCTGTTGCAATATTTGGTCAGGACTCATAATGACGTTTTAAATATAGGGGTCAATGGGGACTAGAACAACTACATGAAACATTGAATCCTGTCACAAGACTCATTCGTTTCAATATTTGCATCATGGTGGAATTGAGAAGGATTGCTATGAAAAGACTTGGAAGGGTCGGAATGAACCACGCTATTCAATTACAATGATTTGCGCTCCCTAGCCAAGGCTGCTGCTTGGTTTCAGGTCTAATGCCCCCAAAAGCCTCGATAAGTCCAAGTAGGATGATATTTTTCAGTTGCTACGAGCAACGGGGTATACGTAAATCATGTTTCAGAGACCTTTGAATGATGGGGTGTGATCTGCATTAGGTACCTGAAGATCTATTCGAAACTTCACACATTTTTTTGACCAACTTACCGGCTTTCTAGTATACTTGGCCCTAATGGGCGGTAAATAGAGGCAGTGACCGATATGTGCCTCGAAGTAATTGTTATGAGAGGTTACGGAGAGTGATTAAACGAATTAATACGGCCGGAACAATAGAGAAGTGCAATAGAAAAACACACTCGTCTAACCAGGAAACGGCGATCGGTGCAAAGGACCGACAAAAAACCATGTCGTTAATTTAAATCAAACTTATAGTTGACTGAGTGGTCGAACTTGAAAAGGAACTGGGGATACTTCAATCACTCGAAAGGAGCCTTCAATAGTCAGCAGTTTATTCAAATGCAAAAGCTTGGGTTCACAGGAGTGTTTTGGAAAAACAAAATCACGATTCTCCAAACTTAGTTCTAAAAAATACGTGCTCAAACCCACAAATTCGTCCTAACCAGGAAAGATGCATTGCGCAACAAGAAAGAATTTCTTCCCTAGTCAAGCTTAATTGTACCTTGAAACATGCCTCATTGCCGCTTTTATTTGTATAAAAATAGTTAGATTTCCTCTCAACTTTTATCTCTTATAGCCAATTGACTACCTATTTTCTATCATTCAATACTAGCGTTCACTAATCGCGTCCATTCCTTTCCTTGAATAAATAGTTTAGATCGACTGCAAAAAATGGTTCACTTTTTAAAATTTGCTTCTTTAGCCTCCGTAGTTTTGGCAGTGCCTTACAAGAGATACAACAATGAATCTTCCAGTGAATTGTATAACTCCACTTCGACTCAAACCGTCTATGACTACACCACCATCGTCTTACCATCCACCACTTTAGTCATGCCTACTTCGGCCACTAGAGAACTTTCAATTTTGTCTGGATACATGGACCACGAAGGTATCAGCACTATTACCAGTTACGTCACTGCTTATGAAACTTTGACCTCTGATGGTCATGAAGTCACTGTTCCAGTTTCTACTGAAGCTTCAGAAGTAGTTGTTGCTCAAACTACCAACGATTCCTGTTCTGCCGGTACCGTTACTGAAACTAAAACCGAAACCGAAACCAAGACCGAAACTGAAACCAAGACTGAAACTGTTACCGCCAATGCTGAAACTATTGCCGCCAAGGCTGATGGTGTAACTACCACTGACGATGACACTTTGTCAACCATTTACTTGACTTCAACTATCACTACTTCTTACCCAGTTGAAGCTGAATTGACTTACAGTGATTTGACCACCACTTTGACAACCTTTGTGCAAGTCACTTCCACTATTGTCTCTAGTACTGAAACCCATGTTGCCGCTACTAGTTCAAGCTTCCCATCTGTGGTTCCAAGTTTCAGTGGTTACTCAAACAGCAGTGTTGTGAGCACCGCCAACTAGATAGTTACTCTAGGAATGCTTTGCCTTTATAAGGCTTGAAATTCTATTGTTTCGAAAAAGACACAATTTGCTGTGTCAAGTTATTGCTCCTCGAGGATTACTGTTTCCGTTCGTTGTTCCTTGGGGATTTACTGTTGAAGAAAAATATACATTATAAACCATTAAAGTGATCTCTATACTCTAACTGATAAGCGTCTATATCAAGATCTATAAAGAGATCATATCGTCACAATCATCTGCTATTAAGTCGTTAACTGCGTGGACCGAAAATTCAGGTTTACTCTCAATCATGTCTCTATACGCTTTCTCCTGGTACACAAATAGTAGCTGGTTATCTATCTTGACATCATACATCACTTGGTCTCTTGAAAAAACGTCACAATGACAAATCTCCATTACCAACCCAAACCCATCGCAGTCTCTAATCTCGTATCGCCGTAAAAACCTCAATTGGCCAGTTTTGATTATGAATAAGCTGTTTACAGTTTGATAAGTTATCCGCTGCTTGTATTTACTCTCAAACTGGCGTACACACTCATAGCTAAACTTTACCGCTATTTTATGGCTTTGGTCGCAAACTATTGCCGTGATGCCCCCATCCTTGGTGACTTTTATGAACTGAAAAAGTCGTACAATTGAAGCTTGACCCGAATTAGCTTTGTATTCTTTAACAAAACTCTTATCAATGATATGCGAGAGATAGCCGCGAGGGGAGTACGACAGAAGTACACATTTGAGTAGCCACTTTTCCTGTAATACGATGGGGTACTCAAAATTTGCACCCATTACTCGAGTTACAGCAGGTTATAGGCTACGCGTTTATTCATCTGGACAGGCATGTCCTTTATACAGGAGTGAGTTCGTTTGACTTTATACAGGATATTTGACCCGACAATTATGGAGTAGGTGACCTACGTTGGCCCAACCTCTTCAATCTCTTAGCTTCTTGTTTGACCTTCATCCGTTCGGTTTCCTTCCTCTTTTTCTCCGAATCCTTGTCGTTATCTACACAGAATTCGGTGATTTGGTTCATCAAGTGGAGCACACTCTTTTGACTATGAATGTTATTTAACCGAACAATCAACGTATCAAAAGCAAAGATGATTTCCAAATCTTCGAATGATCTGGTGGGTCTTGACCGATGGTCCATTTCGAAGATGTTGGTGTTCTTGATGGCGCCATACTCTTTCAAGTATTGCTTGAGTTGTTGCGAGAGCTTATTGAAATCTTGAGCACTATCGATGTAAGTTGCAGCTTCAGAGTATCGAGTACTGAAATGAGTCAAGATGAGCTTTTTACAGTTCATGCCGAGAGCCACATTGACGGCCTCGATCATGGTGGTGTGTTTTTTAGCGATTGCCTCTTCGATTAACTCGTTGTCCAACGACGACTCATGAATCAACAAGTCACTGTTGTACCCGATATCGACGAACTTGGTGTTGGGTCTGGTATCACCAGAGTAACTCACTTTAAACGAGTCTTGCTCGTCGATCTGGAACGTCACGCTAACAGAGTAAGACCAGAAACAGTGGATGGCCCGACACGTTTGGAAGTCTTTGATGTTCAAGTCATCAAACATTAACCGAATATTATCTTGCTTGATTGGCTTGAGCGTGTCTCTGGGTATATCGATCTTTGTTTCTCCCTGGTCAAAGCGCCGTTCGAACTCCTCAAAGGGTATCCGTTGGTATTCGGGTACCCGACCTTTGAGGAAATCTTCACAGCCGATGTAATTGATTCTAGAGAGGTCGACCTCTGCAGTATCGAGCTTGTACCATTCACGAATGAAGTGGTCGTACTGCCAGGGAATGACCAAATGCAAAATCTCCCCGTTGTCTTTATTGACCTCGAACCACTTGTTGATCAAGCTGACCAAACCTAGGTGGTGGTCCGCATGTAAATGGCTGAGAAAGATCATTTTCAACTCTCGCAAGATGGTTTCCAGCTGGTTATCGTGACCAAAGGTTCTGATCAAAGACCCTAAAGTGTTTTCACCTCCATCAAACAAAACGCCTTTAAACATGACTTCACCGGTCTCAGATTTGAACGGGATTCTCACGAGGTTGGCGATGACATTACGGTAGATGGAGGGGAGTGCAGACCCAGTCCCCAAAGTTGTGACTTGAACGTTATCTTTCAATCTGGGCGACACCACGCCAAGTGGCAACGGCGTTTCGTCAATGGTTTGGGCCCTATCGACTGAGGAGAGGTTCAAAGGTGCCACGTTGTCATCGTATATCTGGGACCAGTTCGATTTAGCAATCAAAGAGTCATCGTATTGGACTCCGGTGGGAGAGATCACAAACTGCTGCAACAGGTGCAATTGGTTGGAAGCAGTTTCATCATAAGGTTCAGCAAAAGGCAAGTTGAAGTAGTCTTTCTTGATGGCCCGAAGCTTCAACAACTCGGCTGCAAACGTCTTGAACGAGATGGTGTTGGTAGCGAGCTGAGCGTGACTTATGATATGGGTGCAATCTTTAGGGAACTTCTCGATAAACTGGACGTATTCGGAGCTTCTGAAATCGATGTCGTCGCCTAGCAAGTGGTAGACCAACCCGATATCTTCCCGTCCCAATTGCTCGTCGTCTTTCTCGAACCACCTGGTACAATTGACGGTGTTATGCAAATAGTCTACGCTCGGGATGTCCAACACCAACACCTTTTTGAAATGGAGCGACTCGCCAATCACCTGGTCCGGCGTCACCGTCTCTCCTTTGTCGTTGATCACAGGCAACCCCTGGGTCAATATAGAGAAATTTTTCCCCGGCTTGATTCCAAGCTCTTTGGCCTTCACCGGGTTAAACTTTCCTCTCAACGGAAGGAACCGAATCACATAACTCAAGGAGTCCTGGTGGAGCCCGTTGATGGGGAGGTCAGCTATAGATATGTGAGAGTGCACGTCGTTGTCGGCTGGATCACTCTTGTACGACTCGGGGTCTGGGTCGTTGACATTCAGGGTGTCCAACGGGAACATGAGCGACACCAATTTCTTCAACCCGCCCACAAAGGAAGTGTTTTCAGTAGCAGCGGGTTTGTGACAGCTGGGGATTTTGACCGGGTCTATCAACAAGGTGCTATCGCCGATAACCTTTTGGTGGTCCACCTCATTGATCTTCAACTCCACGCCCTTCCGAAACACAAAGTACCGCCAGGTGGCCACGACGTAGTTCAAGATCTTGGACGAATTGGCAAACACGTTAATGCTGTTTTTTGTGGCATCACTGATGGTCAAAAAGAGCCCTGGTAACCCACCAATCTGGCCCCAGGTGGTCAAAGTCCCGGTGAGAAAGATGGCCTTTAATTTGGCAAGCCTAAACTTGTTATCATTCAAAGCTCTCTGGGACCCTTCACCTATCTTCCCGATCAAGTACCGGTGGCCCTCTCTGTTGGTGAGAAGAAGAAGCGGGTGATGAGTATCGGAAGTTTTGTGGCAGATAGTGGTAAATGTGAACATGTTTGTGGTTATACGGTAAAAGTCCAAGTACTTTTCGTAGAACCCGAGATAGTGCTGGTAAGACTCGAAGAAGGCGGGGGGAAAGTGATGAGATCCAAGAAGTTTATTAGGGTGAGACTTCTTGTTAAGAGCAGCCAAGCGGTCGAGTTTGCGAGTCGACTTGGGGAACTTTGGCGGTTTAGAAGCGGTGGCAGGAGCAGAGGACCTATGGATCGATCTAAAGGGTTTGAAAGGGTCAGATCGGAGATAGCCGGAGGCGACTTTGTATTTAAAACGATCCACCTTGAAAATTATGGCCAGAAGTTACAAACAGGAATTAGCAGCTATTTCTGTTTGTTATATACGATAAGCCGCTATTGAATCTGGATAGTTGCAGTACTGGAATTTTTCACTTAAGGTCCATCCCGCGAGGTAAGCGCGGCGTGGCTCCACCAGTTCCTCTTACCCCATACGCTGCATAAGCCTGCACGCCAGTTCGTTTGCCAGTATGACACATTCCACCTACAATATGAACCACGAGTTATCGGAGGCGTTGGAGTCGTTAATGGCCCAGTATAATAGTATGGTCCACAAAGAGGGCCCGGGGTCCACGGTTTCCCCCTTGGTTCTGGCTGCTACCACCGTATTATCATATGCGCAGAAGCTTCCCATCGTGGGCCGGTTCCTCCCCAGCTTAGATGAAAAGCAGCAACTAATTAACCTGCTATTACAACAGCAAAGGCTTGCTACCACATACCAGAAATGGTACGATATCTCGTTACAGCTCGACGACCTTATGGGCAACGATGCGTGGAAACTTGACCTCGCCAGTGATGACTACGACTATCAGCAAATTTATCACAACTTGCACGAGATGAAGAGTGCCCGAATGGCCAAAGATTTCAAATTACTTTTGTACTTGGTCCGTACAAAGTGGGTCCGCAATATCGGTAATATGGGGGACATCTCTTTGTACAAACATTCGTTTGTGGGCACCAAGAAGTTGATTGAGGACTACGTCGAAGAGTGTAAGTTGTCTTTAGACTACTTGGTCAACGATGACAGCGTAGAGCTTGATGACCGGTACTTGCTCGGGCTATTGATCCAAACTCGTAAGAATATTGGCCGGACCGCCTTGGTGTTAAGTGGGGGTAGTACGTTTGGTATGTTCCATATCGGGGTGTTGGTTTGTCTCTTGGAGGCCAACTTATTGCCCCGAATCATTAGCGGGTCGTCCGCCGGGTCCATTGTGGCCTCCATAATGTGCTGCCACACCAACGAAGAGAATAAGCTGTTGTTAGAGAACTTGAGCGAACAAGAGTTTACGATATTCAATAGCGGCAGTTCTTCGGGAAAATTGCCCAAATTGTTAAAGGACATTGGTCATTTTTTAAAGTACGGCACCATGTTTGAGATGGAAGGATTGAAGAACACCATCATGCAATACACGGGGGATTTAACGTTTAGAGAGGCGTATAATCGGACGGGTAAGATCTTGAATATCACGGTATCGCCCGCATCGCTTCACGAACAGACCCGGCTTTTGAACTACTTGACTGCCCCTAATTGCTTGATCTGGTCGGCCGTGTGTGCATCTTGTGCGTTACCAGGAATCTTCCCCAGTACCAGCATCTACGAGAAGAATCCTCGGACCAACAAGATCCAAAAATGGAACGGCGATTCGTCCACCAAGTTCGTGGACGGGTCTGTGGATAACGATCTCCCCATCACTCGGTTGCTGGAGATGTTTAACGTAGACCACATCATTGCCGTCCAGGTCAACCCTCATGTGGTGCCGATTCTTGAGATTTCGGTCAGTAATCCAGGCGGGTACTTGGAAGACGATCTTACCACCAAATTTAAGCATGGCTTGAATAACGTGTACGATTTCTGCACTAGCGAAATGATTCATTACCTCCAAATCTTGAACGAAATGGACATCTATAAGAACTTGTCGACCAAGTTGATTTCGCTACTCTCGCAAAGTTACAGCGGGGATATTACTATTCTCCCTCGGTACCGGGTGTCTGACTTCAATAAGATCTTTGTCAACCCGACCCCCGAGTTTATAGGTGACTTTATCGTACGGGGCGCCCGGTCTACTTGGCCCAAAATCACCATAATACACAACCACTGTGGGGTCGAGTTTGAATTGGATAAGGCCATCACGCTTTTGAGGGGCAGGACCCTTTCGCTAACTGATAAGTCGCCTTTCTCCAACTTGGTGATAAACTCCATCCGCAACAGTCCTACTGGCTTCAACACTTTTGGCGACCCCGGCAAGGATGACACGAAGACCTTGGGCGATTTGGCGCAGTCGGCTCCACTCAAAGACGAAAGGCCCACCACGCCCGAGAAGGAACAGCACCTGCCGCCCTCGGTGTTCAAGAATGTGCCAAAGATTAAGCGTCAACACTCTTCGGGCCCCACGAGCTCTACCAAGTTACACCGCCGCCAAAGAAACTCTATAAGCAACTTCCAGGTATTCAACCTCCGCAAGTCTAATACCTCGTTGGCCACCATGGCGTATTCGCCCGCTACGCCCTTGAGGAAAGATCGGTCCAAGAGTCGGGCGCTCAGTGACCAGCAGGTGACTAAAAACAAGATCAGAAAGGCCAAAAGTTCAGGCAATTTCAACATCGATGACAGCGACGATAGCCCCATCAATCAGCGACTTCGGTACCAAGCCGACCGGGTACCGTGGGGGGAGAACCCGTACGCCGAGGACGGCGGTGTGTATCAAGCTGCAGTGGTTGATGAGATTCCAACACCTTTGCTCACGGACGAGGGCGACAGGGAGGACCAGTTTAGGCTCATGGATAATGGTACCGGATTGGAGCCTGCTGGCAGGCTGGTGGACAACCATGAGTCCAAGCAAGTTAAGCCCGTAGGTTTCGGTATAGGGCTTGCGAGCGGAACTACAAGCAGAAGAAGCTCATTGGAGATTGATGGCTACGATCAAACAGAGGGAAGCAAGGCTTTTAACATCACCACGTTCACCGGGAACGTCACTCCTTCTGATAACGACAGCCAAAGTAAGAAGGAGCATGAACGGGCGAACCTTCCCAAAAGGTCCCAGAACAATTCGTTATCAAATTCTTACATTGGCCTCAACAGATTGAAGGAGGCACACTTCTATAGAGATAAGCTAAGTGCCGATGTTAAGACGGCTCTTTCCAAGGTCACTAACCCTGAGGCCGTCAAGGTCACTAACCCTGAGACCGCCACCGAGAGATCTGGTGACAAGAGCCATACCGATAGTAACCGTATCTAGAACCTAAATAGGCGAATTTGATTAGATAGGGATCGATTACGCTAGCCCGATTAGGAGAGACCCTATTGGACAAGAGCGGAAAGTGACGTAGTAATGTAACACGGGTATTATAAGTACAGTAGTTAATGTGAAACCACCTAATTCCTTTTTCGGGATACTATCTTTCGTCTTGTCATGTGATACAAAGAACAATCACTTGATACGCCACTTGGAGTTTGGACAACCACTCTACTCTACGGCGCCCGGTATCAAGCTTGGCGAAATAGTCTAGCTTGGGTTTTTAGCAGGTATCCATTGGACACGAAGATTGATCTACGGTTAGAGGTTATACGGTGTTTTGGAGAATTTAAGGCATATTTTTGAAGCGTTTCAGGCTTGAGAATCCACCCCTTGACCGAGCGGCTCCAATTATAAAATATTGATGTGGCATTTTTGTTACACAAAACAAATTAATTGCCCTGATTGCCTCAGGGAGATAGGAAATTTTTTAAGGGCAGAAAAAAAAAGAAAAAAAAAAGTGCCGATTTCGAGTTGAATTCGAGGGTCAGAGGTTTGAAATCCGGTTCAAAAGATCTACATTGCATAAATAAGGTTGCAAAATTATCATCAGAATTATAACCGGTAGACCTAGTCAGAAAATAGTGATTTCAACGAGCAGAAACCGCTTGCATGCCTAATGTATATGATATTGCTTGGTAAGATAACTATTTTATTGAAAGCGCTTTATCGAGGTAAACTTTAGCCTGTATTTTTCTTGGCTCTGCACAAAATAATTGACACAATTGCAGATCTTGCACAGCAGTTATATTCACAAAATTCCGTCATATCACACAATTACTCGAGGGTCCTATCGCTTATCATGGCGAGCCAAGAGAGTTAGCCCTAGCATATACAGAATACCTCAATCAATATTGAATGGCACCTTCATACAACAAACCTGGTTGCTTTTCTTTTCTTTCTCTGCCAAGATGATATATTTCTTGTCGTACGGTTTTATCAGTGAAACAAGACTGATACCACAATTCTTAATCGAAAAATCTATTTTCATGCAGTATTCTACATTGTGGCTACTACTTCCAATCGAACACCTTTTAGGCTCCAACCGTTGTACAGATTTCGCTAAGGCGTATCAGTTCATGTATTAATATACGACGAAATACCCTTCGTCTGTATAACTGACAATAATTCACAACGGTTTTGAGATGTCTAAGAACGAAACACAAACGTCTTTTGAGCAAGAGAAGCAGAACACTGAAGTCCAGACTTTCCCTGACTCAGCGTCAGAAGAGTATGACTTCGATGATGAAAGAAACTATGATGCTGCTTTTGTGGATGAATTTAACCCAAGAGGGCTCAGGTTCCCTACCAAATTGGAATCTGAAACTTTAAGGAGAATTTTGGGTAGAGCTCCAACTGCTGTATATTTGATTTGTTTGACAGAATTAGCCGAAAGAGCTTCTTACTATTCTGTTACACACTTATTGTCCAATTTCATCCAAAGACCATTACCAGAAGGTTCTACAACAGGTGCTGTTCCAAATGTTTCTGGAAACGGAAATGTTTCAGCTGGGGCCTTAGATTTGCAATTAAGAATTGCAACAGCCTTGACCTTGTTGTTGACTTTCTTGGCCTATGTCGTTCCATTATTTGGTGGGTATGTAGCTGATACAAAGCTTGGTAAATACAAGGCCATTTGGGTCGGTGTCATTGCTGGTTTTGTTGCTCACGTTCTATTCATTGTTGCAGGTATTCCTAGTGTCATTGCTAGCGGTAAAGGTATTGTACCAACTGTCTTGGCCATTATCACTTTAGCTATCGGTACCGGTTTCATCAAGCCAAACTTGTTGCCTTTGATTATGGACCAATATACTTTCAAAACCGATGTTGTCAAAGTTTTACCATCCGGCGAAAGTGTCATTTTAGACAGGGCTAAGACTTTTGAGAGGATGACATTGTTCTTCTACTGGTGTATCAATATAGGTGCCTTCTTCCAATTGGCTACCTCTTACTGTGCTAGAGACGTTGGTTTCTGGTTGGCTTTCTTCATCCCAACTATCGTCTACATGTTTTTGCCAATTGTTTTACTTTTCGTTCGTCCAAGATTAGTACCTGAACACCCACAAGGGTCCGTTTTGACCGAGTTCTTGAAGATCTTGAGAGTTTCTTACCAATCCGGTTGGGTTTCAAGATTGAAAAAAGGTGAATTTTGGGAATGGGCCAAACCTTCCAAAATGGCTGAAAGAGGAGTCACTACTTACGGTAAAAAGAAGAGCATTTCATGGAATGATCAATGGGTCATGGACATAAAACAAACTGTTAACGCTTGTAAAGTTTTCATCTACTTCCCAATCTACTTGATGAATGCTGGTGGTATTGGTACTATTCAAACCTCTCAAGCTGGTTCCATGTCATTGAACGGTGTGCCAAATGATTTATTCCACAACTTCAACCCATTGACAATTATTATCTTGATCCCAATCCTTGACTACATTGTATACCCATTATTGAGAAAACACAAAATAGATTTCAAGCCGGTTTACAGAATCACGTTTGGTTTCCTGTTAGCAGCCGCTTCTCAAGTGGTCGGTGCTATCATTCAGCATTTCATCTACGCCAAATCCCCATGTGGAGATCAAGCCTCTACCTGTTCAGAAGTTGCCCCAATCTCTGCTTGGGTTGAAGTCACCCTATACTGTATGCAAGCAGCATCTGAATGTTTTGCTAACACCACCTCCTATGAATTAGCGTACACCAGATCCCCACCACACTTGAAATCATTAGTAATGGCCATCTGTTTATTCATGTCTGCTCTTTCAGCTGCCTTATCACAAGCCGTTACTCCTGCTTTGTTTGATCCAAATATCATTTGGGCTTTCGTTGCTATGGCAATTCTTGGTGTTATCTTTACAACTATCTTCTTTTTCCACTTTAGAAAATTACATGTTGAAATGGAACAAGAAAGAATCGCTAGAGAGGCAGCAGAAAAGAGAGACCATAGCTGGATCACACCTGGTGCTGTCATAGATGAAGCGCATATAGAACCGGTCACATCGGTCAAAGCCGCTGTCGGTAAATAGTGCCCGTATAATTCTGCCCCAAAAGTCTTTAATTCGATGAATTGTATAATATAAACGACTTCGCTTTGGTACGTAAGATAAACATGCGCCCAAACTGTTCAACTCCGGTTTAGGTCGATCGGTGCAGAAAAAGGGTCCATAACCTCTCAGCCAGTTTAACGGTTATGGTACTTATTCGATTGATGAAAGCAAAAGATAAATCATGATGATCGATGCTAAACTAGCTACTTTAAACTCGTGCAAGCCTAAGGAAGTTCACTAGAAACCAATTTAAGACAGCACTCAGGAAATAGAAAGTTGTTTCTTTTTCTTTTTTGCAATCTGGTCATCTTCAGCAGAAAAAAAGAAAAAAAAAAAACGGTAAAACGCATCGCTGCTCCAAGGGTTCAACCAGACATGCTCTTGATCGTGAGGCAAGGCTACCTTTTTATGCTGAATACTTAGAGCCACTGGAGCAAGTCTTCTCCAAGTGGGAACACATGAGAATTACTGATAGTGAAACAGAAACCACTGTGGACTAATTACAGTATTATCGGGCCGGCTATATAACCGCTAATTATCGCCCAATGAGACCGTAAAAAAAAGTAGGGCATTTTCTTTTTTAGGAAAGTCCCCGTCATTTAATCATCACCTTAACAGAAGAACGGCTCTTTGGGTCTTGTGCAACCGTTTTCGCCTGTATATATTTTATTATTTATTTGGCCGATTTTCCTACACTTCAATATTATCGAAAGTCTTTAACATGTCTGTAGACCAAAAGTCAAACTCTTACGATAAAGATTCGTCATCATTGGAAAAGACATCACCAAGTCAAGAAGCTTGGTCACAAAATTCTATCGAAGAATACGATTTCGATGATGAGAGAAACTATGATACAGCCTACGTCGATGAGCTCAACCCTAAAGGTTTGAGAATTCCTACTAAAAATGAATCCGATACTCTAAGAAGAGTTTTAGGTCATGCTCCAACCGCTGTATATTTGATGTGTTTGATTGAATTAGCCGAAAGAGCCTCTTACTATTCGGTGCAAGGTTTGTTGTCAAATTTCATTCAAAGACCTTTGCCCGAAGGCTCTACAACTGGTTCTGTGCCAAAAATTGACGGTAACGGAGATGTTTCAGCTGGTGCTTTGAATATGGGAGAGCAAGCTGCCACCGGTTTGACTTTATTGTTGACCTTTTTAGCATATGTCGTTCCTTTGTACGGTGGATTCATCGCTGATAGTAAAATTGGGAAGTATAAAGCTGTTTGGATCGGTGTCATTGGTGGGTTTGTTTCTCATGTTTTGTTCATTATTGCAGCCATTCCAAGTGTCATCACTGGGGGTAAGGGTATTGCGCCAACTGTCTTGGCCATTGTCACTTTAGCTATCGGTACCGGTTTCATCAAGCCAAACTTGTTACCTTTGATTATGGACCAATACACTTTTAAAACCGATGTTGTCAAAGTCTTACCATCCGGTGAAAGTGTTATTTTAGACAGGGCCAAAACCTTTGAGAGAATGACATTGTTCTTCTACTGGTGTATTAACATTGGTGGTTTCTTCCAATTGGCTACCTCATACTGTGCTAGAGACGTTGGTTACTGGTTAGCTTTCTTCCTTCCTATTGTTGTGTACATGGTTCTTCCAGTTGTCATGTTCTACATCAAGCCAAGATTGATTCCTGAAGAGGTTCAAGGATCTGTCTTGACTGAATTTGCCAAAATCTTGAGAGTGTCCTACCAGTCTGGATGGGTTTCGAGATTGAAGAAAGGTGAGTTCTGGGAATGGGCAAAACCTTCTAAAATGGCCGAAAGAGGAGTTACTACCTACGGTAAAAACAAAAGCATTTCATGGAATGATCAATGGGTTATGGATATTAAACAGACAGTTAACGCTTGTAAAGTGTTCATTTACTTTCCAATCTACTTGATGAATGATGGTGGTATTGGTACTATTCAAACCTCTCAAGCCGGTTCCATGTCGTTGAATGGTGTACCAAATGATTTGTTCAATAATTTCAACCCATTAATGATCATTGTTTTGATCCCAATCCTTGACTACATTGTATACCCATTCTTGAGAAAACACAAGATCGAATTCAAACCAGTTAGTAGAATCACTTTCGGGTTTGTTTTAGCAGCTTTATCTCAGGCAGGCGGTGCTATCATCCAGCATTTCATCTACGTCAAATCTCCATGTGGGAAAGAAGCTTCCACTTGTTCAGAAGTTGCTCCAATCTCTGCTTGGGTTGAAGTCATCTTATACTGTATGCAAGCAGCATCTGAATGTTTTGCTAACACCACATCATATGAATTAGCATACACCAGATCTCCACCACACTTGAAATCATTGGTTATGGCCATTTGTTTGTTCATGTCTGCTCTTTCAGCTGCCTTATCACAAGCTGTCACTCCTGCTTTAGTTGACCCACATATCATTTGGGCTTTCGTCGCCATGGCCGTGGTTGGTATTCTTTTTGCGATCATTTTCTACATCCACTTCAGAAATTTGCATGTTGAAATGGAACAAGAAAGAATTGCCAGAGAGTTGGCCGACAGAAGAGAAGTGAGCTTAGTGACTCCTGGTGCAATCATTGATGAAGCCCACTTGGAACCAGTGACTTCCCTAAAAGCTGCCGTCGGAAAATAGGTTGGACCGTACTGTATTATACAATAGATAGTTAATTTTAATAGAACTTCAAATAATCTCTTTGGTATTACAATAACGTATTAAACGTCATCCATGCCTAGTAACTGTCTTGTGCATATCTATTGGGCCGCGCCAATCTGTCAAAAGTCTATCAAACTTGCATGTTATAAGGGCTCACAACCAAAACTTTTACTATGTGGTTTGGCAGGGGTTTGACAAGTTATCATCCTCAAGACTTGACAAATACCGACATCTACCTTTTGAAAGATATCGGTCTGTTTCTGTCCTTTCTTTCCAAAATATCTTGACTCCATGCGTCTCGTGGTTTCGATAAAACTTGTGTATATAAATATAGCTCACGGGCCCACGGGATAAAAGGGAGAAGTTTTCACAAGAAGTGTAATTGAAAACTTCAAGCGGTGAGCTAGCCGTCCCAGATCCTTCAGAGACAGGGAAAATTTCGAATGTATTGTCTCTCTCGTACTATACTTTATTTCTGCATGAACTTTAGACTTTACAATATCCGGGGATTTTTGGTCGGAATTCAAAATATCGGTAATTAAAAATTAGAGGTAATGCATGAATAAGGCGTCGTATTACCAACCGTATCAAACGGCGATTTCACCTGCTTGTCCAATTTCAAGAACAGCCGAAATACTACATTGTTGCTTTTGTACCACCACCTTATCAAATTTGCAATTTTGCAAAACTGATAAACTATGGCTCTCTAGGTTTTCAAGTAAGGCAACATTTTTGGGGCTCTTATGGAAGAATATTTATACAGTAGATTATCCTCTTTCTCGTAAGTCGTTTTCAATTTGGAATCACTTTTCAACTTACTATGTCTGTAGATGAAAAAGTGAACGCCGATGTTAAGGCTTTAGAGAAGACTGCTCATAACCATGAAACTTGGTCAGATAATTTCTCGGAAGAGTATGACTTTGATGATGAAAGAAACTACAACATTGCCTACGTGGATGATCTTAACCCTAGAGGTTTGAGAGTGCCCACTCCAAAGGAGTCTGAAACTTTAAGAAGGGTCTTGGGTCATGCTCCAACTGCTGTATATTTGATCTGTTTGGTCGAATTAGCCGAAAGAGCCTCTTACTATTCGGTACAAGGTTTATTGTCGAATTTTATCCAAAGACCTTTGCCTGAAGGTTCTACAACTGGTTCTGTGCCAAAAATTGATGGTAACGGAGATGTTTCTGCTGGTGCCTTAGGTATGGGGGAGCAAGCTGCTACAGGTTTAACTTTATTGTTGACCTTTTTAGCATATGTCGTTCCTTTGTACGGTGGATTCATCGCTGATAGTAAGATTGGTAAATATAAAGCTATCTGGGTCGGTGTCATTGGTGGTTTTGTTTCTCATGTTTTGTTCATTATTGCAGCCATTCCAAGTGTCATCACTGGGGGCAAGGGTATTGCGCCAACTGTCTTGGCCATTATCACTTTAGCTATCGGTACCGGTTTCATCAAGCCAAACTTGTTGCCTTTGATTATGGACCAATATACTTTCAAAACCGATGTTGTCAAAGTTTTACCATCCGGCGAAAGTGTCATTTTAGACAGGGCTAAGACTTTTGAGAGGATGACATTGTTCTTCTACTGGTGTATCAATATTGGAGCCTTTTTCCAATTGGCTACCTCATACTGTGCTAGGGACGTTGGTTACTGGTTAGCTTTCTTCCTTCCTATTGTTGTGTACATGGTTCTTCCAGTTGTCATGTTCTACATCAAGCCAAGATTGATTCCTGAAGAGGTTCAAGGATCTGTCTTGACTGAATTTGCCAAAATCTTGAGAGTGTCCTACCAGTCTGGATGGGTTTCGAGATTGAAGAAAGGTGAGTTCTGGGAATGGGCCAAACCTTCTAAAATGGCTGAAAGAGGAGTCACTACGTACGGTAAGAACAAAAGCATTTCATGGAACGATCAATGGGTCATGGACGTCAAACAAACAGTCAATGCTTGTAAAGTTTTCATCTACTTCCCAATCTATTTGATGAATGATGGTGGTATTGGTACTATTCAAACTTCTCAGGCCGGTTCCATGTCGTTGAACGGTGTGCCAAATGATTTGTTCAACAACTTTAACCCATTGATGATCATTGTTTTGATCCCAATCCTTGACTACATTGTATACCCATTCTTGAGAAAACACAAGATCGAATTCAAACCAGTTAGTAGAATCACTTTCGGGTTTGTTTTAGCAGCTTTATCTCAGGCAGGCGGTGCTATCATCCAGCATTTCATCTACGTCAAATCTCCATGTGGTAAAGAAGCTTCCACTTGTTCAGAAGTTGCTCCAATCTCTGCTTGGGTTGAAGTCACCTTATTCTGTATGCAAGCAGCATCCGAATGTTTCGCTAATACTACCTCTTACGAATTAGCATACACCAGATCCCCACCACACTTGAAATCATTGGTTATGGCCATTTGTTTGTTCATGTCTGCTCTTTCAGCTGCCTTATCGCAAGCTGTCACTCCTGCTTTGGTTGACCCACATATCATTTGGGCCTTCGTCGCCATGGCCGTGGTAGGTATTCTTTTTGCAATCATTTTCTACATCCACTTCAGAAACTTGCATGTTGAAATGGAACAAGAAAGAATTGCCAGAGAGTTGGCCGACAGAAGAGAAGTAAGCTTAGTGACTCCAGGTGCAATCATTGATGAAGCCCACTTGGAACCGGTCACATCCTTAAAAGCTGCCGTTGGTAAGTAGGTCATATGCCTAATTCGATGCGGATAAACTAAGTAATAGTATATGTAAATAAATTTTGAATCTAATACTACACGAGATCTTCGACTGTTACGTTCACGCTACTCTTTTTGGAGTTGACATATAAAAAATCGTCTTGGCTGCATGAAGTTGCATAAAATTACGGATTTTTTTTAAAAAAATTCGACAATTTGTATTTTAAACATAGTGAAAGAATTGAAAGACTTATTATATAAACACTTTGGTTGATATGTAATTAAAGAACGAGAATATTAAAATGATGTTGAGGAACTAGGGGTAGTCTCCTTTTCTGACCCCAAAGTAACCATCTGGGGCAGAGGAAGCATTCAATCTAGATTGCTGACCAATTCCACCTTCAACCCCGGTATAAGGGATGTCATTACCCCACCAAGAAATAGTATTATCGTTGTAGATGACGGCGAAGAAGATGATAATGGCACTGAAAGCCACACCAGCATCTAAAGCACCTGATAAGACATAAGTATATTTTTCCCACCAAGTCAAATACTTCTTTTTGATGTATAACATGAACGCAAAAGAAGCATAAAGACCACCAGTATAGTATGATAAATTGTAAGGAGCATAGTTCAACATTCCTCCAATAATCAAGGTTGGTTGAATATATTTGGTGTATTTTGGGGGTCCGTATTTCTTGAACAAAATACAAGGAATTGGTAATAATGCACCGATAAGGAAGCAATATTCCAAAATTGGGTAGACACCAAAACCCTTCTTTGGTCCAATTACACCCCAAAATATGGAGGCGTTGTAGAAGATAGTCGAGCTTGGACAAGTGAATTTCTGCTGTTGGAAAGGTTCACAGTAATCCTTGATGTTTCTAATTTGGAAGTTCATGACAGCTAAACCGATGAATGAGGTAATGAATACAGACAATAACTGGCATCTGAACATAGCTCTGGGAGGAATTTTGGCGTAGTGACCCATCTTTTGATCCGAGATATAGTTTTGAGCTTGACCATTGATATTATAACCCAATGCTTTCAAGAAGTTCAAGGCTAAACCATTACCTGGCATAGCGTACCCAACGATCAATTCAACCAAAACATTGAGGCCAAATTGGAACCCAGTGGTAGAGTAAACAGCAGTCAATGGAATTAAGAACAAGAAATTAATGGCAACAGTGAAGAAAATACCCCATACTGGAGTTTGAGCAGGATATACCTGGACACAAATGATTGCCAATACGATAGAGACCACCAACACGACTAAGAAACACCAGTCTGGAACTTCCTTGTACTTTCTCATCATTCTGGTATGTGGGTCATTAAACCCTTCGAAAGTAGACCTTCTAAAGTTTTTTAGGGACTTGCCCAATCCAAAAAGAGCATCTCTCATTGGGACGTAATTGATGAAACATTCGTAGATGATAGCAAAGGGGTAAATGGCAAAGAAAGCACCGTAAACCAATAAATTAGCAGCTGAGTAGTATGGTGGTCCAACCTCGTTATATTTTTTTGCATCGAACAAGGATCTGTCATCAACAATGTCTTGAACGTTGTAACGTTCACCATTTTGAGTGAATAAAGATGAAGAATTGATTGGGAGGTATCCACTCCAGTTATTGTTAGTCCAGTAGATACCAACAATAATGAAGAACCCAATGAAGGTACCGAGATATTGATTTACTTGAGAGTAGAATGGAATGGTCAAGGCAGCATTGAAATTGATGACGTTCCAGTCAAAAGTTGGGATTGGGTTCAAACCTAATCCAAAGTTAGTTCCAACAATAGCAGCCAAATTGAAGTTATTTGGAGCAATCCAATTCATCCAGTTGAAGACCGAGATAGCTTGGAACAAGAAATAAGGAATCCAATTGTAAAAGAACGAAGCTACGAAGAAAATGAAGAAGAAGTGATATCTGGAAAGTTTCCAGCCATTGATATTCTCCTTTCTTTCCTTCTTCATTAAAGCGGCGTTCAAAGCTAAAGTGGGCATAATAGTTGGCCAAATAGACTTTATAGGATAGATGGTGAACTTTCTCATGATACCAGCAAATCCGAAACCCATGAAGTTAGTCGACAAAATCAACAAGGTTTGATAACCAAAATCGGCCCATTGATTATTGTAGAATCTTTCCAATAATTGAACATGGATATTATAAGAGACGTATGAAGTACCAGCAGAAACTGAGTAGAAAATAGTAGTCAACATTTGTTCCTTGTGATTCCAAGGACCAGGATTGAAGTCGAAAACGTATTTACCAAGCTTGAGTTTCCATTTTGGAAGAATGGCAGCAGCTAATAAACCAGAGGGATATAATAACAATTGCACCACTGAAGCACTCAAAGTAATTGAAGGTTGTCTTTCGGCAAAGAATTGATTGATGAAAGCACCAATGGCCGTCCAAATGATACCCAAGATGTAAACTCTAGGGGTTTCGACGTACATGTTTGGATCATCGTAACAATCGGAAATAGCTCTAACTTCTGGATAAGGTGAATGAAATGCAATCAACGAAGCTTCTATTCTTACTTGCAAGCCCCAATCAATAACATCGAAATAAGACTTGTCAGAAGCTTCTAAAGAAGATGAGTCAGCATCGAGTTCGGTCACCTCGGTTTCCTTCTTTTCGCTGAAGCTATCAGACAATTGAGCTTTGGTATTGCTGTCTAAGTGAGATGGAGCAGTTTCAACCAATTTGATGATCAAGTCATAAACATCGGTAGGGAAGTTAACATCACCATCATGGTCTTTCAAAGTATCTTTCAAAATGACAATAGCGTCACTTTCTTTCATTTGTTCGATTTTTTCCAACATGAAAGCAGCACCAATAGGCAAGTCATCTAACGCAACCAAACCTTCATAATTCAATCTTTTCAATATGAAGTACTTTTGATCAGAGGTTAAATCACCCCCAATTTCGCCAATGGAAACAGGGTTAGAATTAACAGCTTGTAAATCAATTTCATTGGCTTCACTAAGGTTTCCAGAATTACTTACGATGTTTACCACTGAAACACCGGTATCGTTTTTTTCGGCCATAGCTTGAAATGTATTATAGTAGTCTTGTGGCTGCAAAAAAAAAGTGTTTTACGATTTTTTGAAAACCTGGAGGAGTATTGTAGCTTATTTATACATAAAGATTGGTGGAGTTTTACCTGAATCAGAATACACAGATAACAAGGATTATCTAGTCAATATAGAGCTGCATTACTTCCTTGCGCAAAAATACTACCAAGAAAATTCAAGATGGTGTATAAGGGAATTTGGCCTTCTTTTCCGGAAAAAGTTGCCACGCCTGATAAGAAGGCCTCTCTGTTCTTTATCTTCTGTATTGTACAATCGATGGTTATATATGTTTCATATTATATGGTCTCTACAGTAGTACTTAGGGTATGAGAAGAACTTCGTTCTCAAAGTAAATTTGATCTCGAATTAGGCTTGTTTCATCGGCTCGTAAAAAAGAGGGTTCCCTGATCATAAGCCATAGTAATGCATATGAGGACGGCGAAGAATTGAGCCGTTGGAGAAATGGCTTTACTTGGGTGATCTACCACAGATAAAGCCGGGCTACCGATTAGGAAATCATAGCGCACAGATAAGGCGATCATCCATTTTAGAAGGGTTTTATTTCTCGGTGCTTCCCACACCTAAATTGGAGGTGAAGCGCCTATAGAATCAGGGAATCTCATTATTCAAGCCGTTCCAATCTTCATCAGCAATACCAACACGTTCAAATGACAAGACTCAAATGTTAAAGGCACAAATCACAGACAAGATTTTCATAAGGATCGGCGACAGGCCCTTTGACTGAACGGCAGCTTTACCAAGAAACTGTTGACATGTAGTTGAGGTTCGGTGAAAATAAAACTTCTCCAAACAGGACAATTGTATGGGAATTCTTTTCTGGTGCAGCAACATATTTGCCTTGGCAATATCACAGTAATCAAAGAGATAAAGGATGTGAAAGGCTTCGAATGTACTTCAATTGCAACAGATACGTACATTTCTATTCTAGGCTAATAATCCATGCTGCACCCCAAGATTCAAGCCTAAGAAACGGCTATTTTTTTAAGCCACCGTACCAGTATGGCTAAGCGTACGCAACACGCAACCAGTATGGCTTAAGTTACGTATGTAGCCACTATTTTATAGGAAGACACTCTCCACGCTTCGGCTTGACTATACCTTCCTCGGAGATTCCGAGTCGCCAGAGTGTCAAAATTATTGGTTAGTACACGGTATTTCACTACAACCTATACAAGCAGGGCAGGCAGATATGACCAGCCGTCGATATGTCTCGATATCCTATATCTGAAACGACTATCACGATCCCCGTAATAATCCCACTGGCCCTCAGTTCACCTCTACACCCACCATCGTCGTGCACTTCCTCCCGCGTATTCGATCAAAATACACCTGAAAAATTTTGATCTAAAGGTGAAACAATGGATATAGAAGGCCGTGATAACTATGACAATCACCTAAAACCCAACAAAAAATACTCCCAGATCACACGGTCATTCAACCGGACCAAGATTGCGGTGAGAGATTTTTTCGAGTCGACGTCCAATGTCCATAAAGTCTTGATTGGAGCCTTTACGGTACTTTTCCTCTGTCTATTCACGTCGGTGCCACTTTTGCCCCATTTCAAGACCTCGGGTCCCCGGGTGGTGATAATATTGGCCGCCAACGAAGGAGGCGGGGTGTTGAAGTGGAAGGGTCCACAAGAATGGTCCATTGAACGGTCGTCCATTGCCAACAAGAAGAGCTACGCTAAACGTCATGGGTATGGGTTGACCATCAAAGACACCACCGTGAAAAAACGGTACTCTCATGAATGGAGAGAAAGCTGGGAGAAGGTTGACATCATGAAGCAGACCATGAGACAATTCCCCGATGCTGAATGGTTCTGGTGGTTAGACTTGCACACTTACATCATGGAGCCTCATATTTCGTTGGAGGAACATTTCTTGAACAACTTGGCAAACTCCACTTACAGAATTTTGGATGAAACCACCAACCCGTTGGAAATACCGCCAGACTTGCCCTACACCGACTACAGCAAGCCCATTGAGATGATTATTACCCAGGACTGTGGTGGATTCAATCTCGGCTCGTTCTTGATGAGAAGGTCCTCATGGTCTGAAATGTTATTGGACATCTGGTGGGACCCGGCCATGTATGAACAGCTCCACATGCAATGGGAGCACAAGGAACAAGACGCTCTTGAAACGTTATATTCGTCCTCGTCTTGGATTAGAGAACGGGTGGCCTTCTTACCGTTAAGATCGATCAATGCGTTCCCACCAGGAGCCTGTTCTGATAAGGCCGATGACCCCCAATACTTCTACCACAACCATGACTTTGTAATCAACATGGCTGGTTGTGAGTACGGAAGAGACTGCTGGGGCGAAATGGAGCATTACAAGGCATTATCGAAGAAACTCCAGAAGCCATGGTACAAAATTTGGTGAGAGTGTTGTAGCCGAGGATTTATATAAGTAAGTTTATTGATTAATATACTGCATGTACTAGCGTGTAGTCGTAGTCCAAAATCATGTTATTAGAGTAGGGCGAGTACACCGTCTAATAGGCCAGTTCTGTGGAGCTGCTTTTGTACACTGAGCACTTGGTACACAGTCTCGAAATCCGACCCTTACACCACATCCTCACCGCCCTCCTCGCGCACTGAAAAAAAAATACCCAACTGATACCTGAGACCAGTGCAGTTATGAGTGACAACTTTTGGTTCAATGATCAAGAGTTTCCTAGCGGGGCCAATTCCGACACCAATGTTGGTGATGATTTCTTGAACTCGATTTTCAACGATGACCACGACCAGCCGTCTTCGGAACCGGCGCCACCACCCCAGGCCCAACCCCAACCACAATCACAATCCCAACCACAACCACAAACACAATCACAACTACAAGCACAGCCGCTCCAGCAAAACCCCACGCCCGGTACATCATCCGATGTGAACCTGCCCGGAGTGAATCCGCTGATGTTCATGGGCCCCAATCAACAGGCCCAGGATATCAATGCGTCTCAAGCTGCAAGGCAGGGCATGGGTGCCAACGTGCTGTCGCCAATGCAGCAGCCGCTCCTAGACCAGTCGAAGCAGCAGCAGTTCCAGCGTATGAGGCAGCAGATAATGCAGCAGAAGATGCTCAAACAACAGCAGCAGCAGCAGCAGCACCATCAGCACCACCACCAACAACAGCACCAACAACAGCACCAACAACCACAAGCCCAGCACCAAAACTCGTTCCAGAACATGGGCCAGATTCCGAACCATGCCAGGCCCATGGGTGCGTCTGCGCCTTCTGGCCAACAGTCTCGGGTGCCCAGTGGCTCTGGTGCCCCATACGCTAGTCCCCTGAACAATAGTGCGTCGCCAGCCGAATACAGCCAACACTTGCTCCAACAACAGAAGTTGCAGCAACAAAAGTTACAGGCTCAACAGGCTCAACAAGCTCAACAAGCTCAACAAGCGCAAGCTCAGGCTCAGGCTCAAGCTCAAGCTCAGGCCCAAGCTCAGGCCCAGGCTCAAGCGCAGGCTCAGGCTCAGAGACAAGGATCTGACCAGCCACCTGCAAGTTCCCAGCCACCCATGTCAGCCCAAAGACAGAGCCAACTCACCCACCTACAGGCCGAAATCTTTCTCAACACCTTGTATGACTTCATGAGTCGCAGGGGTACTCCTATAAGCAGTCCGCCGGTGATTAACAGCAAGAAGGTCAATCTATTCTTCTTGTACATCTACTCTCATAAGTTTGGCGGCCCAGCCACGTTGATAAAAGAGTTACAGAACCCCAATGCAACTCAGAACTCGCCATTCAGTCAAATGGCGTTTAGACTCGGGTTGTACGAGAATATCAACGATGCTGCCACCAAGGCTCAGATCGATAAAGAACTCGGAAGTTGCTACATAAGTTGTTTGATCCCATTTGAGCAGCACAACAGCACGCCTGATGGTCAAAAGGACATTCAAGAAAGGAAGGCCATCTTTCAGAAACAGTGTATCGCTAAGATGCAGCAACAATTGAGCCAGAATGCTTCTCCGGCCCAAAATCTGGCCCAATCGCCTCAAGCTATGAGTATGGGACAACCACAACCTCCTCAACCCCAACAGCAATTCAATAAGGTCAACCCCCAACCTGTTAATCAACAATCTCCAGCACAAGCTCAAAACATGCTGCAACACAACTCTCCTATGACCAATTCCCCCATGGTACAACTGCAGATGTCGTCTGCAGTAACCAACTCTCCATATATGCAGCAGGGCACAACAAACTCCATTTCAGAACAAGGTACCGGCTTGCAGCCGGGTTTACAGCCAGGTTTGCAGTCGGGCTTTCAGGCCAACGTACGTCCAGGCCCATCTGATCAAAACCCACAAACTCAATCTAGAAAAGTTAGCCGTGCTAGCGTCCAATCCAACCTGAACTCCCCCATTGTGGGGTCGCCGTACGTACAACCCAAGCAACAATCCCGTTCGTCAAGTGTGTTACAACGCCAAACATCTAACTCGCCTCAAATTGCTCAACAGGGGCAATTTAACACCATCCGCTCACAACAGCAGACCACTCCACGGGCAGAAGTGCAACCATCGCCAGTCAAGGGAGAACCTAATGTAATCAAGACATTTGTCCCCAGCCAAAGAACCATCGAGACGTATGGAGGACTTGACATTAAGGCGGTATCTGGTATCGCAAGTGAGATAGAGGTAAGCAAACCGGTTTACTTGTTTGCCCCAGAGCTTGGAGCTATCCACATAGATGCATTGATCATGCTGTTGAAGAACAACACTATTGTGAACAAAGATGAAGTCATCAGTGCCTTAAACACCCTTTTAGTGACCACATCCGACAATAACTACTCTTTCGATATCGAATACTGTCTCGAACTTGTGGATGCATTGTCTGATACTGGTATTAGAGTTCTCAACAAGATTGTTGGAGGAGTTCATGACGAAGAGGAAGTGGAAGAGGATGCTGCATCGGCTGCTACTTGCAACAAAATTGACGATATTTTTGACAAGTACGTCAAAGCAGAAGGGTTGGTGGACGAACCGCTCAAGTACAATGTGGATTCACTCACAGGTCAAGTGGTGGAAGAAGATTCAGATATCGAGATGGACGATACTTTCTCTCCCATCAATGAGACTGAAGAAGTATCTGAAGATTCGGTTCCTCCAGAGGTTGAAATCGAAAAGTTCGAAATATTGGACTATCAAGCAACTCTCAATGGTTTCAATGATGAGAACAAATCGCACTTCAGTAAGCTTCAGACCAAAAGTGCAGTGGATGAGCAGGTGTTATTGATCGATGAATTGATCACAATCACCATGATCTTGAGAAATATCTCATACTCAAATTTCAACCGGTACAAGATTCACAACAACAACTTACTTCAGGATTTGATATTCCGAATCGTCAAATTTGTTGGATTGTACGGAGAAAAATTCTTGTTCCACAGAAAGAGATTGTGTCTCTTGAAAGACTGTCTCTTTTTGTTGTATAACATTTCTCACGGGCTCGAACTTAGATCTTTGGAAGATACTTTCTTGTCCTTCGTATTGATTGCGTCGTTTGGCCCTAATTTGGAGAAAACCAACACGATACCATCGGTGGACATAGAAAAATACGGCTACTTACCGTACGCCATAGACTCATTGACTAGGCTCTTGGTGCGTGAGCCTCATAACCGGTCTTTCATGAGAGCGGTGTTGACCAGGGACCTTTTAGTGCCACCCGTCACCTTCAGAGTCACCGAGGCAGATAGATTGGTCACTAAGACGTTGATGACTAAATACTTGAACAAACCGAACATCAATGACGGGACTCTTTTAACCCGGAGTTTCTACTTGATACTTAGTGCTATCCCATTCGACAGAAACGGCATTGAATTCTCTAATTTTGCTACCACCAGAACTGCTACGGTGACCCAATCGCTTTTCGGGGCCAAGTTGATTCTTGATTTGATCAACGTAGAGGAGTCCAGCTTGAAACAATTGCCGTTCGATTGGGTGGTCAACAACGAAAAAACCATCCTCTTAAATTTGAACAAGTTGGTTCTTTCGTTAGTGCCTGAGAGTAGTAAAAACGAGTACGTGGCGTTGATTGGATTGAAGTCCTTGATCGTAATAAACTCTTTGCTCAATTACTTCATCTTGTTACTTGAACAGGAAGACATTTCCAAGGACTTACCTGGTAAGCTTAAGCAACTCTTGCACGGCAATAGATTAAGTCCTGACCATGATATTGCGTTTGAAAACGTGCTCAACCCAACCATTAATAAAGACGTAATCCAAGAGTTGCTTCGTCAAATCGGACTTTTAAAGAAATTAGAGCTCTTGGTTAATTGATATTGTATTATATATAAATGTACTGTTAATGTTTCGTATCGGTGTATGGCACGATGTCTCGGACCGCATTTAGCGTTTCCGGCCCACGGTATCCGCAAATTAAACCTGGTGTATGCACGTAATGATTAACCTTCCCCATACTTCCTGAGTGGAGGGGTGGTGAAATTGGAGGTCCGAATCTTGCTATTAATTAATCACCACATCATGAGTGAAAATTTCAAATTTAGAAGAGCAGAAAGCGATGAAAAAATCAAACAGGTCACCGGGTTAGTTACAGAGGCATTCTGGCCCAATTCTACCCCAGAAAAAGCTGGGGAAGTGTTGCTTGGATTGGTGAAAAAATCATCCGTTAAAAGAGAGGTTTATTACTATGAGCATGCTACCACCAAGAAACCGGTCTGTATGGCAATGATTGCTTACAGAGAAGCTTTCTTCAAGGATACCGACAAGAGCGGAGGGGTTGCCACGATCCCAGATCCAGAGGTTTTTGGGGTTAAAAACGCCACTGCATTGACGGTGACGTTCGTGATCGTTGCCAAAGAATTCAGAAAGTTGGGGTTGGCCAACAAGTTGATCAAGTCGACCATCAATTACGTGGAAAGCAGCTTGATCCAACAGCACGTGGACAGCAGCGATCTCGATAAAAAGGGTAATTTTGCTACCATGGTCAAGAATGAGGATGGCCAAGTTGACCAGAAGCTCGCCCTGTACTACTTGAGCAAGAAGTACTTCTGGATCCTCTACTCCGGAGTCGGCAATTTCTACGAGCGGTTCGGGTTCAAATCTTTCCCGGTTGAAACCTACAAGATCCCTACCACCATCTTGACTGCTAATCAGCAAGAGATGCTTGATGTCTTGTTGGGCAAAACTGCAGGTTCTCCCGAAACTGTTGGTAAAAAGTTACGGTTACTTAGTGACGAGAATGCTCAGGACCGGGATTTAGTTTCATTCATCTTGCAGGGCAAGGAATTGGAGATTTTGACCGAGTTGAATAAGATGACTTTCCATTCAGAGTTGTCAGGAGGCCGGAAGTCGTCATCCTCCTTGACCAACATGTCCGAATTGTTGACCATGACCAGGTTAGCATCTCAGACCGAAATGACTTCGATCTCCGAAGGTCCTACCACCGGTGCTCCTTCCACCGGCGCTCCAGGCAGAAGAAAGTCGTCTATTCTCACCACTGCTACCCCTAAGTTCGCTATCAAGCCTTCTCTGAACAACCTCGATCTCCTCAACCACTTGGCGGTTGATTTTGGTAGTCAGAAAGAAGAGTTCACCGCCGAAACTGAAAAGTTCGAGAGAATTGAGGGGGCCATTTTCACCAACGACTTGCAGCAAAAGTCCCATTACATTCTTTGGGCTACTTTGGCCGGCAGGTTCGTGATTGTAAGCGTAGGAGAGTTGAACTTCAACTTGTTTGGAGCCATGGCAGATCCTACCGGCAAGGGAGGAGTTAGAAGTCGCCGGGGCTCATCGTTCACCGGTTTGAACGAATTGGGTGGGTACAACTTCCAGGACTTGGATATTTTGTTCTCCACCGCCTGCATGGTGGCCAAAAACCGGCTCGTTGGTGACAAGACCGCTGTTTATGTATCGGTGACCGACTTGCCCACCAGTATCCCGGCCCCTATGATCAATGACTACTTCTTGCACTACTTGCCCAAGGCATTTGACGATGTCCACCACCAAGATTCGGATGCTAAACAAGAGACCAAAGTTGAGCTTGTGACCGATGTTGCTGATCGTTTACATATCTTGCCAGCATTGAGACGGTTTGGTCAAGACTCTGCCGAATTTGAATTGGACTGGGTCGAGAACGGATTATGGGCTTGGTGTTAGTTCATAGAGTATAGATAATAAAAGCATGTAGAGGAGGATAAATTCAGTAGAGTTAAAGAGATCCGGGAAGCACATTGTATACTGACCCAAGGCTAGAGTGAAGTCACGAGCGTAATTATATTATAGTCATGTGAGGTGACAATCCTGCATAATCCTAATCCAAGACCAGTTCCCGCTTTAGTCGATCGCTCGGTATCAGCACTATCTCAAGCCGACAGCGGCACATGAATTTTCGAGCCGTGGGGATTACAAATCTGAATCATCATTTTTTTTCTTCTTTGTAATCATGTCATTTGTAGGAGGAGGTTCTGATTGTTCAGTGGGCGGCAATGCTGTTGCCCAGTTCAATAAGCATACCCAACAAGACCGTTCGTTACAAAGACAAGCGGCTAATCAAGCCCAATTTTTAAACCAAAATGGGTTCAAAAATGACAACGCTATCAGTCAAATGGATAGACAGAACATGGATCAGTTCATGAACGTTAATAACCAGTCGAGCTTTCAATTCCAGCCCATGCAACATGAGTTGAATCGGATCCAGTCCCAAGGTCACAGCCCCCAGGGCCAGCACCAACACCAACCCCAGATGAACGGCAACTGGTCCAACGAGTTTCAAGCTCACTCTCCTTCCCCGGTGGCCCAGCACCAGGCTATCAACAAACCTAAAAGCCCCAGCCAATGGAGCTCTGAGTTCCAAAGGCCCATGGACCAGTCGGCCCACCAACCACAGCAGTTCTCTAACATGCCCATGAGGATGGGCGGCTATCGTCCCATGATGGGGATGTCGATGATGGGTAATAGCGTGCAGCAGCAACATCAACAACAACCCAAGGAAGAAACTGCAGTCAATCAGGAACAGCAGGTCGACTGGGACGACCAGTTCAAGCAGATTGAGGATTTGGAACTGACTGTGGCCGACCAACAAGCTGAACAGAAAGAAGGTTCCCCGGAAATTGAGGTTGATGATAAATATCAAGCAACTTTCCAAGAAGTATGGGATAACTTGAACTCGGAGGCTCTAGAAAACGACTTCATATCTCAACAATATGAAGATTTCAAAAACACCCAAAAGGAAAGCTTGCCTGCTGATATGGCTCAATGGGAGAGAGATTTCGCCAAATATGCATCCACTAGAGCTCACTTTGGGGACTACAAATTCGAAGACCAAGCTAATAACCAATTCTTGGATTTACCTCAGGATCAAGACCCATACGAAATTGGTTTGCAGTTGATGGAAAATGGGGCAAAGTTATCAGAAGCCGCTTTGGCTTTTGAGGCCGCCATCCAAAAAAACCAAGACCACGTCGATGCTTGGTTGAAGTTGGGTGAAGTCCAGACGCAAAATGAAAAGGAAATTGCTGGTATTTCAGCTCTTGAAAAATGTCTTGAATTACACCCAGAGAATTCTCAAGCCTTGATGACTTTAGCTATCTCTTACATTAATGAAGGTTATGATAACGCTGCATTTGCCACTTTAGAAAGATGGATCTCCACCAAATACCCACAATTATCTGAACGGGCAAGACAACAGAACCCCCAAATTTCTGATGAAGACAGGTACTCTTTGAATAAGAGGGTCACTGAATTATTCTTGAATGCTGCTCAATTATCGCCTGATCATGCCAGTATGGATGCAGACGTTCAATTGGGTTTAGGGGTCTTGTTTTATGCCAATGAAGACTTTGACAAGACAATTGACTGTTTTAAAGCCGCATTAAGTATTAAACCAAATGATCCAGTGTTATGGAATCGTTTGGGAGCTTCATTAGCCAATTCCAACAGATCAGAGGAAGCAGTGGATGCTTATTTCAAGGCATTGGAATTAAAGCCAACTTTCGTCAGAGCAAGATACAACTTGGGGGTGTCTTGTATAAATATTGGTTGCTATAAAGAAGCTGCCGAACATTTGTTGAGTGGGTTATCTATGCATCAAGTCGAAGGACAAGAAGCCAACTTGAGCTTGTCGCATAATCAATCTACTGCTTTGACAGAAACATTAAAAAGAGCATTCATTGCTATGGAAAGAAGAGATTTATTGGAGTTAGTCAAACCTGGCATGGACTTGAACCAGTTTAGGGGAGAGTTTAGCTTTTAAAAGTTTAACGACATGAATTTTACGAACTTATTGCTTCTACTTTGTATAAGTCATATATAAATATGTATTTAAAAACACAGTTCTTGGGATCATAATAATCCTAATTTGTCCATTCTAACTTGAACAGCATTTCTATGAGCCTCTAATCCTTCGACGTGGGCAATGGTCATAACAGCTTTTCCAATACTCTTTAACCCTTCTTCACTCACTTCTTGAGAGGTAATATATTTCAAGAAAGTACCAGTGTTTACCCCAGAATATTGTCTAGCGTAACCATAAGTAGGTAAGGTATGATTAGTACCACTCGAGTAGTCACCACATGATTCTGGTGATAATTTGCCTACAAAAACTGAACCAGCGTTTTCGATATACTTTGGCACGTAACTGCTGGCGTCCTCTATCTGTAAGATCAAATGTTCTGGAGCATAGTCATTAGACAACTTGAAAGCTTCATCGTAAGAGTCCACCAACAAGGTGTATGAGTGAGCTAAACATTTGGCCACGATCTCTTTTCTAGGTAATACGGCGGCTTGGGTTCTGACGGCGGTCTCGATACTCTCGAGTTTGTCTTTAGTTAAGTTAACCCCGAGAAGAATCACTTGAGAATCAACCCCGTGTTCAGCTTGGGATAACAAGTCACTAGCAACAAAGTCTGGGTCTGATTTACCATCAGCAATGACCAAAACTTCAGAAGGACCGGCTGGCATGTCGATAGAACACAAGGCTTGGGTATCATTTTGCACGTACATCTTAGCAGCAGTAACGAATTGGTTACCTGGACCCAAAATCTTGTCACACTTAACAACACTGTCGGTACCGTAGGCCATAGCGGTAACTGCTTGAGCACCACCAGCCATGACAATACATTTAGCGCCTAACTTGTGGGCCACGTAAACAACTTCTGGGGTCAATTTACCGGTTTGACGAGATGGTGGAGAGGCAATGATGATGTTCTTACATCCAGCAACTTTTGCTGGAACACCAAGCATCATAGCAGTGGAAGGTAACACGGCGGTACCCCCTGGAACGTACAAACCAACGTTTTCGATTGGTTTGGCAAACCTAGAACAGATAACCCCTGGGGCAGTCTCAACATTCATGATTTCTTCCTTTGGTAATTGGGCAGCGTGGAAAGTTTCAATGTTTTTCATGGACAAGTCAATAGCTTCTTTCATGTCGGCAGTGATGTCCATCAATTCCGGTGGGAATGGAGCTTCCAAGATAGGAGAGTTCAATTTGACCCCATCGAATTTTTCAGTCAATTCCAACAAGGCTTTATCACCGTTCTTTTGAACATTTTGGATGATTGGTAATACCAATTTCATGATATCCGAGGTCTTTTGGTTTGGTCTGGTCAAAGCCTTGGTGATTTGCTCAGCCGAAGCAGTCTTGGTATCGATTGTCACCATTTTGAACTCTGGGTTGATAACTTCTTCCTTTTGTTCTTTAGGCTCTTCATTTTTGACGTATGCTGGTTTGGCGTCCCCTTTACGTCTGGTGACCTTCAAGTCCTTGATGTCCAAATTTTTTTCAATATCGGACAAGTTCACGTCATTCTTGACACACCAGGTCATGACAAAGTACAACAAATCAGCTGCTTCCCAGGCAATTTCATTCTTATCGGCGGCTTTACCTGCATCAATGAGCTCATCTAATTCTTCCTTCAATTTGGCAATTAATAAACCTTCGTCATTGAACAACCTTTTGGTGTAAGAGCCTTCAGGAGCGTTGGCCTTTCTGCTGGAGAGAGTTTCGTTCAATCTAGCCAAACCTTTACCGGTAGCTGATCCGTACAAATCGTTATCGTTGAAGCAAGTGTAATTCTTATTTTTGTGACAGAACCCACTACCTTGTTTCTGTTCAACAACAAACTTCACCACATCAGAGTCACAGTCTTTGCTGATAGACACAACTTTCTGAGTAGCCCCACTGGTCTTACCTTTGTACCATAATTCATCTTTACGTTTACGTGATTGGTAAACTCCTTCGCCGGTAGCAATGGACTCAATGATGGATTCAACAGATGAATACACCACTCCCAAGGCTGTGTAAGAAGGAGCAGCAGATGTGATCAAGGTAGTGAAGAGACCATCATGTCTATCGGTGGTCAAGGTGCTGGTAAATACTTTACCCACAGAAATCTTACCTGACTCGGTTTGAGTACTCAACTCTTTGGTGGATACGATAGGAACGTAACCAGATTTCACAAGCTCAATGGCGGCATCTTCATTCACTTGCTTGGTGATGTATATCGTTCTATTTTCGTCCTGGTTGATGGCTTTGATGTCAGAAACCGGTTCACTGACTACTAAAGCACTGTCAAGGTGCAAATAAGATTGTGGTTTGTCGGTTTTAATCCCGAATCTGTAGCTAGGTAAACCGGAATCTTCTATAAGATCAGACACTTGAGATTCGTCGATTAAAATTTGCTGGACACCAACGTTCAAAAGTTCGATGGCTTGATCAACGGTCAATTGCGAAGCAGTAGCATTAACTATGACATTTATGTCTTTTGGATAAGCAGATAAAAAGAATTTGGACACTTTCAAGCCTTCGTACGGAAGCAACACGCTACCAATCACAGAGAATCTGTTGATGTCATCAGATGTAGACGAGTCTACACTTGGAAGTAATGGAAAAGACATTAGTGTAATCGTTATCTTTGGTTGACTCTGAAAATTTTGAATTTCGACTGCGATTGAGTCATTTCGACCAGGCGATCGACTGCAAAAAATGAGCACCTGACTCATAGATAAGTTGCTGGTATCGTGTATGCGATCTAAGTAAAATGTGCCTATCTCTACTGCATTACAAAGGTCATATTACGGACCATACCTCTACTACACTATGCATTTCATATTCATACATACGTCTCTACTGTACTATAATCATGTTATAACTTAGGCGAAGAAGTTTCTTCCTCCTCTTCTTCGTCGTCATCTTCCTCCCCGTTAATAGTATCGTATACCGCCATCTCCATCTTACAATACCCGAGAAAAGAGTGGGGGTCTCCTAGCGGCACGATCTGAGAAGCCCAGAACCCGCCCAACTTGTTCTCATGGTCAATCCAGTAGTACAAGTTAGCTAACCCACTCCAGTAGACAGTGCCTGTAGGCCTACCGGTCATGGTGAGCTCTTTGGCAATCCCCATCCCAGCAAAAGTGAATCCATCGGGCAACTCGGGGAATCCTGGTAAGTCAAACTTGATCGCCTTCCCGGGGGGTAAGTGGTTTTGCAAGGCAAATTTAGTCAACTCTTCACTCAATACTCGATGACCGGTATCAGGGGAGTAACCATAATTGAGCCAGACCCGTATCAACTTTAAGTAGTCCCCGATTGTACCAAAACATCCCTGTCCCCCCATGTCGATTTCTGGATCTAACTGCACTCCTTGGGGGAATGGCTTGAGCTCGCCCTTACTGGACCTCTTATAAAGCTTGATCAAGTTGGAGCGATCTTTGACGTGGAAACTACACGAGCTCATACCCACTGGATCAAACAAAACTTCCTTAAAATACTCCCCAAGTCTCTTGCCCGAAACTTTTTCAATCACCAACCCCAACCAATCCATGCTATGTCCATACAGAAAATTCACTCCCGGCTCTTCGACGAGTGGGGCCTTGTCGGTCTTGAAAAGTGCTAACGTTGGTGTGGCTGAGTTCACCAGCGGGTTCTTGAGGCTAGCCAAAAGCCCGTACTCTTTGTTCAAAAAGGGGTACGAGAATCCGGCAGTGTGGGTCAATAAATGACGAATGGTGATTTTGGTAGCAGGCTTTCTGGGGGGCGACGTGAACTCTCCTGTCTTGGGGTCCACGGTCCCCTTATCAACAATGTGGATTTCATCAATCTCCGGTAAATGGTTTCTCACCTCGTCTTCGAAGCCAATCTTGCCATCTTCAACTAGCTTCAATAATGCCAATGCGGTCATGGACTTGGTGCATGAGAAGAGTGGAAATATAGTGTCTTTCTGGACCGGCTGTTTGGTTTCCATGTCCAACACTCCGTCGTAATTGAAGTAAAATGTCTTTCTATTATCGGTAAGACCGACCACCAACCCGGGGATTTTGGGCTGTTTTTTACCTGGGGTAGTGAGCTTCTTGACCAATCGGTCTAACTTGGTGGCTACAGTGGCCTTTTGTGTTTCATCGAGCATCCTGAATAAATATATGGTGTATTCCAATATATACAGTGCTAAAACAGTGCTATGGCTTTGTAGGTGTTTTAATTTTGAATTTTTATAGATGAAAAATCACAAGTTGATTCAGTTACCCCAAACTTTCACATTGCGAATCTCACGATTAGCAACACCTGAATGAATTGGCGACAAGAGTGTGATTGGTGTTTAAGCAGCGGCCAGCAAGCCATAGCCAGTATAGTGGTAACTACTAGTTCATCTGATACATATCGATATTTGAGCCCAAGGGTAAGGTTGACCATTTGCAAATTGGGCTGCAAAATAAAATTTTGGCGTGTACTTTAACAAAATTTGTCTCTATAAATCTACAATTTTCAAGTCCAGTATGATATGGTTTAGTGGTGTAGCGGCTATCACGTTTCGTTTACAGGTGTCTATTGACGCAGTAAGTCCCGAAAAGGCCCCGAGTTCGATCCTCGGCTAGATCATTTTTTTTACCCTCACTAAAATTTTGCAGCCACAAATCTATAAACCAAAATCTACATCACATGACACGATTGGTTTAGTGGTGTAGCGGCTATCACGTTTCGTTTACAGGTGTCAACTGACGCAGTAAGTCCCGAAAAGGCCCCGAGTTCGATCCTCGGCTAGATCATTTTTTTGCTTCCCCATACCGAGGTATCCAAAGCTATCGACGTTAAAGTTAAGTCATTGTGTATTCAGTCTAAAGTTTGCTACCAGTTACAAAAGAAGAGCCTTGGTCAATAGATTTCTTTAAACCGTCTAGAGCCACCTTGATCAACTCTTTTTCTTTATCATTAATAGTTAAATCTTCAAAGGGGTTTAAAATCGACTCGATTTGCCCGTTTTTTAAAGTAACAGGCACAGAGAAGAAATCGATTCCGTCCAAGTACTTGCTTCTCAACTGCTCACCTTGACTCAAGCCTGGCAAGTAGATATAAGCGGAGTCATTGATAGCAGAAGAGTTGAAAGTAGAGGAGTAAAATGAGGAAATAATACTTTCAGCAAACCGGTAACCGGCGTAAGCCATGGACAAAGTGGCAGAACCAGCACCATTTTTGGCCTTGACCACTTCATCACCCCCGAATTGCACTCTATGTACAAATTGCTTGTAGTCAGCATCGGATAATTTACCGACTTTCTCGGCAATAGGGCTGGTGATATTGACCAACGGAACGATGGTATCACCCGAGTGACCCCCAACAACAGAAATTTTACCCTTGATTGATTCGGGGGATTCAGAGATCAATTCACCGAGGAAGGTTTCAGCTCTAACAGAATCTAAAGTGGTGACCCCGAACAATTTCTTGGGGTTGAACACCCCCAATTTTTTCAACACCTCAGCGGCTATTGGGACGGTTGCGTTGACCGGGTTAGAGATGATCAACACTGAAGCATCGGGACAAGTCAATCCGATGTTTTTAACCAAGTCTCTAATGATAGAGGCATTAATGTTGAATAAATCGGCTCTGGTCATACCCGGCTTTCTGGGAACACCGGCAGGAATGACGACCAAATCAGAGCCGGTCAATGCTTCTTTGATGGCAGACTCGTCCGATTTGTCTTTTGGTTGGTGACTGGTAACTTTGGCACTGGTGTTGATGTGGCCCAAGTCAGCAGCAACCCCATGAGCATTGACGATATCAAACAACGATAAATGGTCGATATGATTATTCAATTTCAATAAAAGTGATAATGGCTGGCCGATACCACCAGCAGCTCCACAAACAGTTACTTTCATGTTTAATTGGAAAAAAAACTAACAGAAAAAGGGAAATTGTAGTAATAAAAGTGGAGTGGTGACACTGAAAATTAATCTCATATGAATTTGCAGGCCGATTCTGGGGTGGCTTTACCTGCAGGCTGAACCTGTAAAATTATCCTCAAGACTCAACTCGCAATTCTTTAATTGATCCGGGCCAGTTTGGTTGCCCTCTATCAAGTCGCATTACTTTTGTGTTGAAGGAAAATTATTATAAACCCTCAAACCATGGCGCCTATTCATTTACTAGTTGCTGGGCTCTTATTACCGGTGATACTGGCATTCAACTGCGGTGCCGATGAATTGGCTAGATATGACTTCTCCAGTATTAAGGGGGTTCATTCAGTATCGCTGTCTAAAGATACACCTCCCAGTAAAACTGAGACATCTTGGAATATAGGAATTTGCGAACCCATCAAGGGAATTGACGAATGTAAAGATTCCGACTTGTGTGGGTTGACCAAGATCACTTTGGGCCTGAGCACTTATGTGTCAGAAATCATCAAAACTGATTCTGCTGATAATGTGAGCTATAAACCGTTTAAAAATGGTGGCAAGAACAATGATAAAAACGGGATCATTGTTACATACAATTCTTTCAAATGGGGAGAAAATGACATAGCGGCTGAAATTAGATTCACATGTGCAGCTAAAGATGATAAGGATCTTGACCAATTAAAATTGGACAGCTGGACCGATAACAAATTGAAATTGGCCATGAAAACCAAAGCTGCTTGTGCCAGTAAAAAGCTGAGTAAGCCACCCAAGGGTGAAGCCGGTGAAAGCTGGGGATGGTTTACCTGGATTTTCATCTTTTTCGTGTTATTCTTAAGTATATACATCATAGGAGGAGCCTGGTTCCAATACAACAAAGGAAACTCTATTGATTTCCAAACGGCATTGAAAGAAGTGGTTGAAAACTTTGTGGATGTGGTCAAAGGGTTACCAATATTCATTAAAGAAATTGTTGAAAAATTCACCGGTAACTCCAATAGAGGAGAGTACAGTGCCGTATGAAGTCGATCATTGACAGTTCTTATAGACAATAAAAGTGATTTGAAACGATAGAACAATTAAACCTCTTACCAGTACCTTGTCTCTAACCCACATCTCAGATTGACTCTTGATCTAAATGCGACTCCGAAAAAATTTCAACTCAACAATGTTCATCACCGATAAGGTTAACTCCATTGAAAACGGGAAGTTTGTCTCATTTGAGTTCTTCCCACCCAAAACCGATGCTGGGTTCGGAAACTTGTTAGCCCGTTTGGCTAGAATGAAAGCGTTAAACCCATTATTCATCACCGTCACTTGGGGTGCTGGGGGATCAACGAATGAAAAATCACTTGAATTAGCATCTATTTGTCAGAAACAACTTGGAATCACCACCGTATTACATTTGACTTGTACAAACACCAATAGAGAGGTTATAGACAATGCGTTGAGCTTGGCCAAAAAAAACGGAATCACCAACATTTTGGCCCTTAGAGGTGACCCTCCAAGAACTGAAGAGTATTGGACTCCAAATTGTGATTTCTCCAATGCGGTTGATTTGGTCAGGTATATCAAATCCAAATATGATAACTACTTCTGCATAGGGGTGGCCGGGTACCCAGAGGGCCATGTCGATGGGTCCGACAACTCGAACCAAAACCCCGAGAAAGATATTCCATTTTTGATCGAAAAGGTCGAAGCGGGGGCCGATTTTATTATCACCCAGTTGTTCTACGATGTAGAAAAATTTGTCCGGTATTACGACCTTTTGAACCAGCATGAAGTCTTAAAAAAAACCACCTTGATACCAGGTTTATTGCCCATAAACACCTTCAGTAGTTTCAATAAAGCCACCAAGTTATCGCATGCTTCCATTCCGCAAGAAATTTTTGACCGAGTGGCAGTCCACAAGACAAACGACGACCAGGTCAAATCAATTGGTATCGACATCATCAACGAGATCATAGATGAAATCTGTGAAAGGACCAACGTCAAAGGGTTCCATTTCTACACTTTGAATTTGGAAAAAGCGGTGGCTTCGCTCGTTGAAAAGTCCGACCATTTCAGTCTCGACTTTGTTGCCGATGATGAAGTGATACTGGATGGCGAAGACGAGGCTCCACAAGACCAGGTGTTCAAGCGTAAGAGATCTTCTGTTGCTGATGTAGAAGCAAAGCCTACTGGATTGAGATCCTTGATTGAAATAAGTAAGGGTAAAGGGCAATTGGGTAAGGACGCCAACTGGGATGACTTCCCCAACGGTAGATTCGGTAACTCCAATTCGCCCGCTTATGGTGAGATTGATGGGTATGGTCCAAACTTGAAAGTAGACTCTCCCGAGAAGGCTATTCGCTTATGGAGAACTCCTGAATCCACCCTCGACTTGGCCAAGGTGTTCATTGACTATTTGTCCAACAAGATTCCTCAATTACCCTGGATCGATACGCCCTTGGAAATCGAAACCACCATGATTCAAGAACAGTTATTTGAATTGAATCTCAGAGGATGGTTCTCCACCGCCTCACAACCGGCCACCAACGCATGCCCCTCCAACGATAAAATTTTTGGTTGGGGTCCTGCCAATGGATTGGTATACCAAAAGGCGTTCGTGGAGTTGTTCGTTCCTAAACATGACTGGCACGATAAAATCTACCCGGCCTTGAAAGACCAATTCGAAAGCCAAAACATGACATACTACTTGGGGGACAATAAGGGTAAGATAGAGACCAACTTGGCTAATTATCAAGTGAAAACTGCCGTTACATGGGGAGTATTCCCATCCAAAGAAATTTTACAACCCACATTAATGGATTTCGAATCATTCAAAGCCTGGAACGAAGAAGCATTTTTATTATGGTTAGAATGGGCTAGATGCTATAAAAAGGCTACAAATACTTACAAGTTTTTAAACTTTATCTATGAGAACTACTACTTGGTGAGTTTGATCCACCACGATTTCGTTGAAGAAAATGGATTATGGGATTCCTTGATTACTATCGAGTAGCAACCAATACCAAAGCTTTAACTATTGCTATTCTATAGATCAGGATTTTTTAGAATATCAATGGACTTTTCCACCAAATTAGAATTCAACGCATGTACTAGAGGCGAATCATCTACTCCTATATACGAACACCCTTTTTTAGTTAATAGCAACACCCCATTACTCACCGATGTTCCTCTTTTCACCACTAACTTCCCCCCAAGCTTAATCGGTATAGGCGTATTGCTGCCCTGCCGCAAAAATGGGAGCTGGTCATTGTACTCATACGCAAAACAGTAGTTATCGGCGTCATCTTTAAGCGTCAACTTGTACACCGCAGCCCAGTTGGTTGGTTGTGTTTGTGGTCCATCATCATCGACATTGATCTCTCGGATGATCTGGTTCCCTTTATTCAACCGGTCCACCCCCACCTCATTGGGGTCCTTGAACCGCTTCCATTCCTCTAATTTGGCGATCTTGGACTTAGTGATGTCGTCTATATGGATGATTCGAAACGTCACGTCCTGCGGTAACGTGCTCCCGGGCGCCATGTACTCTTTAGCAACAAACCTGTTCATCGTTTCCCCAGGATTTTCAGTTTAAGCCGCGAGTTTTCACTATACCCATGTCATTATTCGTAGGCGATGATGACGACGTCGAGTCAGACTTAGTGCTTCTGCAACAGCTCCAGGACCAGCAAGTCCCGGACCCAGTGCCGTCGTTGCCTCCACAAGTTTCATCTCCTCTGTACGAGCCCAGCTTGGCCGATACTGAACTTCCCGATAAAATCAAAGTTAACTTGCCATTGAAGTACCAACGAGAAATAGTCCACGACATCTTGGGCCGTGATGGTCTCTTGATCCTCGGGAAGGGTCTCGGATGGGAGCTCATTGTGTCCAACATCCTATACATCCTCAATGTGTCCAATTCCAACATGAAAGACCGGCTCCCCAATCCTCCTGCCAATAGGAAGAGCTTGCTAATATTGCTCGGGGCCAACGAGACGGAAAACCACAAAATTGCCCAGGAGCTTAATGCCCTTGACACAAACATGACTGTGATTGGTGGGGACTCCACAAACGTCGATAAGAGGAGACGGATCTATGAGACTGGGGGGATTGTATCGATTACTTCGAGGATCATGGTGGTAGATTTGCTCTCCGAAGTGATCAAGCCGGCCGAGATCAACGGGCTCTTCGTGCTACATGGGGAGAGAGTTAGGGAGACATCCAACGAGTCGTTTATCGCCAACCTCTACCGAGACTCTAATGATTGGGGGTTCATCAAAGCATTCAGCGACGACCCTGAATCGTTTACAGGGTTCACCCCGTTGGCAACCCGACTCCGGAACTTGAAGCTTGCCACCACGTTCCTCTGGCCCCGGTTCCACGTCGACGTGATAGATTCGTTGAGTTTTAGGCACAAAAAGTATCACAGCGACCTCAAAACTGTGCACGAATTGAACCTCCAGTTGTCGTACAAGATGACTCGGATCCAGTCGGCCATTCTCACGTGTATAGAGCAGTGTTTGAAGGAGTTGGTAAGACATTGTCAGTCTCTAGCGACAGACTACTGGGATATAGAGAACTTGTATGATGAAGAGTTCATCCAGCGTATACGATTCTCGTTGGACTCCCAATGGCATCGGTTAACCCAGACCCCCAAGCTTCTTGTCTACGACTTAGGGTTCTTGAAGGGGTTGCTCTTCTCTCTCTTGACCAGAGACTCACTAACATTCTACCAGACGGTGCAAAGTGCTGTGGATAACAACTTGAAGCAGTCACTGAATTCATCTGGGACCATGAACATGTCGTCGATGAGTCCGTGGTTGAATTCTGATGTTGCACCCACCATCACCTCGTTCGCTAAAGAGCGGGCGTTTGGGGTGGTCACCTTCAAGGATGACCAAGGTAACCAATTACAAGAGTACAACCTCGAGCCATTGCCCAAATGGCAAGAGTTGAACAGTTTATTGACGGAGATAGGACCTGGTTCCAGGATTTTGATCATGGCCAATGACCAGGATGTAGCGGAAGAGCTCGAGTACTTGTGTAACCGGTTTGTGATGAACGGTAAGATCGATAGTAGGAGCTACATGATCTCTAAGCTCCGGGGCTATTTGGCCTGGAAAGAGTTGAGCAGCTTGAAGAGGCAGTTCAGTAACGAGATCAATAATGAACAGCAGGAAGATATTAATGTGTCCAAGACATTCAGGAGAAGTCGGGAAGTTCAAAGTGTCCGTAGGCGTAACAGGGGTGCTGCTTCTGTGGCCAATGTCAATAGGCTCTACTCCTCGGGCGACCAGGACCGGAACCCTGAGTCTGCCGATGTGGACATGAGTATTGTCGAAAGGCTCGAGAAGACGGCCAATGTGGAGGGAGTAACTGAGCCGGAAGGGACCAAAGAAACTCCCGTCAAGCTCGAAGATGAGGACGTGTTGATAACGAACGAATTGAGGTACGATATCAAAGTCCTGTCATTCGATTCACAGAACGACTCGCTCCTCACAGAGTTCCAGCCCAGTCATATCATATTCTATGAGCCCAACTTGGTGTTCATTCGGAGGGTCGAGAACTACCAGGCTACTCACACAAACAACCCGGCCAAGGTTTACATGATGTACTACGGTACTTCAGCTGAAGAGCAACGGTCTTTGGCCCATATGAAGAAGGAGAAAGAGGCGTTTTCCAAGCTAATCCGAGAAAAGGCCAACTTGAGTAAGCATTTTGAGACCAAAGAAGATTCCAAGTTTAGCATTACCAAACAAAATGTGGTGAACACGAGAATTGCAGGAGGGCAGCACTTCCAGACCGAGGATGATGAGTTCAGGATCATTGTTGATGTGAGAGAATTCAACTCCTCATTGCCCAACCTCCTTTATCGAGTGGGGTCCAAAGTGATCCCCTGTATGTTGACGGTGGGGGACTACATCTTGACTCCCAAAATATGCGTAGAGAGGAAAGCCATTCCGGATTTGATTCAATCGTTCCGAAGCGGGCGGTTGTACAATCAATGTGAGCAAATGTTCAGACATTACGAGATCCCGGTGCTATTGATTGAATTTGACGAAGAGAAATCGTTTTCGTTTGAGTTGTTCAACGACACCAAAAATAGAGCTCTCAATTTCAACTCTCCCAGTAAACAGGCTCAGGAAGACTTACAAAACAAGCTCACGATGCTTCTCGTATCATACCCCAAGTTGAAGATTCTCTGGTCATCGTCGCCATACCAGACGGCCCAGATATTTCTTGAGCTCAAGTCCGGAGAGTTACCGCCAGATCTTACTCTGGCAATCAAGAAGGGGCTCAGAAATGACGAGGACCCTTCTCTATATAACGAGTCGGCCATAGACTTGCTCCAAAGTATTCCAGGGATCAATAACTCCAATTACCACAAGGTGATTGATCGGGTTGAAAGCATGGAGCACTTGGTTCAATTAACAAAGGAAGAGTTGGCGGAGCTTTTGGGAATAGAGAACGGGAACAGGGCGTACAATTTCATCAACAAGCAGTTGAGACCTAGTATATAAGAAACTGTAAATAGTACAAATAAAGCTGTTGCCGATACGAACAACCATCTACTGTCCAGGGCCCTGCATTTACACCGCAACAATCCCAGACAAATGTCGCGAACATTGTTAACAGGATACGATGTCACGACATCGCGACAAGGTAAACAAATGCCTAATCTGAAACCTTAACTGAATCTAACTTCCAGTATTGTGACCGGCATAGACCTATCCTCTGTCACCTTCCAATTGCATAGGCATCTCGTACTGCAACACCAGCACCAGCCAGTGGATCATCCCCTCACCCTCGATCCTCCACTCGTCCCCATTTTTCACCATGCAACGCAGTAGGACCAGAAACGTCAGCCATACCAACCAAGCGGCCCGATTTAAAGAGTTGGAGTTCAAGTACCTCTACTTCAAGCTACAGAAACTCATCTCCCACAAAGTCCAGATCACATTGAAGTATGACCAGCTTCGGCAGCCAGAGATAAACCTCACGTTGGTCAAACCCATTGCTCTTAAGATCATTGACATTGCCAACAACAGCTCCTTAAACACCAAGATCCGGGGTGGCTACGGCAGTGGTACCACGGAGTTCAGATCCATGATGGACAACAAGATCTCGATCATGGTCATCTACATCTTGATGCTACTTCGGTACGAGTTTCTCATCCAAAGTGAGTCTAATTTGATCATCTGTGACTTGTTGGTCACCAAGGCCAACATGTGTGAGGTGTTGGCGATTCGAATACTCCGGGAGTACAAGGCGTTCAGCCGGGTCAAGTTGTTGTTGATCAACCCGTTGAAACAGTTCAATACGTTGGAGTTGTGCATTTTGACCAAGTCAAAGAAGTTTCTATCCCAGCCGGTCATCATTCAAATCCTCGAGAAGTTCTATAACGGAGAGCTCATTCGACAGCCATCCCTGGGGCCAGTGGACGAGGAAGAGGCCCCGTTGCTTAAGGAAAACATCACTAACTATAAGTACCAGAAGATCACCTTGTCAAAGATCCATAGCAGGTCCTCTATTGTCCCCAAATATCAGTCATTAGTTATCAACCTCAAGAACGTCATCATGACCGCCATCCATATCATGATCATCTTGAATCAGCACCAGAACATTATCCCGGCCATCTATTTGGAAGCAGTGTTCTACCTCTTCGGTATCAGCTTTACCTACGAGTTCTTTATCAAAATCGCTTGCATCAACCACAAGTTCTTAAAAAAGATATTCTGGTTCTACTTGGACTTCACGTTGGTGATCTTGATCAACTTGAACCTCGTGCTCAAGTTCCTCTGCATGATAGGTGAGGTGGAGAAGTCATTCTACTATCAGGTATTTAGTCTTTTGGCCATCTTGCTCTTCCCCCGTAACTTGTCGATATTCAACAACTACAAGTTCTTCAACTTGATCATTTTGGGGTTTAAAAAAATGATCTGGAATATGGCCGGCTTGTTCTGCTTGTTCTTGTCCTTGATCATCGGGTTCTACATCAGTTTCATCTCCTTAAACTCCAATAGGTCCAATCTAGAGATTGCTTTCGACTTATTGCAGATATTCTTCGGGTTTACCCCGGCTGTGTGGTCGAATTGGGATACTTATAACGGCATCGGTAAAATAGTCCAAATCTCTTATTTGTTCTTGAGTCATTTTATCATCTCCAGTATATTGGCGATTGTATTGTCAGATGTGTTTTCGGACGTTTCCAGTAATATTAAGGAGGACTTTGAGTATTTCAAGGCCGTTAACATTGTGATCTACTTCCGAAGCTCTCGAATCTTCTCTGATAAATTGGGGGTTATCATCAAGTTCCCCATACTATTGACGATATTCGTGTACGAGCTAGTGGTGTCCAAACTCATGAAGTTTTCCAACAAACCCAACGACAAGCACTTTACGTTCTTGGATAAAGAAAAGGATTACTACAGCGATAATGAATTGGCCAGCATGGACTATTTGAATGACGACTCGGACTTGAGCTTGTTGATACGGTCAAGGAAGAGCTCCTCTGCCACCAATCCTCCAGCACACAGCACGCTCTTCAACCCCATCACTCCATCTGGAGTCACGATCGGTAGAAGGTACAGTCATGTGGAGAACGCCAATGCCAACGCCAACTCCCAGTTCTCCAGTGCTGTTGGTCCCTCTGGCAACCCAGGTACCCCGACACTCAATCACGTTAACCCCGTGGGAGTTTCGAATATCGGGGTGGTGGGAGCGGCTCATGCCAATACCATGAATCCTCCAGACACCCCTGGCCTAGTACCAATTAAGTCGATTCTGACTCTAGGTAACTTCAAGAGTGCATCCACGGACTCGTTGTTCATAGACGACTTGTTATCAAGAAAGTATGGTATGCCGTCGATGACTGTAAACAAGCGAAGCCCCAAGCCTAAAAATATCGACACCGAGGTTATATTGGACAAGTTGAGTAAGTTAGAGAACAAGTTGGACAAGTTGGATAAGGGGGACGACATACATATGGATACCATCAACCAGAGCATATTGGATGATGTAGACAATAATTCGGTGAATTTGTATAACATACGGGAAACGTCCTTTGATGGGACTCTGATAGACTCAGAGGATGATTATGGGTTGGATAACGATACTTTGAGCGATAACTCCAGCGACACTTACTAGAACCATGAGACATTGTATAGAGACATTGTAGAGAATACCAGAGACACTAGAATACACATTGCATCTAACTTTTGTAGATATGAGTACAAGATGTGTAGATTTGATTAACTATTTGTCCTGCATATAGACTACAATAACTATATTGGCTGCAAGGCACTTTCACTTTCACCGATTCCCTGCCCCGGTTGACCCAACTACCCGCTAGTACAGCACTGCAGTCCTACTCACCAGAACACTATTCACAGATAAATTGCCAAACTCAAATCCCGCTCCCCCACCAAATCTACTAGCGCTTCTCCAGCCTCGACCCTCACGCTTATTCTCGGAAACTCGCCCTCCCTATATCTCCGTCAACCAACATGGACAACCGTAACTTATTCAGGTTCAATCTCGCTAACTTAAAGTTGCCAAAACTGCAGAAGCTCAGATCCATTGGCGTCTACGTAGCCGGTGCCTTCTACGCCATTGGATTTTGGTCAATGATCGATGCAGCAATTTACTCCAAAACCGTCAATGCTTCCTCAATTCACATTTCATTCGTTGACTGGATCCCGTACATTTGTAGCACCATCGGGATGTTAATTGTCAATTCCATAGAAAAGGCCAACTTGTTGAACGACCCCAACAGCTCGTCATTTTTCAACCAAGGAAGCAATGCTTGGGCTGCTAGAGTGATATTATTCTTGGGGTTCTCATTGTTGGCCGGAGGGTTAGCTGGGTCATTTATGGTGTTTATCTTGAAGTTTTTGATGAAGAAAGTGGGATTCCCAACCTTGGGAATGGGGGTCAGCAACATTGTGTGTAATGCATGCATCATGTTTAGTTGTATTGTGTTGTGGTTGTCACAGAATATTGAAGATGAGTACAGTTATAGTTTAGCTCTTTAAGTAATATACATGAATGATGTTGTCGAGTGTAGGGTGATTGTTTAGGGAGCTGTAGGTGCTATTTGTTTATCCTTCTATGAAGGATGTAGAGTGCCCTAGGAGTTAGCGCCAGGTCTACTTTTACCAGATAGAGTAGTTTGTCATAACATATTAGAGTACTTTGTCAGAGCATTTAAGATGTGTGTAGAGTAGCATATCAGATTAGCGTTCAAGATATATGTAGAGTAGTCTGTCTAACACTATATAGTACGAGAGTCTGTCTCTAACATAGTAGAAGAGTCTGTATCTAACACTTAAGTATATATTAGGGTTATAAGTTAATATACAGAATTGAACTCAGTATTAGTGACACGGTATCAAAGGAACAAGAATCGTACAACAGAAACAATACCAAGATAAACATCATAAACAGCTAATTATTGTCTAGGACCAGTCATGACAATACCAAATTATTGATTGGGCCGTAGAAAACACATAACTTAATCATCAGCATTCAATAATTCATCTTTCAATGGCCCCAAAACTTCTAGTTCGTAGTTACTGAAATTGAATAAATTTAAAGCTACCGGTTCCTTAGAATCTCTTGGATATACTTTGAAATCTTTCCGTTTCAATTCGTTAAAGAATGGATGAACCAACACTTGGGCAGGAGTGGCTCTAGTATCAGGATCATATACCAAAATTTTCATTAATAAGTCGATGGCTTCGGCAGGAGAATTGGAAAAAATTTCCTCGAATCTTTCCTTAATCGAACAACTAAATGATTTGGTTTGGTACATAGGACCTCTATATTGTGGATTGTTTTTAAAGAAAAATGAATTGGATGGTGGTCCCAATAACTTGGAAATTTCTTTCAATTGTAATTCAGGTTTTTGCCCCTGGAAAATTGGTCTGCCCAAAAACATTTCTGCTATTACACAACCCAACCCCCAAATGTCGATTTTAGTAGTATAAACTTCACATCCAATAATCAATTCAGGTGATCTGTAATATCTAGAACAAATATAACTAACAGAAGGTTGATTAGGTTCCAATTTCTTAGCACTACCAAAATCACAAATCTTTAATACCACTTTAGATGGGTCTACCAAAATATTTGAAGGTTTGATATCTCTATGACTAATACCAAACCCATGCAAATACAACATTGCTCTAGCCAATTGGAATGTATACACCTTCATTTGGGTATAAGGTATGGTGTATTGGGTCTTTCTATAAAATTTGATCTCGTTCTGTAAATTAGATGGTAAGCATTCCATCACCAAGTTTTGATAAACCACGTTATCCTTAGGACTTTTCTTATCAAAAAAGAACTTGAGACCAATGATATTTGGGTGGTTCACCACTCTCAAAATCTCCAACTCTCTACTTTTATATTCGGTCATGGCAGGTACTCGTTTAATGGCATAAGGACCGAGCCACTCGTCGTCTGAGGATCGAGATGGAGACCCATTTTGATCTTGGGATTCTTGTGCATTGGGAATCGATTGGCTGTAATGGAACTTTAAGCCCGCTTGGGTCACGGTCCCAAAAGCTCCTTCCCCAATCTTACTATATTCCTTCACAATCATTTTATTGATGGTGGAAGACGAGTTGTCAACCACATTGACAATATATTCGTCCGATATGGAATTCGACATACCTAGTTTGTGTTTCTTAAAGAAATAAATCTTTTTGAATGAATGTGATCGGGAGTTTGTGGAGGATGCTAATCACGTTTAGCGGGTAAACTATAAATTAATTAGGATCTATACCACCCTGTTTGCTGACAGTGAGAAAGGCACGAGTTGGCAGGTAGGTAGCTCGAGAATAATCGAAACTTCGATGCAATTGAATCTAATTAATTTCAATTGGTTGACTGACCTCGATTATTTTTGTTAATCAAGGATCCTAAACAAACTGTAAGGGGACGATTAAAATTTTTATCAGTTGTTTGGAGACGGGTTGAGCTGTTTTTCCTCACTTTTTGTTTATTTGCAAGGGAGCCGGTTGAGACACAGGACACTCGTAAAATGTCCGAGTGAACGCCGGCGTTAGGGAGGCCTGGTGGAAGGTGGTGCGGTACTAGGACGTGATCTGTGGCTGGGCAAATGTGGTGACGACGTAGCGGTTTACAATCAGGTTTCAAAAACCGGTTGTTTCTTGGGTTTCACATACTTTGTTCCCCTTAACCCACATTCCCCCTGGTCCACACTCTCATTACTCTTGGTCCAGGTCCTCCTCGCCCTCTTGGTCCCGGCTCTACTCGCCCTCTTGGTCCGGTACTGAGTCGCAATTTTTCACTGAAAAAAAATCTCTGCATCATCAACCGACCATGTTTAATCCCTTTGCCAATCTAACTAGAAGATTCATATCTTCTAGTTCCACCAAATCCATAGCATCTACTCCCTCTAAACTCATAAATCCTACCAACACATCATTATATAACTCATCTCCAATTGTTTCTGCAGCTGCCACCAAATTCAATGTGAAAAATACCTTGAGAAGAAAGAAAACTCATAATAATATTGTTTTATGGAAATTATACGGTTCTTTCAACAGACACAATACCCTTTTGACTTTAGTTGCGGTGGAAGAAGACCCTAACTTTTTAGATAAAAATCCAGAATTATCTTACACCGAACAAGTGTTATACTACTTACAATTACCTCACCATCCAAAAATTCATTTATCTGCTGGTCAATTAGGATTTAGAAAAGCTCAAAGATCCGAATATGAAGCCGGCTATCAAGTCAGCTCTCGGTTGTTTAAAATGATCGAAGATCAAAAACTCTTAAACCCTAACGATAAAATGGAATTAGTATTGAAAAATTTCGGTAAAGGTAGAGAAGCATTTTTAAATGCTTTACAAGGTAGAGAAGGAAGTTTTGTTAAAGACCATATCATCAGAATCAGTGATGCAACGAAATTGAAATTTGGTGGGGTTAGATCCAAGAAATTACGTCGTTTATGATCATTACTATTATATATACTCCCACTTGTACATAAATATAAATTAATTATCAAATGGGTTTTAGGGTTTCAACCCTGGAGTTTCGCAACAGTCACCTCTATCGTGTGAAAACCGCCTTTTGTCGGGGCATTTTGTGTGATTTTTCACTGCAATTTTTTCGCTGTCCTTCGCAATAGGCAAACTGAACCTCATTGAAATTTTGAAAAAAAAATTATAACTAATTTTAATATCATTAAAGATGGCTCCAAGTATGTACAAAGTAATGAATAAAATGATTGTGGATTGATGACAAGTGTTTCAAAGCATATCCTGATGAACTGTTATACCCCTCCTTATTACTTTCATGGTTTCCTTCAAATAATGTTTCTTGTTTGTTTGTTAATTTCCTACTACACTCATAAAATTTATTGCCAAAGTTGTCCTGTTCCCTGAACACCAGTTCCAACAAATCCTATGACTTCTAATCCTTCAACATAGTGGCACTGTAAACTCGACACATTCAGATCCCACATTAAATTTCTTACTCGACATAATACTAACATTACTTTAGACACCAAAGCTACCGCTGCTAAAAAAGCTGCTTTAAAAGGTACCAACGCTAAAAAATCATTAAAAGTTAGAACTAACACTTCTTTCAGATTACCAAACACCTTAAAATTAGCTAGAAACCCAAAATATGTTAGAAAATCAGTTCCACATTACAACAGATTAGATGCTTACAAAATCATCGTTGCTCCAATTGCTTCTGAAACTGCTATGAAAAAAGTCGAAGATGGTAACACTTTAGTTTTCCAAGTTGACATTAAATCTAACAAAAACCAAATCAAACAAGCCGTTAAAGAATTATACGAAATTGATGTTGACCACGTTAACACTTTAATCAGACCAAATGGTACCAAAAAAGCTTACATCAGATTAACCGCTGACCACGATGCTTTAGATATTGCCAACAGAATTGGTTACATTTAAATTAATTTAATTGTATAAAACTTATATATAAAAGGTTTAACGAGTCATAATAAATATCTTTTTGTATTAATAGTAATATTTCAGTCTACTCTAATAGATGTTATTTGTATCAGAGTGAGATGTCTTGTTTCATCTTTAAATGGGGACCAGATTCCTAACGGTCTTGAGATGCTGCTACGCTTCAGTGCTCAATAGCTCTATGGTCCTCTGAGCAGAAACTGCAAATTTGGTCCCACTTAATGCATGCAAGCCACTATTATGCTGCTGACTTGAAATTCGCCTTGCAAGTCATTTTACAACCTATGCTTATCACCGATCTATACAATCCCTGGGCTTATCACATAGCTTTCGTATCCAGCGTACCTTTGTAAAAAGAAAATAAATGTCTAAAGCTTACATAAGCAGGTGGATTTTTCCGATGTATTCAAATTTCTGCCCACTAATTTCTTTTTTGAAGTCTCGTGTTGAATAACAGGGTGAAAAAGAAACTATCCACACCGTGTGACGATAACAATATATCAAAGCACGTCGATTATGAAGTCGAATTCAATTGAAATCCATTTAACCATCAATTGCACTTGCCTAATTGGTATGGAGCTCTTAGGCTGAAGTCAATGGCCGGGTCGTTGCTAATCGATGCGAACGAACGGTTCAATTACGTCCTCAGATCCAGTAGATACCGGCCAAAAATATTTCAGTTGGCCGTTACCAATTTTGGTCGAGAAAAGGCGTTGAGCAAAATATGACATAATCAATTTTTTATCAATCACCAATTCGCCTGCTATCCTGGTTATCAAGGCAATGTCATGAGATGAAATGTTGAGATCGGATTTTTTACCTGCACCGATCGACGAACAATTCTTGGTTTAGGAAAAATTTTTTGCAGTTAATCCTAATTAACCACACCACAAACGAAATCTACTGCAAAAGCATTAGCGATTCAAATTGTAGTATTAAGTATAGCTGATAGGTAATGGTACGTTTTAAAGGTGCTCATAATATAAATTTTGGGAATTTTTATCTATACACAACTCTTATGATATCACAGGAACTCGTTTCTCAAAATAAACAAAAATAGACTTGTAAATAACAATAGTAGCTTACAATCATCACAAGAAAGGGTTTTCGCTTCAACGGAAGGGTCAATTGCCAATAGCAATTGACTATTATTCCAATTGACCACTTATCAACTTCTCTACTCCACCCAATTCAACTCTATCCTCAGTTGTTGAACGAGCAACTAATTCAAATCTACGAGGTTTCGAAATTTAGAAGGTTAGCTACCGGTTGGCCGGCGTATACGAAATTTGAATCACAGCTTCAAGGTCCGAAATAACCCAACGTCTTTTTGAAGCACATGTCAAAACTAATCATGTTAGCAAGTATTAAGACAATTACCCTAAGGGAAAGCACATAAGCTATTGTAATGTTTTTCGTTAGTTCCCAATTAGTAGGAAACTTTAAAACCATTACGTAGGTATGATATCCAGACCATTTTGTGAGATCCTAAACTGGGAATTATAACAGTTTTCGGAACCTAAATAAATGAAATTAAGTAATTTTGGGTTGTGAGCGCCCTAAAAAGAAAATATTATTACGTCAGAAACTCATAAAAAGAAAAGAGATGTACGTCATAAATAGGTTTTCCCACGTAATTAATGGTTTAGGTACTACTAATTTTGGGCCACGACCCAGATGATGACACAAGCTCATCATACCACTAGATTACTATAAAAGCCCATTGATCCCACCTGATCCAGAGGCCTAATTCATTCATTAATCAACACTGATAAATACAAACAAATACAATTCAAATATGACTGTCCAAAAACAACCAGCTACTTTTTACGTTAACGCCGCTTTATTCGATTGTGATGGTACCTTAGTTAATTCCACTGGTGCTATCTCTGAATTCTGGAGAGATTTCGGTAAAACCAGACCTCACGTCAACCCAGAAGAAATCATCAAAACCAGTCACGGTTGCAGAACTTTCGATGTTATCGCCAAATGGTCTCCAGAAGACGCTGTCGAAGAACAAGTTACTGAATGGGAAGGTGGTATTCCAGACTCCTTCGGTCAATTCGCCAAACCAATTCCAGGTGCTGTTGAATTAGTTAAATCTTTCGACAAACACTCCAGAGAAGCTACTGCTGATGGTCAACAAAGATGGGCCATTGTTACTTCTGGTACTTTACCATTAGCTACTAAATGGTTAAAATTATTAACTATTGAAAAACCAGACTGTTTCATCACTGCTGAAAAAGTCACCAAAGGTAAACCACACCCACAAGGTTACCAAAGTGCTAGAAACACTTTAGGTTTCGAAAACCCTGATGCTAAAGTCGTTGTTTTTGAAGATGCCCCAGCTGGTATCACCGCTGGTAAAGGTGCCGGTGCCATGATTGTTGGTATCTGTTCTACTTACGATGCCGAAAAAGTCAGAAAATCTGGTGCTGATATTGTTGTTGACGACTTATCTTCATTCAAGATTGAAGGTTACAACCCAGAAACCAACGAATTCAAAGTTGTCGTTTCTGAATACCATTACGCCAATGACGAATACTTACAATAATTTCATTTTGGGTTTCATGTATAATAGCATTTCATAGAGGTTAATAGAAAATAAAAAATATTTATATTACAGGATTGTAGAATTTGTTACTTTACTATAGTATTTGTAACGAAGATAAATTAAGTTGGACGAAGATAAGATCTGGGCGACTTTTACAGGGCTTAGTCCAATATATTTACCGGGTCGTGTGCTCCCAATACCAATGGTTGCAAAATGCATACGCGGCAGATAAGATTATTCCCACCTTTACAATGCGATCTGTCTACTCCTACCCTGACTTCTCCTCCGGTGCAGAATCCCGAGCTTCGACAAACTCAAGCTTGAACCTGATTATGCCTGACTACAAGCTGCAGCTCCTTAGCCGAATTTACAGCCTTTTAAGTGATAATAATAAAACTCTTGACCGCAACCGGCAGCTCTTACTCTCCAATGAAAGTATGTTAATAGAGGCAAAATTTGGAGGCCTATCTCATGTTCATATCTTGCAGACCAATCTAAACTCATTGAACGTCAACTTGAATGAGATTGACCAGAACCTTTTGGTGTTGCACAATATGGTAGATAGCTTGAAAAATATACGCAATTAGTGCTATGCGCCGGGCGGCTAACGAGGTTGACCTCCTTGGTAATAGTGGTAGTCCTTGGAGATTTGTGGACTTGTCCTGGCTTCGGGCACTCGACACCTTAGTCTCGCCAGTAACAGCGTTACGATCACGTGTTGGGGGCCCCTCTTGGACCTGTCGCGGTACCCACCGCCATAGTGCCAGTAGGTGCTCAGGTATAATTGTGATCTTATTCCAAACCTATTGCCGACCCATATAACTACTCCAATCAAATCTGGCAGGTTCTACTAACTCATCTCGAAGCTCTAGTTTAAAAAATGGCTGGAATGCCCTTACTCGCATCCACCTTCGCTCATCTCATCTCTCTCATTTGCAGCCTGGTGCGAAATTCTCATCTCATCAACCAAAATTTTTCAATCTCATTAACCAACTATGTCCTTCATTGATCACTACCCTATAGTCTCGTTGCCAAGAGTCAGTGATTCGCCATTGAAGTCACGGGCAATCATCTCGTCTAGTGATAATGATGGTTCAATCCACCTTGGTATCTCCAAGAGTAACATCTCCCATTATGTCATATACCCAACCCCAAGATTAATTTGGAGTTACCCAATATCTCCATCTTCGGTCATCGACTCCATGGCCGTCAAAGGTGATCTGTATATGGTTGGTGTCACCGAACGTAAGCAACACAAGCTTCTCAAGCTCAATAGATCCAGTGAAAATGTCGAAGAGCTTAAGTTCAAGTCTTGTATAAAATACATCAAGTTTGGTAATGGTGATGTGACATTAATCCTTGCCAACGGAGACATAGTGACTGTTGATGAACAGCTACAAATATCAAATACCATCAAAGGTGATGAGGGCTTCGAAGTCGTCTACGCTGACATAAATGAAACTTTTAATGAACACATGATAACTATATTGAAGAATGATTCGAAGTTGAGATACAAAATTGGCACCCAGTCTTACACCACCGACTATCAAGAATGTTTATTTGACAGCTACGGTGACCATATCTACAAATATAACGTGACAGACAAAACCGTGGAAAAACTTGACCACCGGTTAAACGTGGTCAAGTCCATTGACTTTTCTAGCATCTTGCAAGGAGATGCCATATCATTTGGTGTACCGAGTGAAGACAGAATCATCATAAGTGACAACAAAATGATGTATTTATTCAACATCAAATATAGCAGTAAGCTCGACGAGTATGTTCTCGACGAAAACAGTGTCAATGAAATCATTAGCCTCCAAAAGATCAAGGGTAACTCTGCCAATACCATTGAATCCAGATCATATTACTTGAAATTGAATGTCAAGAAGAACAAATTGAATTTAAACGTTTTGAATGTCAACGTTGGATTGAACAACCTCCTTGCTAATTTAAATAAAGGACTCGCAAGAGACCAACTGAACAAACAAGTGGTTGAGTTAAACAACTTGATTCAAGATGACTACAAAGTCACTTTCGACACCAAGATCGAAAAGATCTTGAAGTTGTATAAAGCCAAAGATCTTGGTAAATTCGAGCTCGAAGCATTAAACTATTTAAAGAACAGAAAGTGCAAATTGAATTACTACAACTTTGAAGCTGAAGATAAACCAGTCGACCCTAAGGCCATTGACAATTTGGTCTCTCTCATCTTGACCAAGGACGATGCCATCAAATTCAAAGAACCTAAGAAACAACCTAAGCATCTTTTGAATTATTTGATTACTCATAAATTATTCCCTAAACAATACGCTCAAGGGTTACTTGGATTCTTAATTGAATTTCAAAACTACAAATTGATCAAAAACTGTATTTTATTCACTCCGCATGTACCAGTATCTGAGTTAATACACCAGCTTATAAAACAAACCAACACCAAGATCATAAATTTGATTTTGAACCGGTTGGTTGAATTCAAATTCGAAGATATATTGGCAGAATTAAGGAATAATTTGAACAGGGGTGAAGATATGAACACCTTATTCAAGAACTTACTTGAGTTAAACAACCATCAAGCTTTCAAAGTTTTGAAGAACTTGATTGATTTGAATGGATTTACCGGATTATCGGAACCATTAATCGATGATTTGGTCCGTTACATCAATTACAAAATCGAATTGTTAGAGTTGAATAGTTTCAACTTGAATTTGATTCATAACAAGTTTGATTTGGTTGAAAACAAGCTTCCAAACTATTCGATCGAGGTAATGGATATATAGGTTAATATAGATCATAGAGTGAAAATATGTAGAGGTTTGGCGTAAGACTGGCCCCAGGTCCATGAACTAGCATGGACGCACGACCCAACGCTCATTTGAAAAAAATGAAAAGTTTGAAACACCATCATGAACAATCCAGCATTAAGTGCATACAGGCAAGCGTTAAGAGCTACGTTCAAAGCCTTCAAAGGTGATCCACCAGTGTTGGCAGCCTCCCGTTTAAAGATCAAAGAAGGGATTTTGGGAAACAAAAACTCTCCAAGTGCCGAAGCAGCAGAGCAAATTCAAAATCTTAATGAGGTTAGTGCGTTTTTAAGAAAGAATATCGTCCAAGGGGAAAGACAACCAGACGGAAAATATGCATTGAAATTCCACAGTGAGATCGAGTTGGGTGATAACGATACCATCAAACAAAGCAAGAAAGATATGGGAAGTTTAGCTGGTAAGAAGGGGTCAGCCATTAAGAAATGTTCTTAGTGGATTAAAGGGCTTACAGACGGCACTGACAAAAACTTGTGTGTCCGCCTATAGGTTATTTATTGTATGTAAATAGGAATGAATAGGGGAGTTGCCTCATCGTTATTTGTTGTGCACGAGATTGTAGATTGTAGGTATGAAGTCCCAAGTCTGGCATCCGATCTCATTCTTTTGTGAACATTTAGATAGAACTTAATTGAAGGAATTAGGCAGATTCTGGTCTCTTCGTCAGTTTAATGATACTCTACTCCTCTCCACAGGTTTCCATCTGATTAACACTACTCTATCCCTCTCTACCGGCTTTACTAGACACCACTCTGCCCTTAAACAGAAAACGTTCAAAGCACGTTTCAAAAGCATTCGTGTGCCCAAGGAACCACCCAAATCACCATCAGCTCATAAGGAACACCTTTCAATGTCCATCGCCTACCTCAATACTCATGACCGGGTGCCTTTAGACTCTACTGCCAACCCTCCTTTTGCAGCCTATTTCTTCGCGGCCATCGCATTTATGACTCAAGTATGTCCCAAGTTGCAAACCCATCCACCAGAGACGTTCGTATCAGCAAGAGCTTGTCGTACTTGCTCAGGCACGGAGCCGTAAAAGAAAAATTACCCATGGATCCGCTGGGAAACGTGCTAGTTTCAGACATCTTAAGTCACAATCGGCTCAAAAGTAATCACGTTACGCTTGAAGACTTGAAGAGGGTGGTGGCAGAAAACAACAAGCAACGGTTCAAACTCCATGAAATCGACGGCCAGTTAAACATCTGTGCCAACCAAGGTCATTCGCTCACAGTGACTAATGACCACTTGACCAAGTTGTCTGGAGCTGAAATCCCCCGGGACATTTTCCATGGCACCTACAAGAGTAAGCTTGACTTCATCAAGGCAAGTGGATTGAACAAGATGAATCGGAACCATATTCACCTCACCAACAACTTGGACTACATCAGAAAGAGCTGTAACGTGATGATAGTAATAGACGTAGATAAGTGTTTACAAGACGGAATAGCGTTTTACAGAAGCGAGAATGAGGTGTACTTGACAGAGGGTATTGGAGGGGTATTGGGACCCGAATATTTTAAAGAAGTAAGACAAGTGGGGAAGGACCCACAAATACGCAATACGGCATAAATAAACAGGTACATTATATGACGCAAAAGTAAGTAGCCACAATTAGTGCAGCCAAGCTAATAACGGGGACGCTTATCAAGGGTTTAGACCGTAGCAAAACTCAAAGTTACTTGAAAATCAGAAGAGTCAAAATAGCAATAAAGTGGATCTCGTATAAAGTTTGGTTAATTTAATGTATAAATCTCGACCCGGTCAGATCAAACCCTGGATGACTCGGAACTATTAAACTATAGACCCTCGTAGACCATGCGGTGTATGCACTCCGGCGAATTTTCCAGACCTGCCTTAAAGAACGTCCATACTGTAAATGGAAGGTTCATTTACAGAAACGAACTTGACTGTTGCGGTAATTTAGCCCTTTTACGCAACCTGACGGATTTATTGTAGAGCATGGAACTCCCCAGTAGTACCCAGGCGGTCCTGAGATAATTAAAAAAAAAAAAAAAAGCAAGGGAGCAGAGATCAAAACGAGGTAGTAGAAGAAAAATCAGCCCAAACAGGAACTAATAAGTCGGAAGATAAGACAAGGAAGTAGTCTGGACTAAATTCTCCAAAACCAAATACGACAGTTCGGGATTTCATTTAAGTCATCTGGGTAAAACTGATTTTCAAGAGGCTCAGGCAGTCACCTGGCTGCAACTGAAATTCTCAACCTCGTCTGCATTATTGGTCAGTTCCACCTATCAGAGTGATGACTAAACGGCTTAGGTGAAACGACCTTGTCTATTAATTCCTATTACTACCCGGTCTCAGTATTGATGATCCCCGATCGCCAAAATTGTAGGTCCACACCTAAATAGTCCAAAAATGTTTTTTCACCCAAACGCCTTTAAAACCTAAAATAGTTCTAGACCTCAACATCTTTTCATCATTTATAAATAAACCCTGACCCCATGTAAAACGTTAATTCATTGGATTAACTATTGGTATGGAGGTATTTATAAATCATTTAATTAGTACAAAGACTTATAAACGATACGTTGATATCACCAATAAGGATCAAATCATTCAATGGTATTGCTGTGACTGTGGTCAAAGTTACGGAACCATCATATACAATGATCGAATTGTTAATTTAATGAACAAAGATGATGATTTATCTCGCTTAAAATACTACAGTTCTCTTATATACAATAAGAAGATTATTGATACCTTGACACCTGATGCCACCGATAGCTCCAGTTATTTCGATAATCCTGAGTCTGATTATCGCATCCATAGAAGCAGAAGTATAAATCTACCGGTGGAGAATGTCATTGATACAGGTCACAAATCTCCTAGTATTCACCCGCCATCATCACTTTCCATCACTCCTTCGAGTTCAGACCCGGCAAATTTGGGGTCCCCCATCCCCAGGCATTTTGACTTTGAATATCCTACTGATGGAGACAGTCATGGTGACACTCCAGTCTCCGACATACGAACGCCAAACGGCGATACTGACGGAGTGTCTCCTTCTGCAACCCACGATAATTCTCCGGTACAAAAGTGTAATGATAACGATAATGACAACGATAATGATAATGATAACGATAATAATGCGGATAAAACCGATATCAGCCAATACTTGATTTCGACTCCTGAACGGTTTGTATGTAGCCGTTGTAATCATATGATGTGCCCATACTGCCAAAAATTAAGGTGTAAAGACTTGAGTTAGGCGGGTTCTTGTATAGTAATGTAATAATTTAACCCCGTTATATTTCCGGTTCGCATGTACTTCTGCCGCGTCCGCCCATCGCGGGGCCTGAGTCGCGGGTCGTGATGATCTGATTAACTCCATCGCGTATCATGCTCCAGTGATGGATGAACATCTTATATCCGACAAACTCCAACTTGCCAGACTATACTTCAAATCCAAAGCTTTTGCAAAGGCTCTTCCAATATATACCGAGCTTGTAGGCGCTTTGACAGCTCTTTCACGAGCAGATATCATTACTGCTCGCTCCCAGTACAAGCTCCCCGATGCCTCCAGGCCTATAATAGGCACCCTCCACCACCCCAAACTCATAACGGTACTTGACAGCAGGGCTGCCACATACGAAAAGTTGGGGGATATTGCACATGCCATTGAGGACTGTAACACCATACTATCGCTTAATCCAGTGGAGCTAAAGGGATACTTGCGGCTAGGGAAGATCTACTTGAAGCTCGAAGAATTGTCTAAGGCGTACAAGAACTTCCAGATTGGCTCATATACACTCCGTAAGTTCGTAGCTGCACACCCTGAGTATCCAATTAGTTCTACGTTGGTCGAATCATTCAAAGCTAACTACAGTCACGTGAAGTCCTTGAAACTATCTCGAGATTCTTTAGACTCCCAGATAGGCCAACAGCTCAAAAAACGAAGGAAAGTGACTGATCCGTTTACGTTTCTCAGCTGTGATGTGCTCTACTTGATCTTTGATCAGTTTCGTTTGTCAGAAATCTTGCGTTGCTTCTTGGTGTGTAAGTCCTGGTACAAGTGGTTGAGGCTGATGCCGTACTTGTACGTCGATAAGCTAGAGTTGAGGCAAGGCATTAAACACAAGCAGTTCACCGGTGGTGTGCGGCTCTTTAGCAAGATCAAGCATAATTCTCTATCGATCAGGTTCAACAAAACCTCTGCTACCGAGTTCACCAAAATCTTTGATAATTTGATCAAATCGAACTTTCAGATAAAAAAGTTGGAAAATTTCAATATCATCTACTTCAGTGACTTGGTGCTCAGACTCGATAAAGTCAACTTTGTATACAAATTCAAGACATTACGGCTGTTAAAGTTGGTGCTACATTCCAATCCGCCCAATGAGTTGATCAGCATGTTCCCTTCGTTGGAGTCTTTGGAGTTGATTGTTATGGACAACAAAACCCAGGCCAATATGAAGTTGTTGACGAACGTCCGAAACAGAGTGGCCTATGACAGACTCAAGAGTGTCAAGACTGTCAGCCCGCTACGCTCTTTGGTGGCAATCAATAACAGCCTGGTGACAAACGGTCTACCATTAATGAACTTGCCATTCAATTTGACCAAACTCATTGTAGCCAACTTCGAGTTCAAAAATCTCCAACACGTATTTGGTAAATTCTTGAGTAATTGCCATCACCTTGACACTCTCATATTGGAGAACAACAGGTCTCTAGCCTTGCGAGACTTCTTCAACAACTTGATCAATTATCAGTCAGACTTCAAGTTGTCCAAGCTCGTTCTCCGGGAAGCGTTTGTTGACAGCTCAGTAAATTTACAGGAATTTCAGGCTCAAGACTTCCATAATCTCACCAATGTCGAATACTTGGACTTGTATGGGTGCTCGTTGTCCAACAATGGACTCAGTAAGCTCTTGAAGCACTGCAATCAAGTATCTACATTGATACTCGGGTCTTCCAATTACCTCAATTTCAAGAACAACCTGATCTCCAACAGGTTTATTAAATTGAATTTGATTGATCTCTTGAATCTTTTGCCCCAGCTCCAGCAATTGTCGTTGATCGACTTGAACTTGGACAACATGTCATTATCGTTCTTTGAGAAAGACTTGAAGAGGAGTGCCGTTAAACTCAAGTCGTTGGACTTGAGCTTCAATATGAATGTTGATGGAATAGGCTTATTGAGCTTATTGAGCGGTAAACATATCGAGAGTGTCGTCATAGATGGTGTATATATCAATCCTGATACTGTTAGTCTAATATCTTCCCGGGGCATACGGATTCAAAATGACCACATGAAAACGAGGTTCAGACAGTATGGTGTGAACTCATTTATTCTTAGTACTTAACTCAAATATACATTCAATCAACATACCTACAAACAATATCAAAAGATTCCTCCCCTCTTCATTTGATCCAACGAGTCTTTGATGGAGGTTTCAAATGGAATGAGTTCGCTGCCAAAGAGCTCCAATGTCTTATCACATTTGACCGTTGGACATGCTATTTGATCGAGGGATGGCGCCTCAACCTTCGGAATGTTCAACTCTGGATAGTATTTATTCACCAAATTGGCGATAAGCTTATTGTCGTACTTTTGAGTGCATAAAAGGTACCTTTGACTGGCCGCTATCTTAGACTCGGCTGCAACTGTGTGCAACTTTGCAATGTCTCTCACATCGCAAAAAACCCCGGGGGATGATTCCACCTCTTGGCCAGCTTTAATCTTGAGAATACTTGCAATTATAGCTAAAGTGGAAGGGACTTCACTAGCAAGTTCCTCGTAAGCCTGAGGGCCATAACACCAAGCGGGGGATACGGTGGTTAAGTCAAAGGTTGGTTGGAATTCTTTAAAAAAATTCCAGGCGGCTTCTTCTGCTAGTTTCTTAGATCCCCAGTAAGAAACAGGGCCACCACTTTCGAGAGCCTTTTGGTAAGTTATGGTCGAGAAAGAGTCTTCAGTGACAATACCATTGGTGTTACCATAATGATCATAAGGTGCATTATGGGCCGAATACGATGAGGTCACAACCACTTTTTTGACATTTTTACCATACTCTTTAATGCTTTTCAAAATTCCAGTTGTTCCTCTAATAGCTGGTTCTAAAATATCATTTTTTGGATCTTTTGGGTCCAAATTTAATGGTGATGCAACATGGAATACTGTCTCAATTTCAACATGTGATTTGAAAACAGAATCAAAGGCTCCATCTTTACCAATATCTTCGACAACTTCGAAGCTGAAGTTGGGGCTTTGAATAATTTTAGCATACTTTTCACCTTTTGAGAACGATCTAGCAGTGCCGATTACTTTATAACCCTTTTCCAATAATTGTTTTACAATATGAAGGGCAACATACCCGGTAAAGCCTGAAACAAATGCGGTTGTCATTTTCTGATTGATAATTCCTTCATCAGCAATTACATCCCCTTAAATACCGATTTACAACAGAGAACTTTATTATAGTTGGTGGGATAACTTCCAATTTCGGTAACTCCGAGTAGCTCAAGTCCGAGTCTCCGGTATGTGCGATAAAGTTGGAAATAGAATCATCGGAGACAACTTGTTTATTTGTCAGTAAATCTTATTAATGAACGATAAATATTGTGCAAAAAATCCAGGATGTACAAGTTGACATGGAGACACTAGCTTATGCCATACATGCTTTTTTTCCGTGATTTTTTTGTTTAACTATTCCATCTTCCACTCTGATTGTACTTTAACGTAATTGTTGCGAAATTTATTCTTAAGACATAAACTAAACAATTCAACTTACCCCGAAGTGTGAGTAAAGTCTTTGACAAAATAACTCTTAATTCTTCAGATTGCAACGATTGTGGAGCTTATTAACGTATTTTTCAGATCAAGAGTGATTGGGGGCAGCTCAGAAAGAGGTGTAAGCACAACTAGACTAGAATCGGTATCTTCGAACAGGTCTAAAGTCCTTAAAGACATTGAGGTCTAAGATGGTAGACTAAACAATCAAATGAGTGGGTCAAGTGACACTGTAAAGACACTTCTCCGTAGTATTAATGAGTTCTTTACTATTATATATATAAAAGATAATAATGGAAATATATTCGCTTAGTATAGATTTGCACCCAAGGTGCGCTTAGAGAATTTAGAGCTATGCTTCTAGCAGACCATAAGAGATTAAGAGTCAAGGGAAGATAGGTCCCAAATAACTAGACACAGAACTACCGGTAGAGGGTCGTTTAAGTGAAAAGCTTATAAATAAATGCACCCCACATTCGGACCCATCCTCTGATGCCCCAAATTCGCATCAAATAATTTTTCAGTCTACTATCACCATGAGTCTTTGGCAGGAAGTGTCAGATGACCAGGGAAATGTATATTACTACAATACCGTGACACAGGAAACAAGCTGGACGAAGGTGGAGGAGAATCAAGGTGAGTGGCAGGAGTTCGAGACTGATGAAGGAAGCAAGTACTACTACAATTCCACTACTGGGATTACCACTTGGGACAAGCCCGCCGAATTTACAGAGCCAGAGGCCAGCGGGGAGCCCGATGAGACCAATGAAGTCGATAAGGAACTAGAGGGCAAGCCAATAGAGGAAGACATACCGAGGGCCGAGCTAGACCCCGAACAAGCGCAAGCGAAATTCTACGACCTCTTGAAGCAGCATCAGGTGGATGCAACTTGGTCATTCCAAGACGTCATGGCCAAGCTCATCAATGAGCCGGTGTACTGGGGTGTTGAGGATGCTCTAGAGAGGAAGCGATTATACGACGAGTATTTGGTGAATGAGACCAAGCAGAGTTTGAACAACAAGAGCGATATCATCGACCAGTTCAAGACCAATTTCATTCAAGTGCTCGAAGGGCTCAAAGAAAAAGGCGAGATCAATCATATAACCCGGTGGTTCAGCGTCAAAGACAGGTTGGTCAAGCAAGATAATCCTATTTTCAAGCATACCATTTTGTCTGATGGGGAGGTTTACCAGGTATTCAAAGAGTACCAAGACAAACTCAAGACGGAACACGACGAATTTTTGAGTCAGCAGAAATCTCAAGCTTTGGTTGAGTTGGAGTCGTACTTGACTAAAATCAACCCGTCGTTGATAGAGCAAAGTGACGGCTGGGAAGGGTTGTACCAGAACTTACTCAAAGATAACCGGTTTAAGGCCAATAAGCACTTCAACTACCTACACAAACTGGACATACTTCAGCTATACCTCGATAAAATCCTCGTGAACGATATAGAGGAGCTCGAGCGGAAGGTGAAGGTGGTGGAAAAGCAGAACTATCGGTCTGACCGGAAAGCAAGAGACAACTTTAAGGCACTTTTGGAAAAGTTATCCTTGGATGAATTCGTGAACGGGCAGTTTGACTTTGAACAGGTATTGCCCCAGATAGAGGACGAAGATGCATTTATTGAGTTGTGTGGCCGGAATGGTTCTACGCCTGTAGAGTTGGTGTTGGATGTTATAAGTGAACAGCAGCAATTATTGAAGGTCAAAGCCGAGCTTGTTGAGACGGTGATAACTAGCGTATACGACAGGCAGGAAGTTTCCAAGAAGTTTTTGGGCAGCCTTGACCAGTTTGTGCTGAATATCAAACAGATCGAAGACGAAAGGCTCGAGAGTTTAAGGACGCAAGCCGATTCAAATGAGTTGAAGAATATCCAGGTGGCACTTAAGAGAAACTTCGAGCTCCGAGACGACAAGCACAAACAAGAAGTGAAGCAAGATTTTGATCGTAGCAAGAATCAGTTCGTGTACTGGGTGACGCTGAACTTCAAGACGAGCCCCGTGTTCAAAGTGGTAGAGTCTGAAGAGCAGCAACAGAGCGACAAATGCTGTATACTTGCTGGCCCACAGAAGTACACGCTTATAAACGACAACTTCGATAGTATACAAATACAGTTGGCTGAGGTGAAGGAGTATCAGCAACTAAAGAGGATTCAAGAGATACTCCGAGACGTCGGGGTGCAGGTGGACCTAGCCAGCACCGTGCGAGAAGGGATAGTGGAAGCGATGGAGGCTGCGGGCACTGCTGAAACAAAACGAGCTAAACGTCCAGCTGAAGCCAACGAGAGCGATAGGAAGAGAACTAAGACTAAACCCAAAATCCTTAACTATTAAGAGTAGGTAGTGTATAGAATAATGTAACGATTAGTTGATCTCCGGCGTGCATAAACCACTCCTCCATATCTTGCGCACCGAGCTACTTCCACTCCAGTTTAACTCAACTTCCAGGTCTAAGCATTGAACATGGTACGTATCCCCCCTGATATATGGCGAGTAGGTGGAGTTCCCTATGGACCATTATGAAAGCCCTTCGGGCATTGTCTCGTTGAATTCGCTCTTACCCGCTGCCCTTTGCTACTTATACTAACCGCCCTAGTCGCAATCATTAAAGCCTTACTTAACCGCTGTTAGATCCTCCTTAACTGCAGCCATCTGTTTAGAAGATTTCTCTTCTCAATTGGTCGAAAGGCACAACCGTCCCGAAATAGAGGTGGACAATTCCCACAATCCCGAATTAATATTGAACCCAATGGTGATAGCCAGAAACGAAAAGGAAAAAGTGTTGATTGAACCATCAATTAACTCCATCAGGGTGTCGATCAAAATCAAACAAGCAGATGAAATAGAACAAATCTTGGTACACCAATTCACGAGATTTTTGACTTCAAGAGCCGAAAATTTCTTTATATTAAGAAGAATTCCAATTAAGGGGTACGATATATCATTTTTGATCACCAATTTCCACACCGAGCAAATGTTGAAAGATAAGCTTGTTGATTTCATCATAGAATTCATGGAAGAAGTCGATAAAGAAATTAGTGAGATGAAATTGTTCCTTAATGCCAGAGCCAGAGTGATTGCTGAATCTTATTTGACCCCATTCGATTAACGTAGAACCGGAATTATAGTTAGTTGACGATGTTATATAAACAAATATATATTACACTAGTTATGCTTATCGGAATTAAGGTCTATATGATACAATTCATTAATTTTGGAAGGTTACTCACCGATTAACAACAGGACTATTTGGTTTGGATTTGATGGTTCGAGGCGAGTTCGGGTCGATGCTTGAGTTGGTAAAAGAGTTGCCTCGTTTGAGATTGTTTTGGGGCGAAAGACCCTGTGAAGATTGAGGTGATGGTTTGGGGAGTTCAGTTTTTGGGCCCTGGTCAGTAGAGAAGGATTGGGCTGCCGAAGGTTGGGTGCTCAAGTTGGTGGGACTGGCTGCAAACGGGCTGATAGCTGGATTACTCAAGTTCCTTTGTGCACTTTGAGCAGAATCCGGTCTTTGGATCGGGACGTCTTGAACCGTGGGGACGATTGTTGGCAAATCGGCATTTTCAGTTAACAAACTCGGAATATGACTCAATACCAAATCGAGTTGTTCTAATGCATCGCCCACCTGATCGAATCCCTTTGAAGACATTTTCAAAATCCATCTATAATTGAAGATTTGGTCTCTGAAGAAAGACGCCTCTTCCTTGGTAGGAGACGAGATGAAAAGAATACTAGCAAAAGTTCCGATGAGGGTAAAGTTTGGTGCAGACGACGAGTGCCAGAACGAATGGGTATGCTCTGGTTTCAAATCTCTTACAAACTCAATGGCTGCCAATAATCTTGTTTTAGCAGCCGCTCTACAAACAGTAACCAAGTCTCTGGGAGGTGGCTTACCTTTGATCGTTTGATCGTAGATGGCCGTGATGATTTTCCGGTGCAACGTCAATTCGGTAGCAAAGTACGCCAATTGAAGGTACCCATTCGAGCAAAGTTTCCGTGGCTGTACTGACGCCATTTGTAATTCAATAGGCAAGGAATGGTACCACGTACGTAACCGTAACTGAAGTGGTTTAGCCAACTTCAAAATTTCACTGACACTGCCTTTGAGTTCGTTGACCGCTTTCATAGAGTAGAGCACTTCTAAAATATCAGATAAGATGGTCGATAGGTCGATAAGACACATGAATATCTTTTTCCCGTTATCAATATCAGAGGAACCTTCTTTCAAATCACCATCTCCATGCTTTTCGGGAAAATCTTCCTCAATCAAAGATGTAACTATCCAGTTCATACTATGAATATGCGAAGGTCTTGAGTTCTTGAGCGCTAACCATTTGTCCTCTATGTATACCGCCCAAGCCAACCTCTTTCTGAGACCTCTCTCCCACTTGGGAAGTTTCCAGTTGGTGCAGTCGAGCCCTAATCCCAATTCTTCGGCCAAAGAGATGACTTGAGAGCACAAGACCCAATCACTGTAGCCCAAATCGCCGAGTTGTTGAGATGGGTTCTGGTTGTATGATGCAGAGGGGGTTGGGGAACTGTTATTAAGGTCCTGGTCTCGGTTTTGGTGCACAGACCTGACGATGTGTTTACATTGTAGCAACAAGAGACCTGCCTGAACTGCACTCAACTTTGGCCGTTTCAAAATTTCCAACAAGTAGTTGTTCAAACCGATTTTTAGAATCATCGCCACGTTTGGTTTGGGGAACCGGTTTAAAGAGGGATCATGGTCCCACCATTGGATGGCCAACACGTACACGGCAGCCAACAAGGGAGCACTGAATTCCCGGTGGGTTCTGGAATATTTTTCCAAAAACACTTTTTTGTGCAAGATGGGGTACGAGGGGTGGACGATTCTGAAGTAGAGATCTATAAGGATCTGTCCGTGGGGAGCTACAAATTTCTCGATGGCGTCCACGTCGTTCGACATCAGACGGTATGATTGTGGGGACTGGTCGTCCTTTAAAACGAACTGGGCCTCGTCACTGACTTTCCTCAACGATATGGAGTCGCTCAAGTTAATTTGCTCAATCATACCGGCATTAACCCTACTGTTAGCGCGTTGCTGGTTCTGGGAGTCGATGATAAGATTCAAAAGATTTATATCGTAGATGTATGAGCTGGCCCCGACATAGAAACTGGAACGGGGAAATTGCAATGAGAGAGTTTTCTTCAATAACGAGTTACTCATGGTCGAGTAATCTTGTACGGGTGGGACTTCTCTGATGGGAACATTAGGGGCCTTGATCTCGTTGGTGTTATATTCATGTCCTTTACTGACGGGTGCGTCTTCTAATTCAGCGGCTTTTCTCTTGACCGCTTGACCTACAAACGTGCAGCTGAGAGACTTTGCTTCACACTGGACACAGTTGTTTGATCCCGGAGCTTGAACACATTTAGTCTTTCTTCTTCTGCAGTGGTCGCAGGGCCTCCGAGTTTTAGACTTCTTCTCTTTCTCTCCGTTAGTATCTTGGTCTGTAGCTCCTGCAAGTTGCAGCGATGGTCCCATGCCATCTTTTGGGCGAGCAGGTTGTTTTTTACGGGGCTTGGGGTCTGGTGGTAAAGTATGAGGCGACCGGGTTTGTTCAGAACGGTGAAGCATGGGCTGGGCCTGGGACTGTGGGTATGGAACTGGTGGTGGCTGTGTCCGAGACAGGGTACCAGGGCCCATCAGAGAGGATACGGGGCCCTGTGCGCCTTTTGGATCATCACCAAGGCCGTTCACTTCTGGAGAAACGCTGTTCTGGTACTGGATGCTGTGGACAATGTCGTTGGTGGGGGTGGCACCTTCGACGTGGGTGGGAAAGTCCATATCATAAAGGAGCTGATGGTTTGATTCCATTAATAGCGAATTCGTCCAGCCATGGTCCATGAAGCCATTCACGTAATCTTCGGGGGAAGTGACCTGGTGGTTTTGGGGGTAATTATGGTCGCCGTTGGCGGTATCGTGGGCCTTTTGGTCGTTACCAGATGGGTTCATCTTGAGCACGAGTCACTAAATATATGCGGCCACAGCAGGAATTTTTCACTGGGCAGAACAGGGGGAAGAATGGGCGACGGCGCTAACGAACAATTATCTGGTGAGTTGTGGAAAAGATGGCAATACGAAGGAACGTTGCTTAAAGCAATAGCAGAGCAGGGTGGCTGACGGGAATGGACTGGAAGTGGTGGGAGTTCACCTTACGATGGGGATGATTCTCTCCCGCACAGACAGATAAGCAGGAGCGCACACGACCCACTGCCTACCAATGGGCCTGGTCCCCACGCGGGTGGTGACGGGATGGTAGAGGGGAAGAGGTAGCAGTAGTGAGACTTGATGGGCTTTTGATGAGCGGGCGTGCATGTTGGGCTTATGAACCAGAGAGAGGATTTGGCGTGCTGTTCGTTGTGCTACTGGGCTGGTATTTAGCCTGTAGACACTCCGAAGCCGTATGGCTGCTGGGCCCTATACGAGTTACAACGAATTTTAGGCCCGTGGCTCATTCAGCGTTCCCGGTTTGAATAGTGAATTTTGTGTCAAAGTCACTACCTGACCCATTGGTTCTGGTCTCTGTGACGACACGGCTTGTCGAGACACTGGTTCAACGGTCCGTGGTAGCCACCCCACATCGCATCTCACACTCAAATGCGGAGGAAAATCTAAAAATTTTCAGTCCAATGACCAACTCCATCAAACTTTTACGGTCTGTAGCGCAGCTAAGGCAATGGAGGCTCGACGCCTTGTATAATAAGAAGAGCATAGGGTTTGTTCCCACCATGGGCGCGTTACATGACGGCCATTGCTCGTTAATAAGAAAATCCCTCGAGGAAAACGACCATTCCATCGTTTCGATCTTTGTCAATCCATCACAATTTGCTCCCCATGAGGACCTCGATGCCTATCCCAGAACGCTCGATTCCGACCTTGAGATCTTGGAATCCTTTGCTGGCAAGAAGGTGGAGGCGGTATTTGTCCCTAAAGTGACGGAGATGTACCCATCCGGCATTACCACCGAGTTGTCTAAACAGAGAGGTGCTTTCGTGTCGGTCTTGGGGTGCTCCGAGCAATTGGAGGGAAGCATAAGGCCTCAGTTCTTCAGAGGTGTGGCCACGGTGGTCACCAAATTGTTGAATGCGGTCCAGCCAACCAACGTATACTTTGGTCAAAAGGATGCTCAACAGTGTGTGGTGATAAAGAACTTGGTCAAAGACTTGCTCATAGATACCAACGTCGAGATTTTACCCACGATGAGGGAAGCCAATGGTTTGGCCATGTCATCGAGAAATGCATACCTTTCGGACGAGGTGAGGGAGAGAAGCAGCGTCATTTACGAGTCACTCCTCAACGGGGAAGCGTACTACAAGCAACGGTCACAGGGGTCGGAGCCAGTTGCTGCAAAAGAGGTGTTGGACATAATAAAGGAAACTTTGAATGATGAGCACACGGGATTCGAATTGGAGTACTTGGCTCTCAGTCACCCTGAATCGTTGGATGATTTGGAGTATATCGAGCCGGGAGTTGGTGCCTTGATATCTACTGCCGTCAGGGTCCCCAAAGCAAACTCAACCGAGAAAGCCAGGCTCATAGACAATATAGTTCTTCATTAGAACTGTATCATAGACTTGAGTTCTACCATTAGCTTATAGAGAATATAGTTCTTGAACAGAGGTATATTTGCATCATGTATATTACGTTACGATTACACACCTCTTCTCTTCTTGAATTTTGAACTGGCCAATTTATGGTCGGTGGATTCAAGTCTCTTGTACTTTTTCGGCTCGTTCAAGTCTTGGTACTTCTTCAGGTCTTCGGCCAAAATCTTTTGAAAAAGGTCCTTCTCGATGATATCGAACGACAAATTGAATTTGGCCAACTTGGGCTTATCGAATGGCGAGACCCCGAAGAAGATGTACCCAAATTCAAGGAGCCATAGCGGATTCACAGCCGTAACACAACTCATGTACTCCCTAGCGGTCATGATCAATTCGTGGTACACAACGTATGTGGGAGGCAAGGTGGCCGAGTTGTTGATGCAAGAGATGGGATGGAGGTAGAGCTTGACAAATTTGTGTCTAAGGTTCAAGTACTCAATTTGGTTGGAGTTGGTCAAATTCAATTTGGAAAGCTTTGCCAGTTGGTGGAAGAAACATGCACATAAACATTTCTTCACGATTTCATCGTCCTGGCACCTGAGAATCGGAAGTTTACATTTTTTCATGATGAGTATCAATTGGGACTTGATATCTTTGGCCCTCATGAGTGATTTATTGTTTAAAAAGTTCCTATTGGACCATGACACCAACTTGGAAAGAGTCATAGACGGTTTTCGAAGTTGAAGCTCCCACTGTTGGTATACGTTCAAAAGAGTAAGGTGGTCCGATTCTTCTATGATGAACTTCTCCCGGGCACTGTCTGCTTCTTTCATCCGTTCCTTGGGCCTTACAAACACGTTGGGAACCGAAAGCATAGACACGATCACCAATACCTCAAATGAGCATTTGAACTGGGGAGTGCTAGATAAGAGTAGCAACTTGGCGAGAGACGATTCTATGGGGAAGTTTGTCATTTGGTGCCCCAACTTTGTCAAGTTACCGAGATTGTCAAGAGCTCCAATGCTCCACAAATCATACAAAGAACAAGCAAGAATATCATTGGGAGGAGCGTCCATGAACGGGAAGTCAGAAACTTTATTTACAGACAAGGATTTGAGGAGTAACATGATATTGTTCAAGTTAGTTCTCTGGATCTCAGGAATTGGCATCAAGCTGAGGTCTTCTTTGAGTTCCTTTTCCGAGTAGAGCCTATACGCCTTCCCTGGTGCTGTTCTCCCAGCCCTACCACTACGCTGGTTGGCATTGGCTTGAGAGATGGGTATGTTCTGCAAAGTATCCATTCCCAACTTGGGGTTATAAACCTTCATTTTCACCAACCCGCTATCGATGACGTACCGGACCCCATCGATGGTCAAGGACGTTTCAGCGATATTGGTGGCTATCACGACTTTTCTTCTCAGCTTCTTTGACTTTCTGAAAATCTTCTTCTGCAAGTCGGACGGCAACGTAGAGTAAATGGGGAATATGTCAAGGGGGGCAATATTGCCCAAATCCTTTACCTTCTCCTTAATTAACTCGCAGCATACCTCGATGTCTTCTTGACCCGTTAAGAACACCAAAATATCACCATCACTTTCATTCTTTTCACTCAAGTTCTCTAAATGGATGGTTATGACTTGCTTGACCGTAGCATCCACGTAATCACTCACCAGCCGATTGTACAACACATCCACCGGGAACGTTCTACCAGGGATGGTGAACCGGGGTGCATTCCCAAAGAATTGAGTGAACTTATCTGCATTCATTGTGGCCGACGTCACTATCAACTTCAAGTCCTTACGTCTCATGATCAAGAGACGCAAGAGCCCAAGAAGAATATCGGTGTTAAGAGACCGTTCATGGGCCTCGTCCATGATGATGCAAGAGTAAGCTTCGAGGTCGGGGTCTATCAAGAGCTCTCTGAGTAGAATCCCGTCCGTCATATACTTGATTACAGTTTTATCAACACTGGTTTTATCCTCGAACCGAATAACGTAACCAACCTCTTCCCCTAACTTGCAACTGACCTCTTCGCTGACCCGCTTGGCCACCGACATCGCCGCCACCCTTCTGGGCTGGGTACATGCTATCTGCCGCCTGACCCCATCCTTGGCCATATTTTTCCCGTACCCTTCTTCGTACAAATATTGGGTCAACTGAGTGGTCTTACCTGATCCGGTCTCCCCAATAATTATCACCACTTGATTGTCTGCAATGATTTGAAGGAGTCCCGACCTCACCAGGTACACCGGAAGCGTTTTACGCTGTTCTGCAATCGACACCCGGTCCACGGAATTGTCATCTACATCATCTTCCTCCTCGTGTCCCTCCTCCTCTTCCTCATCTATATTCAACACATTCCCAATGTGAGAGCCACTGAGTCCTGCCCGTTCTTTGGCCTGCTTCTTCTTCTCCTTGTTGCTTCGTAACTCATTCACAACTTCACTTCCCTGCCTTGCCATGATTGCAAGATGTGAATTTGGGTTTTTTACAGGAGAGAAATCACTCGTAATCCCCTTGCTGAAGTTTCCCTGACCTTCCTTGAGCTGGATGGTCAAAGACTCCGTTGAATCCGCAAGAAATGGTGGCACGAAGAAATGGGAGGTGATATTGAGAGACGACAACTCGTCTTCTTCGGTAGCTTCATGATCAAGATCAACGTACTCACCTTTGTCATTAAACCGCCCTCCGGTCTGCTTACTCTTGGCCCGAGATCTGGGTTTATACGGGACAGAAGGGGCTGGAGAGTCGTCTATTGGCTGCTGATATTCGTCCCCCATGTACCACTCACGATCGTTCTGTAGGTCGACTTCCAAGTCAAGACCATCGGGCTCCACAGACGTCTCGATCTCGTAAGTTTGCAGTAGCTGCTCTTGGTCGGCCAATTCCTGGAGAGATAATGATGGTGGTGGTGGTTGCGAAGCTACTGGGGCCTGTTGTCTAACCTCTGGGACTTTACGCTCTGGCGTGGTCTCTGCTTCGGGCTGGGGAGCCTGTTTGCTTTGGGGTTCAACCTCCTTGAACCTGAGAGCATCCTCCTTCTTGATCTTCTTGAACTTGAACGATTTGGGTTTGGGTTTGGCTGGCTCGAGGTCCAAGTCCAACATGTCGTCTTCCTCAAACGATAGAAGCTTGGGTTTGGGCTTTGACTTTGGTTTACTAATGCCACCAGTGGACTCAGCGGCATTGGAGCTGGGGGGACGGTCTTCACCTGGCGTCGAACCGGCTTTCTCCTCCGAGGAAGGGTCGGCCCTATCACGCAAGCGTACGACATCGTGGAAAATGTCTTTGGAGAATTCGTCACTAGGGAACCCCAAGACCTTGCAGAACCCCAAGAACTTCAGCACGTCGGGCGCCTTATCGACGAACTTCAGCAACGACGCCACCAAATTCTCGTTGACCGGTTTGTTCAATCCATTGGATAATTTCTGTTTAAGAGAGTCCATCAAGGAATTGCGAAGCGATGAGATTTTCAACTATCAAGACAATGCAGGCACATAAGTATATTAAAAGCCGGTTCAAATTGACTCCGGCACCAACGACGTCACGAGAGGTGTGGTACATCTACGAGTGCTTCAAGAAGCTCGGGGTGGTGAGCTCGTTTCATATTGAGGAGGAGGTGAAAGGGTTGAATAAGTACGGGAATCACTTGACAGTGATGATAAACCTTGATGGGGAAGATGAGCTAAATCCCTTCACCCAACCGGGAAACAATGCCAAACCGAGTAGGGTGTTGGTGAACACGAAGAGTGCCGCAAAGAGTTACATCGACCGAATATTAGCCTTGCCTCGTCTACAATATGTGGAGAAATACCCCAAGTATTTTGCTGGGGACCGATCCATAAGTTTCAAATATCAACTACGAGACCCGGGCTTGAAACTTACAAATGTTAGTGAAAGTAAGATCTCCAATCCTTTCTGTGTTTTGGATCTAGAAGATTCAAAGCAAATTCAGGCATTTAAAAGAGGTGTAAGGTTTAATTTCGAGAAATTCATCAAATTCGATTTGATTAGGGGACCCCGGAAGCTGGTGTGACGAAACTATTTATAAATTAGCTACTTGATTAATTTATCTGCTATATCCATATCTTTTGACACAATTTCATTGATATAATTCAAACCTTTTTGTTGTTTCAACAAAAGTTTGGACACCTTGATTATTAATTCATCATTATTATCGTTATTTGATTTGATATCGTCCAAGTTATCCAAGTTGTCATTCATTAACGTGATAGATTGGTTGAACGAAGCATTGAAGTTCTCGGACTTCTCTTTCAAGATTATCAATCTAGCGAATATATCATTGAGCTTACTCAATGAATTGTTTGGATCATTCAATTTGGAGTTCAAAAGTTCGAATTGGTTACTGATTTCTTCTTCCTCTGGTAGTAAAGGATATCCTCTCAATTTTAATATGGCTAAAATTGTGGCTAATCTTAATAGCCTTCTGGATAATTTTGTATGTTTAATCTTACAGTTTTTTATTCTTGTAGTATTGTCCAAATCGTGTTGGGCAGATAGCTTAGATTGGTTTTCGTTTATCACATTCAAAAGATATCGACTCTTTTTAACATGGTCTAATTGAGCTTCAATTCTATTGCTAACATCACTAAATGATGTGATTTTAACTGGATGATATTGATTATTGGGTCTTTCAGACATGGCCACATTCCAATCATCTGGTGATTCATTAACAGGTCTGGGTTGATTCAATAATAAGTTAACTTCTTGTTCACTCAATTTATTGTAGAAATGCGTCTTTAATTTACAATTTTGGGAATTAGGATCCCATTGTTCCTTAATCTTGATCAATTGATCGTTAATTGAGGGTACATAAACCGCTTTATCTTTTTCTGTAAGGAACAAATTAGATTGTTGATTATATTGTGGTTGGTTTTGTTGATTAGTGAATTGCCCTTGATTATTGGCGTTGTTGGCATTGTTTCCAAACAAACCTCCGGTATTAGTATTGGCATTATTATTGGCAGTATTTCCGAATAAGCCCCCAGTGCTAGTACCAGCGCCAGATGAATTGTTACCAAATAATCCACCACCACTGGAGTTTGAATTGTTCCCGAATAAACCACCTGAAGTATTTGTATTGTTAGCGTTGTTACCAAAAAGACCACCAGAGTTGGATGTGTTATTGTTGTTGTTGCTGCCGAAAAGACCACCAGAAGTGCCTTGATTAGAAGTAGTATTATTGTTATTACCAAAAAGACTGCCCGAAGTATTGGTGTTTGTGTTTGTATTTGTGTTTGTGTTATTGCTACCAAATAAACCCCCAGAGGTACCGGCGTTGGTGCTGGAGTTGTTAGCCCCGAACAACCCCCCAGAGGTTCCAGTGTTGGTGCTGGAATTGTTAGCCCCGAAACCCCCAGAGGTCCCAGTGTTGGAATTGTTACCACCAAACAACCCACCTCCTGTGGTATTGCTGGTATTGGTGTTACCGCCAAATAGACTTCCACTTGGAGCAGTAGTCGACGCATTGTTGTTGGTGGCGCCAGCGTTGCTATTGTTTCCAAATAACCCTCCGCTGGTGTTACTATTGGTATTACCACCGAATAAACTACCAGAAGTGTTACTACTGTTGTTAATACCACCAAATAAACTTCCAGACGTGTTGGTGTTGGCATTGTTACCACCAAAGAGCCCACCAGTACCAGAAGTGGCGTTGGTGTTGGTATTGTTGTTACCAAAAAGCCCGGTGTTACCAGAGTTGGCGTTGTTTCCAAACATCCCACCACTCGAATTGGTATTATTAGAGCCAGCGGTTGAATTGTTATTGGCGTTGTTACCAAACAATCCCCCAGACAGGCCAGCGGCAGAATTGTTATTACCAAACCCCGAGGTATTATTGTTGCCAAACATGATCGATAATTGTTGATTACAGCGGGTAAAAAGTTTTTCGATGAGTGGTGCGAGCGTTTAGTACGAATATTTATTTAATGCCATGAGTATATAAATAGAATAGGCCATAATTATGAAGTTAGATGTGCTGGGACATTCAATTGACAGACAAATTATCGGAGAAATGTAATGTCGAATTTGTAATTTCCAATGGTGCAAAAAGTGTCTGAGAAAGGATTTTAGTGATGGGCGGCTAATGAGTGTATGAGGAGATTCTGGGTCATATTGGTCATGATAAGATACATAATGCAATGATTAACCGCTGGCAACTACTCACTTAGTTTGATTCTTTTTCTTTTTGAGCTAAAAATTGTTTAACAGCCTTTTTGTCGGCAGGATCAGATTTATAGATAGGACTCTCTTTTAAGTGGACTTGATCTTTAACGCCAGGGATTTCTTTGGACAATTTTAAGTTTGTGAAAACACATTTGTTAAATAATTGTTCACTGGATCTACAGCCAGATAAGTTGTGATTGTTTTGTTCCAAACAGTTGTAATGTAATTTGAATTCATCGAAACAGTATTTGTTCAAGTCATTTAATACGCTGATGGCACATTTGGTGACTCTTTTTCCTTCTTTTAAACAGTCAACGGTACCACCATTATGTTCATCTTTACATAATAAAAAGTCTTCATTATAAGGTTTACATTTGGCACCAATGAAGTAGGAGGCGGATAATAAAGGAGCAGAGGTGGCACCAACTTCTTCCACGTCTAAGTCTTTTGGTAATGGGTTCTTATCGACATTTTCCCATTGATGTCTACTGATAAAGTATTCTCCTAACATTGTTATAGTTGAAGTGAAAAAATTTGAAATTCTCGATTTATTATTGGGTGCGAGATTAGCTGGGAGAGACACGCCATACATGTTATACATTTGAATGGGTCTAAGTATCTAGGGTATAGACTATATGTAGGTTGAAGTAGCATACACTCTCGTCTTGAAGGATTGGCGGCTTTGGATTGTGAGCTGCACTGGGTTGTGTGCAAATAGTTGTGCACTCAATGAGATTTGGGGAGTCTCAGAGCGTCTCAGCAGCAGTAATAGAGAGTCTCAGCAGCAGTTACAGAGAGTCTCAGCAGCAGTAGCAGAGAGTCTCAGCTGCAACAGCACAATTGGCTCAGTAGCTGGGTATAGACACAGCCTGATATACAAGGAGAACTTCATAAAAAATGTCCTGATTCGCCTTACGGTGTCTCAAACTTCGACAGTGTTCAATATCTTTTTCATCTTGAACAACTCGAACTTCTCGTCGGGAGTACCATCGTATTTGCCGATTATTTCTTTCACTTCAAATAATAAGCTGTTGTACTTTTTGATATTGATCATGTTATGGTCGAAAATGAGCTTTTGAATGCTGAGAATCAAGCTCACAATAATCTTTAAATCTTCCAAATTAAGCTGGAATTGATTCAACTTGGCCACGTAAACGCTCAAGTTATTGATCAAGCTTGTGACTAGTCTGACCACCTGTATTTTGTATTTTATCATCAACAAGTCATTTTGGAAGTTCAACGCATTAGTGAACTGATTATCTATTTTTTCAAATTTAGATATGAGCCGGGTCAATTTCGAACTAAACGTAGAAAAACTGGTCTGGATATTATTTATCAAGCTGTTCGACCCATCAAGACTCATACTCAATTCGATGAACTGATTGAAATTGCTGTTGATGAGCTGAATCAATTCTTCATTTAGTTGTTCATTCAAAGTGTTTAGTTCTTTGATGAGCGAGTCGATGGATTCGAATCGATAATGAGTACTAAGGAAATGATCTAGCCCTTGAGATACATTAGACGGCTCATTAAGAAGTTCTCTGATATTCTTTTCGGAGATATCAGCCAAATTGATCTCGAGGGACATGGTAACGATACGGTGGTAAACTTTGGCTACCGCGAAATGTCCCAGCCATGGTCTTGAGCCAGAGTCTCTATCGGAATTTGTAGAATTTATCCGTAACTATTCTGCTTGATCCACAGGGGTCGAACGTTGTTAGAGACCAACATCTGCTCTACAATTACTCTTTAAAGCAATGAAATCACTCTTTCTATCCGCCCTTGCTATACAATAACCAGCCTTTCAGAACGGGCGACCAACTTTCCTTATTGTCACCCTCTTTCAAAGAGTTTAAAGCATTGGGAACTTTAGCCAAAAAAACAACCTTAATTGGGGAATTACAATACATCACAGTAAACCTTTACGATCTCTATAATGTAAACAAGAGGGAACAAGAAGGGAAATCCCTTTTACAAAAATGTAGCACCCTTATTCATGCAAAAGATGGACGAATAGACAATAGAGAAAGACAATCCAATTGAAAGGTACAATTGAAAATAAAACCCTATTCAGCCAGCAACACGTCGATAAATTGTGGACAAACAAAGAGTAATGCAAGGTTTAATTAGTACCTATCAGCTTGAAAATTTTAAAGGGGCCCTCAGGCCCTAACTTTAAAATAAAAATAAAAATACAGAATCTATTGTTCCCTAATTTGTGCAACTTTATTTCATCGGTTAAACAATAGATGCGTCATCACGACCAAAGCCCAAACTTGAACTAAAGAAGAGAAAATACTTGAACCGACATAACAGACGGGAATTAAATAATAGGACACCTGCATAATAATCAACATTCTCAAAAAATAACAATCTCAACGAAAAAAACCCTTTTACAGACACATTCTGAACGAGATGAAATTGGTACTATTTAGGTAAAAAGATCTGGCTAAAAAAATAACACAGGAACAATTGAGATTGTATAATAAGGCTTTGTTTAAACTAACTTGTAATTATTATTTTTTTAGTTTAATTTGTAAGCTTCAATTCGGTTGTGTTAGCTTTTTGTTAATGATAAAAAAATTTTAAGGGAAGACTTAATTGTATTCTAGACGAGCTATTGAAAATTACTAAAAAAGAAAAAAACAACTTTGAATTTTCTAAATTAGTAATTGGTCAATGCAATGAGGCTGATCGAGATGATCTACAAGATTGTACATAATAGTTTTTAATCAATTTCATATTGTATAGCAAATATAACTCTTCGTTTTTTCTGTATTGAGTAGGCAAAACCTTGAGCTTCGTATACCCTAGCATTTGCAACTTTAAGCTGAAGGTTGAGATGTTTTTATCGCTTGAGATCTCTCAAATCCTTCGGTGGACAATATCGTTGCAATATCGTGTATGATAAGAATAGTTGAAGGTGCACAGTTTCTCTGACCGAAGTATGTACTATGGTTGATATTACGTCTTGGGCTCCTGAAAAACACTTCCACCACTTGCTAGCAATTATTGTGGCCCATAATCCCCTTTTTTTTTTAATTTAATCTGAGAGATTGATCGAAAGTTTAAACGAAATCTTTTGCGAAACTTTTAACCATTTTGGTAAGAAGAAAAAATAAATGCTGAGAGCGGAATTAAGTTTGTTAAAAAGATATTAGATCACTAAATCACAAAATATTTTTTATGCATGTATCGGACTTGGGGCTGATTTGGTGGAGGAGCGGAGCTAAATCTGTTGTAGACTTAGGTACTGCTGACGCATGTACTGTTGGTTCAGATATGGATGTCCTCAAGGGTGCTAGGAACCTCTTGACTGTTACTTAATAGGGGCACAAGTTACGTGATACTTATCAATCAGTGCGTGCTTTAGAAGGTTGTGGTCCCCTACCTTGTTATCTCCATCCACATGTAACCTGTGGTTGCTGGCTCCGACACAATCTCATATATCACCGAAAAAAAAAACAAAAAATAAATTTCAATTGATGAACACGGAAAAATTCTATATTTAGAGAGAGCTTAGAGGTGATGTAGTACGACTGCAGTGGTCGAGCGTGAATAGGTAATAACAAATGGTTTATGGAATGTCAGAAGGTAACTAAGTTGATCAATTGCTTAGGACAAACGTTAAAGGGTGCCATTAATTTATCATCGAAGAATAGAGTTACGAATCGACCTAGTCAATCAATTGATTATAAAATCTATACGTGCATACAACTAAACTTATAAGATCAAATAAGCAGGAAGCATTCTGTTCTTAACGATGTAGTTTAATGTTTATTACTATCCTGAATGGGAAACGAAGGTTCTAACAGCTATTGTAATACGTGTGCATCTCAAAGAATTAGTATGTAGCTAAATAATAATTGCATCTTTAACAAGTGAAAGCGAAAAAAGTTTTACAATATTACGATTTATCTCCACTATTTCCGTACCTTACATTTTTATATACACACCGGAAACTTCTATCGCTAAAAGTCTTGCGGACCCGAGATGAAATTTTACATCGTCAATGCCAAACAGTAAGCCTATTATATACCATTAGCATTTCTATTGATCTATCGCTTCCTCCAGCTTGAACATATGATTGTATAAAATATTTATAACCGGCCGGTAATTAATTATTCCTTTAATGCGACGTTTAAAAGTCGGAAAGTTTTCTCGAGTAACTACTAATTTAATTTATGTTTTTGTGTTCGTCATCAGGCGTGTATCGAAAACTTATTGCGCAACTTTAAGATTAATAATGTTTTTTTAAAAAAATTGAATTTTTAATTTAATTATTAATTTAATCTTTGATTTTTTTAAATAATTTTATATTTTATTTATTTTTTTTAAAAATATCTTTTTCTTTTTTCACCAAGAGTTAATCCACGATAGATAATTATTTAAATGAACTAATGCCCAACTTAATTGATCGTTTTAACATAATTTCTTTTATAAGATAATAATCTTTGTTCTCTTTGTGATTCCAAATAGGTTCAATCTTCAATCAATCCATATTCCATTATAGTTTTAAATACTTTTAAAACTCATATTACCTTATAACATTGTTCAGGTGACAATAAACATTTTCAATTCATTTTCAAATCAACTTTTTTGATGTCAACTGCTATCTATTATAACCCAGAAGAGAGACACAGCTTACCATCATTATCTTCAATCATGAATACCAATCAGACTAATAATAACTCAATGAATGTAAATGTGGCAGCGATCTCCGCAGCAGCAGCGGTTGCGGGGACCTCTGTTAGCGGGCCATCCGTTAACGGTTCTATCAGTGGACCTGATAGTACTGATTTATTCAGTAATCACGGAAGTCAACCTTCCAGTGCCAACACCACCCCGGCTTCTTCGTTTTCTGGTGCTTCAACTGGTTACCTTGTTCAAGATAAATGCTCTTGTAAGAGTAATGCTAATAGAATTCCAAGACCAAGAAATGCATTCATTCTTTTCAGACAAAAATACCATCAAAGTGTTTTGGATGAAGGTTCAGTAATCAGAACCAACCCAGAAGTTTCCAGAGAATTGGGAAGAAGGTGGAGAGCCCTTCCAAATGAAGAAAGAGATCACTGGAACAAGTTGGCCGAAGAAGAGAAAAGTAATCATGCTAAAAAATACCCAGGCTACAGATACACCCCAAGAAGGAATGGGAAAGGTAAATTTTGTGATTTCTGTAAGCAAAAGAGTTTAAGACAACAACAACAAGCTCAATTACACAATCACCAATTATTACAAATGCAACAAGATCAATTTTATTTGTTCCAGCAGCAACAATTAGCATTAAATTCTTTATCTCAACCTTCAATTCCAGCTACTACTGCTACCAGCCAACCGCAACAACAAATTCCATTGCAACAAATGAATGGAAACCAATTCAATAACAGTTATCAAAATACTCCACAAAGCACTAACGTGAATTTGCAACAATCATACAACAACATGGTTTACATGCCACCAAACCCAATTCAAACCAATTTTCAATTCCAATACAGCAATGATTACGTACCTCCACAAGATAAATTGAGTCCTTTATCTCAAGTTCCTTTACCTTACGAATCTCACTATCATCTTCAAAACAACCAAGCTCAAAGCCACCAACAACCACAACAACAATCACAACAAGCTCCGCAACAACCAACACAACAGCAAAATCCTCAATTTGCAATCGGTTTCGAGCAACCAAGATTTAATTCTTTACCAACTCCAGTTGGTACTAATGTAGCTGGCAGTTACAATTTCGACTACCAAGGTTAGAACAGATTACGCATGTTACGGGTCTTCATGGGTATCAAGGACGGACTTTTTGTATTATAGGTATATAAATTAATTTAGAGCTTTATTTTTACTAATCTTGTAGACTTGTAAGCGCATAAACATGTACTACATGGGAGGGGCTGCAACAAGGTGTATTTGGAATTTGGGTGCGGTGATCGAAAGATTCATCGGTGCCACCTTGGCCAATCTAACAATGTTGCAACTGACGTAGGGAAAGTAGAGACTGGAATGTGAATAGATGAAAGTTATGTTTTTAATAAAAAAAAAAAAAAAAAACCTGAATTCGTGTATGTAGAAAGTATTAGTTGTACACCGGAAACCTAAATTTCAAGTTAGTAATATTTCATGCGTGAAGCGGGCTGTCACATGCCTGCGAAAGCAGATTCAGTTCCAAATAGGTAAGTGCGCTACCTTTTTTTTTCTATTTTAATTTCTGTAGTTGGCAATCTCCATCTTGCATTGGTTGGGACAGAAAAGCAAAGAAATAACAAATAATTGAAAAAAAAAAAATCAAAAAAGTTGGGCTAGTATTGCGTTCCCCAGCATTACGGATTTATGTGGTTAGGAACAGTGTCTTGAGAAATTCAGCTGTACAAAATCTCCCTCGAAGTAGCAGTGGAATAAGTGATATTTTAACCCGTTCAGTGCAAATCAACGGTTCAAGCCATCAGATAAGTTCTGCTACTTGTTATTTACAAAGTTGCCCTTAAACACAATCGGAAAAGAATTTAATTGACTAAGGGGGAGTATGCTTTTGTGTAACATTTTCGCCGGGATCGGTGGTTTTTTTTTTGGACCTACATTCAACACCGATGACGTTAGCGAGCGTACAGCAAGAAAATATTTGTCGTATCCACAGCGGTTGAAGTATTATTTAGTGGCCGAAGTCTACGTCAACAGCAGAGTTTTATGATAAAATTGAAGATACGTATAATAGTAAAGGCCGTTGAGCTGTTACAAAACAGCCTGTTATCATAGTGGTTGGCAAACAAATATTTCTCCTTCTGTTAATTAATGTGAGAGAAAAAAAGGATTTAATAATCGTTCAAGTTTTGACGAATAAGACGAAAACTCAGAACCAAATTATTATGGTTGCGAGATTTCAATAGAATTTTAGATTGGAAGCCAACCAATAATGCTAGATTGCGATAAGATTGTGCCCTGCAGGCCGAAGATTATTCAAACCACTCGTCCTAGTAGGGACCATTAGGCTGCCAGATTACAACGCAATAAAACTCTCAAAATAATTTATTCGTTAAGAGGTGCATGTCCGGTGGCAGATTTAAATGCGGTCAGTTAAAGGTAGAATTGATCTCGGAACCAAGAATGCAAGTGTGCTTTAACTTCGTATGAGGTGACACGTATATATTTTACAGGGACCATAGGAAACAACAGAACTCCTGATGACTGGTATTGTGTTGAAATGCAAGAAGGATCTTACGTTGTTTTAAGCAGCTGCGAAAGTACTGACGCACTAGCAGTTTACTCCAACATGCATTATCGTCATCGCCCACGAAAATGCACACACTATGATCTAAATTTTTTCCAGGTTATTCTGACCAGTTGTAAATTGCAGCCAGTTAAGGCCGTTATTTTTTATTTTTTTCTAATGTCCTACCGTATCTCCGCTGCAAGTCTTCCCGAAAAGCTTATTTGCATTTTAGCAATGCCTGTCATGATCAACGCTTTGTTAATAGTTATTTTAGTCCAACAGTTATTTGCCAATCGACCTGTATATATTTACCGGCTAATAAGCCAAACAGTTGCCCGCCTTCTGGGAAGAGAAGTGTGGTCAAGCGGCATCGTGTGATCCTCAATAGATTCGGTCTGGGTCTGCACATTGAGTTAAGTCATAACACGTTCTGACTGGTCGTTAACGAAAAAGTCCAGGGCTGTGCGCCGCCACATCAATGAGGTTGCAGTTGACCGAGGATGTATTTCTTATAGTGTGTTTCAGGTGAATTCCCTTTTCGGTTCTATCGTTACCCACTTCAACGGCTCTCCCACGTCGCAAGTATCGCTACTTGAATCACTTTTTAAGGTTATTGGTCGTCAATCCCGGACTGAATTTTACTTTGCGCTTTCGAAATCGACTCGTGCTGATAAGCCCATGGAGTAAAGTATAAAATTGAGTCAAATTGAAATTCGATCTAAAAGATAAACCTTATTTGTATCACGGTAGTTGACATATGTAAACTTCTGAACGTAGCTTTTTCTTTTATCCCTCTTTTATCCCTCTTTTATCCCTCTTTTATCCGGGAAGGACTATTTTTTTCAATAGAACAATACCCTTCAATTTTGCTGCAAAAAGCAAAACCAAGGTTCGAATTAGGTGTTTCTTATTCACTATAAAACATCATCTAATCAACTATTTAGAAGCCGCATATGACAATAATATTGATGCACAGCTAGAGCACAATGTATGATCTAAAAACTCATCGTTTTATTGAGCTAGATTAGAATCCAAGGCAGTTACGGAAAAACTCCCCATCAGGATGTATCCGTGGGCAAAAGCTTAATCCAAAATACACATTCCATATTTAAGAGCTTTTACATATCGCTTCTCCGCCTCTCCAACAGAGTAGTTACTGGCCTCAAAACGATTAAACTTAAGATTTAAGCTTTTAACTATGGTAAAACATGCCCATCTATGTGTTGAGCCAAGTTCTAAATTTAAACTGAGTGACACGGCTCGAAGGGAAACACGTGAACGTTCAGGTTATCGACTTTCGCTTGTGGTATCGAAGAAAGCTGCTCAACCATATTGACTGGTATTGGGGTTCGAAAATAACGGTCGTGTGCCTTCTCATGGAGTTGCAAAGATAACGTAGAACGTGAACCACCGGCCGGAACCTCAGGAAACACTACATAGAGAACAGTATTACCCATACCCAAATAAATACATTGAAATAAATAAACTCTAAATGTCTTCTCCGAAACCATCAAGAGTGATGGCTTCACCTGGCTTGAAGGGAGGAAGGCCCAAATATGGACAACCATCACATCTAAAAGCATCACCCAACGAACAAGAGTTACAGCCACCAGTCTTACCCTTAATGGTAAAATCGATTTCAGATAACTCTCCGTTGTTGAACTTGACGGTTTGATTTGACTTTAACTTTTCTTCTATCTTGATTGCTTCATCATTGGCAGACTTGACAAGGTTGGACAAAATAGAGTTTTGCAATGCTTGCTGATTAGACAACTCCATTTCCTCTTGTTCCTTAAGCCCACAAGTGCAATCTTTACATGCTTTTCTTCTTTTAGTGCCGGTAACATCACATTTTTTAGGAGTGATCAAGCTATACTCCTGGTTGTAATTCTCAATCAAGTCGTTTTCATCGAGCAACTCGTCGTCACCTTCTTCGTCAGAGTCGTCACTGAAGTAGGTCAATTTCGAAGGCTCGAATTTCCTCTTGTTGTCAGAATCTTCAGCTACAGGAGTAACTTCCTTGTCGCTAGCCTTTTTGAAGCCGAGAGCACTCAACTTGGACTCCTTGGCCCCGGCCTTTTTGTCAAGCTTCTTCAAACTGACACTCGACACCGGTTTAGGCTTGACCCATTTGTTATCCTCTATCACCAAGCCGTTCATTAACACATCCACCGTCTGGTCGACAGGTAAGTCACCTTCTATCACCCCCTCAACCTCGAGATGTGCAGCAAGTTTGGAAATGACCACGTCGGGTATAGCTCTCTCATTTTCCCCGGTGTTGGGATTCAAATAGTATATCTTATTAAATTTTTCACTCAATTGCACTTTGTCATTGGCAAATCTGTCCATGATGTGTTGAGTGATGACATAATTTCCCAAAGTTTTCTTGACTTGAGACACAAGGGCCTCGTCGGTTACCACGGTAGGATGTAACAACAATAATAATTTACTCATGATGTACAGATGTGGAAGTTGCAGAGTACCAGATACTTATGTAGTGAAAAAAAAATTTGTATTTGTCATCGATATCGCGCCATTTCGTATGGTCGTGGACCTAAATAGTGACCAAGGAGACCGAAGCTAACGCCACGTCGTACGACGCCGCGCCATGATTTGGTCCCGGTGCGAAAGTCCGATGCCTCTCCGATTTCGGTCAGTCACAGAAGCGGTAATTGAAATAATTGGATTTGCCAGCGCTGCTATTCGATATGGGGAATTTGCTTAAGTAATCGGTCATCTGTTATTCACCACAGCAAAAAAGGGTTCGTTTATTATTACAATAATATACATGTATATACAATAGTTACAAGAGCTAAGCCGTGACATTATTTTCGTCGTCGGTGGCATCCTCTTCAGTATCAGTAGCGTCATTGTCGTTATTGTTCTTCCCCAATATTCCTGATATTGGCGGTAATTGATGGGTAGTCTTGTTTATAGAGGGGGAGGTAGGGGATAATTGGGGTAAATCTCGACTCCCGGAGAAACTTCTTTTATGTGTATGACCATGAACCGTAGGACTAGGCAATGGTAACACCACCGAGGATGATCTACTGGAGCTAGCTGAATTGTTCGTCAAACTTTGCGTTCTTGAATGACTAAACTTGACTGACTGCGGTGATGATAAAGACATCAACGAGTAAACCGCATCTTGCTCTGTATCACCTTTCTTGGGGTTTTGGGATTTGGACCCCGCCGTACCGCTACCAAATTTAAACGGCGTCGAATTGTCTGACGTTAGATTGAGCGGTGGTAACTTGTAATTAGCATCTAATGATAAGGGTCTTGAACTTTTGGTCTTCTTCCGTTCACCAGGAGGTTTGGAATTTTGTCGATTTATTGTAGCCATTAATGCGTTATGGGCACTATTCTCTTCGTCAGGGCTTGGAATATCAATAATGCGCTCCCTCTTCTCAAGAAGGGAAGGAGAACTCTTCAAGGCTGTGCTATTAAACGGAGACGTTTGATCGTACTTTGGACTTGCAAGATTCTCATTAGTAGTGAGCGTTTGAAGATTGTAGTTGGCCCTACTAAGGCCATCGTGTCCGTCAGGTTTACTCAAATTACGCTGTAACGTCAGTTTCAGCCTTCTCGTAGGCGATATCTCGGAACTGAAATTCAATTCGGTGAACTTAAATTTATAAGCGTCCTTGTTCTTTTGCTGCTTGTGCAACTTGTCAATGGCATTACTCAACTTGCCCTTCAACTGAGAAGTAATCTCGTGCAACTCTTCTCGTTCCCGGTCACGATCGCCGTCTCGTTCCCTTGGCTCGTTGTCAAACAACCTTTTCCCAGGACTGAAATACGTGGGAGTTTTTTGCACCTTGAGTTTGCCGCTGTTCTCCTCGTCGCTATCGTAACCTGAGGTACTATATCTAGGAGTCTTCAAGAGGTTGGCACTATGGCCATGATAAGCCGGGCTCTGGATATTATGACTGTTGTGCTTGGACGAGTCGCTAGGGCGCTTGAGGGATGGCGAATAAGGCAAATTGTCGAGGGACTGATCAGGAGTGGTTAAAAAGGCAGACAACCGGTGATTCTTTCTTCCACTAGGGGGAGTCGACGGTTCATCAATCCTCATGGCGGTGGTCATCTTGGGAGATGTGACGGGGGTGGTTGCTTTCTCTGTCATTTGGAAGGGGTGGGCTAGTCAAATAATGGTACCGACAGCTGACACAGAAATATGCTCAGGAATAAAGCTTCAAACGCACCAGTGATAAGGCGTCTAGTAGAACTGAAGGATGGAGTGTAAATATTACCTATCACTAAACGTAATAGACCTAATTTTAAATTAATACAACGTAAGGAAAGGGTTTAAAAGGAGTCAGGGTGCTGGTCTTCGTCTTGTAACAGGCCAGTGCGTGGTGGGTATATGATATTTGTAACAGGGTGTAATTGCTGTAGAATCTTTGGTTTACAATAAGCACTCGTTAGGAGGAGGGGGTGACGTCGGCTATGATGTATTAATAGGGTTTATTAGGGAAGAAATTTGTAGTTTTTTTTTTATTTATCAAATTAAGGAACTTTCGCGGCAATGGTACAAATGTTAATTTTACCGCTTCTTTCGGTTTTGTGGACATTATTTTTCACTCAAATTTACAAAAAAAAAAAAACCAAAACCAAAACCAAATGAAGAAAGTGAACATTTTATAGCTCTTTGACAGGCGCGGAGGGGTATGTATAGGAAACCGAAGGTTTGGGGTAGGTGATACTGGCGGTGGATTGCCACAACAATAAAAGTGCCGTTTCATTATTGTATACGCAAGCTGCAGGGTCTTTCGACTTGTTGAGGGGATACGTAGCACCACTCGCACAGGACACCAGGGACTGCTCGCACAGTCGGACAGCGTCCGATTAGTAACAAATATACTGGTTCAAGTTCACAAAGCCATTGCCAAAGAAATAGGGTAGACTTATTGTCGGGTATAAATTAGATAAAATGATGCTAGTGGTGCCACCTGGTTCGATTTGTGGAGTGCACTCATAGGGGCATAATATCAGAACACTCAACGAATTAGAATCGGACACATCTGATGAAAGTTCCAGAAAAATGTTTTCATGACTTTCACTACCAACGGGCTAGGTATACCGTTCAGTACGAGCTCCCTTGAACTACACAATCAATAAAAGCACGCCCAAGATCTAGCGCTATGACGATGGGGTCAATTATTGAACACTCTTAGTAACAAACCAGGCCGGAGAAGTCGCCAGTCAACTGCAACTAGTCAAAATACGTAAACTTTTCGGAAGGATGTTGGCGTCATTGAGTTTTGCTTGCGTTACAATTCTAGATAAACTTTAACTAAAGCTATACATACTGTATCACTTTTGCGCGGATGCAAAATTTCTGCCATTTCGGAATGGGTGATAACAAACGGAGGGAACAAGTATACAAACCATTCTACCCCAACTTCGATGCTCGTTTCACTACTGATCCGTTCCTTCGTGATATTTGAACTCTGCTGTTCAGGTTTATCATAAGAGAATACTAGAGTCATGTAAGTAGGTTGAGATGTATGGGAAGATTGAGAATCGAGCGTATCCCTGTTGGCACTGCTTATGCCGGCCTCAGACAGAAGTTTCAGGCCCGCTATAATCTCTGCTCAGGTATGGTTTTTCACTGCTCTAGGAGAGTAAACTTTCGCTTATTCCCCGGAATTATGTTCTTCTTCGATACCCAGCAGGCGTAGAATGTTTTCAAGCTCGCTCAACTCGAGACCTGTACACTCACTCATGCGGGTTATTGTTGCCTCTTCACTTGATTTCAAAATGAAATAACAAACCGGGGATGCCCTTGCTCACACAATAGCAAATAGCAAAAATCATAGATTTTTGGGGATAAGATTTTGTTCTAGGCTTGCCGGTTATACTTATCTATTAAAGAGAACGCTGTAACCTTGGTTTAAAAATAGCTTGCCAAAGGACAATCAAGAGGGGTCTCGATTTTCACATTGTAAACTTTAGGTACCATTTTCTCCATGAGCTTTTGGCATGACAGAAAGTCGAGTTTCGTCCCAATTATCATCAAATTTGATTTAATACTTATCTTCCACCCCCTCTGAGTGGTCAAGCTGCCCGTAATTGTGCATGACTTCCAGATACTTATCGAAAACTACCACATCGTCCAACTTTGCATGATTCAGGACCGTATTGTCATCTCTAATTAACAGTGCTAGTGTTGAAGGTGTTGCATCCCAAGAGCAATTCCGGCTTTTTTCTCCTCGTCATCTTTCTTCTCAACATACGGTAAAAATGACCTCCGCATATTCGATTTTGAACCGTCCGAGCTTTCAACTGAGGCTTATAGCTTTCGCTGTCGAGTATCGTTTTATTGCACCTTTTTCAAATAGTGATTCATCAATTTGGCCCGATTTTATTTTGAGAAGCAAGGCATTGTGGATTTGGAAAGCATAAAAGCAAGCAACGTATTTGGTGAATCTTTACTGCATGCCATCCCTTCATTACGTTGCACATTTCAGTCCACAAAAACTGGTAAAACACATGCAACTTGGCGGCGTCTTGTGCATCCTCCCGCCTTTCAGAAAAATGATGGTGCTCGAAAGTTAGGTTATAACTATCTATGGCCTTGTTATAGAGTTCTTAGGACTAACCTTCAGCTTTAGGGTTTTCGAAACTTCCAATAATCTTTTCCTGTTCTGTCAGCCTCGAGTCCTGTTCTATCAACGTCGACTTATGTTCTACCAGCTCCAAACGCAATTCTTCCTCTGACCGCTTCCTTTCTGCCACTTCGGCTTGAACTCCCCAATCTGCTTCTCCGTCTCAGATTCCTCTCTCTTCTGAGACATACTAAGATCTTCCATCGATTTCCCCAACCCGGATCCCTCCTCCTTCTCTTCAGACTCCAAATGGAACCTTTTGGAACTCTTCAGAGAAGAAATGTTTTTTGGGCCAGACCTTTTTCCTATAAGTTCTGGTTTTTGATTCGCTTTTAAAATAGTAGTTATATGCGGTGGGAAATTTGGCCTGTTGAGTTACTTTTGTTGGATTATCTTTACGCCTGGCCCCACTTTATCACAAAATCAAGAATTTTTCAGACATGCAGCTTCCCTAGAAGACTTTGATTTTTTAAACTAGGCGGAACCATCAAAATAAAGAAGTTTGGGCGAGATTTGAGAGAGGCAAGTATAATTAACAGGTTTTTGGGGGAACAATGTAGACACAATCTTTCAACAGCAACGAGTGAGGACCAGAAAGTCGTAAAGGGAGAGCCGGTACACTATCAAGAGCCGGAAGGTTTCCTTACACATGTTACGTAGGGAAGGACGCAAGCGATACACGTAGCAGTGGGGGCTAACGAGATTATGATCAACGGTTCCAAAATTGCTTTTTGCAGGCATTTTTGAGTCTTGAAGCTGCAGATTACCAGTTTCGTAAAGGCGCGAGAGGTAGCTTCGGTCACATGACCAACAGTTCGTGGACACAAAACACAGGGTCTAGGACGACTATTATTCAGGAGAGAGTCTAGATGAAACACAATGTACCAATGATAAGATAACTAGAATTAATTAAAGCAAGCATAGGTGGTACCTCTTGAATCTCTACGGGTATGATATGAAATATAATATCAGGTTATAAATGTCTATTTTACGTATAACTAGCTAACTGAACACCGCAGGTAATTATTCAGAATTGACGACAACAAGGGCTCTAGTAGGCCACTGTATTAGGTATCCACTCCGAAGGTATCTGTTCAATCAGTTGTTGAACCTGAGCGAATCCATGCTACCAGCTCAACGAGTCGAGCTTTTTGGTGGTTCTTTGACCGTATAACATCAAACTAGCAGAATAAGGGAGCCATGAATAAAACTGCCATTTTCTAGACCCAATATTGAAGCCCAAGTGGACCTCCTGACACAATTGAGTACCGTGCTCAGAGCATATCTTGCTCTGACTGGATATAATTGGAGCCTCTAGATTCTCTCTGTTTACAATTATCGGACAAAACAACCAGAGATAAGGCGATAAAGCATCGTAGGTAATAGAGCATTACAGCTACATAACTTGCTAACCAGAGCATGGCCATAGTGGGACCATCTAACTGTCAACGTTCACGTTTTGAATCTCATCGTGGATATGGGCTGGGGCTAACTAGTTCACTTCGAAACCTGGTATATGTGTAGGACTAACATTTCCTCTCCTATTGTTACTATGTTTATTCCTTACACGTTACTGAAATCATGTGACTTCATAGGACATACAGGTGTTAAACTATAATATAATCAACTATTTGACTGCTACAGAATACTTTTCTTTGGTTCGTGAAGAAGAGGTCACCCTTCTTATCAACAGTTTCTTACACTTGTTTTTGTGAATCAGGTAAAGACGTTGTGAAGTTGAGCAGTTGGCTCTAGGCTCGCTTCCCTATTGTATATTAGCTGCACCACTAGACTAAAACAGAACGAGTAAACCATCGGGTGTCTTGCTACCGTTGAATGCGATGGATCGATAGGTTCATGCTGCAAAAGGTTAACAGACAAGTTCCCCGTGCCAGTCTTATTGCATACGCAAGCGACTCAGTGGTGGGATCCAGTACCACGCACAGGACAACAGGCACAGGACAGTACCAGGTATTATTGGCATATACACGACTCTTCCAAACCTCAATTTCGCAAAGTGTAAAAGGATCAATTTGTAAACAAACGGTTCACTAAGCGCTCTTCTGGCAACAGCCCATTGAATTACCTTCAGCGCTTCTCGACCATTGGAAGGAGCATACAAACAGACCACCACGAGTCACATCGTATATCACTTGAGCAAGCGATACATCGATAAAAACAAGATTTTTTGCCTCGCGTTGCCCACAACCCTCAGTGATGAATAGCGCCAATGGTATATTACCAGTGCCCTCATCGCTCTTACGAAAGAGCAATGGCAAGAGGCTAAGCATGGGGAGTGCCACGAGACTGTCGCTAATGGGGAGCAGCCACCAACACAATCCCGGAGGGAGGCCCAGCGGTAACTTTGTTGAGAATTTGAGTGTCAGCACAGTCCCTTCATCCATCAAGAGAAGGTCATTTTTATCCACCCCTGGTTCCAATAGCCGCCGGAAGACGTCCATGTACTTATCACAAAACTCACAGTCCAGTCAAAACCAGTTTAGCTCCCAAGCGAGTCAGGGTAAAGACGATGGGGTATACTCTCAAAGATCGGTGTTCAATAACAACGTGACGAGTCAAACCACCAACCAGGTCCCGGACTCGAGACCCATCAAAGACAGACAATACCAGAATCTCATTCAAGGCGAGATATACGAGTTCTTGCGTCTAAATAGGTTCGAGATCGAAATGAACCACCCGCTCACCACCAAAACATTAAGACAACCAACCCAGAAGGATTTTATATTGATATTCCAGTTCTTGTACAATAAGATTGATCCGTTCTATAAGTTCACCAAATCCATAGAAACAGAAGTGTTTACCATTCTAAAGCTTTTGAACTATCCGTACCTCGACGGGATAAATAGAAGTCAAATAAGCGCTGTTGGTGGGAGTTATTGGCCTACTTTTTTGGCGATGTTGTACTGGTTGGTCAAGTTAAACTTGCAAGTGACAGACCTAAACCTTGTGGATGTTAGCGGAAAGAATTTCGATGATCAATTAAATGAAATACATGAGAATTATATCAAGAGTTCTTTCATAAACCATTCGAAGTTCAACGATGAAGAAAACTTGAAGTTGCTTGAAGAATTCAAAGTTAAATGTGACGAGATTAAACTGGAAATATCCCAAGAGATCTTGAATGAACAAGAACAGAACAAAGCTTTATCAGATAGATACGATCAATTGAATGAAGAATTTCGTGGACATGAGAGTCAAATGAAGAAGTCGAAAGCGTTGGAGAATGATTTGATCAAGTTCAAAGCCTATATCGAGACCATGGAGATCAAGAAGAACGACTGGTATAAGATCTTGGATGAGATACAAGCAGAGATAGACAATTATCGCCGAAACTCTGAGTTGTTGCGGGAGGAAATACTGGGATACGAGAACAACTTGAAATCCAAGGGACTCGATATTGACACTATCAACAAGATGAACAACGAAAGAAATGAGTTGAGTAAAAAAATTGACTCTAATAATGATAGACTCGAAGAGATTCATCAGCAACTACAATCAAAACAGCTCGAGCTCAGAAACAAATATGAAAGTGTCGACAACTTTGTTCGGCATTACAATAACTTGATCTACAAAATTCAATTCAAGAACCATGGACATTTGACCAACAATCATGATTTTGAGATAAAACTTAACGATAGTGTTTGGGATTTGTCTCGTAGTTTCAACCTGGTTGATATCTTACAAGATTCCAAGAGCTTGAAGCAAGAAAAGTTAGAACTCATCAAGTTCAAGAATAGCGTGAATGGAAAAATCCACGAGACTCAGGATTCCAAGATCAAGCTTCAAGAACAAATCGATTCCATAAATGAAACCATCATTGAGAAACGTGATGAACTAGAAAGTCTAGCATCTAATTTATCAATCAACAAAATCAACTATGACCGGTTGTATGGAACTGTGTCAGATAAATCCACCACGTACTCCACCAAAATTGAGAAGCTTACCCGGGAGATCAACTCCATGAAGGTTGATTCCAATTCAGAGTATGTGTCGGTGTTACATCAATATAATGACGTGGCCATGGAAGCCGAGAATCTCAAGAATCAATTACACAAAGAACGGAATACTTTACATAATAACATATTGTTGATACTTGAGACCACTCTTAATTTCAAGGAAAACGTTCACCTGAATTTAGAAGACTTGGAAGAGTTGGTGATGAGAGAGTTGGGAAATGAAGGTTAATGGGATATCTTTTGTAATATAATGTACACTGTATAATGTAAGATAATAAATGTATTAGTCCCCTAGTCAAATTATTGTTCAATATTTATTTACAGAATAGGTTTTGTTCTATGTACAATAAAGATGATGTACTTGTATGATCAGTTATAACATTAAAATTCGTTTCTTAACCACATGGCAACTCTTTTATTTTGCTCAAGTTGGTTCTTTGTAAACTTAGGCTCTCCGAATTTGGGCTTGAAGTTCTTGGTGATGTTAATGACGAAATATGGATTAACGTTGAATTTAGTTGATAATTTTGATACGGTCCATTGAGCAGGATCAGAAGTTCTCAATTTCAAGATTTCTAACGCAGTTTTGTCGTCCACGTTGTATTGCTTTGTGGCACCGTGTATTACCGGCATGTCAGCTATTTCTTCATCTGTGTAGGTTTTTTGGATACCAAGGGTTTTACGGGGGTCCTTGTTTGGTAAAAATGCGTTTGGAGTTTGTTTGACGGAAGGCATGGATGCTGGTGGGTTGTATACCAATCCTTGTGTGGGCGTTTTTGGCTTGAAGTTGTACGCAGACTTCACAGCATTGTACTTGTTGGCCGGTTTGGCTTCAAATGGTATGGATTTTAAGGAATAGTTACGTATTAATCTCATACTATACAGTGGTCTGAAAAATTTTTCGTTTGCAGTTGAGTATCAAGTGCGGCAGCTGGAGAGTAGTCGTGTGACACACACGATGGTGATAGTGTGAGTTTAAGTCAAGATTCGGGGTCAGGCAAGGAGGCAGGCAGGGAGGCAGGCAGGAGAGCTTGATCGTACGACATTAGTGGGATGTTATACCCGCCATTTAGTATAGGATTGAAGTTTTCGAAATTTGCGGTATTAAGGTATCACAAGATTATTACAGTTGGGTCTAGCAGCGTTGAAAAGTAGACAACTAGAGACAACAGAGACCACATCGGCGCAGCAAGAATGTATCGAATGCGTTTGAGTGCAAATTGATCATGTGAATAGTTGGTGGTACTCGTGTGCCCAGATCAATGTAAACAGATCCAAGACTAGTGGGAGAGCAGCGAGTTCCGATCAGATCGACTTAGTTTTGCACTTTTTTCTAATATATAAATCTCTATACTACATAATAAGAAAGCCAGAAAAGTCACGTTGAAGATTTCGACTTCAATTGAGAAATATTTCAAGGAATATTAACTAATCAGCTTCTCTATTTTCGGTTCCGTTTGTCATTATTTTAATATCGCCCCAGAGAGATACCTGATTACTGGAGAAAAAGCCAACTCAAGTCTGGTATTGCTAGGCTCTCGTATTACCTCTGACCCAAAGACAAGACTTGGAGTCTAACGAATCATTCTTGAATGGGTTCGGCTCCCCGAAGTTTGCCTTCATCGATTTGCCGGTGAATAGTCGATGTTTTGGTAAGTATACTACCAAGTGGTTGCAAAAATATCCGTGTTTGCAAGAACGCAAACTGTTTTCACAAGTTCCTTACTTGTGATTCCAAGAAGAAACTCTTTGTTGGATTATTGAACGCCAACTCAGAATATATGAACGTCTTGTGTCAGTTGATAGGGATGTCAAAACCTTAGTGGGATCAAATAATTCCTGAAATGATCTGACTACCCCTATTTAGTATCATGTAGACCAATTGAATGATCTCAATATGAAAGAGTTAAAGAAATTATTTCGAGTCAACGGTATTACAATGGGACGAAGAAACAATCGAATACGCTAATTAGCCTGCTCATGATCTTGTTGATTTATTCCAAGGGTGAGGATTTGCCCCAGTCAGCTTATCCTCATACTTTCGAGAAGAACTGGCTTCGGTTAAAGAGTTTGAAATAAATGATACCCCCAAGAATGTATATCTTGATTCTTAGTGCTTTTATATTGTCGATAGAGAACGACTAGTTAACGTCTCTTTAAGCGTAAATTTTCAATTGAAAGATACATCATAAAGTCTGGAAGAACGTTAACCGATGCCTTTGCGATATCGTTTGAGATAAAGATCTTGAAAAGCAAAATGGGGGCCAACTTTTCCGCCAAACGATACAGCAGTGTTCAGTACTCACAATTTAACCACGTGAAGTTCAAATTGCAATTGTATCAAATTGAAAAATCAAATCACTTTACCGTATAAGGGCCTTCAATAACATTGGTATTGGTGGACCTATTGTGGATTTTCGACGGGGCACGAACATTCGAAAACCGTCTAAGCGAGATCTAAACCGAAAAAAATATTACACTAACCAGGTTAAGAGCAAGGCCATACCGGTGCTATCAAGAAGAGGGCTTTGAATCAAAGACAAGTAGAGTAGCATCAAGACACGTACAAGTATATAGGAGAATAGTTGTTCGAAAAACGTTGATATCACCGGAAACAGATGTTTCTACTAGCAATAACGAAAAGTAAACATACATCTGCAATTTAAGGAGTCAAAATTTGGATAAAAATTAGTCAGCTACCCACAGTCATGGACATAAGCGTCGCGGTCATAACTCCAGACAGGTGGTAGCCGTTGACAATCGAAATATAGTGTATTATGGTCTAAAACGGTTAAATATGAACCTAACAACGTCTTGTGCACCAGAGACACACCGGCATATAAGCCGTCTTTAAGATTGACTAATTCAAAAATAAGAATTTACACTTTCCGAAAACAGAATCAGTCTATCCCAAATAGACGAGAAATCACCCTATTGAGCGAAAAGCCAAACCAATCTGTTTACCTCTCTTCCGCATTGGGAAAGTGATTTCCCATTTCGCAAAGTAATCGTATAAAATTTCGACAAATCAAGGCTAAAAACAATTTAAGAGTTAATTCTTATTCATCGAATAGTCCTGAATCTATTAATTTTTGAACAATCATGGGACTTTGTGCAGTTTGTCTTATTTTTTAATAACTGTTTTTTTGCCGTATTTGTTTATTTTCAAGTTGGGGAATAAAACCACAACGAATCCCACTTTTGTACCAATTTCTTTTCCAACTAACTAATTAATCCTTTACTAAGTTCCTTCCAATCGTTTACAGTTCAAGGTTTTTATTTTAAACTCCTTCCAATCTTACCCCTAGTCTTTCCTTTAATACAACTTTTAAACCTAGCGTTCTGTTTATTTTCCAAACAATTCCAGTCTATTAAAGGTTAATATCAACAAACAACTTAGAGATTCCTATTTACAATGTTATTCAAAACTTTATTACCTTTAGCCTTATTGGGTCTTGCCCAAGCTGCCGATGATACCACTGTTGTCTCCACTGTCACCATCACCAGAACTCTTTTGACTCCAGAACAATCTGAATCTGCTGCTTCTGTTGCTTCTGCTTCTGCTGCCTCCGAAGCTTCATTATCTTCTGCCTCAGTTGCCTCAGTATCTTCTGCTTCAGTCGCTTCTGCTTCATCTGCTTCAGTTGCTTCTGCCTCTGCTGCTTCTGTCTCATCTGCTTCTGCTGCTTCTGCTGCTTCTGCTGCCTCAGTCGCCTCGGCTTCGTCAGCTTCAGTTGCTTCTGCTGCTTCTGCTGCCTCAGTCGCCTCGGCTTCGTCAGCTTCAGTTGCTTCTGCTTCTTCTGCTTCAGTTGCTGCTGCTCAAGCTAAATTAGCTTCCCTTTCTTCTGCTTCCGAAGCTGCTGCTGCCTCTGAAGCCGCCGAAGCTGCTTACTTATCATCTATTTCTGCCGCTTCTGTTGCCTCCGTCGAAGCTCACGCTACTTCTTCTTCCGAGCCAAAATTAGATGGTTTCAAAGGTGTCATTGCTGTTGCTTCCGCTTTCAATTCTTCATCTTCTGTGCTCCTGTCTAGTGCCGAACCATCTTCCACTTACTACAATTCTTCATCTGCTTTAACTTCCAGTTACTACAACAGCACTTCTGCTGAAATTACTTCCTCTTCATTTGTTGAAATTTCTTCAACATCTGCTGCTGGTGTTTCCACTGCTGAAGAAGACGACGATGAAACCTCATCTGAAGATTCCGCTGCTTCCAGAGGTCTTTCCTTAGGTGTTATTGGTTTAGCTGCTCTTGCATTATTGTAATTGCGAAAGGTATCTAACCCAAACCCAAAGAAGTCCAACATGATCGTTGCTTCAGTTGATTCCTTCCATGGATCACGCTTTGTCTACTCATTCAGTCTTCGTTTAGAATTGGTCTGAGGTTTTTATATTTTATTTGTTGGAATAATTCCAACCGTTTATTCAAAGTTGATGATATTACGAAAATCATTCGATTCTATTATGTTCTTACTACTGAATTTTTATACCTTTTTTTTTATATCCCCAAAGCCGTGGCTAAGGTGTACTTTGACTACTTGAAACACGGCTTTACCTCCTGTATAATTTTGTGTACTACTATAAATGATTTACTTGAATGTTGCAGCCATGTGCCGCTTTCGGTAAGCTTACGAAGACTGCCCATCCGGACTAGATAACTCAACCCGATTCAGCAATGTAATGTATTTGACAGGTGATGTGAGCCCTTTTCAAATGGTTATACAACTGCGAGATAAGCCTCGTTATGTTACATTCTTAAAGTGCTCTTAACAAGAAGTCCGGTAAAACTTTGCATTGTAAGAGCGGTTGGTATCTAGGTCTTGCCTAGTGGTGGGCTTACAAGTTGGTAGCTTCATCTTTTTACTACAAATTGTAATACTGCAATTTTCTAACAGATATGGTGTTGTTCATAATTACAGACCGGTAAGCCAAAAGCGACATATATTACAAATAATTAATTAAACTAATACCTCGTAAGTCATAAAGGAACACGAGCTCATCATGTTCTCCTTCCGTTTATATCTTGAAGATACTTTTCTTTCTCCAACACATAGTACTCCAGTTCGCTGAGACCCCTAGGAATCTTTGGTGGGACATGTGGTTTGTTTTCAAAGCCCCGGTTTTCGTCATTGCCGGGTATTCTATCGAATATAGAAGGTGAAAACCGATTTTCCCATTTTCCGTTACCCAAATATCCCGTTTCCTTGTTGCTTAACTCCAATGGTTTGCGTTCTTGTTTTCTACTCTTAGAAAAGTGTTCATTCGGAGTAGGAGCATAGTATTTGGGGTCTATTTCGTCTTTAGCTAGCTCATCTTCAGGCATGGGGAGCGACGAGTAGGACAACGACTTTACTTGTTTATCCATAAAATACACTTTTGTGGGTAGCCCATCATGTAAATCCTGCTCGTGTTCTAACCCTATGGTGTCCGCCGAATAGGGAATTGAAGTATTATGGGGAGAAGAAATTTGGAGCTTTCTCATGTCATTGTGCAATTCTGGCGGTGGTTTACGAACCGGGGAAGCTTTAGCTGGAGTTTTAGGCCCTCTATCATTTGTACGATTATCATCGACCACTGAGAAGCCCGAATGTGGCGGTGGTGCTGGGGGATGGTCAAAAGAATGATCCTCATCGTCAAACCGGTTCTGCTGGAAGCTATTGAACTGTATATCTTTTTGCAACTCATCCAAGTTATCGAATTCGTCTATCTCTATTGGGCTGATGTTGTTGGCTCGGTCGTATCTTTGTTTCTCTTCGGGACTGAAGAGGTGAGTGATTGGCTCTTTACTCTGGAACTTGGTCCGAAGCTTGTTGAATTTCAGAAGGTATTTGTTCTTCTTAGTAGGTGAACCAAACACATCAGGCTCTTCTTGAACTTGCTCAGAGGATCCGCTCGCAGAGGTGTTGGTAGACGACTTACTCTCGTGACTCATGTGGAAGAGGGACTTCTTCTTGGAGTCTGTGCTGGAAACAAAGACGTCGTCCACAACACTCGGCTTGTGAGACAACGAAGGATGTTGTGGAGGAGGTGGAGGTAATTCTTTTTTGGAGTCGTAACTAGTAAGTGAGCTTCTGAAGCCGCTTCCCATTGCCGAATCTTCGTAGTTGGTCTCGTACAACTTAGGAGGTAAGACGGGTGCTGAGGGATAGAAAGTCATCTCCAAATAAATCATCCCGGCTCTTCTGCCATTCAAGGTCAAATCATACCATTTGTCATAAATGTATTTCCCTTCACTCAGATTCTCTTCTTGAAATATGACACTACAGTCAATGTCACAAGTTCCGATTGGGGTTGGGTCATTTTTTGTTTCGTCTAGAACGTCAAGTTTCATCAACGGCTTTCTTTCTCTAGTCAAATCAAATCTAACTTCATGGGTCCAGTCTGGAGTCTGACCGGCCCTGAAATGTGACGGAGTCTTTTTTGCAATAGTACCCAATCTCAAGGTAACGTAAGGGGATTGCTTGTCTAATTTACGTCTGTTTGGTAAGTGTTTAGCCCGGCAAACAATAATGACTAAAGTCCCATCAGCAGTTTGGGGGACTTGAGGGCCCGATGCAATGGAGGCATTTGGGTCCATAGTTAGTGAGTGTCTATTAGTGTATATGCCAATGTAGTTAGGATTAAGGACAACCTTTTAACAAAAACAATACAATTATAAATCGGATTATATCTTCACTCTTGGGGCTGAAAAAGCCTATGGTTTAGGTGCGTCAGACATATTTACGAATCATCCGTTTTTAGAAATAGAATCGGCAGTGCGATGGGATAAAGTTCTATAAATGGAAAAGAGGTTGAAGAATTGCGAGAGGAAACAGGGCATGGAAAGGCTTTACAGCTCGGTATGATGCTGGGACCAGTGTGGCGAGTTACTACCACCAAATAGCGTGGTTTCTTCTTGCAAATGCACTGATTTATGTAGGAGATCGGCATGCGCTGCAGAGTGAGCAGATCATTTGCAGCCAAGAGTGGTGACCGTTGGCGCACCTGCTGGTGGTGACCGGGATCAGTCACTCGATAGTGGCTTGGAATTGGTTAGAGAATGATGCTGTTTATGGATAGAATGCTTGATTTGTGGTATGGCTCAAAGGAGTTTGCAGTACGTCTGCTGGTGCCCCGAATCGAGTTTTCGCTTCCATTACCACAGCATCTTACATAAGACACTTCACTATCTCTCAGCTTTATGCGGAACTCGCTACTATCTTCATTTTCATACGTAACACTTCACCCCTTTCTCTCGTACGCTTAGACCTTGGCTTTGAAAATAATTACGTGCCCCGACCAATACCACCGGCTGAGAAAAATTATGATGAGGTAGATGAGAATTGAATCATTAGGGCAAGATGTCATTCAGAGGCAGAGGAGGTCAAGGACGAACACTTTTACCCTTTGGCTTGGACTACAGTGACGTGTTATCGTCAAGTTTCGATACTGAAAAGCCAAAACTTATTTTACCCATCAATGCTCCATTGTCAGAGCGAGAAAGAGACGAAGCTATGCAAAGCATAAATTTCAGCAGCTTGGTTTTGAACGGGCCATTTTACACTGGGAACACCCTTGATGACAAACAAAAAACAACATCTCTCACGTTATCAGACGGGATAGAAAGACATTCAGACAAATATAAGAAGGTTAAGAAGATTGGTACGACGGTGGAAGACCATCCATTTAATATTGAGTTTTTCCCGGGAGAATTGCATAGTGTGATGGGAGTCAGTAAGAAGAAGAAACTTGGGTTATCTTCCTATAAATCAAGTACTGATATGAACAACGGTTTGAACGGCCACAGCTTGATGACTGATTCCGAGCAACAGGCCAAACAAATGGTTGAAAAATTGAAGCATATGGCTGATGATTTGGATACTAAAGATGACGACATACAAGAAGGAGAAGAAGAAGAAGAGGAGGAGGCAGAAGATGATTTCGAGGACGACGAGGATGATGATTATAATGCAGAACGTTACTTCGATGATGGTGACGATGACTACGGTGATAATGGTGATGACGAAGCTGCTTTTTAAGCAAAAGCAATATAGACCCCGGAGCATTGATGTTATTTATTGTATATTAGTTAGATAATATGTACATAATTGTTTAAATGTTAAATGCAAATGATACTAATGAATTTCTTCCTGACACTTTTCCTAACCATCTACCGAATTTATGTTCTTTACTGGTTAAAACATAAATTTCGAGTTTTTTGTCTTCTTTGATTTCAACTGCTTCAATTTTACTGATACACCCCTTCACACTAAAAGTTCCAACCAACTGGAAGCTTCTCAAACCTTCCCGGTCGACTTTCCATATCTTCAACTCCCCTGAATATGAACCGGTTATAAACACGTCACTGAAAGGGACCGCATATATGGAGGTGATCCAATAAGGTTTTCTCACCGGTATTTGGAGACTACTATCAACCAAGTCTCCACTGGCTTGCGTGGGTAAAAGCTCTGGTTCTAAGCCATGGGCAACTCTTTGTGTAAATAAAGGTTTCTTTTTGGCCAAAGACCATAGTGAGACATTACCATTATCAGAACCAGTGACGAAATGGGATTCATCCACCATCGATACTACATCTAAGGAACCTTCTGCGTGGAATGGAGTGTCTAGCTTTTTAGCTTTTTCAGAATCACCCCCTCTGAAAGTTAATCTTGATTCATCAGCTATTTTCCAGAATAAAGCTGTTCTATCTCTTGAACCCACCGATATACAAGTTTCTCTGGCCAATGACGACAAATCCAAAATGTTATCTTGGTGCCCGTACAAAACTTCCAATTGAGAAAACTGATTAACAGAGTAAGTTCTTACCTTCAAATCGGCACAAGCAGCGTATAATTGATCGGTATTTCTTCTGAAACTTAAAGCATTGACAGAGGATCTGGTCTCCAAAACCTTAAGACTGGCCAAGTTTTCCGTCGACCATATGATTAATCTACCATCTTTACCACCAGTAACCAAATATTTCCCATCAGGTGAGGCAGCCACGCAATTTATGGCATCGTAGTGATGGTTACGTTCATTATATAAGTCGTAATATTTGGCCCCTCCCTTCGTGTGCTTTACTCTTTCCGGCTTTCTCTTGCTTATGTTCCACTTGATGATTTCAATATCTTTGGACACCGTGTACAAAAATGGGTAGTGAATCGATAATGAGGTCAAATTTTTGGACCCTATTCTGGTTATTATTGGAGTTATATCTTCAGTTTGGGATTGTAATATGTCCCCGTAGTACTTGAACACTTGACCTTTGTTTTCAGCCACATCAAGTTGTAATCTGTGTCCTATGATATCGTCATCCAAGTCTCTGGCACTAAAATCTTCATCACCACCTTCTAATTCAGTCTGCTTTAAATTGTCCAAATATTGTTTGGCCAATCTTCTTCTTTTATCGGCAGCACTTTCTTGTTGGAACTCTTCATCAGATGACATATCCTCGACGTCTCTTCCACTATCTTCGGCTTCTGAAACTGATACATTACCAGGCTCACCTTCGGTATCACTACCAGAGATGTCCTCATCTCGAGATATGGATGGTTTTGGGTCATTTCTTTGTGGTTTTTTGTGGTTTTTTTTAACAGTGCTACTATCTCTGTTGTTCCTTTTCCGTTTCTTCGAAGGATCTGAAAGGAATGGATCGCCGGCCATAGTTTATGATTATTTTTGTATGATTAACAGTATTCTTCTGAAAAAAAAAATCTGCTCTGCGCAGACCTGGTATACACACTGAGAGGCTACGGGCCTGGTCAACACCTAAACACTGAGGCCCTACGGGCTTGCCGAATACGCCAGACTTGAACCATAAGAATCCAGCCATACTACAAGACAATCATGAAACTAGAATTTATATTACTATTTACGTAGGGTACTCTACAAAGTATGCAATAGGCAATGGTTGCAGATGCTCACATTTATACACCATCTCAACTCTACCACTCATGGCACTCCTCGATCTCGGTCTAATCTTCCAACAAGTCTTCGATGTCATGGTCTTCAGCGGCATCGTAAGCGGTCTGGTGTCTTTCTCTTAACTCGTTGGCTTGCTGTTCGATATAAGCTTCCTTCATCTTGTTAGCCTTTCTGGTCTTTTTACCCCAACCAAAAGTCTTGGATTCATCTTCAATAGTTTGGATCTTTTGTTCTTCTTCTTTCTCTTTCCTTTCCTTTTCCAATTCTTTCTCTTTGTTTTCTCTTTCCACTTGTCTCTTGACGTGGTATTTGTTGGCCCAATTTTGATAAAGGCCTCTCACTAAGATGTAACCACAAATAATAATAGCAAGCCTAAAGTACTTGACGAAAGTGTCCTTGTTAACGTAGTCAAAAATGAAATCAAATACACCTGGTTCGACGGCTGACATGGTTCAGTGGGTGTGTAATTGGGTTGCTGAATAATGAATCGGTGAATTTTCAGGTCGCTGAAAAATGAGGTCGATTGGGCCGGATCAACTGGCCGGACTGGGCATATCTGCGGCATCACCTTGAACCTATTACGTATATATCTAATTACCGAAACGTATATATTTGTCACATTCTTGGTTGTGTGTCCACATCTTCGTATATATCTAACTAGCGTCCACACTACAATTCTTCATCGTCGAACAAGTCTAATTCGGGAAAATCCCCCACCTCGACCTTCTGGGGCTTGACAAAGCTTCCGTGCTTTTCTCTACACTTGAACAACGACACCCCACCAATCAGCCCGTCATTCTTCCCAACTGGCTCGTCAAATTCCAAGCCGACCCAGTAACCTTCGCCGTTATCCAACACGTCTATTCTGCCGATAAACCTTATAGCACCTCTTCTCTCCCCACCAATATTGATGATTCTACACCGGTCGCCTACCTTCATGTTTTTGGCAGCGTCCTCTTCAAGCTTGGAGTTCTTGGCTTTTTCAGACTCGTACGTAGGGTTGAAACGTCCGAGTTGCTGCTCGGCCTTCCACTTTAACACGGTGTTGGACCTTTTACTGTACTCTTCTTCGGTCATGGTGTAATGAGCTTCGTCATTGTCGCTCATCAATCCGTGCAATTCGGAGTTGGGGTTGTCATCAACCACATGGATGCGGCCCAGAGACGCAAGGCCCCAGTCAGCAATGGTGGCAGTAGGTGCTGGGTGCTTTGAGTCTACCAACACGATGTAATCATTGGAGGTGGAAACGGGGTAGTAGTGAATGGTTTGGAAGTCGGGGGTGATACCAGTTATGAGTTCTAATCGCTGCTTGAACTGGTCCACGGTCCACTGGGGCGACACCTTACGTTCGGACGAAGTAAGGTCGGAGGTAACGTAGAGGGTAATGTCACTCATGATGATAAAATACGCACTGAGAATAACTTTAAAGAAAGGGTGAAGAGGGACGAGGATGTACTGATGTGGCAGCTTAACCCTACTCGTGTAGCAGCAACCTCAGCTCGACTTCATACTAAATTGTCCATTACAACTATTTACAAGATAACAAACTCTATTTACCAATGTTCAATAACAAACTGCTGTCATTTTGGTTACCACTTGGTAAATAAGATACATTTGGAGAATTGGCCAACAAAGTAGCAATATCCTTAGATGCTTCCAATCTTCTAATCATCAAAAGACCATCACCACTTTTACTTAAAGCCTTAGAAACAGTGTCAGCACTTTCAGCTTCACCCTCAGCTCTAATAATATTGGCCCTCTTTTCTTGTTCAGCTTTTTCAACCAAATATTTACCTCTTTCAGCATCTTGTTGAGCAATTTGTTTCTGTTCAACCGCTTTGGTAAACTCTTTTCCAAAAGTCATATGAGTAATAGATACATCTTCTAATTTAATGGAAAATTCTGCGGCTCTTTTACTCAACTCTTGTCTGATTCTGGCACTGACCACTTCCCTTTGAGTGATCAACTCAGCAGCATCAAACTGAGCTACAATACTTTTCAAAATCTCATTACCAATGGCTGGTAACACTCTTTCATCGTAATCTAACCCTAAACTTTGGTAAATTTTAGGTAATTGCATCACATCAGGCCTGTGCAAGACTCTCAAGGTTAAGGACACGTTCTGCAAGTCTTTGGAACCAGTGGTGGTGGCGATGGTTTTAGGTTTGGTGGTAACATCGTACACAATTGCTTTCTGTAACCAAGGGATCAAAAAATGAGTACCCTCGCCAACAACGCCCTGTTTGACCCCACTCACCCGGTCAAAAATGACGGCTCTTTTACCCCCTGACACATCATAGAGAGCGGCTTGGGCTAAGGTGACTGATACACCCAAAGGAACGGCGATCTTTTTTAATATGTCGGCTAATCTACTGGACATGGTTGATGGCGATAGAAAAATGACTGCTCGCATTTTGGCCCCCGTGAGAAAGAACCGGCGTGTCGCGACCGATTGTCCTTATTGAATCTATAGCTGTTTATTAAATACTCTATTATACAGTTGTCATAATTAATGCAAGAACACTATCGGGTATAGTACCAGCGGAGAATTAGTTTTAAATAACAAGTCTCGGGAAGGATAGTGGGTATTAAAACTTAGGGGGTTTTGGTTAAGGGAATTAGTTATCTATGAAGTACACCAAGGTCCATGCTGCACCTGCTGCTATAGACCCCACAACCACCATCTGGAACCCTTCTGAGACCTTTTTACCCAAACCGCAAGATTCTAAAGAAATGGCGGTTTTGACGTAACCGAAAATGAATAAGGTGATGAACATCACCAAGACACTGACCAATAAACCGACCTTGACAATACTACAGAAGAAGTAAGGAACTAACGGAACGAACCCCCCTAAGAAATATGATAACCCGATGGTTATAGCACTGGTGAATTCTCTACCTTCACTTGGTTCGTCTAACCCTTTACCGTATTTAATGACGAAATCAATCAAATTCTTAGGTTTAGAATCAAGATCTTTTAAAATAGTGAGAACGTTTTGTTCACTGATACCCAAGTCGAATAAGATTTCACCGGCCTCTTGATTAACCAATTCTGGTTTCTTGAAAAAGTTTAATTTTTCCTTTTTAACTTGACTGTAGTAATATTCACTTTCAGATTTGGCGGCTAAATAACCTCCTAATCCCATAGAAATGGCACCACTGACTAATTCGGCCATACCACCAGTGATGACTAATTTGGAATCACCTAATGATGATAACCCGGCAGTTAAAGCAAATGGAACGGTTAACCCATCACTTAATCCGATAATAATATCCGACATGACTCTAGGATCAAAAGTAGAGAAGAATCCCGTGTCTTCTTCATCATCGTCTTCTTGTTTATTGTTACTGATGGATGTGATTAATTCTTCATTGCTTATTTGCTGTCCTCTATCTTCAACACTACCATAATTGTTGGCGATAAGGTTGTCTATATGATCCAATTCTTCATTGTGGTTGGTTGGTTTCAAAGATTTGACGACTTGGACGATTTGGTTCTTTAAAGTAACTAACATGGTTCAAAGTTGGTTAGGTGCCGGGAAGAAAATTGATGAAATTTAGAAAAAACTTCTCTTATTGTGATTTTATAATTTCGGGGAGGGAAAAAAATAAGATGGAGTCTGGCCCGACACGATCACATGACCTGCTTACTGAGGGTCCTTTTAGTAATGATGACAATTAGAACGAATTTTATTGGTTGGAATTTGGTGCGGTGTGGGCTAGATTTGCGGTAAAGCGGCTCAGATTATAATTTTTGATTATATAATAAGCGCCGGTGTTTTCGGGGTATGATACACTACAGTAAGGAGGGTTTGTGGGGTCTGGCATTGAAAATGACATTGCTTGTATATGCTCTTTGTAGCCTGGAGATACAGACAATTAGACGGGGATGAGTGCAGGTACTCGAAACGAAAAGACGGAGCAGTGCAGGTACTCGATTCAAAATATCTTGGCACTTCGTAAACGGTTGTAAAGAAGCGGATCAAATCGGCTTCAATTAAGATTTACCTGTTTCGCTGCAATTTACTTGCCAAAATCGTAACGATTTATGCAAGTGGCGCACAACGCGATGAGGAAAAGCCGTTGTCTCAAGTCGAATCGGTAAATGTTTGGAGTCTATTTAATTAAAATAGGTGGCGTGAAATACGATGAAATGAGGTTCCATATATTGCGGATATTGAGCGTATTGAACTGGTATACTATCAAGTAGCCACCCAGCAGACGTGATATGGCATTTCGCACGTATTAGGGCCAAGTATGAGAAGTTAAAAGAGATCTGAAAAAGGTTAGTGAATAGCATCACGTGATACGCTATATATATACCTTTTGTTGTTTGTTATATATTTAGAGCACTCTTTTATCAAAGCGAACACTTCACCGAAAAAATCATCCAGCAACCAATTAATTTAGCTGAATAGAGCTTAGGAGAAGCTGGTCTGAGCAAGCTTTCATTCTCAGAATAGCCCAATCAAAACATCAGCATGCTCGGTAGCGTGTTGAATTAGTTAACCTCTACTCATCAGCCCCAGTGGAAGCCTGTTTACAAGTAGCCACCGTTTCGTTTAAATTCTCAGCACCTTTTAGAGAGGAAGCTTGAATTCGTTCAACTGAGTCAAGGCGCTCCTTAATTAAGTCGAGACCCGCTCTAATAGTCCTTTGCATTAAAGCTTGATATTGTTCAACTGAGTTAAAACGGTCTTGAGTTGAGTCGAAAGTCTCCCTCATAGTTCTTTGTATTGAAGTTCCATTTGGCAATTTTGCGGCCCGCTCTCTTGGTGCAAAAAACTCTTCGATTGAGTCAGAAAACTCCTCAAGATTTCTTTGCCTTATAACTTGATTTTGTCTTTCTGAGTCAGAAAGCTCTTCGAGCGAGTCAAAACGGTAGGGACCTTTACTTTTTATTTGCTTTGATGCTTTTGAGTCAATGAATTCTTTAAATGAGACAAGACTCTCTCTTATTTTTTTTTGCATTAAAATTTGATCTTGTTCAGTCGAATCGAGACGTTCTATAATTGAGCCAAAACTATCTCTGATGAACTCTTGCATCGAAAGTTGATAAAATCCAATTGAGTCAAATCGCTTTTTGTTTGATTCGAACTCCTCCCAGAGATAATTTTCAAAACCTTTGGTATTATTAACCAGTTCTTCCTGTGCACACATCAACTGTCTCTCAAATTCGAGTTAACAAAAACAGCTAAATTTAAAGACTGATTTTCGATGGTTTTCAACTTGTAATCTTACTGGCTACTTTATATAGTTGGCCAGCTGCCCTTACTGTTTCCTCATTTGATATTGCTTCATTTGGGGTTGCCCCAGGCTGATCAAACTTCTCTTATAGATTCCTCATTTGGCTACCGCGATTTGATTACTTCGAATAGAGTCAACTATGTGTATAAATATTATGATTTGGATACTAACACAAATTATGCAGAACCAATAAAAACTGATATTCCAATCACTAATGAAATTATTGATTTTGAAAACAAACTATATAGAAACCATGTACAAACGAATGGATTTCTGACAAAAATCGTAAATTGTTTTTGAATTTCTGGGAGAGAGAACTACACATCAACGATTTTCTCAACTCAAATCTCCTATCTCATTTGGGGAACCCGAAATGCATGCATGATAAACCAGTAACCTTTTAAAAGAACAACGTGGGGAATCAAAAAACCAATATCCCCAGATGCCACTTCAGTGTATCATTGCCATGCAGTTTGTGTAGTTCTTACCCAATTTGCACCTTCGGGAATTAACCAACTCTTCTTTGTACTGTGTTTTGAATCCTGTGTTGCCTCATTAAGCATAAATTTGAACCTGAACAAATTCGATTCTTACTCAATCGGTCGATATATATTGTCTGTATAAGAATACTTATATACCCCCCCCCCCCC